>OZ012739.1:424279840-425479840 GCA_963859935.3 Lathyrus sativus
TATTGAAGCCCAAATCCAGTCTTGTTTATGGTTATAAATAGTATGGATTTAACCTAAGATAAGTGTGAAATTTTTGAAATGGTGCTTAGTGTGTACTAGGGCTTTTACTTTGTGAGCCACTCTTGTATTGTGTTGATACAAGAGCTGGACAATTTGCATTGAGTTGTAATTTTAGTGACGATTGTGATTGAAAGGGAAATGAGAAGGGTCTCATACCTAGGAAGAGTCTTAGGTAGAAACTAAGCACAGGTAATGATTAAGAGATAAGTTGTAAACGGTGGAGTTTAGCTTAGAATTAATAATGTCTATTAGATTTCATTCCTGACTTGGTAGCCTCCAGACATAGGTGTGGTTGATCACCGAACTGGTTTAACAATTCCATGTATTGTTTGCTTTCTGCAATTTTTTTCTACTCCTTATTATCATTGTATTTGAAGCAGAGATCAAGTGTGTCGACATCTCTCAAAACATCTTTGAGATCTGATATACTAGAATTTCAATTGGTATCAGAGCAAGCATTATGTTCTGCATCTGGGTGAGATTCAGGAATGATACTTTCTGGTTCAATGGATAAAGAAGAAGGAGGAATATTGAAGAAGCACAGGATATTAACACTATGAATGTGGATGAGCTCATGAGGTCTCTTTATACCTTTGATATGGCAATCAGTGAGAAATCTAAAAAGAATAAAAGTATAGCCTTAATGTCGAATCAAGAAGAAAGTGATCCTAATTCCAATGAGGAATTGTCTAAGGATGTGGGATTTCTTGAAAAACAGTACAGTCAACTATTGAAAAAACTTGACGAAAAGTCAAGATCTAATGTCAAGGCTCAACCTTTCGACATCAACAGAAGGAAAGATTTTGGTAGAAAAAACTAATAATGATAAGAAATCCAAGAAGGGAAAAGAAAATCAATGTTATGAGTGTGAGGGGTTTGTACACACAAAAGCAGAGTGTCCTACCTTTCTCAAAAAGGAAAAAGGTTTATCTACTTCTTGCTCCAAATATGACTCCTCGAGCGATGGAGAAACTGCTAAACAGGTTTCTGCACTTACTAGAGTATATGATTCTAACAAGGAATCAGATGTTGAAGATCTCACTGCTGATGAACTGGTTGCCTCTTATAAGGAACTGACCATCAGAAGTGTTAAAGTGTGTCAATTAGGGAAGGATCAGTAGAATATCATTTCTCAACTTTGTAATGAAAGACTAAAGCACTTGGCCACCATTTCTGATCTAGAGGATGAAGTTGAGTTGCTCAATTCCAAACTTGACAATATAACTAAGTACATAAGAATGCTCAATAGCAGTTCAGATATGCTGGATAAAACTCTAAAATCAGGAAGAAATGCTGGAGGACTTGGTTACAATGATCAAGTTGGGAATAAAGGACAAAGTCCTGGTGTGAACTTTGTTCAACATAAAGGATAACGAGATTAAAAGGTGTCAAATAAGATGTCCCAACATCATTAAAGACCTCAGAAGAACTTCTCTGGAAGAAAGAATCAAGACAAGGAGTGTCAACATTGTGGCAAGTATGGTCACATGCAAGTATGGTCACATAAAGCCTTACTGCTACAAGTTGCATAGTTATCCCAAATCATCAACTCGACCCAGAAGGAGAAAGGAGGTTGCTAAAGAAAAAAATAAGTGGATTCCTAATGATTATAGTGTCGCTCTTATAGCTTATACCTCTCTGAGAGCCTCTGGAAGAGAAGACTGGTACTTTGATAATGGATATTCTAGACACATGACTGATGTCAAGAAGTTCTTAGTTGATATCAAACCACATTCCACTGGCTATGTCACCTTTGGAGATGGATCAAAAGGTGAGATAAAAGGTGTTGGGAAGCTGAATTATGCTGGGCAGCCTGGCCTGGATAAAGTTCTGTTTGTCAAAGGATTGACTGCTAATTTGATAAGTATTAGCCAATTGTGTGATCAGGGCCTCAAGGTTAACTTCTTCAAATCTGAGTTTCTGGTAACAAATGATAAAGAGGGAGTTATCCTGAAGGGTACCAGATCCAAGGATAATTGTTACTTGTGGACTCCACTTGAAACAAAGTGCCCCTTCATCTGCTTGATATCAAAGGAAGATGAGGTGAATATGTGGCATCAGAAACTTGGCCACTAGCACATGAAGGGATTGAAAGAAGTTTTGTCAAAGAAGGCTTTCAGTGGCATTTCTAATTTAAAAATAGATGAAGGAAGAGTATGTGATGAATGTCAAATTGGAAAACAGACAAGGATGTCACATAGAAAGCTTCAACATCTGACTACTTCAAAAATATTAAAGTTATTTCATATAGACTTGATGGGACCTATGCAGGTGGAAAGTCTTGGCGAAAAAAGGTATGCTTATGTTGTGGTGGATGACTTTTCTAGATACACATGGGTGCATTTCATCAAGGAGAAGTCAGAAGTATTTGAAGTGTTCAAAGGACTGAGTCAGAAACTTCAAAGGAAGAAAGTTGTGGCATAGTTAGAATCAGAAGTGATCATAGGAAGGAATTTGAAAACAGCAAGTTTGATGATTTATGTTCCTCTGAAGGAATTAGTCACGGATTTTCTCCACCCATCACTCCTTAACAAAGTGGTGTGGTTGAAAGAAAGAATAGGACAATTCAAGAATACGCAAGGGTTATGCTTCATGCCAAGAAACTTCTATATTATTTTTGGGATGAAGTCATGAATACAGCTTGCTACATTCTAAACAGAGTAACCATCAGATCTGGCACATCTGTCACATTGTTATGGAAAGGGAGGAAGCCGATGGTGAAATACTTCCATGTTTTTAGAAGCAAATGTTACATCTTGGCTGACCGTGAGCAAAGGAGGAAGATGAATCCAAAAAGTGGTGAAGGAATCTTTATGGGATACTCCACAAATAGCATAGCCTACAGAGTTTTTAATTCAAGAACTAAGGTTGTGTTGGAATCCATAAATGTTATGGTTGATGACTCAACTACAGAAGTTGGTGTCACTGATGATATTGGAGTATTCTTTCCCATGGGGGGTGAAGATGTTATATAGGATGTTGGAACATCACATGATGCCTCTGAAGGTGTTCCAAACTCAAATAATGTTAATCCTGAATCAATAGAGACTGAAAAGGTTGACAAGGGACCCTCCACCAGAGTTCAGAAAGATCATCCTAAAGAGGTTATAATAGGAGATCCAAATGGTGAAAGATTGACCAGGTCATGAGATGTTGTTGATAGGGCTTGTTTTATCTCAAAGTTGGAACCAAAGAATGTCAAGGAGGCCTTGATTGATGAATTATGGATCAATGTTATGCAAGAGGAAGTGTGGCAGTTCAAAAGGCATGATGTCTGGGATCTTGTACCAAGACCTGAAGGGTCAAATGTGATTGGTACAAAATGGGTGTTTAAAAACACGTCTGATGAGAAAGGAGTGGTCACGAGAAACAAGGCTAGACTTGTTGCTCAAGGGTACACTCAAATTGAAGGAGTGGACTTTAATGAAACCTTTGCTCCTATTGCTAGATTGGAGTCTGTTAGACTGTTACTTGGAGTAGCTTGCCTATTGAAATTCAAGCTATTTCAAATGGATGTTAAGAGTGATTTTCTAAATGGGTACTTGAATGAATAAGTTTATGTGAAACAACCTAAAGGTTTTGTTGACCCTACATTTCCAAAGCATGTGTTCAAATTGAAGAGGGCTTTGTATGGGTTGAAACAAGCTCCAAGGGCTTGGTATGAAAGGCTGACTGAATTCCTCGTCTACAATGGTTACAAAAAATAAGGAATTGATAAAACTCTATTTGTTAAAGAGAGTGATGGAAAACTCATGATAGCTCAAATTTGTGTTGATGATATTGTGTTTGGAGGAATGTTGGATGAGATGGTTCAACACTTTATCAAGAAAATGCAATTCGAGTTTGGGATGAGCTTAGTGGGTGAATTAACCTACTTTTTTGGTCTCCAAGTCAAATAGATGGAAGACTCAATATTCCTTTATCAATGGAAATATGCTAAATGTATTATGAAGAAGTTTGGCTTAGATAATGCTAAACACAAAAGAACTCCTGCTCTTACACACTTGAAGTTGTCTAAAGATGAAAAGAGGGTTAGTGTTCATCAGAGTCTATACAGAAGCATGATTGGTAGTCTTCTATACCTTATTTTAAGTAGACCTGACATAACTTTTGCAGTAGGGGTCTATGCTAGATATCAGGCTGATCCTAAAGTTAGTCACATTAATCAAGTAAAAATATTTCTGAAGTATGTAAATGGTACATGCGACTATGGTTTGTTGTATTCTCATAGAATATTGCAACTATGGTACATGTGACTTTATTAATAGGATATTGTGATGCTGATTGGGCCAGGAGTGTTGATGATATGAAGAGCACCTCTGGTGGATGTTTCTCTCTGGGAAATAACTTGATTTCTCGGTTTAGTAAGAAATAAAATTGTGTCTCTTTGTCTACTATTGAGGTTGAATACATAGTTGCAGGTAGCAACTGTTCTTAAATGATGTAGATGAAGCAGATGCTGACTGAGTACAATGTCAACCAAGCTATCATGACACTTTACTGTGACAACTTAAATGCCATTAATATCTCAAAGAATCTGATTCAGCACAGCAGAACCAAACATATTGACATCAGGCATCACTTTATACGAAATCTTGTAGAAGAGAAATTTATAACCTTGGAGCATGTTGCCATAGAGAATCAGTTAGCTGACATCTTCACTAAGGCCTTGGATGCTAATCAATTTGAAGTGCTAAGAGGAAAGCTTGGAGTTTGCCTGTCTGAAGAGTTGTAGCAGCCAACCTGGTGTGGGAATGTTATTCAAATTAGTGCATATGTGTTCCCACCAAATAAAGAAAGGTCTTCAAAGACAACTCTCAGGATGAACTCTACTTATCAATTGTATACTGGCATGAATAAGAAGATGATGATGAGGATACTGAAGATGATTGTTGAATGTTGTCTTGTTTTTTTATGTGGTTATGTAAGGGCTTAATGCCCATGATATTTGCTTGTCACTTTATATGCTTGTTATGTTATCTAATACTTTATATTTTTTCTTGGTTATTTAGTTAGTTTAACTTCCTTTGTCATATTATGGCTAAAAAGGGGGAGTAATACTAGCTTTACTAACCACTGAATACTGATTAGCTACTAACCATTGAGGGGGAGTCAAGATGTTTTCTTTTTCACTACTGATGTTCTGATTGACTCTGATTCTTGGTCCCATACTATGGTTTTCTGTCTGCAAGTTTCTTTTAGTTAGTTTTAGCCAAAATCTGCCAAAGGGGAAGATTGAAGAGTCCAAGCCTTTGAGGTTGACATCAATTTTGGTAACATTAACTTGAAAGCTTAATGTTGGACAAGATATCCTAACATGAAGATCTAACTGTAGAATAAGATGTTTTGACAAGATGTCCTAACAGGGTTATTCGACATTTGTGTTTGTTATAGTTTTTAAATATAGTTTGAATCTGTTAATTTAGATTTCGATTGCAGAAGATTATTTGTTTTTCCTAGGTGGCATCCAAGATTGATGAATCAGAGATTCTGATTATATTTTGAAGATGTTGAGTGTAACGACACTTTAGGAAACTTAGGATTGAAGAAACTATTCTTGAGGAGAATTAGTTTCAGATTCTGTGGAACAGAATTACTGCATTTTTGAAGCTCAAATCCAGTCTTGTTTATGGTTATAAATAGGATGGATTTAACCTAAGATAAGTGTGGAATTTTTGCACTACTGCTTAGTGTGTACTATGGTTTGTACTTTGTGAGCCACTCTTGTATTGTGTTGATACAAGAGCTGGACAATTTGCATTGAGTTGTAATTTCAGTCATGGTTGTGATTGAAAGGGAATTGAGAATGGTCTCATACCTAGGAAGAGTCTTAGGTAGAAATTAAGCACGGGTAGTGATTAAGAGATAACTTGTAAACAGTGGAGTTTAGCTTAGAATTAATATTGTCTAGTGGATTTCATTCCTGGCTTGGTAGCCTCCAGACGTACGTGTGGTTGATCGCCGAACTGGGTTAACAATTATGTGTGTTGTTTACTTTCTGCAATTTATTTTATGCTTCTTATTATCATTGTGTTTGAAGTAGAGTCCAAGTGTCTCGACATCTCTCAGGACATCTTCGAGATCTGCTATACCAGAATTTCATATATATATATATATATATATATATATATATATATATATATATATATATATATATATATATATATATATATATATATATATATATATATATATATATATATATATATATATATATATATATATATATATATATATATATATATATATATATATATATATATATATATATATATATATATATATATATATATATATATATATATATATATATATATATATATATATATATATATATATATATATATATATATATATATATATATATATATATATATATATATTAGTGAAAGGAAATAGAAAGGGAAAAGAAGAAAGTTGGTAAGAAGAGGAAAAGAGAAAGAAGAAGCTCTTGAAAGAGAAGAAGAAGAGCTTGGATTCATCATCATCATCAACTCCGTCTCATTTTCTTTATCTTCAAGGTGAGTTCTATTAGATAGTGTAGCTTTGGGAGGGAAGAAATGCATGTTTGGGGATTTAGGTTGTGTGTGCAAATATGTTAAATTGTGAATTAAATGTTGATTTATGATGAAACCCATGCTTAGTAATGTTGTAACATGCTTAAGTGAGTTTTTGAATGTATTTTGGATTTTTGGGTATTGAGGAAATGGGATTTTGGCCATGGAAGATCTTCCCTATTCGTAGTTGAAATTCAGGATTTCGTATGGGTCGTAGTGCGAGCTCTAGGTGACCTGAACTCCTGCTACGGTCGTTGTGCGAGATTCTACGATTCGAAAGCGAGCTGCTCGCTGTTTGGTAGTTGTGCGACCATCAACCAATTTCAGTCATGTCTGCCCTTCGCTTTGTGGTCGTTGTGCGACCATGGCAGGGTGCGGTTTTCCCGTTTCTTGTTTTCTTCATATCTTATGAACCGTAACTCAGATTGAGGCGCGGTTGGAAGCGTTGCTATTCCAATACTCTACGTGATAAAAAGCGAAAATATGGATATGTATGTATATATATATATATATATATATATATATATATATATATATATATATATATATATATATATATATATATATATATATATATATATATATATATATATATATATATATATATATATATATATATATATATATATATATATATATATATATATATATATATATATATATATATATATATATATATATATATATATATATATATATATATATATATATATATATATATATATATATATATATATATATATATATATATATATATATATATATATATATATATATATATATATATATATATATATATATATATATATATATATATATATACACACACACACACAGACACACACACACACACACATAAGATATGGGAACTCATTGAGATTATTATCTCACCTCATTATTATTGTTGTTTTCAGGTATACTTTGCAAGTTTAGTTTACAAGTGGAGCTATGCATGGATGTTTCAAGGGAAGCTCAGATTGTGATCTTTCTGTTGTGTTATGTATATATTGTATAATGAAGGATATTGTACTTAGATCTTAGATTTTATTGTTTTGGCATTTTCCATATTTTGTACCATAGGTTATTTCATTGTTTTAGAAATGGTCGAGTATGTCAATGTTTTCAATAGGCACTTATGATGGTATTAGTGCCAAATAATAACACTTGTATGATAATATTCTAGATATATATTATACAGGGCGTTACAGGGTTAGGGGTGGGAGAAGACGCTAGATGTCCAGATGATGGTTAGAGAGAAGTGTTCACTGGTGGTGTGCATTCAAGAAACGAAATTGGAAGTGATTGACGATGTTATGTGTAGGTATCTATGAGGACCCTCTAAGGTGAGCTATTCTTATTGGCCCTTCATAGGGGCCTCTAGAGGTTTACTAACATTATGGGATATAAACGAGGTGGTGGTGAATATTTCAATGATTATTGAGAATCTATTGATTATAAATTGGTGTTTTAGAAAGTTAGGGCACGAATTTGCTATTGCAAATGTTTATGCTTCTTGGGATAGTGGTGGTCGATTATCTTTATGGAGTCTCTTGGGTGTTATGATTAATGATGGCGAGGGGAACGCTTGGTGTGTGAATGGATATTTTAATGTTATTTGATCGATTGAGGAAAAGAGTATGGTAACTGTTGATCGAGTGAAAGATTATTCTCATTTTAATTAGTTCATTGAAGATGATTTTGTGGTTAATTTACCATTGTGTGGAAGAAGGTTCACATGGTATCGTTAACTTTATAGTTTTTCTATGAGTCGGTTGGATCATTTTTTATTATCTTATGCTTGGGTTTCATTTTGGGTGAATTTCGTTCAAGTGGCTCTTCCTCGCACTATTTATGATCGTTGCCCGATTCTGATGACTATTGATGAAGAGAACTGGGGTCCTAGGCCAACAAGAATGTTACTATGTTTAACATATTTACCAGGCTACAAGGAGTTTGTGAGGGAACATTGGCTATCTTTTTAGGTGAATGGTTGGGGAGGTTTTGTGCATAAAGAGAAAATTGAAGCTGATAAGGGGAAGTTTGAAAGTATTGCATGAAAATCATACTCAGAATGTAGATGGGAAAATCAAAGTGGTAAAATATCGTATTTCTCTCTTGGATATTAAAGAAGATGAGTATGATCTAGAGGAGGAGGAGTTGGAAGAGTTACACTCTTTATCAGCATAAATTTTTTCTTTATCAAAATTACTTCCAAGTATCCAATGGCAAAAATCTAGTTTACTTTGGCTTAACGAGGAGGACACAAATTCAAAATTATTTCACGGTATTATATCTTCCAGGAGAAGGTCGAATTCTCTCATCTCAATTCAGTTAATGATGTACATGTAGAGGGTATCAATGAAGTGAGGAGTTCTATCTTTGATCATTTTCATAATCATTTTTAGTCGATAGAGATTGATCGGCCAGGGATAGAAAATCTTTATTTTAAATCAATAACTAGGGAAGAGGGGTCGGTTTTGACTCTACCTTTTTCAGAGGTTGAAACTAAGCATGTCGTTTGGGATTGTGACAGTTTTAAGAGTCCTAGACCAAATGGAATGAATTGTGGATTTATCAAAGACTTATAGGACCCGTTAAAAGATGAGTTGATGCATTTTTTTGTGATTTTCCCCATAATGTCAAGTTGACCAAAGGCTTAAATAGTTCTTTTATTGCTTTGATTCCAAAAGTTGAAAGTCCTCAGCGTTTTTCGTACTTTCGACCTATTTCTTTTGTCAATTGCCAGTATAAATTTCTATCGAAAGTTCTTGCTAATAGGCTGAGACATGTGATTAGAATTTTTATTTCTGAGCCAGAACGAACTTTTGTTAAAGATAGGTAGATCCTGGACGACATTCTTATAAATAATAAAATAGTGGATGATGTGCATAATTTGAAGAAAAATAATATTTTTTTTAAAGTTGCTTTTTTAAAAGCCTATGATTTTGTGGATTGACGGTATTTGGATGATGTTATGTGTAAAATGAATTTTCCGACTTTGTGGCGAAAGTGGATTTTAGAGCGTATTACTACAGTAACAGCTTATGTACTTGTGAACAAGAACCCAAATGATGAGTTTAAGATGGAAAGAGGTCTTTGTCAAGGTGGCCCCATATCCCCTTTTCTCTTTCTGATAGCAGCTGAAGTATTGCATGTTTTGATGCGCGTTATTCTGGATAGAAAAAAGTGTATACATGGTATGGGGTGAGGGTGCAAAATGTTGTTATTGTCTCTGATTTACAATTTGTTGACGATAAGATATTGGTAGGGGTTAAATGTTGGGGAAATGTCAGAGCTTTGAAGGAAGTGTTGATTTATTTTGAATCTAATTCAGAATTAAAAGTTAACTTTCATAAAAGCATGTTGTTTGGGGTCAACGTCTCTAAATCTTGGTTGCATGAGGTAGCGATGGTTATGATTTCTAAGCACGGTCGCCTACCTTTTTGGTATTTGGGGCTGCCTATTGGTGGAGATTCTAGGAATTTTAATTTTTTCTATCGTCTTATTGATCGTATCAAAGGAAGACTGTCGAGGTGGGAGAGTCACTTTCTATCTATGGGGGTGTCATCTGATTCTTATTAAGTATGTCATGTCTTTAATTGTGATCTACTTTCTTTTACTCTTAAAGGCACCCTTGTGTATTATACCTTGTATTGAATCTTTTTTTAATGCTTTTTTAGGGAGTGAGAAAGTGAGAAAAACTTTTTGGAATGAATGGAATAATATTTGTTTGAAAAAAGAAAATGGAGGTCTAGGGGTAAGGAGGTTGAAGGAGTTTAACTTAGTCTTACTTGATAAATGGTGTTGAAGAATTCTAAATGATACGATAAGTCTTTGCTATAATGTATTGTGTGCTCAGTTTGGTGGAGGAATTTTAAAAACATAAGGGAGGATGTCAGGTTGGTTGATGAAGGGTGGTTGCTTGATAACATTGATCAGAGAATAGGAGATGAGTTTACTACTCTTTTTTGGATATATCATTCGCTTGATGGTACGTCTTTGAATGTAAGATTTAGTAGGTTGTTTGATTTAGCTGTGAATAAAAGGGTGACAGAAGCAGAAACGGACGAGTTGGGGGAAGGAGTTAGTGAGAGAGTGTATTGAACGGTTAATCGCTGTTGTTTTGTAGGTGGATGTAAAAGATCGTTGAGTTTGGATTTTACATCATTCTTCTTGCTACATGGTCAGTAGTGTTTATAAAAATTTGTCTGAACTTAACGTCAACAACAATCAGGCTAACTCCCAATTTGTGTGGTTGAAGACTATGTCGCTTAAGGTATTTATTGTTGCATGTCTGTTGTTACTAAATCATAGTCCGACTAAGGACAATTTGACTTCATGCCACGAACAATCAATGACGTGTGGTGATTATGGAACGGATGAAGACAGAGATCATTTGTTTGTAACACGTGATTCTTTTAGTAGGTTGTGGTCTATTATTTTTAATTGGTTAGGTTTTTCTACGACATCCCAAGGTGAAATTTTGGATCACCTCGTGCAATTTGGTGGGGTTGGTGATTTTTCGAAAAACGTTCAGTTGCTTTTTAATATTATTTGGTTCGCAATGGTTTAGATTATCTAAATAGAGCAAAATAACTGTATTTTCCATAATAAAACAGTGCAATTGCAGGTGTTATCAAAAAAGGTAAAACTTCAATCATTTTAGTGATTAAAGTCAAAAATTATTTTTTCTATTATTAATCGGTCATAGAAGTTAAATCATTTATGCTTTTTACTATTTTTTCTCCAAAATTTAAGTTGTAATTTTGATTCTTTTATTATTTTCATTACATCATGTATTGGATTGACTTGTTTTAATCATTAATATATATTTTATTTTGACTTTAAAAAAATTTATTTGAAAAATTAAAAAGAATATTATTATAATAATCAAGAGTTGGCATTCATTAACTAACAAATATCAGTTGAATAATTCTCTTTCACCTAACATTTTTGCTATTAAATTTTAAATAATTTCATTTATTAGAATTTCTACTTTAAATCAAAATCTGTTGGACCGGTTTTAATGTTTACTTGTAAAGTTATTAGTTTGTTTTTTAATGAAATATTAATATCAGTAAAGATTCAAATATTGAATTTCTTGATATCGACTAGAGTCTAGTGTTGTAAATTGAGTACAAGTTCATCAATATTTACTCATAAAAAAAAAAGCATTTCATTAATTTATTTTTTTTAACGAGTACGCAGCCTTAAATTATTGTTTTGACGGCAACCTTAAAACTTGTTTACAAGTCAAATAACCTCATACTTTCTTATAAAACTATTCGCCTAATAAGTTGATCCCTTTATACGGAACATTTAATATTTTCTTCTGATAACTGCGTTTTAAATATATTTATAATAAATTTTAAAATGACATATAAATAATTTAAATATTTATAGTGATCAATTGTTTTTTTGTTAGATTGTAATAATTGCGGTTTAAAAGCATTTTACCTATAGTACAAATAAATACCGACGACCGCTGGTTAATATAAAAAAAATTACATGTTTATTATAAACATTTAATATTATTAATGTGTTAAATATTGATTTAACGAATATTCTGGATAGTTGATAGACTCACGTACTTACTAGTAGAACGGTTATACAAGGCCAACTAGCCAAGTGATAGCAAGGAGTCAATGGGTGGCCAAATTGGGGCACTTTGATCTCAATTGTGATTGGTCTTTAATTTTGTTTTAACTTTTGAGACAAATTATGCCTTACATAAACTATCACAAGTTGCTTATTGCATTATTTCTAGGGTGTGACTTGATATCCGAATGAGAACTATCGGATAATCGAGTTAGATGACGAAAGTGTCTCGAATTCAGTTAAGAAAATTTTGTTTTTATAATTTTACTTAAAATTGGTTTTAAACATATATGTTATACTGACGAAAGTGGATAGAATATTTAGTTAGAATAGAACAATATGTTGACGAAAGTGGTTGTTGTCCACTATTTTCTATGTTTCTACCACTTAATTTTGTTTTCTCGTAATCAATCAGAACTTACATTAGTATTACTATGTTAGAAATACAAATTGTTGACTATAAATATTTGCTCTTAAGATTTTTGTTTTAAAACAAAAATAGTGACATTTCAAAATCAAATCTTCGATCATATTAACTAAACCAAAAAATTAACGTACTCAAAAACTGGTCTGAGAAACGACAATATTATTCTATTATTTTGATAAATTAGTGCACTTGCGGCGTGTCACTCTTACAAAGAATCGATGTATCCATGCCATACGATCAAAAGGGTTGTTGTGAACACCTTGCGGTGTTTGCTTGTAGAAAGTTGGTGAATTGATTTTCTCGAGAGATCTTGATAACTGGTGATCGAGAACTTAGAAATGTTCATATACCCGCATAAAGTTTCTTTCTTTAATGGTCAAGGAAGAATTTAAATTTGAGTGAGTATGTTGAACTTATTATCACCATCTGGATATTGATGATGGTAACATGTTCATGTGGACTGCTCTTTCCATTTAAGGTCTCCAAAGAGAGTGACTTGAATTTATCTAGGATATGTGCATCCCAGATCTTAGTGGAGAAAGGTTGAGGATCCAAAGCATTTATCCCTTTGTGATCTTCATTATCTTGTTATAGTTGTTGTTAAAGGTTCCAAATATTATTTGGCAAAGTTTGGCTTTGGTGACGTAACTTTTTTATAGCGAGTATCATTTCCGCAATGACATTTTGGCCTCTGTTGTTACTACTTAAAGTAGCTCGTACCATTATGGAATGGTAGTTGTATTAACACAAATTTAGAGTGAGAGTGTGGTTTATGTGAGTTTTACAAGACACGCGATGAATGCAAAAAGTACTTGTGGAAAGTACACTATTTGTGACCTTACTTGTAATGGACAAGCAAAACCTTAATATGATTGATATGTTAATAAGTAATTCCTCATATGATTCTCTTAATTTTCATTAATAACTATAATGATCTTTACTCATATTTAATTCACTAGTCGTTAGATACATTATTTTGTTATTTCCTTTCACTGCCATGTTCCTTCTGGAAGTTGACTTAGTGACCAACTTTGATGGACTATAATGTTATGGACATTCATTGTCTTATTTTTCTGTTTGGGTCTCAACGGCGTAAATCATTTCCTATATCGGTTGCATTACTTAAAGCTGAGTAAGCTTTCTACTTCAAAGTTGAGCAAACCTCGTGGTTGGATGATCTTGCCCACATAATATACCATTGCAGTTTAGTTACTATGATCTGGATTTAGATTCACTTCACCTATGAAAGTTTAAGCTTTTTCTGAGAGTTCAATGTGCTCTATATCAAATGGGTTATGGTTTTTTGACGCTAAGTGGACTTAGGCCATTGTGGACATATCAGTTTAAAGTCCATCAAGCATGAGACTTGTAAGGGCGAAATGATTAAGAATGATATATGAATGTTCAAAGTACATACAAGTAAAACAAAGACCATATTCCCCACTCCTTCTCCAAAAAATAAAAAACAACTTAAATCATTCTTAGGAAAGATGAATCATATTTAAAGGTTCATTTCAAACCTTCTAGAATAAGTAAGGTTTTCTCCCTTTTATAAATTTTAATAAAGAGGAATATTTTTAGTGGGATCTAGAACAAGAGAAGGCAGTTGAAGAGTCGAAGTTATGTGCTTGCAGACTAAGAATGATTTTTATTGCGGTGAGAATCAGATATCAAGCTATTGTATTAACTTGAATCACAAATCTTTGAAGTTCATCACCGAACTTTGATTTATCCAAAGAAAGGGGAAAAGATCAAAAAAATCCTAATTGCGCTGTGTAACAACAAAGCTAAGAGACCTAAGGTTCGAGGGTTGGTTATACCTAGGGAAGGTTTTAGCATCCTAAGTATCTGTAGTACTCTACAGGAACCTCTTGTTTGTATTTATGTTATGCTTATTGTTTGCTATTGTTTGGGAGTAACCTAAGGGTTTTACTAAGTATGTTCACCAAAACATCGTATCTCGTGCCTACGTATCCTAACAAAGATGGAATCAGAGCGTTTGTAGTTCACCTTACTAAAGGTGAAGAACTCTTGACTGTGGTCAAGGTTCCAAGGGGAAGTACGTGCTCATAACCATGACACTTACATATAGTTTACAAACTCTACTAAGTCTAAGTTGAAAGACTAGCTAAGGGATTGACTCTAACAAGATCAAAGGGAAAATTGAATACTCATAACAACGGTACTCACATAGATTTTATAAACTTTATACCTAATTCTAAGTTGCAAGATCATTGACTCTAACAAGGTCAAAAAGGGAAGGTAAGTACTTATAATAATAGTACTTATATTAGATTTACAAACCTTAACCTAAGGCTAGGTTATAGAGGGAAGGTGACTCTAACAAGGTCAAGGGAATGACTCTAACAATGTAATGGGAATGACTCTAACAAGGTCATGTGGTAGGTAGGAGGTAGGCTAAGATACCCTAAATGTGACATATGGCAGTCAACAGAGAAATCATTTCTTTGGACTTAAGACAACAATAGAATAAGATTAATACGGATACACAAATATATTCATGACATTTAACAAAATGATACACGACAACAAATGTTTTAGACACATGACTAAACAAAGTGCAACGCAAGGCAAAGACAAGGTTCAAATAGAAACATAAATCGCTAAGCATAAATATGGTACACAAGTAACATGATTTACCTAACCAAGCAAGGAACAATCACAATGCAAGAATATACATAGGCAAGGCTCAAACATAAGCAACAATTAGATATGGACCATCAAGCAAGCATGAGATGCGATCAAAAGAAAATATCAAGTATCACAACAAAACAATCATGTGGTCGTTAGCAAACAAAGTATGACGAGTAATGAACCAAAGCAATAAGGATCACAAATAAATTCATCTAGGCAAATCAACAAGTCAAAAAGAAAATCAATGCATATCACATTTTTTGACATTTCTAATTAATAAATTAATAAGAGAAATAAACATTTAAAATGAATAAGAAAAAATAAAATATTTAAAGTAAAAATGTTTTTGATCTTTTTTACACATTAAAGAAATAAACATATTTTATATTTTCATTAAGATATTGCTAGAAAAATATTGGCATTTTGATATTAAAAATTAAATTCCTAAATCTCTAAACCAACTATTATTTGTATTATTACTAAAAAAATGTGATCCTAACAATTTACCTACTATTAATTAAAGTTTTAAACCATGATTAAGATAATTTTTAAAAAAAACTAACGTATTTGTAAACAAAATTCAAATAATGAAGTTTAATGGGCCGTGAGGGGAGATATAGGAAAACAAAAGGGTGCAGATCTTGTGATTGTATGCAAATAGTGAAATTATTATGGGCCTGAGGCCCATTCATCCACTTAAAGAAATTAGTGACAACAACAAAAAGAACATTAATGGGTTATGGTCGTCAAAGTAAGGGAGGTCGAAGGTTGTTTAAGGTATAAGGTGGAAGGAAGTTGTTGAGAGATGAAGGTTATTGATGGTGATTTGAGCAGGGTGTAAAAGAACACTAACTGCATATGCTTAGCCCCTCTTCAAATTGTTTATGTTGTTTTAAAACAAAAATTAGACTTATTGATTAAGTTTTTCAATTTGTTTCATTGTATTGATAAGTTGCTTTCACTCATGCAGGTTTGTTGTAGAATAGTTGTCGTAGGATAGGTCGTAGCAGTGTTAATGCAGGTTTTGGCTTGGTGTGGTTTGGCAGGTGCAGCTCTATAAGAAGCTTGGCGTTGAATTATGCGCAGTGTACGGTTTGTGGCATTGTTTCAGATTATTGCTCGCGCAGGTTTTGTTGGCTTATGGTGTAGAAGGTTTTTTCGTTTTAGGCATGCTGTGGAAAAACTTGAGGTTTTTCAGAATGTTATATTCTACCTATGCCTTGTAACATATTGATGTATGGTTGAAAAAAAAGTTCGTGTGTGGGTCTGTAACACGGTGGGAGAACTGACTTTAAACAATGTTGCGGATAGCAAGAGTCGCCACCGACTTTTATTTTATCCATAAGGAAAGGTTATAAAAGAACAGGAAAGACCTTAGAGAATATTTTGGGTCCGGGGGGTAGGTTATGAAAAGGGAAGGTGTTAGCACCCTTTTCATCCATGGTTATCCATGGGCTCTTAGGTACTTAAGCTCACTTTTGATTTGTTTTGAAAGTGTAGTGTGTGAATAGAGAATTTTCAGAATAGTTAATAAATAATCCATGTAAGGATGTGTTAAAAACTTGTTTGAAAATTTTGTTGGAAATTGGTTTAAGTGTGAAAAAGTTTTGAAGTGAGCAAGTATCTAGGAATAGCCTACCCTAATGTTTTAAGGTCTTTCTTATTCTTTATCCTTTCCTTAGTAAGACTATCCCTACTATAATTGAGTAGGTAGTCCTTACTTTGGATGTTAAGGGACATGTGAGGGACAATTGGATTTTTGAAGGCCATTGTGGGGTGTAATAAGCAAACTGGAGGGACTATCATCATTTTTCGAAAGGGACTCGATTCGTAAAGGCAACCATAAGGGACTTTGATGATTTTCTTTTTGAGGGACTTGCTTTATACACCCCACTTAACCATTATTCGTAGGCAACTTGAGGGATATCCTTAGGAAGTGAGACGACGATTAAAATCGACTTACGTGTGTGACGTGTTTATTTTAATTATCTTTATTTAAAAGTGATCTAAATTTATTTTAATATTACATACATGTTGTTACACTCCCTAATTACTAACCATAATAATAATTAAATAATTAAACAACTTTACATCCAAGAAACAATTACAAAATAATAAGCAAAATAATTAAATAGCAAAGATAAATAAAATATAAATAAGCAATAATAAATAATAAAGGGGGTTAATTCTAAGTTTACTCGGCAAGACATCGCATCTTGTGCCTACGTATCCTTACGGGAGTGGAATCAGAGTAATCGTAGTTCCCCTCAATAGGGAGGTTAGAAACTTCTTGACTGTGGTCAAGGTCTCAAGGGGAATAAACGCATCTTAAGGACACGCTTACGTGGAGTGTAGAAACTCCAAATCTCTACGTTGAAATGTTAAGTTGTAATTAGGGTTAAATTAGGGATTCCACGGCGGGAAACCCTAAAATGAGCGCGGCGGCTCTTTGACCTAATGCTAAGGGTAAAATTGTAATTTTGCCTGCGGCGAGGCATTTGTGAAAATTAGGGTTTGTAGTTTGTAGTTTTGAGGATTTGAAATTGAATGTGTGAAGTTTTACGGACTATTGGCGCGGCGGCCAAACAGTTAGACCTAACCTTCAGATGTGTGCAATGTGACAGAAATAATAGTAAACGCGTGAGATAATTGAATCATGCAAACAGAGAGGTAATGTCATAATTTAAACCATGCAAGCAGAAATTTAAAGGCAGAATTTAAAGAGCGATTGTTAAGTTCGCGAGGTTACATGAGAGGAGCAGATACAATATGATAATGAAATTTGAATTGAACAATAATAAAATAAAATAAATAACGGTTCTAGTTATTATATTAAAAAAAAGATTTTAGTTATTATTTTAAATTTATCTAAAAAAAAAGTTTTTCTTAAAAATAATAGGTTTTCATATTAATTTGGAAAAGATGTTAATGTTATTTATTTTAAGAAACAGATTTTTATATTATAACAAATTTTAATAAATTAATGATAACAATAATAATAATAATGGTAATAATAATGATAATAATGATAATAATAATAAATAATGATAATAATAATAATAATAATAATAATAATAATAATAATAATAATAATAATAATAAAGCAATAATGAATTTTAAATGTGCCAAATAACCCAACAATGTTGCTAACGCAGAAATGCGCTCATCGCAACCAGATCTAAATCGGACGAAACAAAATTTATCGCAAAGAAAAAGAAATTAAGCAAAAAATAGTATTATTGCTCACACAAAAATGCGATCATCGCAACCCGATCGAACTAACACAAATGTCACGCGTCATGCACACAAATGTGCAAACATCGTATCGACATAATTCGATCAAAAATCTTATATATATAAACTCTAACAATTTAAAAATTATATATATATAAACGTAACAGTAATAGATAAAGAAAAAGAAATAACGGTAATAGATGAAGAAAAAGAAATAACGGTAAAAGATGAAGAAAAAGAAACAACAGTAATAGATGAAGGAAAAGAAATAACGGTAAACGATGAAGAAAAAGAAACAATAGTAATGGATGAAGAAGAAAACTAAATAACGGCAAACGGCACTCACTCCTCTTAGGTTTTTTTCATTCTCCCCCCTTTTTTCCAACAAGGCAACACATGTATATATAGGGAACAAATTAGGGTTAACACCAAATTGTCAATAATGTCCCTAAAGCCCATTTTAAAGCCCAAACTAAATAATTAGTTAAGAAAAAATAAAATTTAAATAATTTAAAATAATTAAAATAAACTTAAAATAAAAACTAATAATCCTATTGATTCCTAAAATAAAAAATATTATAAAAAGAACAAAAATTTTTTTCAATATTTTTTATTTTATGATTTTTTGGATATTTTTATGAATAATTTAGAAAAAAGTGAAAAAAATAATATTTTAAAAAATGATTTAATTAAAATACGAAAATAATAATTAAATAATAATAAAAAACTATTTTTGTTATTTTTTTAATGAAAGATAGAAAAATTTAGAGTAAAAATAATAAAAAACAAAAAAAATGACAAAGGTGAGATTCGAACTCTCAACCTCTCACACTCATAACTCCTTACACATGTCCTCCTGCCAATTGTGCCATTTTTACTTTTTAGAAAAAAAATGCATGCCATATGATATTTACCTGCAAAAAGTCAAACGACTACACAAATTTGTTAGTAATTGATTAAATGCAATGAAATGCGACGACAAATCTTAGGGCAAAATTTGGGGTATTACAGTTATTATGATAATATTTCTCACCCAACCTCTCTTTGATGTTGGCAAAAAAAAAATCATGAAGTTTGACTTTGGTTTGACCACAGTTGACCTCAGTTTGACCTTTTAACTGCATTGACTGCTTTTGACTTATCTGATCATCTGACTGAGCAAACTTTTGAGAAAAGTCTTGAAACTTGACATGGGGGTTCTTATACACATATAAGATGTTATGAAGCTCACTTGAAGTCTTGGAAGTCCATTTAGCCTGATTAAAGTCAAAACCCTAGTTTTGGATGCACTGCTTAGGAGGTGCATTGTCTGAGGGAATTGTCAACTCTTCTGACCAATTGTGAATTTTGTGAACCTTGTGAACCTTCTTGGAACACAAAGTCTTGTATTGTGAGGGCAAATTTTGGGGTGCAACAGCTGCCCCTGTTCAATTTTCTGAAACCTGAGGGGTTAGATTGGTATATTTGCCAGTCGTAACCTGGAAGGTTGAAGGGGATTGAACACAAAAGCCCAAAAATTTGCACTCACCAGTGCATGGAGTGATATTGATGGTTGGTTGAACATGATTGAGTGGGCTTAAAGATGCCACTAGGGGAAAGTTCTTCAGTAGTATAATGAGAACTGTCAGGAGTCTGGAGTAATACTGATGTAACAGCATGTCTTCATGAGGATAGAGCAATCAATAATGATAACCCTAAAGCAGTCTTGAAGTGATAAATCTGACCTCAGGAGGATAGAGCAATCAATAGCTCTAAAGCAGTCTTGAAGTAATAATGGCTTCAGGAGGATAGAGCAATCAATAGCTCTAAAGCAGTCTTGAAGTAATAGAATGGCTTCAGGAGGATAGAGCAATCAACAGCTCTAAAGCAGTCTTGAAATAATAATGTGATATGTCTTCAGGAGGATAGAGCAAACAATAGCTCTAAAGCAGTCTTGAAGTAATGATTTCAGGAGGATAGAGCAATGGATAGCTCTAAAGCAGTCTTGAAATAATAACGTAATTTCAGGAGGATAGAGCAATGGATAACTCTAAAGCAGTCTTGAAATAATTAGATGGCTTCAGGAGGATAGAGCAATCAATAGCTCTAAAGCAGTCTTGAAGTAGTAATATGACCTCATGAGGATAGAGCAATGGATAGCTCTAAAGCAGTCTTGAAGTAATAGGATGATTTCAGGAGGATAGAGCAATGAATAGCTCTAAAGCAGTCTTGAAGTAGTAATATGACCTCATGAGGATAGAGCAATGGATAGCTCTAAAGCAGTCTTGAAGTAATAGGATGATTTCAGGAGGATAGAGCAATCAGTAGCTCTAAAGCAGTCTTGAAGTCATGAGAGGCTATCAGGAGGATAAAATAACCCTGAGGTTACAATAAAGCAGTCCCAAAGTAATAAGAAGCTCATCAGGAGGATAAAGTAACCCTGAGGTTACAATAAAGCAGTCCCAAAGATCATAAGCTTGTTTGTTGGATAATTAACCTGAAAACAAGGTAGCATTCTGTATAACAACATTAGTTTATGCTTTATGTATGCAT
Organism: Lathyrus sativus; assembly: GCA_963859935.3. Lineage (NCBI taxonomy): Eukaryota > Viridiplantae > Streptophyta > Magnoliopsida > Fabales > Fabaceae > Lathyrus > Lathyrus sativus. The sequence continues at coordinate 424,300,904 of OZ012739.1, forward strand.
GTATGACATGATGCACTTAGGTAATGTACTATAGACATATATGTTATGGTATGATGTAAATGATGTATGTATGCTATGACACTGCTGGAAGTGTCTGGATATCCTTGTATAACAACTGCTGGCCAAGGAAAATAAATCCCGATTCGTTGTTGAAGAATATATAACCCTCCGTCTGCTGGGGATAACAAGGTATAGATAACCTCCCGTTGTTGGGGATAACAAGGTATAAATAACCTCCCGTTGTTGGGGATAGTAGGGTATAGATAACCTTCGTTTTCGTTTGATAGTAGGGTAAGTATAACATCCCGTCTTCGTTCATCGTGCCCTTATTGGAAAGTAATTTCCCGTATATCCGTATGAGGATAAAAGAGATGGATATAAGTTCCAGGGGAGATTAGACTTTGTGAAAATGGATTAGTCCTACTGTCTTGTAAAGATGAACCGGCGAAGCTTCGTTGAAATCCTTCCCTCGTTCGTCCTTAGTAAATACTATTACTGCATTTTCATGCATTTCTGGTAAACATCAATCATATTAAAAGCATACATGCATTTTTGGTAAACATCAATCATATTCAAAGGCATACATACATTCAAACACAACCAATGGACGTTTCGCTTATGTAAATAGGGTAAAAGTAAATCTGGATTCAAAAGATGGAGTTTATTTATATCAAAAGTGACCCATACACGGGTAAGTTTGTACAAGGAGACATAAACCCTAGTAAGAGGATTTGGTCATGAAGTTTTACAAAAAGAATCAGCTATGTGGGAAATAATCCTATTGAGTTTCAATTCTACTATTGCCACTCAAGTATCTCATCTTCTTGCTGTTGAGACGGAAACGATTGGATTGAGCTTCATCTGTTTGAGCTTGAGTAAGTAGTACAACTGGTTGCAATTTCATGAGTGATCCAGACGAGACATAGTCATACGCTTTAATCCCTAACTTTTGCCTGGATTGCCCTTTCAGGTTTTCAATCCACCGGGATACCCTTTTTTGCCCAAGCCGCCTTTTCAGGTTTTCGACTTGCCGGGTGTACATCTTTTTATATATATATCCCTAATTTTTGCCCAAACCCTTTTGGTTTGCCGGGATGCCCTTATTTTTGCCTAGGCCTGTCAACCTAGCGGGTCTCTTTTTATGCGTAGTATTTTTTAACTATGTCTGCGTTTACAGATTGTGGGAAGTCTTCACCATCCATTGTAGTCAGTATCATGGCACCTCCTGAGAACACTGTCTTGACTACAAATGGTCCCTCATATGTTGGAGTCCACTTGCCCCTTCAGTGTCAATCTCATTGCAGTTTGCAGGCTTCTCAAATCTATCAATGGTAATCTTGGGAGCTTCATCATCCCAGCTTATCTCAAACATAGATGCCATGGTGGCCAATGCGTCTGCCAACTGATTCTCTCTTCGTGGAATATGTCCAAAAGTAATCTCTTTGAAATGTGGGATCAAAGACAACACATGTTCTCTGTAAGGAATGAGATTATCATGCTTTGTATCCCAATCTCCTTTAATCTGACTTACCACCAGAGCTGAATCTCCATACACCTCAAGGAACTGAATCTTCATATCAATAGCAACTTGCATACCCATGATACATGCCTCATACTCAGCCATGTTATTGGTACAATAGAAACAAAGTCTGGCAGTAATCGGGGTATGACAACCTTCAGGGGAACTAATCACAACACCAACACCATTACCATGTGCATTGGAGGCACCATCAAAAACCATAGTCCATCGAGATCCTTGTTCAGGTCCGTCATATTGTCCAGGTTCTTTGGTAACAGACATAATGTCTTCATCAGGGAACTCAAAATTCATTGACTGGTAATCACCTACTGCTTGATGAGCCAAATGATCAGCAACAACACTCCCCTTAATGGCCTTCTGAGTAGTATACTGTATATCATATTCCGTCAAGATCATTTGCCATCTTGCAATTCTTCCGGAGAGAGCAGGTTTCTCAAATATGTACTTGATTGGATCCATTTTTGAAATCAACAAGGTAGTATGGGTCAACATATACTGTCTTAGTCGGCGAGCAGCCCATGCCAAAGCGCAGCAAGTTTTCTCGAGCAGTGAGTATCTTGTTTCACAGTCGGTAAACTTTTTGCTAAGGTAGTATATTGCCTGCTCTTTTCGACCAGACTCGTCATGTTGCCCCAATACACACCCCATTGAGTTGTCTAATACTGTTAAATACATAATCAAGGGTCTTCCATCAACTGGTGGCATTAAAATTGGAGGTTCTAGCAAATATCTCTTGATTTTATCAAAGGCAGTCTGGCACTCATCATTCCATTCCATCACCTGATCTTTCTTCAACAACTTGAAGATTGGCTCACAGATGGTAGTTAATTGGGAAATAAATCTTGCAATGTAGTTCAATCGTCCCAAGAAACCTCTAACCTCCTTCTCAGTACGGGGAGCTGGCATCTCTCGTATAGCTTTCACTTTTTGTTGTAACAACCTAGCAAGCTCTACAGGTATTTCACAATCGTCCTCGTTTCCGTCTTCAGTTTGATAGATCGGATTCTCGAAATTGTAATTGGCAATAGTAGAACTGTTATCAACTGGATCCAGAGTGGATGAGGGTCTGCATTTTAGTGACGTGGATGTGTGTAAGAACACATAGCTGATAAAGCAAAAATAAAAGAAAAAGAAAGACAAGGAACACAATATTTACGAAAACGAAACGTCCACTGATTTTATTGAATGAAGGATGCAAATGAAATGACAACCCGTAACAAGCCCACCATTGTGCCCCGGGTAAGGCACATGGCTTGAAAGTTTTAATTGTTCCAGAAATTATAAATTTAAAAACATAACACAGTAATAGTATTTACTCCTGACCAAAGGAGATAGGGATAACATCTTCAGCTGTCCAATTATTGAGTCCAGCACCCACAGTAGGAAAAATCCATGCCTCCAAGTTGTAGTCTTCATCTTGATCTCCCACAGCATTGATAACCCCTTGATCGGTGATACGAACAGCACGAGCACGACGAACAGCCTTCTGGGACTCTGCAGTGAAACCCAAACCAAACTTGTCAGACTTGTATGGAATATCAGGAAGCTGACCCCAAATAGTACAACCACCTTCTTCTACCACAGCTTTTGCATCATTGAGGGAGGCCATTGCCATTGTTGGAGGGTTTCTGATGACCACAGGAACCTTCTTCACAGCAGGAGGAGTCACACAATCCTTAACAGCCCAGGGAACCACTTCAAATGACTGACATGGAGTTTCAATGTATTCACCTTCTACTTCCAGATACTTGAAAGTGTTTACATGGCTGACAAAGTATTCTTCCTCTCCAAAGACAGTAACAACTTTTCCATTCACCGGATATCTCAACTTTTGATGTAATGTGGAGGTCACAGCACCTGCCCCATGGATCCAGGGACGACCAAGCAGACATGAGTATGAAGGACGAATATCCATCACATAGAATGTAGCAGTGAACACCTGAGAGCCAACCTTGATTGGAAGATCAATTTCCCCATGCACTACTCTTCTAGAACCATCAAAAGCCTTTACCACAATATTACTGGGCTTCAATACCGTATCTTCAGGACTCAGCTTGTTCAGGACTTCCTTAGGCAACACATTCAGAGAGGAACCATTGTCTATCAGCACATGAGACAGGGTAGTGCCCCTGCATTCAATTGAAATATGCAAGGCCCTGTTATGATCCCTCTTGGCTGGGGTCAAGTCAGCATCAGAAAATCCTAACCCGTTGTCATAGGTCAGGTGAGCAACACAATTCTCAAACTGGTCCACAGAAATTGTACTGGGTACATGAGCCATCTTTAGAAACTTGATCAATGACTTGGCATGAGCCTCAGAACATAATAACAGGGAGAGCATAGAAATCTTTGAGGGAGTATGCCCCAGCTGATCAACAATATCATAATCACTCTTGCGAATGATTTTCAATACTTCTTCCATCTGCTTAGAGAGGTCATCAACAGCTGGCACATCAGTAGATACAGGCTCAATAACAGGACCCTTGCCCCGAGCATCAGTGGTGGAAGTAACAGCAGGGGTAACTGCACTCTTAGAAGCAACTGGAGGAGAGAAGACTCTTCCACTACGAGTGATCTTGCTAGATCCAGCAATATTATCAATGTCAACAGGCATATCAGGTAAAGGCTCCTGCTTGACACCATGGATGTAAACATCAGACCCATAGTGCCAAGGCACAGCTTTGTCAGATGTATAAGGAATAGGACCAGGAGTGGTAATGATCAGAGGAGCTACTCTGGCTTCAGCAACAACTTTCACAGGACCTTCAGCAGTAATCTTGATTGGGCCCTGATGAGTGATTTTAATGGGACCCTTTGAAGTGATTCTTAGTGGTACTTTGTCAACCATGTCAACCTCTTCAATCTTCTTGCCCTGAGTCAGATGATCCACCATACTTTCTACAGATGCTGGTCTTCTTTCAAACACTATAGTATATTTATCCATGAGACGTTGAATCCCATCTCTCAAAATGAAGCAGCTATCCGGCTTATAGGTACAATATAGACAATCCTCATGACAACCTGGAAAGATCCCAGCTTGTACTAACCTCTTTTTGATAACAGACAATGGTGTGCTCAACTCCATAACTGAATAGACATGCAGATCTTCATCAATATCTTCATCAATGGCGTTGACAGTCTTCTCGTGATTTGGCATTGGAGCTGTAATCACATTTGGAGTACCTGGTGGATCAAACTCAATTTCTCCAGCATCAATCATATCTTGAATTTTGTTCTTCAAGACCCAGCAGTTATTAGTATCATGTCCTGGACAGTTTGAATGATATGCACATCGTGCATTGGGATTGTACTTGGGAGAGGTAACATTGGGATTCTGAGGGGCCTCCCTCAGGGTAATAAGTTCAGCTTTCAACAAGTGTTGCAATGCCTGAGCCATTGACATGTTGATCTTCGTGAACTGTCTTCTAGCCCTCTGTTGGTTGCCTTGAGGCTGCTCTGTTGTTGCAGGAGTTGGATTTGAAATATGAACTGCACTAACAGACTGATGCCTTCTGTTACGATCAGGCTGACCATACACAGCATTAGATTCTCTCTTCCCAGTGGGAGGCTTCTTTGCAACACCTGATGAAGAAGTGCCCACTTGGATCTTACCACTCTTGATACCATTCTCTACTCGCTCTCCTGTCATGATCAACTCAGTGAAGCCAGATGATGAGCTTCCAATGAGATGACTGTAAAACGGACCATTCAGCGTACACATGAACATATCAACCAACTCCCTATCAGTCAAAGGGGGTTGAACTCTTCCAGCTAAGTCTCTCCACTTCTGAGCATACTCCTTAAAGCTTTCTTTGGCACCCATAGACATGCTCTGAAGCTGCATGCGAGTGGGGGCTAAGTCAGCATTGTATTGATACTGCTTGTAGAAAGCTTCAGCAAGGTCATTCCAATCTCTGATGTTGACACTCTCCAACTGATAATACCACTCTAGCTGAGCTCCAGATAAACTCTCTTGAAAGAAATGGATCCACAACTTTTTATCAGCAGTGTGGGGTTGAATTCTTCTGACATAAGACCTCAGATGCAATTTGGGACAAGAGACCCCATCATAGACAACAAATGTAGGAACTTTGAACCCAATGGGTATGACCACCCCATATATCAAGCTCAAATCCAGCCCAGATGATTTCTGTAATTCCATAGCATCCATTCTATCCACCAGCATCTTGAATTTGTCTTCGTTAGGCTCATGGTAGTAGTTAGCCTCAGAATCAGAGTCCCCTATAGTGTTGTGGAGACTGCCTCTCTCCTGCTCAGATTCTTCAGATTCATAGTCTTCAACCTGTTCCTTGGTCTTGTCAGGACCTTTGAACCTTCTTCCCATGTTGAGCAACCCAGCAGACCTTCTAGCCTTCTTAGTCTTCTTGGCCAGCAGTGTCTTCAATTCATCTTGCCCCTTGGATAGGTTCAGGATCAGCTCTTGGAACTGTGCATTCTGTGCCTGGAGATCCTTAACTGATTGTTCAAGAGCCATTGCTGAAATAAACAGCGAGAAGATGAGAAACCTGTGCACAATTATAAACCTGTGATGCAATGATATGGGAATGCATATGCAATGTTTTCAAGGACCGCAGGATTTAAATTTGCTTAAACAAACAAGAAAGTAACTTTTTATTAGTAATAACTTGTTTTGCCTTTTAGGCTTACAAAAAATGAAAACGAAATAAGTACAAAAGATGGGGTTTTAAGTCTCCCATGGACGTTTCCTCTTTGTGTTGAGGTATGAGTTGAGGTTTCGTTCCTCATGAAGTAGCTTTGTTAGCTCTAGGATCCTTGCTTGGCTTGCTTTGTAATGAGCCTCGAAAGTATCCCTTTGCTCTTTCAGTTGGATCCATGATCTCTGCAAGTCTTCCATATCAGTAGGCATGTCTGGGTGAAGGATGGTATAAGCTGTGTCTCCTTCAGCAACAGGTTCCATGGTAACTGGTAGGACGGCAGGATATGGCATCATGAGTGTCTGAGCACGAGATCGTACCCATCTGAGATAAGCCTCCATAGGAATAGTGTACTTAGGCTCCAGTGTCTTGCTGTCAATCCTGTTTACCTTTCCCCAAGCTCGGATGAATCTCTGACGGTAACCCTGAAGATCGTTGTCGTAATCAAACACAATGCCCTGAATCAACATGTCATGTGGACCATCGCTCCGGGCGTAACCAAACTGTCGTAAAGCTAGAGATGGGTTGTAGGTGATGCCTCCTCTTATGCCTAGAAGTGGCACATTAGGAAACTCCCCACAACGGTCAATGATGGTGACATTCTCCATAGATCTGGAGCACCAATGGATGTCTGAGTGAGAAAGTGACATGATCCTCTTGGACCATCTGAACCCTTGCTCATTCTTCATTACTGAGCGAGGAAGGTGAGAAATAAACCACCTAGAAAGTAAAGGTATGCAGCACATCAAAGTTCCTCTTGCCCTTGTAGTACGGGTGTGAAGAGAATGTAGGATGTCTCCAAGTAAGGTAGGCACTGGATTGTGACTCAGGAATATGTTGATGGCATGAACGTCTATGAACTGATCAGGATTGGGGAACAACACTAAGCCATAAATCAATAAGGCTAAGATCTCCTCAACAGCATCGTAGCTCATAGCCTTCAAGAACATTTGAGCTTTATCCACTAATACCTTGGCAAGAATACCTTTAACTCCACTTCTCGTCTCTAGAACAATGTCAGACTTCTTCAGATGTAGAGCTGCAGCAATAACTTCTGGTTTAAGCTCCTTCTCTAAGCCTGTGAATAGCTTCTGATCAAGAACAGGTATACCCAGAAGCTTGGAGAACTCCTCCATGGTTGGAACCAGCTGATAATCAGGAAATGTAAAGCAATGGTGCTTAGGGTCAAAGAACTGAAACAGCACACTCATCATGTCTTCACTGAACCCTGAAGTAACTAGATCCAATAAGTGACCATGTCTCTTGTTGAACTGGGAATGATCAGGCACTAGGGAAACCAACTCCTTGAGCTTAGCAGGTATCCCTACAAGGTTGATCCTGATGGTGTTTCTACGAGCAGAAGCCATGACCTGCAACAAAGAACAAAGATAAATCCTTTGGTCCTTGAAATGGTTAGGGAAAATGATATGCTTATGATACATGATGATGTCATGATGTCATGCTCAATCACAAACATGTGGCACACACAAACAAGTCACACCATAGCCCTAAGTTTAAAGGCTTGCATGAGGTTCAAAGGCAAGTACCCTCCCCTGAAGTTAGATGGTTCATCCTGTCCTACAAAAGTAACCAGGTTCTAAGGGATCTCAATATCATTGATCTTTCACAAGGGTGGTTGTTCAGAAGGCAACTTACTTGCCAACCAAAACCCTCCAAGTTTAAGATCTCAATGAGCGTAGTATCGAGTGTCAACCAACTTCAGTCTGCACCAAAGCCGGTTACCTCACTACTTTCTAAAGGCCAAGATGAGTTAACTAGGGTTCTAAAAGTCAGTTAGTGCATTGACAACATATGGCAGCCTCAATATTATCCTCAACTTGACTTAAGGAATATAAGCACCAACCAAGAAGTCGCACTAACTATGGCCACCAGATCAACCGTATCGATATACGTCGTACAGTTTCCTTGGTCTATTGCCATTTACCTAAGGTACACTAGATCCGGGTTAGGACCTTTCACACATAAGAGCACCCCAACAATATAATAATAAAGCAAACAAGGCAAACAATTTAAAGTGATCTTAATTCCTAAGGGTACCCCTCTTAAATAGGTCCCCAGCAGAGTCGCCAGTTCTGTAACACGGTGGGAGAACTGACTTTAAACAATGTTGCGGATAGCAAGAGTCGCCACCGACTTTTATTTTATCCATAAGGAAAGGTTATAAAAGAACAGGAAAGACCTTAGAGAATATTTTGGGTCCGGGGGGTAGGTTATGAAAAGGGAAGGTGTTAGCACCCTTTTCATCCATGGTTATCCATGGGCTCTTAGGTACTTAAGCTCACTTTTGATTTGTTTTGAAAGTGTAGTGTGTGAATAGAGAATTTTCAGAATAGTTAATAAATAATCCATGTAAGGATGTGTTAAAAACTTGTTTGAAAATTTTGTTGGAAATTGGTTTAAGTGTGAAAAAGTTTTGAAGTGAGCAAGTATCTAGGAATAGCCTACCCTAATGTTTTAAGGTCTTTCTTATTCTTTATCCTTTCCTTAGTAAGACTATCCCTACTATAATGGAGTAGGTAGTCCTTACTTTGGATGTTAAGGGACATGTGAGGGACAATTGGATTTTTGAAGGCCATTGTGGGGTGTAATAAGCAAACTGGAGGGACTATCATCATTTTTCGAAAGGGACTCGATTCGTAAAGGCAACCATAAGGGACTTTGATGATTTTCTTTTTGAGGGACTTGCTTTATACACCCCACTTAACCATTATTCGTAGGCAACTTGAGGGATATCCTTAGGAAGTGAGACGGCGATTAAAATCGACTTACGTGTGTGACGTGTTTATTTTAATTATCTTTATTTAAAAGTGATCTAAATTTATTTTAATATTACATACATGTTGTTACACTCCCTAATTACTAACCATAATAATAATTAAATAATTAAACAACTTTACATCCAAGAAACAATTACAAAATAATAAGCAAAATAATTAAATAGCAAAGATAAATAAAATATAAATAAGCAATAATAAATAATAAAGGGGGTTAATTCTAAGTTTACTCGGCAAGACATCGCATCTTGTGCCTACGTATCCTTACGGGAGTGGAATCAGAGTAATCGTAGTTCCCCTCAATAGGGAGGTTAGAAACTTCTTGACTGTGGTCAAGGTCTCAAGGGGAATAAACGCATCTTAAGGACACGCTTACGTGGAGTGTAGAAACTCCAAATCTCTACGTTGAAATGTTAAGTTGTAATTAGGGTTAAATTAGGGATTCCACGGCGGGAAACCCTAAAATGAGCGCGGCGGCTCTTTGACCTAATGCTAAGGGTAAAATTGTAATTTTGCCTGCGGCGAGGCATTTGTGAAAATTAGGGTTTGTAGTTTGTAGTTTTGAGGATTTGAAATTGAATGTGTGAAGTTTTACGGACTATTGGCGCGGCGGCCAAACAGTTAGACCTAACCTTCAGATGTGTGCAATGTGACAGAAATAATAGTAAACGCGTGAGATAATTGAATCATGCAAACAGAGAGGTAATGTCATAATTTAAACCATGCAAGCAGAAATTTAAAGGCAGAATTTAAAGAGCGATTGTTAAGTTCGCGAGGTTACATGAGAGGAGCAGATACAATATGATAATGAAATTTGAATTGAACAATAATAAAATAAAATAAATAACGGTTCTAGTTATTATATTAAAAAAAAGATTTTAGTTATTATTTTAAATTTATCTAAAAAAAAAGTTTTTCTTAAAAATAATAGGTTTTCATATTAATTTGGAAAAGATGTTAATGTTATTTATTTTAAGAAACAGATTTTTATATTATAACAAATTTTAATAAATTAATGATAACAATAATAATAATAATGGTAATAATAATGATAATAATGATAATAATAATAAATAATGATAATAATAATAATAATAATAATAATAATAATAATAATAATAATAAAGCAATAATGAATTTTAAATGTGCCAAATAACCCAACAATGTTGCTAACGCAGAAATGCGCTCATCGCAACCAGATCTAAATCGGACGAAACAAAATTTATCGCAAAGAAAAAGAAATTAAGCAAAAAATAGTATTATTGCTCACACAAAAATGCGATCATCGCAACCAGATCGAACTAACACAAATGTCACGCGTCATGCACACAAATGTGCAAACATCGTATCGACATAATTCGATCAAAAATCTTATATATATAAACTCTAACAATTTAAAAATTATATATATATAAACGTAACAGTAATAGATAAAGAAAAAGAAATAACGGTAATAGATGAAGAAAAAGAAATAACGGTAAAAGATGAAGAAAAAGAAACAACAGTAATAGATGAAGGAAAAGAAATAACGGTAAACGATGAAGAAAAAGAAACAATAGTAATGGATGAAGAAGAAAACTAAATAACGGCAAACGGCACTCACTCCTCTTAGGTTTTTTTCATTCTCCCCCTTTTTTCCAACAAGGCAACACATGTATATATAGGGAACAAATTAGGGTTAACACCAAATTGTCAATAATGTCCCTAAAGCCCATTTTAAAGCCCAAACTAAATAATTAGTTAAGAAAAAATAAAATTTAAATAATTTAAAATAATTAAAATAAACTTAAAATAAAAACTAATAATCCTATTGATTCCTAAAATAAAAAATATTATAAAAAGAACAAAAATTTTTTTCAATATTTTTTATTTTATGATTTTTTGGATATTTTTATGAATAATTTAGAAAAAAGTGAAAAAAATAATATTTTAAAAAATGATTTAATTAAAATACGAAAATAATAATTAAATAATAATAAAAAACTATTTTTGTTATTTTTTTAATGAAAGATAGAAAAATTTAGAGTAAAAATAATAAAAAACAAAAAAAATGACAAAGGTGAGATTCAAACTCTCAACCTCTCACACTCATAACTCCTTACACATGTCCTCCTGCCAATTGTGCCATTTTTACTTTTTAGAAAAAAAATGCATGCCATATGATATTTACCTGCAAAAAGTCAAACGACTACACAAATTTGTTAGTAATTGATTAAATGCAATGAAATGCGACGACAAATCTTAGGGCAAAATTTGGGGTATTACAGTTATTATGATAATATTTCTCACCCAACCTCTCTTTGATGTTGGCAAAAAAAAAATCATGAAGTTTGACTTTGGTTTGACCACAGTTGACCTCAGTTTGACCTTTTAACTGCATTGACTGCTTTTGACTTATCTGATCATCTGACTGAGCAAACTTTTGAGAAAAGTCTTGAAACTTGACATGGGGGTTCTTATACACATATAAGATGTTATGAAGCTCACTTGAAGTCTTGGAAGTCCATTTAGCCTGATTAAAGTCAAAACCCTAGTTTTTGATGCACTGCTTAGGAGGTGCATTGTCTGAGGGAATTGTCAACTCTTCTGACCAATTGTGAATTTTGTGAACCTTGTGAACCTTCTTGGAACACAAAGTCTTGTATTGTGAGGGCAAATTTTGGGGTGCAACAGGGTCGTAGAAGTAGGTTTGTGTTTGTTGAATGTGTAGTATTTTTATTGATTTTTTCCTTGTTGTGATAATGTGGATCATGGGGTTTTGGAGTATAATATGGACTTCCTTTTTGTAGTTTTATAAAATGGACTTTATTGATTTTTTTTTTTTGTAACTAAAATGGTTGGAATAAAAATGAGAAACGGTTATAAGGGCGGAAATGGACAATTGAGGCGGAAAATGGTTTAGAAATTAGAAATTTTGACTTATTGGATAAATGAATAAATTGAAATTGGCTACGGAAACGGGTCTGGTTAGTGGTAATGCGCCTCCAAACTTTAACAACACCTAAAACCTTGACAAATGCACTTGACCGCCACAAATTCTGAGATGTACCAATTGTCTTGACTTTTTTAATGGCTCTAAAACCTGACTTCAACAAACAACTTGAACTGACATGAAACCCTGGTTTGATGATCTTTAAACATAAAGTACTGATTCATGACAAACCCATCTTTAGAATGAAACAGACTCCTCCTTCTTGACCAAGATCAAATCACACCTAATTAAATTGTAGCAACACTACACACACAATTAACCTGCTAATCTCTAATGAACCTGAATTGAACGACACATGCCCGTCTTGAACAGAAAAAACAAGAAACCCTGATCTTCGTGCTTTGAGTGCATACTGACAAAGCAATGATTTAGGAGATTTAGGAGAATCAAGAACCTAATCCAGAATTTTTCCAGTTAGGCCACCAATGAAACCCTAAGCAAACGACACCCTTGTGGAAACTCAAAGAAGTTGACGTTGCTTTGATAAACCTCTTATTAAAATACTGCTCATGATGATTAAAAATCCAACTCCTTGTTTCAATCTTGAATACCAAAACCAAGAGAAATAACCTCTGAACAATGGAAATCCAACTCAAAAGAAAACCCCAATGAAATGCAGGATTATGCTATACAGATGATGCAAAGGGAAAATGAATGCAAGTTTGAAAATGTCAGGTCAAAATTTGGGGTATGACAATTGCCTCTATTTAAATATCTTTACCAGGTGGCATGAGCGATGAAAATCCTCATGAAATTAGGATAAAAGGTATTTAAATATAGAAAACTAGAAATTTTGACCTTAGAAGCAACGGTATGTTATGCTATGGACAAAAGAAATTATTCAGACAATGCTAGGAATAAACTGACATGCAGTGAACTCTAGCATGATGATAATGATGGGAAGATAAATGTAATATGCAGACAAGAAAGAAAGCAAACAGGGATATCTAAAGTGATTGATCAACATGTTCAAACATGACCGGGTGACACTCTTAAAGAAAGAATCCTTAGTGGAGGTAGAACTAAGAGATCGTCTCCACTGGGAAATATCCAGAGTAGTTGATCAACGGGTTTAAACAAGACCAGATGACACTATTGAAGAAAAGATCCTCACTAGACATAGAACCAGAAAGACGGTATCCACTGGGGAAAGAAAAAAATTAGAACATCTAAAGTGATTTATCAACAGGTTCAGGCATGATGGGCTGACACTTTAAAAGAAAAGATAAAACAGGATCCTCATAACAATAGGACCATGCAAAACAAGACAAAATCCTCAAAACAATAGGATTGAAACAAGAGCATAATCATCATAACAATAGGATTTAAACAAAAGCACGACCCTCATAACAATAGGGTCATGCAAAACAAGACAAAATCCTTATAACAATAGGATAACGTCAACGACAAGGCATGATCCTCTTGACAATAGGATCAAACCAAACAAAGAATGACCTTCTGATTACATATCAAACAAAACAAAGCACAGTCTTCTGACTAAAGATCAGGCGGACAAAGAATGGCCCTCTTACTAGAGATCAAACAAAACAAAGCATAACCTTCTGACTAGATATCAGGTGAAAAAAGAATGACCTTCTTACTAAAGATAAAAAAAAGTCAAAGCATGACCTTCTTCCTAGAGATCAGGTAAACAAAGAATGAACTTCCTTATAGAGATCAAACAAAACAAAGCATGACCTTCTGACTAGAGATCAAACGAAATAAAGCATGACCTTCTCACTAGAGATTAAACAAAATAAGGCATGACCATCTTACTAGAGATCAGACAAACAAAGAATGCCCTTCTTACTAGAGATCAAACAAAACAAAGCATGATCTTCTGACTAGAGACCAAGCAAACAAAGAATGACCTTCTTACTAGAGATCAAACAAAACACAGCATGGCGTTCTTACTAGAGATAAGGAAAACAAAGAATAAACTTCTAACTAGAGATCAAACAAATAAAACATGACCTTTTTAATAGAGATCAAACAAAATAAGGCATGACCTTCTTACTATAGATCAGGAAAACAAAGAATGACCTTGTTACTAGAGATTAAACAAAACAAAGCATGATCTTCTGACTAGAGACCAAGAAAACAAAGAATGACCTTCTTACTAGAGATTAAACAAAACAAAGTATGATCTTCTGACTAGAGATCAAGCAAACCAGCAATGACCTTCTGACATGAGATCAAACAAAACAAAGCATGATATTCTCACTAGAGACCAAGTAAAAAAAGAATGACCTTCTAACTAGAGATCAAACAAAACAAAGCATGACCTTCTTACTAGAGATAAGGAAAACAAAGATTGATCTTCTGACTAGATATCAAACGAAGCAAAGCATGAATTCCCACTAGAGATCAAGCAAATAAAGAATGACCTTCTGACTAGAGATCAAACAAAATAAAGCATGATCTTCTCACTAGAGAAAAAACAAAACAAGGGATGAACTTCTTACTAGAGATCAGACAAACAAAGAATGACCTTCTTACTAAAGATCAAACAAAACAAAGCATGATCTTCTGACTAGAGACCAAGCAAACAAAGAATGACCATCTTACTAGAGATCAAACAAAACAAAGCATGTACTTCTAACTATAGATCAGACAAACAAAAAATGACCTTGTGACTAGAGATCAAACGAAACAAAACATGACCTTCTTACTAGAGATAAAAAAACAAAGCATGATCTTCTGACTTGAGAACAGGCAAACAAACAATGACCTTCTGACTAGAGATCAAACAAAACAAAGCATGATTGACCAGTGTATTTTAATGCACATTCTGTTATGTTTGTACTTAGGCATTTCCTTAGTTTGTTTTGTTTATATTACTATTTTAATGTGTTTTCATATTTAAGTTTGTTTTTACCTTTATTATATTTTCGCAGCTTATTTTCAGCATTAATAGTTATTTGATATCTGTCCACTATTCAAATCATAATTGGAGCTTCGAGAACCAGATTGACGTGTTCTAAAAAGCGTTGAAAAGCTAAGACCCAGAGCTACAAATTTCATGTTTCAGGAAGAAGCTGATTGAGAGTGTAGCAGGGTCGAATACTTCTTTAAAGTCAGGACCCAAATTCTGCCTTTAGGAATACTTAGTTTTGGACCGGGTTTTTTATGTTTTTTGACCCAGTTGGGTTAGAACCGGATTTTCTTATGCTTCCCTGTACTTAGTAGTAACCATGGTACTGTTGATAACCTTCTTTTCACTAATTTTACTTTTTTATTTTGTACAATTACGAGGAAGAACTAATCATCCGGAGTCGATCTACTGTAATCGCGTTTCCAACGTTTTAAGGTTTTTATTCTATCAATTCAATTTCGCTTCTCTTTCTATTCTATTCTATGAAATTGCATTTTCTTAATCTGTTAATTTATGGAATAGTTTGATTTAATTCGTATGATTGTATTCCTAACTTTTAATCGCTTTTTACGTCGCTTAGTCATTAAATCGCGTTTTTATATCGTGTTTGCTTAATTCGCGATTGTGTTTATCTGTTTGCTTAATTCGGAATATAGGAATTTCAATTTGTTTAATATCTTAGTGCGCTTGTTATTTTTTATTGAATTCAAATAGATATCGAAATCGCTTAGGGAATTGGTTATGAAAAAAATCAGTGATTAGCCGGAAACCAAAATAGTAGATTGACTTATTTTTATAATCACTTATATGCACTATTTTATAAATCAAACTGAAAACCCCCCATAAACCTTTTCTTTAGTTGGTTGAAATAATACAAGAATCCTTGCGATATGCATCCGAGTGTCGCTTGCCTTTTCTACGTTTTAAAAAATACTCGTTTTTAATCTGTGCGCGACAGCGGATCAAATTGGCACCGTTGCCAGGGATTCTTATTGATGTTAATCAATTTTAGAATTTTAGTTTAGAGTTTTGTTAGAGTTTTTTATTTTTTATTTTTTTTCTTGTTGATTTTCAGGGTTGTAGTACAGTGGTAAGCATTCCAGTCTATCAGGTAGGTTTGGAAGCTATTGTTTCAAATTGCTCCGCATCTTTTCCAGAAAATCAGAAGAAAAAAAAAATCGAAGAATATTATTCATTACTCGCCGTTTCCAGGGATTCTTGCAGAATAAAATTCTAAATGAGTTTGACCCTGAAAATCGTAAATTCCTTATTTTTCTATTTTATTTATTTGTTTTCTATTTTGATATTTTCAAAAAAAATCCAAAATTTTTTGTAGAGATTTATTCTGATTTTATTTTATTTTTAGTTATATTTTCATTATTTTTAGATTTTATTTTATTCGCTTTATTATTTTTCCATTCTTTTTTCTAAATAGGGACGTTGTTGGTATTTTCCTAATTGTTGCTGCATTGCTGAATTAGTTCTTTGTTTTCTTTTTCTTTGTTGATTTTCCTATTAAATTTAATATGGCTAACAAAAGAACTCTTAGAGAACTTGTTGCCCCTGGTGTGAATTATAATCATTTATGTATTAAATATCATGTTGTTACTGTACCTTTTAAATTGAAACCTGGTTTAATATACTTGTTGCCAAGGTTTAATGGTCTTGCAGGTGAGGACCCGTATAGGCATCTGAAAGAATTCCAGGTTGTGTGCTCTACAACTTTAAGACCTGGAGGAATTACAGAAGATCACATCAAGCTGAGAGACTTCCCGTTTTCACTACAGGGAGCTGCCAAAGATTGATTTTACTATCTTGAGCCTAATTCTGTCACAACCTGGAATGATTTGAAGAAAGTCTTCCTACAGAGCTACTTTCCTGCCTCAAAAGCTACCTCAATCAGAAAAGATATATATATGGTATTAGACAAATTGACATGGAATCATTTTTCGAATACTGGGAGAGATTCAAACAGTTAGTGTCCAGATCTCCCCAACACCAGATTACCGAACAATTACTTATTCAATATTTCTATGAGGGATTGCTACCAATGAATAGAAACATTTTAGATGCTGCTAGTGGTGGAGCACTTGTTGATAAGACCCCAACTGCTACCAAAGCCTTGATTAAGAATATGTCACTCAACTCCCAATAATTTACAACTAGAAACAATTCAGTCCAAACAAAAGGTGTGAATGAGATTTAGGTTTCTTCTTACAACAAAGCTCTAGAAACCAGACTTGATGAGCTTACTTATCTAGTAAAAAAACAATTAATTTTAAGATTACCACCACCACATAATCCTCCACAAGTAACCACCTCTGCACCTTCTGGACCTTCACTAGAGGACTTTGTCAAGAAAATGAATGTAAATGATCTCCAATTTCAGCAACAAACAAATTCTAGTATTCAGACCTTACAGACACAAATTGGACAGCTTGCCACTTCAATAAATGTCATACAGCAAGCTCATAAGCAAACCAACTACCTGCCCAAATAGTAGTAAATCATAATGTCCCTAACCATAATGTGAGTGCAATGTCCTTAAGATCCAGAAAAGTTGCAGAACCATCCCTAGAAAAAAATAAAGAAGTTGTTGAGGTCACACCTGAACCTGAACCTGAACCTTCCATTGTTGTTGAGCCTGAAAAAGAGTATGTACCACCGATTCCTTTTCCACATAGAGTACTGAAAAGTAAGAATATTGATGAGGAAGGAGAGCATTCTGTTTTTCATATTGAATTGATTTCTGAGTTGGTTAATGATACTTATACTGATTTGTTTACAGTTGATTTTTCATCATTGTCTAATTTTGATAATAGTTACTCATATGATGATTGTATTGACACTAACCTTTTTTCTGAGATTGAGGTTGCCTTGCAGGTTAACATTTTTCCTATAGATGGAGTTGTTGAAGTTGTTTATAAAGCTGAAGCTCTCAACATCCCGGTTGTCTCAACCAAACATTCCACTAAACAACCACCTTTTGAACCACTTCCTGAGGATTTATATTATTCATCAAAGCTTCAATTTGAGCAGGAAGAAAAGTTATTGTAGGAACATAAGAAGGGAATTGGGTGGACCTTGGTTGACACTCGTGATTTTAGCCCATCCATGAGTATGTGTAGGGTCTCAATTGAAAATGGAAGAAAAGTAGTGAGGCAACCCCTTAATCCTTTGATTCTTGATGTTGTGGAAAAGGAGATCACTTTCACGTGCCCATTCAACACTTTTACTTATTGAAGATTCTTCTTTGATCCTGGAATAAAAGTAGAAGGCCCTAATAAATATTTCAAGGTCAATGGATGCTACCCAAAGTTACTTTATGACATCTCCACTTTGAAAAAGGAGTTTGTAGAAGATCTCTCTTTGAGAAAGGCTGCTTATGTGATCACCTATCCACCTTGACTACTCGGGTGTGTTCTTTCCTTTCTCTCACTCTTATTTTATATTTTTGTTCTTTCGTTGAGGACAATGTGTATTTTAAGTGTCGGAGAAGGAACCATTTCTTTGTTTTCTTTTCTTTCTGTTTTCTTTGTTTTGTTATGTTTTCTTTAAGTGAATTTTTTTTTTAAAACTTACTTAGAAACACAATGCATCTTTTGAAATTTTTAGGCTATAGATTAATTTGAGGTTAGATTGTGGAGACTTGGGAAAATTTTATAAGATCAGTATCGTGTTAACACCTTTAGTCTCTCAAATATGGAAACCAATTTAAATACTTGTTATGACATAGTCTTGAGTTCTCATCCTTTAATAGCTCTTAAGTAGTTTATCTAGTAGTCATCATCATCTAAAAATCACACACTAATTAATTATGTTGATGCAAATAAGTGAATGATCTTGTGCTTAATAAGAAATCTAAATAGGAATCCACCTTTTAAGTTAGGTGACCTTCACCCGGTCACTTAGGCTAATGGTTGTGAAACCTTCAAAAAAAAAGAAAAAAATGGTTAATTTTGAATTGTTGAAAATATATGGATCATAGTCACTAACAAGCTTATTTACCATGTATGTGAATAGATAACGAACTTAATGTGATTGCATTAGAATGAAAGAGAACAAAAAGGAGGATGAGTAAGTTAGGCTTAAGCATAAAAACATGATTTAGATTGATTTGTATAGGAGGGAGGTTTATGACCGCACAATTGCGGATTTGTGTTCTTACGATATCCTTAGAATGCAAAATTAGTACCTACCGATGCAATCTTGACCGAATAAGGGTTTGTAGCCTAAAATGAGTATCTGAATGCTATTGTTTTTCATGAGTCATGATACTATTTTGCTTGGAGTGCAAAAGTTCAAGTGTGGGAGAATTTGATCAGTGCATTTTAATGCACATTCTATTATGTTTGTACTTAGGCATTTCCTTAGTTTGTTTTGTTTATTTTACTATTTTAACGTGTTTTCATATTTAAGGTTGTTTTACCTTTATTCTATTTTCGCAACTTATTTTCAGCATTAACAGTTATTTGATATTAGTCCACTGTTCAGATCATAAATGGAGCTTCGAGTACCGGATTGATGCGTTCTAATAAGAGTTGGAAATTTAAGACCAAGAGCTACAACTTTTATGTTTTGGGCAGAAGTTGATTGAGAGTGTAGCAGGGATGAATACTTCGTTAAAGTCAGGACCCGAATTCTACCTTTAGGAATACTTAGTTTTGGGCCGGGTTTTTTATGTTTTTCAACCCAGTTGGGTTAGAACCGAATTTTATTATGCTTACCTATACCTAGTAGTAGCCTTGGTACTGTTGATAACCTTCTTTTCACTAATTTTACTTTTTGCTTTTGTACAATTACGATGAAGAACTAATCATCCGGAGTCGATCTACTGTAATCGTGTTTCCAACTCTTTGAGGTTTATATTCTATCAATTCAATTTCGCTTATCTTTCAATTCTATTATATGAAATTGCATTTGCTTAATCTGTTATTTTGTGGAATAGTTTGATTTAATTCGTATGATTGTATTCCTAACTTTTAATCGCTTTTTACGCCGCTTAGTCGTTAAATCGCTTTTTTATATCGTGTTTGCTTAATTCGCGATTGTGTTTACCCGTTTGCTTAATTCGAAATATAGGAATGTCAATTTCTTTAATATCTTAGCGCACTTGTCATTTGTTATTGAATTCGAATAGAGATCGAAACCGCTTAGGGAATTGGTTAGGAAAAAAACTAGTGATTAGCCGGAAATCGAAACAGTAGATCGACTAATTTTTATAATCACTTATATGCACTATATTACAAATCAAACTTAAAACCCCCATAAACCTTTTCTTTAATTGGTAGAAATAATACAGGAATCCTTGCAAAACAATGTCCGAGTGTGCTTCCCTTTACTACGGTTTTAAAAATACTTGTTTTTAATTTGTGCACGACAGCGGATCAATGATCTTCTGACTAGAGATCAGGCGAACAAAGAATAACCTTTTTAATAGAGATCAAACAAAATAAAGCATGACCTTCTTACTAGAGACCAGACAAACAAAGAATCACCTTTTTACTATAGATCAAACAAAACAAAGCATGATATTCTAACTAGAGATCAGGCGAACAAAGAATGATCTTCTAACTTGAGATGAAACAAAACAAAGCATGACCTTCTCACTAGAGAGAAAATAAAACAAGACATGACCTTCTTACTAGAGATCATGCAAAAAAATAATGGCTTTCGTATCAGAGATCAAACAAAATAAAGCATGATCTTCTGACTAGAGACCAAGCAAACAAAGAATGACCTTCTTACTAGAGATTAAACAAAACAAAGCATGATCTTTTGACTAGAGATCAGGCAAACAAAGAATGACCTTCTGACTAGAAATTAAAAAAAAAACAAAGTAAGGTCTTCTGACTAGAGATCAGGCGAACAAAGAATGACCTTCTTACTAAAAATCTAACAAAACAGAGAATGATCTTCTGGCTAGAGAATAGGAGAACAAAGAATGGTCTTCTGACTAGAGATCAAACGAAAGAAAGCATGACCTCCTCACTTGAGATCAAACAAAATAAGGCATGACCTTTTTACTAGAGATCAGGAAAACAAAGAATGACCTTCTTACTAGAGATCAAACAAAACAAAGCATGATCTTCTGACTAGAGACCAAGGAAACAAAGAATGACATTCTTACTAGAGCTCAAACAAAATAAATCATGATCTTCTGACTAGAGATCAGGCAAACAAAGAATGACCTTCTGACTAGAGATCAAACAGAACAAAGCATGGTCTCCTGACTAGAGATCAGGCAAACAAAGAATGACCTTCTTACTAGAGATCAAACAAAACAAAGCATGACCTTCTTACTAGAGATCAGGCAAACAAAGAATTACCTTTTTACTAGAGATACAACAAAACAAAGCATGATCTTCTGATTAGAGGTCAGGCAAACAAAGAATGACCTTCTGACTAGAGATCAAAGGAAACAAAGCATGATCTTCTCACTAGAGATGAAACAAATTAAGGCATGACCTTCTTACTAAAAATCAAGCAAACAAAGAATGACCTTCTTACTAGTGATCAAACAAAACAAAGCATGAACTTCTTATTAGAGATCAGGCAAACAAAGAATGACCTTCTGACAAGAGATCAATTGAAACAAAGCATGGCCCTTTCACTAGAGATAAAGCAAATAAAGAATGATCTTCTGACTAGAGATCAAACGAAATAAAGCATGACCTTTCCACTGGAGATCAAACAAAATAAGGCATGAGCTTCTTGCTAGAGATCAGGCAAATAAAGAATGACCTTCTTACTAGAGATTATACAAAATAAAGCATGATCTTTTGAATAGAGACCAAGAAAACAAAGGATGACCATCTTACTAGAGATCAAACAAAACAAAGCATGATCTTCTGACTAGAGATCAGGCAAACAAAGAATGACATTATGACTAGAGATCAAACGAAACAAAGCATGATCTTCTCACTATAGATGAAACAAAATAAGGTATGACCTTCTTACTAGAGATCAGGAAAACAGAGAATAACCTTTTTACTAGAGATCAAACGAAACAAAGCATGATCTTCTAACTAGAGAACAAGCAAACAAAGATTGACTTTCTTACTAGGGATCAAATAAAACAAAGCATGATCTTTTGACTATAGATCTGGCAAAAAAAGAATGACCTTCTGACAAGAGATCAAACAAAACAAAGAACAATCTTCTAACTAGAGATCAGGTGAACAAACAATGACCTTCCTACTAGAGATCAGGAGAACAATATATGACCTTCCTACTAGAGATCAAAGAAAACAAAGCATGATCTTCTGACTAGAGATCGGGCGAACAAAGGACGGCCTTCTTACTAGAGATCAAACAAAATAATGGATGACCTTCTTACTAGAGATTAGGCAAACAAAGAATGACATTTTTACTAGAGATCAAACAAAAAGAGCATGATCTTCTGACTAGAGATCAGGCAAACAAAGAATGACCTTCTAACTAGAGATCAAACGAATCAAAGCATGACCTTCTCACTAGAGATCAAACAAAACAAGGTATGACCTTCTTACTTGAGATTAGGCAAACAAAGAATGGCCTTCTTACTAGAGATCAAAAAAAATAAAGCATGTTCTTCTAACTAGTGACCAAGCAAACAAATGACCTTCTTACTAGAGATCAAACAAAACAAAGCATGACTTTCTTACTAAAGATCAGGCAAACAAAGAATGACCTTCTTACTAGAGATCAAATGAAACAAAGCATGACCTTGTCACTAGAGATCAAACAAAATAAGGTAAGACTTTCTTACTAGAGATCAAGCAAACAAAGAAAGACCTTCTTACTAAAGATCAAACAAAACAAAGTATAATCTTATGACTAGAGACCAAGCAACTAAAAAATGACCTTCTTACTAGAGATCAAAGAAAACAAAGCATGATCTTCTGACTAGAGATCAGGCAAACAAGGAATGGCCTTCTGACTATAGATCAAACGAAATAAAGCATGATCTTCTCTCTAGAGACCAAGCAAACAAAGAATGACCTTCTAATTAAGATCAAACAAAACAAATCATAACTTTCTTACTAGATATCAAGCAAACAAAAAATGACCTTCTGACTAGAGATCAAACAAAATAAAGCACGACCTTCTCACTAGAGATCAGGCAAACAAAGAATGGCCTTCTAACTAGAGATCAAACGAAAGAAAGCATGACCTTCTCACTAGAGATCAAACTAAATAAGGCATGAGCTTCTTACAAGAGATTAGACAAATAAAGAATGGCCTTCTTAATAGAGATCAAATAAAACAAAGAATGATTTTTTGAATAGAGACCAAGCATACAAAGAATGACCTTCTTACTAGAGATCAAACAAAATAAAGCATGATCTTCTGACTAGAGATAAGGCAAACAAAAATTGACCTTCTGACTAGAGATCAAACGAAACAAAGCATGATCTTCTCATTAGAGATCAAATAAAACAAGGCATGACCTTCTTACTAGAGATCAGGCAAACAAAGAATGAACTTCTTACTAGAGATCAATCATAACAAATCATGAGCTTCTGACTAGAGACCAAACAAACAAATAATGACCTTTTTACTATAAATAAAAAAACAAAGCATGATCTTCTGATTAGAGACCAAGCAAACAAAGAATGACCTTCTGACTAGAGATCAAACGAAATAAAGCATGATCTTCTCACTAGAGACCAAGCAAACAAAGAACGACCTTCTAACTAGAGATCAAACAAAACATTGGAACTTCTTACTAGAACATATCTAAGTTACTGGAAGTTCCTTAAAATGAAGAGATCAAACGGGATCTTCAGAAAATATCAGGGAAATAACAGGGTATTCAAACTCTCCTATAAGTGCCAAATAAATTGGACTTAGGCCATGAGCAAAGGTAACAACCAGCTTCTAACAGGTCGGTGCCAGCAACTACTAGACTTTAAAGGAAGTGGGTAACAACCAAACTTCCCATATCAAACACAATTGGATTTAAAAACACCAATGACAATTGGATTTGCAAACTGTGCCAGCAACAACTAGACTTCACGAGGAGACCGGTAACAACTAGATAAATCATACCAATAACAATTAGATTTTGCAACGAGCGCCAATAACAATTGCACTTTCACCGGAGATACTAGTAACAACTAGACTTGAATAAAGGATTGGTGACAACCAGACTACTATTACCAATAACAATTGGGTTGAACAAACAATGCCCGTACGAACTGAATTTCAATGATAGATAGGTGACAAGCAGATTACAGATATCAATAACGATTAGACTTTCAAGGAAGGATGCTAGTTACAACTAGACTTCAAAGGTAGAGGTGACGATCGGATTAATAATACCAATAACGATTGGGTTTTAAAACAGAAATGCTAGTGACCACTAGGCTTCAAGGGGATACAGGTAACAACCAAAAGTTTTAACAAAATAGCAACGGCAACTGGACTTGGATAGGAATTGGTGGCGACCAAAGATTTTAGCAAAGACGCCAGTAACAACTGAACTCAGGGTCAAAGGATAACAATCAACAAAGAATTGGATTAATGCTAAATACACATGATATGACATGATGTGAATGCTCATGATATACAAAGGCTGACTCTGCAGAGAGATGCGGAGTTTGGGGACTCAATGGGAATAGATAAACATATCCAATTCACTGGGGAAGGAGTCACATGAAATCACCGGGGAATGGAGACGTCCTAAGATTCTCTGAGGAACACAGTAGTCCAGAGATTCACTAGGAAATATACGTCTACTTCATTTAGGGAAGTAGGAAGTCTAGGAAGCTTACTAGGGAGAAGATAGTGTAATTTCAGTGAAGAACAAAGAATGACTCCACTAGGGAGTAGATCCTCATCATCAATAAACATGTGTCACATGGAGGACACTGAGGAGATTCTATTCAATCTTGATAGTCACACATTTCCAAAAAAAAACAAAAACTAGAGTGTGGTCCATTTATGCTTCATTGGGGACTTTGTTAAAATAGTCTAACAATGCCTCTTGGCTTCGAGACTTCTCGGAAATAAAAGATTTCCAACACTAAAAAATTGGGCTTCCAATAGGCACGCTAGTAACAAACTGGACCTTACTAGGAATCTCACAAAAGAGATGCATGTTGGTTTCTTTATGAGCAAATCTTCTCAAATAAAAAGAAAGGTCATCAGAGTCTTCATCAAATTTCTCGAAGAGATGCCTTTTTATAAAAGTAAACTGGGTAGAAGGCTTGTTGAGGAATCATACTTGTAATAAAATCCTTGTAGGGAGGGTAACTCAAATAAAGAGAAACCATTTGTAAGGTCTTCAACAAAATCCTTTTGACATACTTCCTGGGGAATACCAATTGTAATTGCAAAAGGTTAAATAACACCAAGGACAGATAAGCTTCTCAGGAGAGACTACGACTTATTGCCATAGAAAATAAGCTTTTTAAAGAGATTACCACTTGTTGTTAAAAAATTTGAAGGAAACACCAAGGATAGATAAGCTTCTCAAGAGAGACTGCCACTTATTGTCGTAAAGGTAGCAATGACAAAACAAGCTTCTCAAGGAGATGTTATAACAACCCTGTTGGAGAATGGATTATGTCTTCAACGGGGGTCTATAAAAGATTCTTCCTGCGAGACACAATGCAAAATAAATGCACGTTCAAAATAGGTTCAACAACCTAACTAGGTTTAAAAGCAACACCTTAAGGGACCAGAGTTAAATCTAGGAACAAGCTAAAAAGAAACGGTCAAGCAAGACTCCACCCATTGAGGAATGAACTTGAATGGGGATTTATCTTATCAAAGCATGGAAAGATAACTGAAGCGACCCACCATCCACGAGGATCAAACTCTATGAGGAATTTAGAAAGGATGTGTACTTTATGCCTAAAGTTGACGACTCTATTGGGAGAAGAGACAAATCCAGCCACTTGGGGAACAAACATAGCCCAAAGTGAATAAAACAGGTAAACATCTGAAAGTAGCAAAAATGCTCATATGCTATGCATATGTATGAATGCATGTATGTCATGTTTATGATTATGCTGACAAAGCAGACAAGGGAAGCGAACCAGAGATGGAATAAACATCTCAATAAGGATACTTAGCCAACCTCGTTAGATAGTAGCATCGTTAGGGATGGACATGCATAACATCATGACTTCACTAGGGGATTTCCAAAATGAATCCGAATTCCTAAGGAAGAGCAAGATCCATGGGGAATTTCCAAGATCAATTGAAGTAACAACTTACTGGGGAGCTAGCAACGGATGCCATGAGAACAATGTAGTTATGCATTTCAAATGCATAGTGATCATCTGAACAGGCAACAACTTTTATGAAGAAAAAAAACCTTCAAATCTCATCTGCCCCAGATTACATGGTCTATAGGAAGAAGCCATCGAGAGGGTTTTATAGAAGAATTGGCAACGAGATGTCTCAATATCTTGAAACTCTTGGAGAGATTCAACAAATCTCAACGTAATTGCCCCAAATTAACTGTATTTTCACAACAAAGTCCTCAAACTTGTCCTTCAGACTGAGGGAGTAACAACTAGAAAACAAACTTGCTTTTATTGGGGGGCCTTTGGAGTCCTTACCTTGAAAGGATTTTGGAAATAACCTGCCATAAGATGACCATAAGACGACTTGCTCTTAGTTTGAGTCTTGAGAAGATTCAACCTCTGATTAGACAACTCTTGGAATGGTTGATTGATAGATCCTCCAAATTGGTTTGCCCCAGGCTGGGCTTCCTTTACCAAGTCAAATTCCTTAACTGGCTGCATTTGTTGAAATTCCTTTGATATTGAATTGTCTTGCAAACGGTATTGTTCATTTAAAATTAACAATTTCAATGCAACTTTCATGCAAGATTTTGAAATCAAAATTATTGATAAATCACATAGTGGATTGATTCAATGATAAAAACTGAAGTGGATATAGCCATATACAAAATGACAGATGAAGTGATCAACACAAACAATTAGCAAAGATCATTAGGAGTCCGGTTAACACAACCTTGTTGTAGTATACTTTCAAAATAATCTTACCTCAATTAGGTCTTTTAAGGGTTGTAACATGACTTAGTTCACGGTTCATGAAACAAAGGATAAAGGCTAAAACTTTTTTTCCACATGATCTTCATAATAAACTCCAATTCTACGCTCAGTTAACTCAGATTACACTCAGGTTCCTATAGGCTAGGAATTGTACTGATGATAACGATGGTTCACAAACTAAAGGCCTTTTGAAATGGTAGTCATTACTCCCTTACAATATTTGGTTGTTTTTTGTTATTAAGGACTTTTAGGGTGAAAGATTTAAGGAACTCCTCTTTTTATTATCCCTAACTTTTTCCTAAACTGTTTTCTCTTAAAATTTATAATCAGCGGGATGCCCCAATTTTGCCCAAGTTTCCTTCAAAGGTTTTGACTTAGCGTTTTTTTTTTTTGTGTGAAAGAAGGTGACTACCTGGTTTAATGGCTACGGTGAACCATCATTGGCCTTTAGGCTTAGAAAACATCTTCAACACTTGCTTGTTGTGTACGAAGGAAAACTTGTGGTGAAACTCACAAGTCATGCTCGCATTATGACATGGCCCTAACATAGAATTAATAGGTCGCATAGTCACCAAGGAATTCTGAATCAACAGCGGATAGAGCTTTCTAAGTGGCACAAAAATTAGCTTATAAAGAGCTTTGTTCCTCTTAACAGGATTCTTCTTCTTTTTCTTGTTCTGGTTTTGAGAACCTTGAAGGAGAAGCAGCCACAAGATGCTGATAGGTTCTCTTGGCAACCACATGAAGAGGATGGCCTCTCGAGGATGGATCAACGGCTTGTTGACAAGAAGTTTTTGTACGGGAGTGCTCTTGATGGGGGAAAACAATGGGAGAAGGTGAAGTGGTAATAAAACTAAAAGTATACAAGCAAGCAAACATATAAAATAACAAAACTGCAAACAAGGCGGGCTTAACCCTCTTAAGGGAGTGTGTCCCTAGTGAAGTCGCCATTTATGTTGCGGTGAGAATCGAATATCAAGCTATTGTATTAACTTGAATCACAAATCTTTGATGTTTACCACCGAACTTTGATTTATCCAAAGGAAAGGGAAAAGATAGGAAAAACCCCAATTGCGTTATGTAGCAACAAAGCTAAGAGATCTAAGGTTCGATGGTTAGTTATACTTAGGGAAGTTGTTAGCATCCTAAGTATTTGTAGTACTCTAGAGAAATCTCTTGTTTGTATTTGTGTTATGCTTATTGTTTACTATTGTTTGGGAATGACCTAAGGGTTTTACTAAGTATGTTCGCCAAGACATCGCATCTCGTGCCTACGTATCCTAACAAAGATGGAATCAGAGTATTCGTAGTTCACCTCACTAAGGGTGAAGAACTCTTGACTATGGTCAAGGTTCCAAAGGGAATTAAGTGCTCATAATCATGACACTTACATAGAGTTTAGAAACTCTACTATGTCTAAGTTGAAAGACTAGCAAAGGGATTGACTCTAACATGGTCAAAGGGAAAAGTAAGTACTCATAACAATGGTACTCACAGAAAATAAATGCATATCACATTTTTTGACATTTCTAATTAATAAATTAATAAGATAAATAAACATTTAAAATGAATAAGAAAAAATAAAATATTTAAAATAAAAATGTTTTTGATCTTTTTACACACTAAAGAGATAAACAAATTTTATATTTTTATTAAGATATTACTAGAAAAATATTTTTGGCATTTTGATATTAAAAATTAAATTTCTAAATCTCTAAACTAACTATTATTTGTGTTATTACTAAAAAAAGGTGATCCTAACAATTTACCTACTATTATTAAATTTTAAAACCATGATTAAGATAATTAAAAAAACTAATGTATTTCTAAACAGAATTCAAATAATGAAGTATTTCGCTTTGGAATGGATGTTGTTTGATTTCGAATCAATCCCCTTTTACTCCATCTCGATCTAATTTAGCATTTCGCTTTGGAATGATTGTTGTTGGGTTTCGTTTTGTTGCGTCGCCGTTGTTGCTTATGATGGATGGCAGATGCTTCACGGTTGTGGGTTATGGCCGTCGGAGCAAGGGAGGTCGAAGATTGTTTAAGGTATAATGTGGAAGGAAGTTATTGATAGATGAAGGTTATTGATGGTGATTTGAGCAGAGTGAAAAAGAACATTAACAACATATGCTTGGTCCCTCTTCAAATCATTTATGTTGTTTTAAAATAAAAACTAGACTTGTTGATTAAGTTTTTCAATTTGCCTCTTTGTGTTAATGAGTTGCTTTCACTGATGCATGTTTGTTGCAAAATAGTTGTCGCAGGGTAGGTCGTAGCAGTGTTAATGCAGATTTTGGTTTGGTG
Organism: Lathyrus sativus; assembly: GCA_963859935.3. Taxonomy (NCBI): domain Eukaryota; kingdom Viridiplantae; phylum Streptophyta; class Magnoliopsida; order Fabales; family Fabaceae; genus Lathyrus; species Lathyrus sativus. Next base: position 424,330,106 of record OZ012739.1, read on the forward strand.
TGGTTTGGCAGGTGCAGCTCTGGAAGAAGCTTGGTGTGGAGTGATGCGCAGTGTATGATTTGTGGCATTGTTTCAGGTTGTTACTCTCGCAGGTTTTTTGGCTTATGGTGTAGAAGGTTTTGTCGTTTTGGGCATGTTGTAGAAAGGCTTGAGGCTTTTGAGAATGTTATATGTTGCATATGCCTAGTAACATATTGATGTATGGTTGAAAAAAAGTTTGCGTGTAGGCCATGGAAGTAGATTTGTGTTTGTTGAATGTGTAGTATTTTTCTTGAACTTTTTCTTGTTGTGATAATGTGGATCATGGGCTTTTGGAGTATAATATGGACTTCCTTTTTGTAGTTTTGTAAAATGGGCTTTATTGATTATTTTTTTGTAATTAAAATGGTTGGAATAAAAATGAGAAACGGTTATGAGGACGGAAATGGACAATTGAGACGGAAAATGGTTTAGAAATTGGAAAATTAGACTTATTGGATAAATGAATAAAATTGAAATTGGATACGGGAATGGGTCTGGGTAGTGGTAATGCGCCTCTAAACTTGAACAACACCTAAAACCTTGACAAATGCACTTGACTGCCACAAATTCTGAGATGTACCAATTGTCTTGACTTTTTTAATGGCTCTGCAATCTTACTTCAACAGACAACTTGAGTTGACATGAAACCCTGGTTTGATGATCTTCAAACATAAAATACTGATCCATGACAAACCCATCTTTAGAATGAAACAAACTCCTCTTTTTTTACTAAGATCAAATCACACCCAATTGAACTGTAGCAACAATGTACACACAATTAACCTGCTAATCTCTAATGAACCTGAATTGAACGACACATGGCCGTCTTGAACAAAAGAAAACAAGAAACCCTAATCTTAGTGCTTTGAGTGCATACTGACGAAGCAATAATTTAGGAGATTGATGAGAATCAAAACCCAAATCCAGAATTTTTCCAGTTAGGCCACCGATGAAACCCTAAGCAAACGACACCCTTGTGGAAACTCAAAGAAGCTGATGTTGCTTTGATAAACCTCTGATAAAAAACCTGCTCATGATGATTGAAAATCCAACTCCTTATTTCAAGCTTGAATAAGAAAACCAAGATAAATAACCTTTGAACAATGGAAATCCAACTCAAAATAAAACCTCGATGAAATGCAAGATTATGCTACACAGATGATGCAAAGTAAAAATGAATGCAAGTTTGAAAATGTCGGGTCAAAGTTTGGGGTATGACAGTTCATTTCGATTCTTCTAAAATAAGTAAGGTTTTCTCCCTTTTATAAAATTTAATAAAGAGGAATATTTTTAGTGGGATCTAGAACAGGAGAAGGTATTTGAAGACTCGAAGTTATGTGCTTGCAGGCACAATTGTCTACATATGACCTTGGTGGCATATGATCCTGGTAGTTTTGATGATGACAACACCTAATGTCAAACGGTGTTCGGTGGAGTCCCTGAAGATATATAATCAAGCAACCTTTGGTTATAGTGTGTATCAAAAAAGCTATATCAAGCCTCATCAGTTAGAAGAAGTCAACTTCGGGATGAAATGATGAATTAATCAAGGGATCTTAAAGCTTCAAGGTTGTGAAAGAGAAGAAGTGTAAAATCTCGCATGGTCTTGTGTTTGGGTGATCATTCTATTTTAAAAGTATAAGAGTATCTTTTAAGACACTAAGGAAAATATTACACGCACACACACTCAAATGTTTTTTGATCCTCTCTCTTTTTATAACATCACTTGAAAATGTTTTATGCACGTACGTAGTTGGTTACTAGCTTGGCTAAACCTTTAGGAATGATTTTTATACTAGATAATTGATTAACACCTTAGGTTTAATCAATTAACTCTTCTGGAACACCTCTTAATCATTTAATTAAGCTTATAATCGATTAGTGACATCGAATTTGAAAACCTTGTGTATTTTCTTATATAATCAATTAACCATATGTCATAATCGATTAGATGCATTAAAAGGTCGTGGATCATTTTCCTTTTTGAAACATATTTTATCCTATATATAAGAGAGCTTCTCCTCATTCCAAAACACACTAGAATTCATTTTTGTTCTCTTTTTTCTCACTTTCTGCTCTTCTTCTATTCTTCCACTAAAGCTGCCTTAGTGTCTTTTAGTGAAAAATACTCGTGAGAGTTTTTGGTTTAACAAGTATTTGTGCTTAAGTATTCTTCATCAAGAGTGTGATTCTATTATTTTATTTATATATTTGGTTATTGATATTATCTTAATAAAATGTCTATTTGTTTCTTGACATTGTCTTGGTAAAACCTCTGTTTGATTTTTGAGATTAGCCGACCAAAATCTTTGTTTCGCTCATAGCTCAACCATCAAAAGCTCTATATGGTTTGGGCGATCAAGATGATATATTAGATGTCATAATTTTTTTTATTGTATATAGTTATGATCTTGTTAAATCTGATGGGGCAGACCTTGCTAGAAATGTGCTATGAAGAAGCCTATATTTATGTAGAGGTGTGTGATTGATTGTTCTATTAGTCATATATTATGATAAAATTTGGTGTTTTAAGGTTATTATTGGATCATCAGGCTCGTGTTGATCCTCTTACTCATGGTTGTAGAGGTGTTTGCTTCAATTCAGATAGATTCATTAGTATGATCGATCATCACGAGTAGAAATTGGTAACATATTTTCATGTAATGGGCAGAAGAGTGGAAAAGAAGATACACTTACTTTCCTGTTAGAGAAACCATATTAAGGTTTATAGAACCCACGTATTTGGACTCAGGTCATGACATGGGGACCTTGTGGCCAGGTTATAGGCCTATTTTGAGGTGGCGATCGCTCTCTTATCCTTAAGTCAAGACAAACACATTTAGGGTTAGCCATGTACTAGTGTTGGGCTTGGCCAATGAGCTCGCACTTCTGGTATTGGGTCATAGGCACATGCATACATGTGGTATGGTTCACAACCTTCAAGTCTTATATATCAATACATAACTTTGCCAAGTATGAGGTCTTTGAGAGTGAAATACTTAAGAGTATTATTTTGATTCACCATCCCTAGAGTATAAGGTTTGTAAGGATGAGATGCTTAAGAATATTAGTCTACCGTCTTTAATCATGACGTCTATAAGAACACAATATTGTTTAAGAGTGTTTCTTCGATTCACATGCTATGTGGTGGAATCAAAAATGAGTAATGGAGTCTTTCTACGGTGGAGTAGGCTTTCGACGTGATAGAGAGGAGACTGACTTGCAAGAATATAACACTTTAACGCTTAAGTTAGTTTTTAAATAAAAGATATTGTGAAAGTTAATTATGCTTAGAACATACTTCATGTCTTGCGCGTTATCCCTTATATATGAAAGACCGTTAGAGATCTCATTGCTTTTCATATTGGTATGCGGGAAGTCGTTGGATGGCATCCAACGACGAAAGATTATTTGTGCTTTGAATTGAATATAGGAGTGAAAGTCGCAGATACACTATACCCCTAACATTTTATAATTTTAGACTAATGATTAAGTTTTTCTATTATTGAACTTTTAACCGAGCCAAAACAACTTATATTTTATGCACACTAAACTTAAAGATCAATTTTATATTTTCTATTTTTAATACTCATCGTTAGTCTGCATACGATAATTACTGTCTCAACAGGCTAAAAATCAAAATTAAGGGTTGAATACGGAGTTTTGTGGATGAAGTGGAGAATTAGGAGTTTTAGACTTATTTGATGGCTTTCGTTGTGTTAATGCATAAAAAGCCAGCAACCCGTGGCCACTGATGTGTTGATAATCCATGTGATTAGTATGAAAACCATCGTTTTCTCCTACAACCACAAAAGCCGCAAAACAATTGGCTACCCCAGCCATTTCATTTTCATAGCCTTATAGTATAAATTAGCTAGACATATTCTTTTAATTATAAGACAAAATAATTTTTATTGTATAATAGTAATAATAATAATAATAATAATAATAATAATTATTATTATTATTATTATGGGCCGGTCAAATGTCTAATAAAAAGGACTAATTTAGTGTTCCAAAGAAAATCCAATGCCTACTAGATCCATATCTCTTATAAACTTAGGATAACTATGAACAAATTACCATCAAATTTATCATTATATCCATTTTCTTTTTATTTCATATCATAACACAATGACCTTATAGAGGGTATTTTGAATTTTTTATCGCAACGCTACAATAAATTATTAGTTTAATAATATCAAGTTGCAGTACTAAATTAATTTATTATTACTATTATTATTATTACTATTAACAAAGGTACTCGAATTTTATCATGACATATTAAACTTTTTAAACTTTTTTTATTTTTTCTTTTAATACTATATTAAATTGATTAATTTTTTAATATTAATTTATTATATTAAATGATTTTTATTAATATTATTAATAAACCATGCTTAAATTCTATCATAATTGATTATATTCATATTGTTATGTTGAACATAAGAAAACAATGTATCGTCATAAAAATAAAATGAATCCTGCATATATTATTGACACATTGATTCTTATATAATTTATTTATTTTTTTAATATCATCTTTATTTTATTTTTGTCATCTTTTACAAATATTTGATATTAATTATTGTACTAAATTTAATACATTTTAAATAAAAAAATTATATTTTATTATTAAAAATCATACATAGAATAAATATATAACTAAAAATTACTTGACATTAATATTTTTTATTTTGTTAAAAAAAATAAAAATAATGATAATAAATTTATTATAATTTTGAGATTTTTTTAAATGAATCACTAAAGAAAATAGATAGAGCATTTGAAAATACACATGAGTATTGGCTAATAAATTATTAGTTAAAATTTGTATTTTTGTAATGTTATGAACAACCAAAATGAAAATAATTATATAATATTAACTATAATATTTTAGAGTTATTTTTAACTAACGTCCTGCCCGTCTGTCCGCTTTTTTAATGCGCATGAATAAAAATATGAATGATATTTTTTGTTTAAATAATTTTTAAAAAAAATACAATATGTAAAAATTAATAATAAAAAGTTAATTATATAAAAGTTAATAATAAGAAGTTATTAAATAAATTATATAATAAAACAAGAATAAAAATATTAGAAAAATAAACCACACCAAAACAAAGTATTTCTTTTATATATATAGTTATAGATGTCAATTAAAAAGACAATAAAACTTACAATTCATACATTGGACAAATACTAAGTCAGTATTAATTTGTTAGATTTTATATTTATTTTAATATATTTTAAATTAAAATGAAAGTAACTATAATAGAAAATAATATTTTAAAAATACTAACTATAATATGTTTTACATGAGTATACATAGAACAAATAATTTATCACTAAAAGTTTAATAAAACTCAATATATTTTTTTTAATATTGTTTAAAGAAAAATGAATTCTTTTTTTATAATTTATAAACTAATTTTTTCAACATTGTTTTTTAGAATCGTTTAATAAATTACTAACTATAACATACAATTTTAACATTAGACAAATATTTTAATTAGTTAAATTTTTCTTTTTTTAAATATCCCCACATAAAAATGCTAAAACATATTCATAACTATCAAATATTAATATTATTAGATGAATATTTGTGCCAAACTCAAACATGAATCTCATAGTTAAGTTAGCATAAGATTTTTGTGGTTATTGTAATTTCGTCTATAAGGCAAAATATATAAAATAAAAATAATACTTATATTACATGATTATAGGTCCAAAAAAACTCTAAAACTCATATATAAAGAGTAGTAAAACTACAAATCAAGATACACATCTTCTATATAAAAATAAATCTATAAAAGATATCTCTCACATTTAATAAAAATTTACTTGATCATCAAAGTGTTTACATGTATTGACCTCATCAAAGTAACATATCATAAATAATGTCAAACTTGTTCATATCTCACCAACTTCACAACTACGTGAACGATTGGGGTCCACGGATCCGACCAACTCTTTTGGTTCGCTTTTCGGCGCCACGCTTGGAGTCGCCTTCTTGGTGCTGGCGTGATGGTGTCCAAACCTTTCAGCGCGGCCTCGATATCTCCGTTAAGGGTTACCACGGCCCCCCGTTTTGTGTAGTTTCATCTTCAGGTGGACGGTGGAAGGCACCGCGGTGAATTATGCTATCGTCGTTTTGCCCAGGATACAGTTGTAGAGGGACGGGCACTCGATGACTAAGAAACGAGTGCTAATCTCCCTGGCCGTTTCCTCTTCCCCGAAAGTGACTTTCAGCTCCACGTACCCTTAAGGTCTCGTCGTCGTCCCGTTGAACCCCTGAAGGTCAGAGCCTACGTAGGGGAACAGGTGGAATTCGTCGAGTTGGAGGGTTGTGAACAAGTGGGTGTACATGATGTCCACTGAGCCGCCTCTGTCGACGAGGATGCGCCGGACGTCGAAGTTCGCCATCTGTGCCCGTATGAGCAGGGGAATGTTGGAGTTGGGGGATCCCCCGGGGAGTTTCTCGAGGTAGAATGTGATCGGATTGGATCGACCACGAAATCTATCGAGCGTGCTCATTTTTCCGGAGTTGCTCGTGATAAGTTCGTCGAACTTTCGCTTCACCGATCCTATGGACAGGCTCTTTGTGGCGCCACCCGAGATGACCATGGCTCTAGCAAAGTATTCCCACCGGCTGGTTGGTCGTACCGGCTCGCTGGGTAGGTCGGGACCTTCGGGGAGGCCGAACTCTCTATCCTCGAACCAGTCTTCGGGGCGGCTGACACACAGCGCGGCCTAGAGTCTGTTGTCGCCGTCAGAAGAGGGGAGCTCTTCGACTTTCTTGGTCTCGGGGGCTTCTTGCCTCAGGGCCTCACCCCCCGGGTGTATCTCTTTAGGTGGCCGTCTTTAATCAGGATTTCGATCGCGTCCTTGAGATGGATGCAGTCTTCGGTCACGTGCCCGTGGCTCCTGTGGAATCGGCAGTATTTTGATTTTTCCACATTGGGTTTGGGGGGCGTCGGCCGGGGGAAGCGGACACCTCCCTGGGCAAATTCGGTTTTGGCGCACTTGGCCAGTATGCGCTTGCGGGAAGCGACTAAGGCCGTGTATTCCGTGAATCGACCGGCGGGTCCGCATTGTTCGCGTTGTTCGCGGGGGCGATCTTCCCGACGACAGTCACCTCCCCGCCGTTGGCTCGAGGCTCCGTCATCTCGGTGCCCACGGGGGGCCTCCCTGTCTCGGGTGTCTCGTGTGGAGTTGGCTGCTTGAGTTTCCTCGAACCGGATATAATGCGCGGCTCTGTCGAGGAAATCCTGCAGGGAGGTTGGCCGGTGTATGCCCATGACCTCGTAGAACTTGGAGTCGTAGCGTAGACCCTGCTCCATTAGGTAACGCTTCATCTCGTCTGACGTCGTTACCTGCACCGCTTCCTAGGTGAATCTTTCGATGTACTTCCGGAGAGGCTCGTCGGGGGCTCGGATTATCGCGCTGAGGACGGCTTCCGTCTTCGGATGGCGTCGGGACGCTGTGAAGTGTTTTGAAAACAGGTCCTTCAGGACCCTCCAGGACATAATCGATTCGGGCTCCAGGCTTTTGTACCATGTCATGGCGCCTTTCCTTAGGGTCGTCAGGAATAGCCTGCACTTGATAGCTCCTCGGACATTTCGGTAATCGAGCATGGCCTTAATGTCTTCCAAGTGATCATCCGGGTCGGATGTGCCGTCGTACGTCGAGAGCGTCGGGGGCTTCTCCATCCCGTGGGGAATGGGGGCGGCCATGATTTCCCGGGACAAGGGAGTCCGGTAGTCGTCTTCGTCGCTGAGAGCGGGTGATCGAGGCAAATCCGGGCAAATGCCACGCCTTTTCGGCAATCACCACACCCACCACGAAGAAGTCCATCCAATCCCTCAACGGCGTGCTCACCTCACTTTCCCGGTTCATCGCCAAGTCCACACAGCACGCCCTCCCTTTCTTCAAACTACTCAGGAAGGAGACCAAGTTCGAATGGACAGAGGAATGTGAGCAAGCCCTCCACCACCTCAAACGCGTCCTGCCCGAACCACTGGTGTTGACACGTCCCGTGATGGGCGAAACCCTATACCTATATCTGGCCATAGCTAACGAGGCCGTCAGCGCCGTTCTCATCAGAGAAACCGAAGAGGGGCAAAAACCAATCTACTTCACGAGCAAAGCCCTCCACGGTCCCGAAGTCTGATACCAGCTGATCGAAAAAGTCGCCCTAGCCCTCATCACTGCAGCGCGATGGCTCCGACACTACTTCCTCGTACACACCATCATGCTCCGCACCGATCAGCCCATCCGCCAGCTCCTCGGCCGGCCCAACATGGCCGGACGCATGCTGAAATGGTCGTTAGAACTATCTGAGTTCAACATCGTCTACGAAGGCCGGAAAGCCATCAAAGCCCAAGCCCTGGCCGATTTTGTTGTCGAGATGACTTCCTCACCCGACCCCACCACAGGGAGCCACATATGAACCATTTTTGTGGACGGCTCCTCCAACTCCACGGGAAGCAGAGCAGGCATCATCCTCGACAATGAAGAGGGCACCCTCATAGAGGTCTCCCTCACGCTGGCTTTCCCGACGACTAACAACCAAGTCGAGTACGAAGCGTTCTTGGCCGGACTTCGCCTGGCATCAGACCTCGGGGCCAGAGAAATCAGAATCTACATAGATTCCCAGCTGGTTGCCTCGCAAGTACGAGGAGAATATCAAGCGAAAAACGACAACCTCGCCGAATACTTAGCACTTATCACCAAAAAACTACAAAGTTTCGACTCTGCGGAGATTCAGCACGTCCCTCGCGAGCAGAACACCCGAGCCGATATCCTCTCCAAATTGGCAAGCACCAAAAAGCAAGGAGGCCACAAGTCGGTCATTCAAGAAGTCTTATCGCAACCGAGCACCAAAGCGACCACCTCCCCGCTCGACATCAACGCCATAGGAGATACCTACTGTTGGATGACACCACTACACACCTACCTCAGCACCGGCCGCCTACCAACTGACTCTAAAGAGGCAAGCGCGACCAAGTGACGAGCCTGCTCGTACGTCCTCCTCGAAGGCAAACTATATCGCCGAGGCTTCGCGATCCCACTCCTCAAATGCATCGACAACTCCCAGAGCGCAACCGTCCTAGAGGAAATCCAAGAGGGCATCAACGCGCAGCACCTCGGAGGACGATCCCTGGCGAGAAAGGCTCTACGAGCAGGCTACTACTGGCCCTCGATGCAAACGGACGCGAAGGAACACGTCAAACAATGTGACAAATGCCAACGACACGGGGACATGCACCTCGCTCCACCAACCCAACTCAAATCCCTCTCATCCCCGTGGCCATTCTCCTGGTGGGGGTTAGACATCCTCGGCCCTTTCACCCTAGGATCCTATCAGAACAAGTACCTCATCATGGGCAAAGACTACTTCACCAAATGGATCGAGGCCGAAGCCCTGGCCAAAATCACGGCCCACAACATACTCCAATTTTACAAAAGAAACATCCTCGCAAGATTCGGGGTCCCGCTCGCCATCGTCACCAACAGCGACACTCAGTTCACGGACAAAAACTTCCGCGAATTCGTCACCAAGCTTGGAACTAAACACCATTTCACCTCGGTCGAGCATCCAGAGACAAACGGCTAGGCGGAATCCGCGAACAGAGTCATACTCACGGGATTAAAACGACGACTCAGCGATGCAAAGCGGGCATGGGTCGAGGAGCTCCACAGTGTCCTCTGGGCATACCGAACTACGCCTCACTCAACCACGGGGGAAACCCTATTCCGCCTCACGTACGGAACCGAAGCAGTGATCCCGGTCGAGATATGTGAGCCATCCAGACGAACTGAAGCTCCCCTCGACACCGACGAAAACGACGGCGCCTTACGAGAGGAGCTCGACCTTGTCGAGGAGATTCGCTCAGGAGCAACCCTCTGGGAAGCCCGGCTAAAACAGCAGGTGGCACTTCGCCACGACAACAAAGTCCTAAAACGCGATTTCCAAATCGGCGACTTAGTCCTGCGCAGAAACCAGAAGGACTCACACGAGGGTAAACTAGCCGCAAACTGGGAAGGTCCCTACCGTGTCCATGACAAGATGGAGCACGGGGCCTACTACCTTGAAAACCTGCACGGGGAACAACTAGCTCGACCATGGAACGCCAAGAAACTTAAGCGGTACTACAGTTAAACACTGCCCGCGACGACCCATCGTCGCGACCACTGGGGGGCGACGTGGTACCACCGCACCTCCTCGCGTCTCCTCAACGACCAGACCAAAAGCAAGCCCTGCCTTTGTGTGCGCGGGCAGAAGGCCTTGCTCGGTAGGAAACACCTCGATCGAGATTCCCCATCGACGTACAAACACCGGCAGGGCACCCAGCTCGCGATGGGACGTCCACACCACAGGGAGAACTACCCCCGAACCGGTCAGGCAACAAAGCCGACCAGCCGGCCAGTTCTCCATACCGCCGGAAACAATCATCGTCGAGCTACCATCCCGGACAGGACCAAATACATACTAAACAGGCATTTCAAACATATATTTCAGGCATACAAGTACGGGCAGAAATAAAACGAGCATAAACAACATGCAAAAACGAGGCGCACACTTAGACAATTCTCAAAATATACTAATCAAAAGCGGGCACCAGCCCAGTAGTCAACATTACATAAACAAGGGCGCGCAAGCCCGGCAAACAAAACAACAAAATACAAAACATGGCGCGCAGGCCGAACTACACGGACACGCAGGCCCGGGACTAGTCTAAGCTCCCTCCTCTCCATCAGCTTCAGGCTCCACGACAGGGACGACAGTGCTAGCCTCCTCGGCGCTGGGGTCGACCACCCGGTCGTCGACTATCTCATGGAAAGGGCCGATCCCATCCTCGACGAAGGTGACACCAGAGTTCACCACCCTGAGCTGAGCAACATCACTGTTGAAGCCCGCAGCAAAACCATCCAGGCAATCCCCTTCCAGCACGCGTATCCTGGCAAGCAGATCCGCCGGGGTAACCAGCAACCGGTCGTCATCAGTCTCATCATCACCAGGAAAGAGATCGCCCTCGAGCTCCGTCACACGAGCTTTTGACGCCCGCAACTCCTCCTCAGCAGCCTTCAGCTTCTCCTCAACTCTGCCGCGTCTCTTAAGCTCGAGGTCAACCTCCCCACGAACCTTCTCCAGCTCTCCGGTCAACTGAGTCACCTTCCCTCGGCTTGCCTCCAAATCCTCGGTCGTCTTATTCAGACGGGACTGCGCGAAAGCGAGATCCTCTTGCAGCTTCGACGGTTCGACGCTCGAGCAGCTCTCTTCGCTCAGGACCATCGCCGTAGTGAAAGTCCACATCAACGCGGCCAAATCTTCGGTCAGAACCTGCCTCCTCGTAGCACGGTCAGCGCCCAGAATCGCCTTCACCTCCCCCGCAGGAATGCTGGGCGACCTAGCCCCATGGAAGTAGTCGGGGTGCTGGTGACAAGGAGCGATGGTGTAACCCTCCTCGGAAGACTCCGCCGATAAATCGACCATGGGCGTATCCTCCTGAACTCTCACTCTCTTCGGGGCCCCTTGGGAAGTAGGTGACTGGCTACCGGTCGGGGACGCCGACGACCCCCCTTCATCCTGCTCCGCAGAAGACTGCCCGGCCAACTGAGCCACCCGCGTCTTCGAAGGAACAGCGACCCTTGACACGCGCAGCTTCTTCACTCGCTCCTCGACATAAGTCATATTCCCTGCACGACAAAAGAAAAACTAGTCAGTAAAAAGCTGAGGATATCAGGTCAAAAAAGGACGAGGCGACCACCACCTAGGTAACGCAGAACATCCTCCTCCGAGGCACACTCGAGCAGGGCCTTTGTGTTGATCAGCCTCACCATCTCCCGAATGTTTCCATAACTGTCGAGGATATACCGGCCGTCGGGGGTGACCAGCTTCGAAGGCGGTAAGTTTCGCACGAAAGAAACTATCTTCAGGTAGCTGGCCATGTCCTCCTCATCAAGCATCCCCGCCCGCACGATATACCCACCTGTTCCCCGAGAATAATGGTCCAGGGACCACTCCACGTGCACCCGGGGCAGCATGACGGCCTCGCGACGACCATCCACTATCCTCTCCTCTTCCGAATATAAAGAGCGGACCCCTTCGTGCGTGATAGGGCTGACCACGAAAAAGCGACCTTTGAAATCTCGGACAGAATCCATGTGCGTCCGGAAAAGTCTGTCCGGCTGCTTGAATGACACCCAGCCATGTCGACCACCCACCGACTGCTATTGCAGATGGAAAATACGAAAGAACAGCGGCAGCGTGACGTCGACCTGGAGATATTGGCACACGAGCTCGAAGGCCCGAATAAAAGCCAGGGCGTTAGGGTGCAGCTGCGATGGGGCCAACCTCAGCCAGTCGAAGAGGCCCAGATGGAAGTCCGAAAAGGGCAACCTGAGCCTAGCCTCTTTGAAGTAAAACTCGTACATCGGAAAGCACATCCGCCCGTATTTCGAGCAGATCCGATAACCTGGCCGGGGGCGGTAGACTTGCCAGTTTTGAGGATCCCCCTCTTCCCGGTCTTCCACAGTGGCGTAGGCCCCTGTCAGATCAGAAGCAAAGCAGGAGGGCGTGGTGAGGGGCTCCTCGGCCACCCAGTCTCCGATCGGGACGACACGCTCATCAAAGTAGGGGACGTCTGACTCATTATCCTCGACCATTGTGCCAAAGACGAGCGTAGTCATTAAACACCTGAAAAGCAGAAGGTAACGGTGAATTCGATGACAGAGATCAAATTCACCCTTCCACCGCAAGTCAAGTGAAAGGGCGATGAGGACTCCCCGAGCATCGTCCCCGGTGGGTCTGCCCTAACCTACAACCTCCCCGGTTCAGTGTGACCCGAACTGTAAACCCACCTCGGAGGCATCCGTCGGAATAGACGTCGCTCCCTGGGACGTTCATCGGAGTAAAGAATCTTTCCCCGGGGAATTCATCGGGAAAAGCTTCCCTCCCCGGGACACTCATCGGAACTAGCGTCTCTCCCCGGGACATTCATAATAAAAACCCTAAAAAACCCTCGAGAACGGAGGAGATTTTCGCCGCTCCTCGGGGCATTCAAACAGCCCCGGCCACGATCAAGAAACAAACAAGAAAAGCAAGAGAAAAGAAAAAGAAAATTTACTACGATAAAATCGACGACAGAGAACGCGACGGCTGTGACGGCGGAGATATCGGATGGCGGCGGAACAGCAGGCTGGAAACTCGAGAACAAGAGGGCGAAAAGTGAGAAATGAGCTGGGGCTCGCTCACTTATACCCCTACACGAGACTCGAAGCGTCGCTAGACACTTGAGTACCCTAGGGAGCCGCCCTAACAGCCACCCAAAACACAACACGTGGCGGAAGCATACAGACGCGTCTCTTCACCTCTCCCCGCCAATACCCCTCTTCGAGTCCGGACGATCGACGTCGAAGAACACGCGTCCTCGCACAGAAGAATCTTCCCCCATACCAGTCTGCTTCCCCGAAACGACGTCATCAAGTCCTCACTCCCATCCTCGGAGCAACGACTTGGGGGGCTCTTGTTCTGGCATGGGCCCTGGGCTGAACTATGCTGGCCCAACCCAATAATATTCCACCAAGCCCTACCCAGTCCGGGTACCGCGTCGGGCACAAGATCCCCGACACGCTAGAAAGATCTCTCCGCGAGGAAGAACCGTCCCAACCACGTCGGGCAAGCGAATCGCCCGCACGACCAAGCATCGCCCTCCGCGGGCAGTATTCCCCATGCCACCGAGCAAGACCCTATGGCTCTCCCATGTCCACTTGTGCTCCCCTCCTCGGGGAGAACAACGTGCCCTGTGCAGGTTCTCCACGTGCTCCCCTCTGCGGGGACACGTCATCCACCAACTGTCCACCTCCGAAAGAGCAGGTCAACCCACTTTCCGGAGTTCACGGAGCAGTTGAACTAGGGCGAAGACCACATTTCGGTCTTCACTACGCCACGTAAGCCCTAGCAGTCATTAGGGTTGGGCCTGGTCATCCAGCCCATCTCAAATGACCGTTGGCCCAGCGCTGGGGTCTCTCTATAAATACTCTCTTTCACAAGAAGGTCAGGCAATTCACATCTTGCTCTTTCTGTACTTTGCTCTCACTCTGCCAAATTCCTTACTTTGGCATCAAAGTGTCTTGCAGGTACACCCCCCTTCTCCTCCTCATCACCGGTGAACAGGTAGCAGTCCAACAGCGTGTGGACAGCCCGTGATCCCCTTCTGATCAGGTCAGATCACTTCTCATACGAATAAATTGTCACAAATCAATTTGTTAGATTTACTATTTATTTTTTATTTTTAGAAAAATGAGAATAGTTGTATTATATCAATTATATTTCATATAAAACCATACACTAGACATGAGCTTATTTATTAATTTAAGAAGACATTGATATACTTTAAAAAATAACTGATATTGATTAATATTTTAAAAAACAAGAGACATGTATTTAAAAAGTGTGAGACAACAAATTTATGATCGATAAATATTTAAATAAAAATGGACAAATATTTACATTGATTATTATAAAAAGAAATGAGACATATATTTATCACTAATACATGAAAATGAAACTAATATTTGAATAGAGAATCAAATTCGCTTTAAATTTATAAAAGTTAATCTTAACAATTTATCCACCTATTAAATAACCAAATTACAATAATTATAATTATTTGTTGAAAGTGTCTTAATCATTTATATAAAATAAATCTTGTATTATTTATGTTGTTTGTCTTAACTATGTCAATTAACCTTTATATTAAGTTTTTTAATCAATCAAATGTATTATTTATTTTATATTTTACTACCATATTTACATAATAACATTATCTATAACAATCTCGTGCAAATATATATATATATATATATATATATATATATATATATATATATATATATATATATATATATATATATATATATATATATATATATATATATATATATATATATATATATATATATATATATATATATATATATATATATATATATATATATATATATATATATATATATATATATATATATATATATATATATATATATATATATATATATATATATATATATATATATCAGCGTAAGACTAAAGTTACATGCATTATTTTTATACTTTACTCTATCTCTTTTGAACACATTATCTGACTTGAGAGTTGAAATGCTAACTCAGTAGGTTCATTTTTCCTTTCAACTGTATCAAAGACTTGTATCACCACATCAATAGTCCATAATGTTAGCGTTTATAGAAATCGACTTTTAATTCTCACAAATTTTCATGATAGATATTTTATGATGTTAAAGTCAGTTTGTCTTAATAGAATGCTAAGAAATGAGAGGATAACTCTAGTGAGAATTTCTTTGAATCTTTTGACCCGACACCACGTACAATTCCCAGTGTTGGTGAAGGTAGGAGAAAATCACCGTGTGCAGGGGAGTTTCTGCAACTTAATTTCCTTCGACCGGTGTTAGCAGAACGAGAAATGAAGAGATCACAAAGTAAATTCAGATATTCTGAATTCAAGAAATGGTTGAAAAAACCCTCTGCACAACATTTTTAAAGGCCATTACCTCTACAGTAATGGGAACTTCAAGCTACAAAGGAAATCTCGGAGGTTAAACACGCATTAGGACGATCGGAGGCGTAATACTATGAATGCCTAATTCGAACGCGACATGAAAGGCCAACACCATCAGGCATGCCAATCTAAACACTCGCATTGAAATATGATAGATCTACAAGAGTCTGTCACTTAACAAATGGACAGAAGAGCTGTGAGTGTGGGCTTCATCCTTATACCCTTAAGAAACATGTCACTAACATTATTAGATGGCTCGTGGTTGACTGTGATAGATGCACCAATAAAAGAACTTCGTTGTGGAAATCGATAAATAATTACTACTGCCACCAATCTATATAGAACGAGATGTATTTTCTAAAGGACAAAGTCGTGAGCGTACTCACACTCAGAGTAGGAGCGCAAACTTGAGTTTAACTTGAACACTGGCGCTAGAAGGAACTCGAAAATACGACAATAGTAGTTTATGTATCAAGTACGAATACTTAATATTGATGGGTGCACCCTCATCATCCTCTTAATCGTGGTCGGTCATTCGTAGGCATCAATATTTTTATCAATATATGTATTTTAGGACCTAACTCTTAGTTGGAGGCGGTCCCTGACAACTTTGAAGAATTACGCTAGCTCCAAAAAAAATGGGATAAGTAACGGTGAAATGCTAAGGAATTGCATTTGCTCCCAATGAATGGAACAATTGAACCAAAGTTTGGCAACCACCCCTAATTACCAACGACTAGGAAGCGTGGAGCAATATCAACCAAGAAGGCATCAAATCTGGAGCCGAGAAGATCAACAACAGAAAGGAAACAACACAAAACATCAAACTGTTAAAGAATGCAGGAAGAAAGTTTAATTAATATCACAAAAATGTATTTACAAATCCCAAAAGAGAAACAATGGAGCATAGGCCGAATCTATAAGAACAAGATTTGGTTCTGCATTTGACTTTTAGTTTTGATGATAACAATACATTATTTCTTAGATACCAATTTTGTACCCTAATGGTTTTGTCTAGTGTGTAACTTTTGCTAACGGGTTCTGACAATGAAGATTTGGCGTGTGATATCATCATATTTTGGACTCAACATACTTTGCCTCTGGTGAGATACAAATGTGCGCTTTACGAGATTATGTCAAGTTTTGGAATGCTCTTAGACAATGGTTCTGATGAATGTTTGTGCAAAAGCTTCTGATTGTGACTCTGATAGAAGAGTTTCTGAAGGTTTATCAAGAATTGAAGATCAAGTTCTGAAGACTCTGAAGACCAGGTTCTGATGAATTGTGTCAAGACTCTGATTGTGACTCTGATATAAGATCTTTTGAAGGTTTATCAAGTTCTAAAGACTCCGAAGACCACATTATGATGAACTATGTCAAGACTATAAAGACAAGAATTTGGAGTTTCTTTCAACCAGACTATTGATCCTTCTAAACATGTTTCAACAACATTTACTCTGAAGCAACTGAAGATTAGAAGATAAGATTAAAAGGTTTTACGTGAGAAAAATAGTATCCAGTACAAGATCAAATATTCCTTCCACTATGCTAATTTTGTGGAGTAAGGATTATACTATTGTACTATTTTGTCTCCCACCTTTGCAGACTGTTATACAAAGTGCCAACTCAATTGTAAAGATTCCCGTTAGTAAGAATGAATGAAGATGCTAAGTGAACTCTAATTCACGTTGCTACTCTACGCTATTCTCGCTATAACGCTTTAGTTGAACATATTATTTTTGTGAATAGAAAACACACATAGAGCTTTTGTTCGTTATTGTATGATTATTTTATTGTACTTAAACTTTGTGTAATCAGCTTTCTTGAAGCAACTATGTAAACACAATATTAGTATCGCATTATTTAAGGTTGTATTCCTTAAAAGACTAGGGTTTAGTCTGGATTCTCAAGAAGACAAAGAAGGGTAGTCTTTGTGTGTGACTGTAATCAGTTGATCATAGTGGATTATATACTTGTTGATAAGGAAAAATCACCTTGGCGGGTGGACTGGATTATCTTCATTAATAGTGAACCGATATAAAAATAATTGTGTTCATTTATTTTTACTCCTGGTTCTACTTTGAGTGTTTGGGTAATAAAAATATTTAATCTTGGGAACCCAATTCAAACTCCCTTTTTTTGTGTTTCTTGCCACCTTCAATTGGCATCAGAGCTCTGGTTCTGGTATTGATTACGTATCAAACACTGAACCTTGTCAGATAAAGATCCAGTTTGTGAAACACTATGGCAGGTATTCCACCACCTTCACCTGGTGTAAATGATAGAGATCACTATAGCGCTAAACCTCCTGTTTTTTATGGAGAAAGATTTGATTACTGGAAAGACAGGATAAAAAGCTTCTTTCTTGATCACAATGTAGATTTATGGGATATGGTAGTTGATGGCTACATACACCCTATAGATGATAGCGGTAACAAAATAGAAAGAAGAGTGATGACATATCAACAAAAGAAAGATTATAAAAATCATCACAAGGCTAGAACTATCTTGGTGAACGCCATCTCATATATTGAGTATGAGAAGATAAAAAAAAGAGACTCTGCCAAGTCGATATTTTATTCTTTGAGGATGACTCATGAAGGAAACGCCCAAGTCAAAGAAACCAAGGTTCTTACCTTGATTCAGAAATATGAAACGTTCAAGTGGAAGATAATGAAACTATTGAGAACATGTTCTCAAGGTTTCAAACTCTTGTTGCGAGACTGAAGGTCCTAGACAAAGGGTATTCTATTGTTGATCATGTGAAAGTATCATTATAAGTCTACCTAAAAGATGGAGACCTATGGTAATGCGTTAAAGTTATCAAAGGATCTGAACAACACCTCTCTTAAAGAATTTGTTAGTTATTTAAGAATTCATGTGATCGAGCTTGAAGAAGATAAACCCCAGAAAAAAATCAAGTTAGTTGATCTAAAGTATTTGTGAAAGTCTGAAAAGACTAGAGCTTTTCAAGTAGAAGAAGAAAAAGAAGAAGAATCGGAAGAACATTCTGCAGAAGAATATGAGTTATCTCTTTTATCCAGATAAGTGAATCAACTATGGAAGAAAAGACAAGGCAGATTCTGAGGACAAAGAAGGATGGGTGGTTGTTTTGAGTCCACTACCGGATCCAAGAAAGCTAGAGCCAACAAAGAAGTCATTTGCTTTGAGTGCAAGGATCCAGTTCGTTACAAGAATGATTGTACCAAGCTGAAGAAAGACAGAACCAAGAAGAAAGACTTTTGAGGGAAGAAGAAGAAGGGTCTGATGGCTAACTAGACGATTTAGAATCCTCAGAAGATGACTATAAGGAAGAGCAAGCTAATATGGCATTGATGGCATGCACAGAAGCTCCTGCTGAGAAAGTTCAATCAGAATTAGAATTTGAGTCAGACTCATAAGAGGTATTTGTTGAACACTATCGCTCTGAACTTGAATCCAGTTTAACAGAAGTTCTGGATAAGTATCAGAAGCTTCTAAGAAAATACAAGGATCTGAAAAAGGTTCATGCATCTGAGTCACAAGCACACTATAAGCTTAAGGAAGATTTCTCATGTTTAAGTGAAGAAAACTTTATTTTGAAAAGCAGTAACTCTGTGCTTCAGAGAAAGAGTTGTAAACCTGAGAAGGAAAATCTTTCAGAAGCCTCTACAGATTTTGATAGTGTCATAAATAAATATGACAAATACTTCCATAAATTTCTTGATAGAATCCTAAATAGAAGCTTAATGGCTTCAATGATTTATGGCGTAAGCAGAAACAAAACAAGAGGAATTAGTTATGATTCTAATAAAGAATCTAATTCTAAAAAAGTTGATAAACTAAAAACTCTTTCTTCTCATTTTGTCCTTTCTAGTAAACAAAATGGTGTTGTGCCTAAAGGTAAAGTTGTCTCTAAAACTAAGGCTAACAAAAAATCTCATACCTATTTCAACTATGCATACATGTATTCATATTCTGCACAGAAACCCAAGTTTGTTAGAAACTATAGGAAGACTAACCCTAAAATACCCAGAAAGATGTGGGTACCTAAGGATAAGAAAACCTATGTTGCATACAACCTTAGCAGCGGAGTTAAGACACCAGTTATGGTACTTAAACTCTGGATGCTTGCAGCATATGACGGGAAGAAAACAAATGTTCCAAAGCATGGAACTTAAGCCTAGAGGCATCATTGGTTTCAGAGGTGATCAGAAAGGGAAGTTCATTGGCTCCAGAACAGTTGGTAATAGCTCTCTCCCCTCTATTACTAATTTTGTATTAGTTGAAGGATTACTGCATAACTTATTGTCCATAAGTCAATTAAGTGACAATGGTTATGATATAATCTTTAATCAAAAGTCCTGCAAAGTTGCCAGTCAGAAGGATGACTCAGTTCTTTTCAACGGAAAGAGAAAAAATAACATTTATAAGATTAGACTTTCTGATCTAAAAAATGAGAATGTAAAATGTCTTATGTCTGTAAATGAAAATTAATGAACGTGGTATCGACGATTGGGCCATGCTAGCATGAGGAGGATTTCTCAGCTAAATAATCTTAATTTAGTTAGAGGCCTTCCTAAGCTGAAGTTCACTTCAGACGCTCTTTGTGAAGCATGTCAGAAAGGCAAGTTTTCAAAAACTTCCTTCAAAGCCAACAAATGTTACTTCCACCTTTAGACCATTGGAGCTTCTACATATTAACCTTTTTGGACTAGTGAAAATTGCTTCTGTTAATGGTAAGAAGTATGGAGTATTCATTGTAGAAGACTACAACAGATGGGCATTGGTTAAGTTTCTTAGACACAAGGATGAGTCACATTCTGTGTTTGCTATCTTATGTTCTCAAGTGCAAAACGAGAAAGACTTTAGAATTTTTAAATTCATAAGTGATCATGGTGGAGAATTCAAAAATAAATATTTTGAGAAACTCTTTGATGAGAGTGACATTTCCCATGATTTCTCTTGCTCTAGAACTCTACAACAGAATGGAGTTGTAGGGTGGAAGAATAGGACTTTGCAAGAGATGGTAAGGAACATGATCAATTAGACTAATGTGGCTAAGAACTTTTAGGCAGAGGCAATTAACACAGCGTGTTACATTTAGAACAGGGTTTCTATAAGACCTATTTTGGGTAAGACTCCTTATGAATTTTGGAAGAACAGAAAACATAACATTTCATATTTTCATCCATTTGGTTGTGATCTATTCACCCCATGCCCCTCTAGGTCGAAGCATATCGTCTAAAATAGGTGGGACGTCCTTGGTAAGTATAGCAAGTCCCGTAGGATAAGGATAAGACAACTTGAGCCTCTTGTTTGAGCTTTCCTTCTGAAGAGAATTTGAATACTGGCTTATTTTAATATTATCAGCAGAAGCCAAAGCCTGGTCATCGTGTTTGGTGGAGGAAGTCGGGTCTTGGTTGGAGAAGGTTGAGTCATTGGCGGAGCCTCAATGCCCCTTGGAAGCTTCTTTGATAGTACCCCTACGGGAGTAAACGTAAGAGCAGAAGGGGAAAAAGTGGATGCCTCGACTCTTAACCGAGCTTTCTTCTTATTTAAGATACCTTTCACTACAGCCATATGTCGCTACTGCGAAAATCGGCGCTGGCTGAACAGAAGAGTCGCCACTGTGCGTTATTTATCCCAAAGGAGGGAAAGGAAACGCTCGAAGTAAACCTAACGCAAAGACGGGAAAAGGTATGGTCATCGCAACCAAAACCTGGATTCGGGAGTCGGTTACGCAAGGGGAAGGTATTAGCACCCCTCACGTCCATCGTACTCGATGAGATCCACGCTTGCTTGTTTGTACGGATTACACTTCTATCTAAACTAAAGGATGAGGTCTGAAAAGAAAAGAAAACATGACTCGGCAAAGCATCGCACTTTATGCCTACGTATTCCCGTCTGGAACGAGAAATCAGAGTCAACGTAGTTCGCCTAACTACGGGTGAAGGTGGGGAAGGTTGCTCGCTAGGATATCGCATCCTATGCCTACGTACTTCCACACAGCATGGAAGATCAGAGCAAACGTAGTTCGGGCTACGTACGACACAAGCTGTTCAAATGTCTTTTAAAAAATATCACCTTAAACAAGGGTTTTCTTATTGCAAAAAGGTTGATGTTTGTTCAAATCTTTTGACGGAAGAAATGAATTGATTTTGTTATAACCTTTATTAATGTTTTTTTGTTGTTTTGAAGAAAGAAGAGATGACACTCTAAAATCCTAGGGTTAAAAAGGGAATAAAATCTAGCCTAATGTTATCATGCATGGGTTAAGACCTAATGTCTATCACATCCTCCCTTGAACAAGGAAGAATGGAAGTCCTACGGGAAAGGAAAACGAAAGGAAGAAACGGAAATACAAGTAATAACCGCATATAAATGAACATGAATATAGCAATGATAAATGCGATGCAAAGGAGGGAGGAAGGTTCATCTCAACCTCAAGCCCATTCATGGATGGAATAAGAAAATATCAAGTGATCATATTGTTGCACCATAATTTTTGACCCTAAGATGTCGCCTCTCTTCGCGTTTTTTTTCTATTATTTGACTTTATTTTAATATTTATGTTTTTTACGACTATTATTACTAATATTATATTTATCTCTATCATATTTACCATTATTATTTTATCTATTTTATTACTAACGTTACTTTCACTCTTGAGCTGTTATTGGACCAATACACCGAAGACATTCTTTGGATGCGTTTCCCGGTTATATCTTGTTAAAATCATTCTCGGATTTGTTCGAGATCAAAATACTATAGCACGTGGATCTGTGGTATATAAGGCCTAATTGCTTTCCCACGCAAGATATCTTGGAGTCAGGGTCGAACTTCACTCATTTTGTGCTCTAACTTTGTTGTTTGCTAAGCTGCTAATAGTGTACTTTGCTTTTTGATTTCCTTAATGGCATCGTTAACCAAGTGATAAATTTGGCATGGTCACTATTCAATATATATAACTTAATCAAGATTTTGTAGAGTTTCCCCAAGTGGTACAATAATGAATTGAGGAAGGAATTATCACAAAGTCCAAAGGCAAGTGAATGAAGCCTCAAAGAATGTTGTAGCTTCATTCAAACCATGATTTACAACCGTTTAAGGCTGAGTCGATTCTAGGCTAGGCCTCAAATTGGATTTTAAAGCATATTTGAAGAATGACTGGATTTGTTCTTAGCCTGTTTCAAGCCTATATCAGGAAAATCAGCACTCAAGACTAATTCAAATATGTGCCATGGATATGAAAGTTTAAAAGTCAATACGATGAAAGCTTCATTACAATTTTTGTCTCAGAATTACAAAACCTAAACGGTCAGAAATAATTTGGCTAATTTTCGCTGCTGTACATGTTGCGTATATTTTCTTCGCCGACATCCATGTCTTCGTTGCCATAACTCTAACGTGTTATGAAAGGACAATAACACGCACTGGTTTGTACCAGAACCTTGCTTCAAGCTTTTTCCAGCTGCATTAGCCTAAGAGGGAGCATATCAAGATGCTTTAGTCGCTAGATCACCCGCAGCTATCATGGCAGCAGAGGGAAATGACGGCGTTTGTGTCGGCTCATGCGAAAACACCTGCACCAAGGAAGTTAAACAGTCAAGCTGATAAATCCAAAGCGGACGGTAATTGGAATTAAGAGCCATCCACAATTGGTATTCACAGACGAGTAAGGTAGAGATAGAAGCTAAGATATGACTTAATGAAAGCCATCACCTATAAACATCAAATACTACAATACTTACCAAATACAAAGAGACGGAATCGTCACATGGGGCGAGCAAGCATCCAATAGTCGTCGTGGTGAAAAGAAACAAATTCCCAGCTCCAAAGAAATAAACCGTTGATTCAAACAGTTGAGTACTTTGAATGAATGAAGAAAATCTGAAAAAGAAACAGGAGGAAATAAGTATTGGCCTAAATGTTTGTCGGCACTTGTAGATGACGAACAATGTGTCAACCAAGTTTGTAAAAATGCAACTATCACAACATGGTTTTACTGCTAATTACACTGCACTATACGCTTCCCAAGACTTCTCGCTCACTGCTTTGAATCCAAGCGACCTCTGCTAAAGGCATCCGTATATCAGTCGGGTTGCTGCTGCCTTGAAACCAAACACAACCTGTCAAACTAGCAGCAATGATTCAGAGAGAGTAATTCAAGAAGAGGTTCATTTGGAAGGTGATGGAATTCTCAGTTATTTTACCGCATCTCGTGGTAAAGTTGCCACCAGTAGTGGATCCTAGGCTATGGAAATCTCTCGAGCTGAGATTTAGTTGGAGAGCATATCACTTAACCGCCGTTAGTTCACCTGTAAACGAACCAAACCCGTGAGAAAGCAGCATTAATGGATATCAAAATCAAAATGAAGAAATGGAGAAGGAGATACATTTGAAGAGGTTGGAGTGCTATACAGCAAACCGCAACCTTTCAGAGTTAAGACCCAAAAGCTTTCGCAAATATTAGCAAAAGTTCGTTGATGGATGTCATACATGCGCCATCTCTCCAATCAGCCCCTGCACCAAAGTGTTTGTGCTCAAATTAAATACAAGCTAGCATCCAATGAGGATACATTATGAAGGACATGAAGTGATGACATAGAAGCACCATCAGGACCTACAACACGATAACAAGCATTGTACATTACCAAGAAGCATGCCCACAGTAGATACACTCGCAGGGAAAGCCGTAAGATGTTATTACAGTTCGTAATGTTGAACATTCAGCATATGTTGAGAGTAATCTTGAATCCCGCACTGTTGCAACTTCGTCATACCGGAGATTTCGTCATGCCGCCATTGTTGAGTTAATTCCAAATGCGGTCGTACACCTCTCTTCTTCAAAACCTGCAACAAAATCAGAAGAAAATCATTGAGCAAATATGCAGTTGCAGATTCAAGAACCATTTAACATTTGCGAAACAAGATTACCTCAAATATGTTGTATTCTTCTAGTGAGCTTATTTGATTGCTGGCATGGTTAGCAGCTGCGACAACTTGTAGAAGGTCGAATTGATCCATCAACACCTACACCCAATGAACACGTGCTAAATCCCAAACTTTCCTAAGCAAAGAGTGTCTTGACGACACTAGCCCCGCATATCAGATAGCCGCAAACCAGCTTCACCAGGTCGCGCAGACGAAATCTCCTACACTTCTGTCACCGGCAACCTGTGTACATTATTTGCGTTATGAAGCCAGTCTTTGAAGAGGAAACCAAATGGTTTTATTTAAGATAATTTGAGAAGAGAGAAAAAGCATTAATAACAAAGTCAATGAAGCCAGCAAATTTGGTTTAAGATACAGCAAAATCAATAACAATAAGCAACATAGAGAATTAGTTGGATAGAGAAATATGCCAGGCTGTGTTGTAATCCAAGAAGGAAAGTCATCATTGTAACAACAGGACAACAATATAAGACAAGTTAGGTCAAAAAGGAAATAGTTTATAACGAAGATTAACAGCCACCGACATGTTCCAATCAATTAGGAAATGTCTCATTATCTCATCAATACGAGGACAACAGAGTACCGACAGGGTTTTGAAAGCGATTAAAGAATCTTGAATTCTCGTTCATGTATAAAGGGAGCATCACATCAGTAAAAAGGGGGACCATACACACAGAAATCAAACAACAAAATCACACAGACAAGAGAACACCAATCCAGAAAATATTCGAAAGACCTAGCATCGCGGAGGAGAAAAGAACTTACCCCATCGTCCTTCCATCACTACGACGCCACCTTCACGAGATCATCTCCGCAAACATCAAATCGCCAACGCCGGAAACCGCCACTACCGTCAACCGCGAGCAGTCCACCTTTCGCATCCTCACCGCCTTCGGACCTGCGAAAAAGGCACATCAGATCGTGAGGATTTTCTTCTAACATTTTAACATTATGTTTGTTTGTTTTGGATTCGTGCAGGAAAAAAATAGAGAAGAAGAAGAGAGAGTAGCAATCGGAGAAGACGCAAGAAGAAGAGAAAGAGGATTCTCGAAGGAGAATCGCGAAATCGAAGATGGGAGAGAGGACGAATTGGGGAAGATCTGGGGGGATTAGGTTTTTTTTCTTTTTTTATTAAATCTGATGTAATAATTATAATCATATTAATCACCCTAACACTCACTAACACACACATCACCACTAACCTCACCCTTAATCACCGTTAACTTCTTTTTTTTAAATCCCTTAACTAACTTTTAATTAACATTTAAAATTTAATTAATCCTAAGTTAGTGATATAATCTTTTTATTAAATTAATTAAACTTTTTAATTCAGATATTTCATTTAAAAACAAATAAACCAATTAAACCCATTTTTATTTTAAACTTAGTAAATCTTTTTTTTGAATTATTAATATAATAACTCCATTTTATCCTTACTAATATTTAACTTTATTATAATCAACTTTTACTAAAAATAATTAATAAACTTGTTATAAACTCTTTTCTAAACTTATTTATTTATCAACTTTTTTATACTAATTCATTCATTTTTTTATAATTAAAATTATTTGATTTCCATCTCATAATCTATTTAATTTGTAATAACATTTTGTTTAACTTAACTTTTATTTGATAATAACTAAGAAAGTTTTCTTTGTTAAAAAAAACCCACCAACTTCTAATTTATAACCTAAAATCAATATAACCATTTTTCTTTCGAACCATTTCACTTAAAACCAAATTACAACTTTTTTAACCAATCTCACCAAACACAATATATTTTCTCATAATATTAATTCAACCAAAATTAAAACAATCCGTTTAAAATCGAATAACCTCACTAAACACAATTCAATTAAAAACAACGCAATGACCTTTTAAAATCAATTCCCCCGCTAATAAAATCAATTCAACTCACTCGACTAAAAAAAATAAATCAACTTCGCATAAAATCAATCGTGCACATTCACGACACAACACTTGTACACCTAGCGCTTTCATGCGTATACTTTATTCCCGCAATCACATACACAATTCACACACTCACTTAGCGCTTTCATGCGTATGTGTATGGTTTACATTTTTGCAATTTATCTACTTATCACAATTTACATTATCGTACTTATATTATCGCATCGCATCCGTCCAAAGGAAAAACCTACACATGACTTAACACTTGTGTGTAGTTGCACATCATATGCACCATATTCCCTTCGATCCTTGATTCTTCAAATTGATCGCTTAATTTTAGGACCTACCCTATAGGAAAGACCTTGTCTTTATTCTTCTACAACATAGAAACAAACAATCAAACTATACAACTCTTTCGAACACATTTAGAGAATAGATGTTAATCATCTTAAGTGAGATATAATCTCCACCCCACAACAATACAATCAAACATGTAGGGACTTTGCCTTAAGAGCGATAAAGGCATACTTGGCGACCATCCGAGTATGTAAGACCTTTTCTTAAGACGATGCAAAGACCATTTCCTACAACCCTTTTCTTTACATTTGTGGTGGTTATCTCTCCCTTAACATGAAGACTCGTCTCTTCTCCTGGACCCAATCAATCAACTACCCTAAACCCGTAGGAACTTTGACCACAGTCAAAGAGCTCCTCTAACCCTTTAGGGTGAACTACAAAATACTCTGATTCCACTCTCGTAAGGATATGTAGGCATAAGATGCGACATCTTATCGAGTATACTTAGAAATAAACCCCTAGGTCTTTCAACCATTAAGCAGATAAACACTTAGCAGTAAACAAACATAAAACAAGAGGTTCCTGTAGAGTACTACAGAAACTTAGGATGCTAGTACCTTCCCTAAGTTTAACCAACCCCGAACCTATAACAATCTACCTTGCATTTGCATTGCATTGTGGGAATTTCGATCTTTATCCCTTCCTTTGGACAAATCAAAGTTCGGTTGCAAATTGAATTAAAGATCCAAACTAATCAATAGTTTGGTATCCAAATTTCACCGCGACAGAAATGGCGACTTCACTGGGGACTCTCAGTGGGTTTCCCTAACTTGTTTTGTTTTATATATTTACTTATATTTGCTTAATTGTTTACTTGTATACTTGTTTGTTTATTGCCTTTGGGTTGATACTCTTGAGTGGTGAGACAAAGTCCTACACCCGGACTTGAGTGAACTTAAGATAAGATAGTGATATGTTCAAAGAGGCTTATAGGGGGTGGAATCCCGACCAAGCTGACTTGAAAATCACGCTCAATTGAGGCCCTCTCGAAAGTTGTATTGTTGAACGAGTCCTTAATCGTGAAAACATGCACTATATTCGATGTTGGAGCCTATGATATTGAGGACCGTAGTTACCTTAACCCAACTTTGGCCTTTATTAGGATGTAGTGCGAGGCTATGAGGGGGTACCTCCGAAATAGTGCTACGCGAAGCTACACTCGAAAGAAGTTCTCTTGAGAATATTATTAATCCTCGAGTAATTGGGAAGTTGATAATATCCGAAAGATGGGCTAATGACTTTGGGAACTTCATTAGAACCTTGTTCGGCAGATACCAACAACCTTTAGTCCACAACCTTTGGGAATGGGTATACCTTTGGCTCCATGCTCGTTGCAAACCTAGGGCGCCCCTTTGT
Organism: Lathyrus sativus; assembly: GCA_963859935.3. Lineage (NCBI taxonomy): Eukaryota > Viridiplantae > Streptophyta > Magnoliopsida > Fabales > Fabaceae > Lathyrus > Lathyrus sativus. The sequence goes on from OZ012739.1 coordinate 424,358,272, forward strand.
TTGTTTACCTTTATGTCCTTATGTGAATACTTGTGTTTGTTGCATCCATATAGCATCATTAAGTTTCATGGAATTCTTAGTTTATTTATAAACATTACAAAACCAACATAGATTACAAATAGAAAATATTTTTGAAATATTCTTTTAAGAGTCCTAGCTTGGATGACCTAAGGAAGTTAGGGGCATCAATTGAAGAACCAAGAAACTCCAAAGGACAAATACAAGAGACTTCATCATCATTGAAGATCAATAGAAGGCTTCCCTCAACATGGAGGATCATTAGAAGTTCAAAAGACTCTCATCATCATCAAAGATCCAAGTAAACAAGGGATCCATTTCTCATTTTCCAACAAGAGCAAAAGAAGGGATGGAGGATTTATTTTCCTCTATCAAACTATTCTTTAGACTTTGATCATGGACGAGCTTACCTTCAAGGAGATCCAAGTAGAGGAACAAATCAACAAACAAGATGAAGGACTTCCTTAGGGCTTTCTTAGCTTTTATTTAGCTATTATGCTAGGACTCTTAAGAGGATATTTATTTGTAACCCGAAAAAAATATATACATAAAAAATATTAAAATGATCTTCGTTGGTACTCTGTAATGTTTATAAGAACTTGAGTTCCATGAAATCTCTCATCCTTATATTCTTGCATTAGCATTATGCATTCTCGCATCATGCATCTAACATTAGCATTTGCATGTGCCTCTTCTCTTCTGTGTCCTCATCCGGTTTTCCCTCTTTGTCTTCCAGTTTACATCTTGACCATTCGACCAAGCTCGAAGTATTATTGAAGGATAGTAAAGAGAATAAAGATATGGATTCCACGACTGGTTTCAGAGTTGTGACTAATCCGTTATTCGATCTTCCTTCTGACGACAATGTTCAACAAGTGGATGTTCCTACTCAACCTCATCCTGTGCAAGACAACTTGGTTGTTCAAGCTTCCCAGCCCCTACAAAATGTACCTAATCTTCAGAATGTTCGTACTAAGATGAAGGTGGATGTAATGGAGAAAGAACTTCGGGATTTCAAAGAACAATTGAAGATGACAAAAGGAGCTGATACATATGATTTTAATGCTCGTGACTCATGTCTGGTTCCAGGTGTAAGTATTCCTCTTAAGTTTAAGATGCCTGTCTTTCAAGTGTACAAGGGTACTAGTTGTCCAAGAGATCATTTGACGATGTTCTGCCGAAAGATGGTTGCTTATGTTGACAACGACGAGTTGTTGATTCACTGCTTTCAAGAGAGCTTATCTGGGGCATCCTTGATGTGGTATACGAAGCTACAAAGGAGTCGTATTCAGTCTTTTAAAGATTTAGCTGATGCTTTTATAAAGCAGTACAATTATAATTTGGACGCGGCTCCAGACAGTGATCAATTGATGGACATGAGTAAGAATGACGATGAATCTTTCAAGGAATATGCCCAACGATGGAAAGAGTTAGCATCTCAAGTTCATCCACCACTTCCCGAGAAAGATTTAAGCAAGATGTTTCTAAGAACACTGTCAGACTCTTATTATGTTAGAATGGTAGGAGCTGTACCATTGGATTTCCCCAAGATCATAGAAGTCGGAGTAAACATCGAGAATGCGCTCAAAAGTGGAAGAATTCAAGATGATTTGAATAACCAAGCTAATGAAGAGATTTCAGTTGATGATTCCCAAGAGGAAGGAAGTGTTGACGTCAATGCAATTCAGGACTCCCATCAAATCCTGTCAGATCCAGATCCAGTACCTCAACATCAATATGCAGCGCCTGCTCAGCGCGAGCAGCGACTACCTCATAAACGAAGATTGACTCCTCCAAATCAACATCAGAATCGACAAGTTCGAAGACGGTTTCAGAATCAGGAGGTACCTCTAAGCGTTCCGAAGGAAGAAACTCGATGGTTTGATCTTATCCCAATGACTTACCGTCAGCTATGGTTTTACTTTGCCAGAAACTCAGTGATGACACCTAGAAAGACTAGAATTATGAAGTCTCGTCCACCGTGGTTCAACCCGAACACCAGCTGTGATTTTCATGATGGAGCATTGGGGCATTCGATTGAAGAATGCAAAGTTTTCCAAGAGAAAGTTCAAGAAATGATTGATAGTGAAGTGTTGACTTTCAAAGGAGAAAGACCAGTCATGAATGGAACACTTTTATATTGATCGGATGTTTGCTTGTCTGCTTGTGTGTGTTTTGTTTCTTTGATTAAAAGTACAATTGGCATGTAAGAACATGTTATTTTGAATAAGTAGTGCAATAAATGTTTGTCTTGAAGAAACCCATTCGTTTCACTCTTAAAATGTTTTTCATAATTTTATAATGCCAACTTTACCCAATTTTTGCCCACTTTGGTGAAGAACTGGGAGGAGGATGATGAAGTAAAACGTAGGATCCCTCGATGTATACTTTCGAATAAAACCCTACTGATGATGTAAGGCATTGTTTCAAACCTCCTAAACACCAAAGACATAAGGAAGTTAATCCATTTTTAACTCCTTCAAACCTTGATTGAGGATCTGCTTTATTTCTCCCAAACCCTTTCCAACTTCATTTTTAATCCTGGGGCAGGGAAATTTTCAGTCAGCTCGATTGAATACTTAAAATTTCAAAAATTTGGGTGGGCACAAATAAGCTTTTGACCCTTATACCTTTTGTTTTATAAAACGTAAACTAAACCTCGATATAACCTTTGAAAGTCCTAATTGAAGTAAGGTTTACTTCGAAAGCATACTCAATGAGACAACGTTTCCTGACTCCTATGAGCTATGCTCAACTATTTATATTGGCTTATAAATTAATTCATGTTCTAACTAGTGACTTTGTCACAAGTGGTCATGATATCTCTTTTTCAAAACTTCAAGACAGACACATATGTTGCATTAACAATTTCAGGAATAACATTTCACGCGTGTTAATTCGGCCTGGTATCATAGAAAATTACATACAAGCGTCATCATCAAGTGTACCCTATTGGAATTCGAAGACTCTGCTAAACTGGGGCAAGTTTGTTTCCAAATGGTCTGCTCAGGTTTGACTTCACCTTTAGAACAAGATTGAAGACTCGTCATAATACCGCTAATCAGGGTCCGTTATGTCGAGATTCAACAAATCTCTCTCTAAGAGTTTGAAAACAGTAGGACGCCTTGTTTTCTGTAAAATCCTCTTGGAATAACTTCTTCTCCAATCCATATGACTTGGGGCAATTGAGACGTGAAGATTATCTTTCCCGCATAACAAGTTTTGTTCCAAATGGCGACTACTACACAATTCATCGAGCCAGAATTACCTTGTTCTTATAACATTCTTCATATCCCCAATAAATTCTATTTTGGTGGTCATGACATTCTTTGATGAAGCTTTTCGATGCAGAATTCCCAATGATTTGCTCAACTTCACTTCCCCAATGAAGCGGATGATATTTTAATCCTCAGTGAATCTTCTCCAACTTCACCTTCCTCAGTGAAGTGGACGTATTTTACTCCTCAATAGATCTTCTTGAACTTCATCTCCCCAGTGAAGTGGTTGTTACTGTACACCCTAGTGGATCTCTACAACGTTAATCTTCTCCAGCGAGGCGGATGTTTATTTCATCCCCGTGAAGTTTCTACGACATATTCAACAACTATGTTATCCAGGTTTCCCCTCTGAAATGGATATTTACTTTATCCCCACGAAACCTCTTTTCTTCAGCAATATCAAGGTGTTGTATCCCCAAATGGATTAATCTTTATTCCCCAAAAGAAGTTTTTGAAGCTTTGAAGCAGGATTGGGATCCTATATCTGGTTCTCCGCACATCCCCAGTGATACTTCTATCTTTGAGGATTGGTCGGATGTTTGTTCCGAGATGTTTATCCCATCTCCAGTCATTGCTTTCGTCTGTTTTGTCAGCATAAGCATACACATATCATATAAGTAGATAACATAACATTTGCATTTGTGCATCTTTGTGTGTATGTTCTTCTGTCGCTTTGGTCGTGTTTGTCCCCAAATGGTTGGGCGTGTCTTCTCTTTCCAAGTAGAGTTGTCACCCTTAGGCAAGAAAAAGCGCAATATTTCTATTTTCCCCACAAGAGTTCGATCCTCATGGAAGACAGTTGCTTTAGTACATTCCCATTTGAGCTCATACCTCTATGGTTGAGTCTTGCTTGACAGTTTCTTTTCGGTTATTCCCCGAATTGAGTTTCGGTCCTTGACAATCACACTTCTTCGGACATTTTCTCCAACTTTTGAACATGGATCAGAGGGTGCATTTATTTTGCACTATTCTCCCCAGAAAAGGTCTTCATGAAGACGAATATCTCTCTAACAATATTACAAGACACCTCTTTATTTGAGCAACTCGTTTCGGGCAGGATTTACTCAAAACGACAAACAGCAATTTCCTCAAGACAATCTGTCCATCCTCAGTGGATTCTCAAGTCAAAGCAAAGGACATTACATATACTTCCCCATTTGAGGATTTCTGCTACAACAATTTCACATATCTTACAATTACAACAAGATACTCTTCAGGAATATATTCCCCAGTGGGTTCATCACACAAGTTTACTTTCGTCTCCCCGAAGAAGTCGAAAAAGTTTATCACAATAGTCTCTCTTTATTTGAGAAGACGCACATTACAATTCAACCGGCCCACATCTCTTCCGAAGATCCCCGGTGAAGCTTTACAAGATTACATCTACAAATTACATCTATAATTACAAGATTTACAACTACAACTACAAAGTACAACATACAAATTACAATTACAACTTACAATCTACAACATCTACAACCCCTCTTTGTGAAGACGCTCTCGCGAGTTTCCATCATTTTGGGCAGGAACTAAGACCAGCTCATGGTTCCCATACCATGCAGCAAGGGGAAGTTTTACATCAGAAACTTAGACCAGCTTATGGCACCCATACCATGACGCACGGGGAAGTTTTTCAACAACAATCATTCAAACATCTTTCATTCCCTGGTTAATCTTGACAGTAGATTCCCAGAAGACCTCGACAGTAGGTGGTACCATTTCATTTCCTGGTTAATCTTGACAGTAGATTCCCAGGAGACCTTGACAGTAGGTAGTACTATTTCAACATGGAATCTCGACAGCAGATTCCCTAGAAGTTCTTGACAATAGATACTTTGACAAAAACATCCTTACATGAAGTTACCAGACTCGACATTAGACTTCTCCGACTGATATCTTGGGATCATTACATTTGGCATATGCAGTAGGATCTTCAATTGGATTTTTCTCACTAGTGCCGTTGCAACATATCTACAAACACCTTGTGGTTGTCAATCTTTTCCCGCAAAGTCTCGTTTTGTTTCTTCCCGTGTGTTGTATCTAGTTTCTCCATGGGACCATGTCTTGCATTTTCACATCATTCCATATCATCTGCATTCGGTGGCTTCTTAGGGCCCAAAATTCGTGCAATGTTTGTATTTAAGTCCCTCCTATCTCGTCGAAACGAAGACTTCAATCTCCGTATCTCCGAATAGAAGTGACTTAAATAGGGGCATCTGTTGCACCCTAATTTTTGACCCTAAGATGTCGCCTCTCTTCGCGTTTTTTTTCTATTATTTGACTTTATTTTAATATTTATGTTTTTTACGACTATTATTACTAATATTATATTTATCTCTATCATATTTACCATTATTATTTTATCTATTTTATTACTAACCTTACTTTCACTCTTGAGCTGTTATTGGACCAATACACCGAAGACATTCTTTGGATGCGTTTCCCGGTTATATCTCGTTAAAATCATTCTCGGATTTGTTCGAGATCAAAATACTATAGCACGTGGATCTGTGGTATATAAGGCCTAATTGCTTTCCCACGCAAGATATCTTGGAGTCAGGGTCGAACTTCACTCATTTTGTGCTCTAACTTTGTTGTTTGCTAAGCTGCTAATAGTGTACTTTGCTTTTTGATTTCCTTAATGGCATCGTTAACCAAGTGATAAATTTGGCATGGTCACTATTCAATATATATAACTTAATCAAGATTCTGTAGAGCTTCCCCAAGTGGTACAATAATGAATTGAGGAAGGAATTATCACAAAGTCCAAAGGCAAGTGAATGGAGCCTCAAAGAATGTTGTAGCTTCATTCAAACCATGATTTACAACCGTTTAAGGCTGAGTCGATTCTAGGCTAGGCCTCAAATTGGATTTTAAAGCATATTTGAAGAATGACTGGATTTGTTCTTAGCCTGTTTCAAGCCTATATCAGGAAAATCAGCACTCAAGACTAATTCAAATATGTGCCATGGATATGAAAGTTTAAAAGTCAATACGATGAAAGCTTCATTACAATTTTTGTCTCAGAATTACAAAACCTAAACGGTCAGAAATAATTTGGCTAATTTTCGCTGTTGTACATGTTGCGTATATTTTCTTCGCCGACATCCATGTCTTCGTTGCCATAACTCTAACGTGTTATGAAAGGACAATAACACGCACTGGTTTGTACCAGAACCTTGCTTCAAGCTTTTTCCAGCTGCATTAGCCTAAGAGGGAGCATATCAAGATGCTTTAGTCGCTAGATCACCCGCAGCTATCATGGCAGCAGGGGGAAATGACGGCGTTTGTGTCGGCTCATGCGAAAACACCTGCACCAAGGAAGTTAAACAGTCAAGCTGATAAATCCAAAGCGGACGGTAATTGGAATTAAGAGCCATCCACAATTGGTATTCACAGACGAGTAAGGCAGAGATAGAAGCTAAGATATGACTTAATGAAAGCCATCACCTATAAACATCAAATACTACAATACTTACCAAATACAAAGAGACGGAATCGTCACATGGGGCGAGCAAGCATCCAATAGTCGTCGTGGTGAAAAGAAACAAATTCCCAGCTCCAAAGAAATAAATCGTTGATTCAAACAGCTGAGTACTTTGAATGAATGAAGAAAATCTGAAAAAGAAACAGGAGGAAATAAGTATTGGCCTAAATGTTTGTCGGCACTTGTAGATGACGAACAATGTGTCAACCAAGTTTGTAAAAATGCAACTATCACAACATGGTTTTACTGCTAATTACACTGCACTATACGCTTCCCAAGACTTCTCGCTCACTGCTTTGAATCCAAGCGACCTCTGCTAAAGGCATCCGTATATCAGTCGGGTTGCTGCTGCCTTGAAACCAAACACAACCTGTCAAACTAGCAGCAATGATTCAGAGAGAGTAATTCAAGAAGAGGTTCATTTAGAAGGTGATGGAATTCTCAGTTATTTTACCGCACCTCGTGGTAAAGTTGCCACCAGTAGTGGATCCTAGGCTATGGAAATCTCTCGAGCTGAGATTTAGTTGGAGAGCATATCACTTAACCGCTGTTAGTTCACCTGTAAACGAACCAAACCCGTGAGAAAGCAGCATTAATGGATATCAAAATCAAAATGAAGAAATGGAGAAGGAGATACATTTGAAGAGGTTGGAGTTCTATACAGAAAACCGCAACCTTTCAGAGTTAAGACCCGAAAGCTTTTGCAAATATTAGCAAAAGTTCGTTGATGGATGTCATACATGCGCCATCTCTCCAATCAGCCCCTGCACCAAAGTGTTTGTGCTCAAATTAAATACAAGCTAGCATCCAATGAGGATACATTATGAAGGACATGAAGTGATGACATAGAAGCACCATCAGGACCTACAACACGATAACAAGCATTGTACATTACCAAGAAGCATGCCCACAGTAGATATACTCGCAGGGAAAGCCGCAAGATGTTATTACAGTTCGTAATGTTGAACATTCAGCATATGTTGAGAGTAATCTTGAATCCCGCACTGTTGCAACTTCGTCATACCGGAGATTTCATCATGCCGCCATTGTTGAGTTAATTCCAAATGCGGTCGTACACCTCTCTTCTTCAAAACCTGCAACAAAATCAGAAGAAAATCATTGAGCAAATATGCAGTTGCAGATTCAAGGACCATTTAACATTTGCGAAACAAGATTACCTCAAATATGTTGTATTCTTCTAGTGAGCTTATTTGATTGCTGGCATGGTTAGCAGCTGCGACAACTTGTAGAAGGTCGAATTGATCCATCAACACCTACACCCAATGAGCACGTGCTAAATCCCAAAATTTCCTAAGCAAAGAGTGTCCTGACGACACTAGCCCCGCATATCAGATAGCCGCAAACCAGCTTCACCAGGTCGCGCAGACGAAATCTCCTACACTTCTGTCACCGGCAACCTGTGTACATTATTTGCGTTATGAAGCCAGTATTTGAAGAGGAAACCAAATGGTTTTATTTAAGATAATTTGAGAAGAGAGAAAAAGCATTAATAACAAAGTCAATGAAGCCAGCAGATTTGGTTTAAGATACAGCAAAATCAATAACAATAAGCAACATAGAGAATTAGTTGGATAGAGAAATATGCCAGGCTGTGTTGTAATCCAAGAAGGAAAGTCATCATTGTAACAACAGGACAACAATATAAGACAAGTTAGGTCAAAAAGGAAATAGTTTATAACGAAGATTAACAGCCACCGACATGTTCCAATCAATTAGGAAATGTCTCATTATCTCATCAATACGAGGACAACAGAGTACCGACAGGGTTTTGAAAGCGATTAAAGAATCTTGAATTCTCGTTCATGTATAAAGGGAGCATCACATCAGTAAAAAGGGGGACCATACACACAGAAATCAAACAACAAAATCACACAGACAAGAGAACACCAATCCAGAAAATATTCGAAAGACCTAGCATCGCGGAGGAGAAAAGAACTTACCCCATCGTCCTTCCATCACTACGACGCCACCTTCACGAGATCATCTCCGCAAACATCAAATCGCCAACGCCGGAAACCGCCACTACCGTCAACCGCGAGCAGTCCACCTTTCGCATCCTCACCGCCTTCGGACCTGCGAAAAAGGCACATCAGATCGTGAGGATTTTCTTCTAACATTTTAACATTATGTTTGTTTGTTTTGGATTCGTGCAGAAAAAAAATAGAGAAGAAGAAGAGAGAGTAGCAATCGGAGAAGACGCGAGAAGAAGAGAAAGAGGATTCTCGAAGGAGAATCGCGAAATCGAAGATGGGAGAGAGGACGAATTGGGGAAGATCTGGGGGGATTAGGTTTTTTTTTCTTTTTTTATTAAATCTGATGTAATAATTATAATCATATTAATCACCCTAACACTCACTAACACACACATCACCACTAACCTCACTCTTAATCACCGTTAACTTCTTTTTTTTAAATCCCTTAACTAACTTTTAATTAACATTTAAAATTTAATTAATCCTAAGTTAGTGATATAATCTTTTTATTAAATTAATTAAACTTTTTAATTCAGATATTTCATTTAAAAACAAATAAACCAATTAAACCCATTTTTATTTTAAACTTAGTAAATCTTTTTTTTGAATTATTAATATAATAACTCCATTTTATCCTTACTAATATTTAACTTTATTATAATCAACTTTTACTAAAAACAATTAATAAACTTGTTATAAACTCTTTTCTAAACTTATTTATTTATCAACTTTTTTATACTAATTCATTCATTTTTTTATAATTAAAATTATTTGATTTCCATCTCATAATCTATTTAATTTGTAATAACATTTTGTTTAACTTAACTTTTATTTGATAATAACTAAGAAAGTTTTCTTTATTAAAAAAACCCACCAACTTCTAATTTATAACCTAAAATCAATATAACCATTTTTCTTTCGAACCATTTCACTTAAAACCAAATTACAACTTTTTTAACCAATCTCACCAAACACAATATATTTTCTCATAATATTAATTCAACCAAAATTAAAACAATCCGTTTAAAATCGAATAACCTCACTAAACACAATTCAATTAAAAACAACGCAATGACCTTTTAAAATCAATTCCCCCGCTAATAAAATCAATTCAACTCACTCGACTAAAAAAAATAAATCAACTTCGCATAAAATCAATCGTGCACATTCACGACACAACACTTGTACACCTAGCGCTTTCATGCGTATACTTTATTCCCGCAATCACATACACAATTCACACACTCACTTAGCGCTTTCATGCGTATGTGTATGGTTTACATTTTTGCAATTTATCTACTTATCACAATTTACATTATCGTACTTATATTATCGCATCGCATCCGTCCAAAGGAAAAACCTACACATGACTTAACACTTGTGTGTAGTTGCACATCATATGCACCATATTCCCTTCGATCCTTGATTCTTCAAATTGATCGCTTAAGTTTAGGACCTACCCTATAGGAAGGACCTTGTCTTTATTCTTCTACAACATAGAAACAAACAATCAAACTATACAACTCTTTCGAACACATTTAGAGAATAGATGTTAATCATCTTAAGTGAAATATAATCTCCACCCCACAACAATACAATCAAACATGTAGGGACTTTGCCTTAAGAGCGATAAAGGCATACTTGGCGACCATCCGAGTATGTAAGACCTTTTCTTAAGACGATGCAAAGACCATTTCCTACAACCCTTTTCTTTACATTTGTGGTGGTTATCTCTCCCTTAACATGAAGACTCGTCTCTTCTCCTGGACCCAATCAATCAACTACCCTAAACCCGTAGGAACTTTGACCACAGTCAAAGAGCTCCTCTAACCCTTTAGGGTGAACTACAAAATACTCTGATTCCACTCCCGTAAGGATATGTAGGCATAAGATGCGACATCTTATCGAGTATACTTAGAAATAAACCCCTAGGTCTTTCAACCATTAAGCAGATAAACACTTAGCAGTAAACAAACATAAAACAAGAGGTTCCTGTAGAGTACTACAGAAACTTAGGATGCTAGTACCTTCCCTAAGTTTAACCAACCCCGAACCTATAACAATCTACCTTGCATTTGCATTGCATTGTGGGAATTTCGATCTTTATCCCTTCCTTTGGACAAATCAAAGTTCGGTTGCAAATTGAATTAAAGATCCAAACTAATCAATAGTTTGGTATCCAAATTTCACCGCGACACATATGCAAAGAATCGAGTGAAAACTCCGAATGAAACGCGTAATCCACTATTTGGAATCGCAACGTGCTATCATGCAAACAAGTCGATAATTGGGCAAGCTACACATACAAATAACAGCCACCTAAGGGGTCTTCCAATACCTCTAACCTATCTATAATAAGAAATATAAACCACGGCGTTCACCACGCAAACACAAATCGGCCGTTGGAGCCTTAACAAAAATAAAGTCCGTTCGGAAGTCCAAATTACAAGTCCGAATACAAAAATACAAGAAGAATAGCAAAAGGTGCTAAAAAATTCAAATAAAAATCTCCAATGCCCTACATCAAGCCACAAATCAGGGGTGAGAAATACCACAAAAATATCCAAAGATAAATGGTCAAATAAGATGGAAACATTGCAAGATATCTCATGTATACCAAAGGAAAGATTAAAGTGGAGCATGTTAAAGAAAGCATCCAAAACCAATTAAAATGGTACAATAAAATTCCCATAAAAATATATCACAATACCTCAACATGTGTATGAGATCCCTGCAAAAGGATTGACATTTAAATTGTGTTTTAATAGGTCAAAGAGATTCAACAAAATGATAGCACCAGCATTGGCCTTTTTATGACGACCCAAATGTAAAAAATCCAAAGAAAATGTCAAAAACTGGTAAAATTATAATTCCAGTTTTATTAAATCCTAGACATCTTAAAGATTCAGCACAAAAAAATGGGGATCAAAAAGACTAATTTTCCTATTTTTTATGGTATTTAGAAGTCAGCATATAAAACAGAAAAAATAAAAGAAACATGGCAATAGGAAAATAAAAGAAAATAACATGAATAAATAAAAGTGGCATGAGGCTTATGTGGCTGATTGCGTGACACAGTGAGAGGCGTTGGATGAATGGAAGAAACCTTGACTTGGAAATGCATCCGACGGTGTTAACACCTTCTTCTCCAAATCAAATTTTTCAACTTTGTGAATAGTAACCCGCAGCTCCATGAACATGAGTTTTTTGCTACTTTGAAGCACCATAACTCCATCAATAATTATCCGTTTCGCACAAAATTTTGGTCAAACTTGAAGGAAAAAAATCAAGGAATCCAAATATGGTCTTAGATTTTCTTGAAACTCTCTCTAACTCCCAAAACGTGGCACCTCAAGAAAAACTCAAGAACCAAAAATTATCATAAAACCCATCTTTTTTGTACTAGAATCCATGTAGGAGATGAGAGCAATGTAATGCAACAACAATAATGCAAGAAAGACTCATAAATCATGAGTTATGTCGAATTCTTTGTACCTCCGAAAAATGGCTTATGGAGCTTCACTCGATCACCAATTCTTTGAGAAAATGATGTGGACACGTCCTATAATTAATGAGGAAGGTGTTTGGATGGAAAGAAAGGAGTGAATTGATGGAAAACAAAAAATCAATTTTTCACTTGGAGCTCACTTTAATGGAGTTGTGTAGCTTGGTTCATGCATCAATTATGGCCAAAAAAGTGTTGAATCAATTGTAAGAATGATAAGGAATGTATTTGCAATGGTGGAATGAACCAAAAGTGGGAGAAAAATGGAATTGAAAATTTGAGTTTTCAAGTGTAGAAAAATGTGGGAAAAATGGAAAAATGGTGAAGAGAAAAATGAAGATTCAATATGATTTGCAAATGGAGAAAATGGATTCAACATCAACTATCACCAACCTTTACTCTTAATGATCTCAATCCAATATATAGGAGAGCATGGAAAGATCTAGAGACTTCTAGCTCAATCCAAGATGATTCTAGAAACTTCAAGAATTTCTCATGTTATGACATAATCCCCATCTCATGATATCTCCCTTCAATCTAACTTGCAGCCCCTTAAACACTTTTGAAAATCTCATGACATGACAAATTGGAGTGATATGAGTGAAAAACAAGGGATTCCTTTGCCTTATGTTGAGTTTCTCACATGTACCTTATTATGCAAGTAATGGAATTACAAAGCAAGTCCATTTTTTAACCCTCAAATCAAAATTGTGGCTGAACCAAAGTCTTTAAAATGTTGTTTAGACTCAATTTGATATATTACATGACCCATTTTGGATTTATAGATTGCCCAAACCAATTTTCAACTTGAACTTTTTCAACTTATGTCCATTTTTTTAGGTCATTTTCACCAACTTTTATCAATCTGAGTTCTATGCATTTCCAAACTTCCATGACCTATTTTCTAGACTTAAAATGCCATTTTGAGCAACTTTTATGTTGTGAAGTTTTTCATTTGAAGCTTCCTTGTATGAGTTTTAGGCATACGCTAAGAATGACATATAATTCCACTTTCCCAAAATACCCCTGACTTGCACAAACTATAACTTAAGCTTCACAAATCAGATGAAGGCATACCATACCTTTTTGGAAAGGGTAGATCATGAATAACAACCCTTATGTTTGCCAAGAATTCATTTGAAAACTCCTTGAGGGTCAAAAGTTGCTTGGAAGACAGACAACTTTCACAGACAAATCTCAGTGTCCTCAGATGACCTGTAACTTGCAAGAGCTATAACTTGAGTTCTATAAATCATCTTGATGACTTCCACCACTCAAATTAAAGCTATGAAGATACTCTACAAGTTTCATGTGGACCAGGAATTCATATGAAGCTTTCATTTTGAGTTACACTGCTTGGAAGTTTGACCTAAATTAGGAGATTTTACACTGAAACCCTAATTTGGTAACTCCTCTTCTCCTTGACTCCTGTTGATTTTTCTTTGGCACAACACCACATCCATATCCACATATCAAATAATGAATCCCACATCCTTCAAATGAGCCTTGATACCTTTCAAATCAAGTCCTTGACCTAGGATTGACCTAGATAAAACCCTAGTTGACTATCTTCAACTGAGGCTCTTGCAATCATTCCAATGACTTGGCTCTTCTTCAAAATGATCATCTAGACTTTCCATGATATCCATGCACACTCCATGCTCTTGGCTCATAGCTCATATACCCTCTGATGATCCCCAAACAACCTCAAGATAGGAGAGAACCCCATGATTGATCTATCAACTCTTCAAGACTCACATTCTTCCCTGATGACATGAATAGTCTTGAATATGAATGAAACCCTCTGAATATGCCTCTTGAGACAAGAACGGCACTTGATCCCCCTGATTAAGATGTCTTGCCTATGCTATGCAATGCAGATGAATGAACTATGTACATGATGACAATGCAAATGATTATGCAATTGAAACATAAGCCTAGGCTAAAAAAGGTTGGGCAAATTTTGGGGTGCAACAGCTGCCCCTATTCAAGCGGCTTGGACCCGACTGGATGAAGAGTGCGCAACCTTCAGACTTTCGAGGTACGAGACGGTTGAATACGAAAGAACCCGGAAATTTGCCAACCGCAAAATCAAATTGCTAATACGACTACTGCTTGGGGAAAATATCATTCAGGAAACCGAATCCGGTTGTCACGGCAACAACTGATCAATTATCTGATAAGAACTGACTTGATTTCGTCCTCAACCACCTGCGTGACGCCACAGGCCTTGAATCCACAATTAATTCCAAATTTTGCTATAATAAGCATGCATCGAGCCAAAGGACCACGTCGAAAACACAAAAGTCTTGACCTTCGTTTTGTAGAGAAACAAACAAAATTCTACGTAAAGCGCGAATCAGGCATCCGGTGACTTGAACAAGTTACTCTGTGGGATACATCTCCGACGACACAGATACTTGAACAAATAATTCCGCAGGGAGCCACTCCGTTAGCACGGGTAATGATTCTGCCAACACTGATAATAATTCCTTTGACAAAAGGTAACAACTCCATCGACCAGGATAACAAACTGCCTCAAACAAGGCATAATAACTCCTCAAACCAGGGTGTAACTCCATCAACCAGGGCAACAACTCCCTCAACCAGGGTAATAACTCCTTCAACCAGGGTGTAACTCCATCAACCAGGGTATAACTCCTTCAACCAGGGTATAACTCCTTCAACCAGGGTAATAACTCCTTCAACCAGGGTATAACTTCTTCAACCAGGGTATAACTCCTTCAACCAGGGTATAACTCCTTCAACCAGGGCAACAACTCCCTCAACCAGGGTAATAACTCCTTCAACCAGGGCAACAACTCCTTCAACCGGGGTATAACTCCCTCAACCAGGGTATAACTCCTTCAACCAGGGTATAACTCCTTCAACCAGGGTATAACTCCTTCAACCGGGGTATAACTCCTTCAACCGGGGTATAACTCCTTCAACCAGGGTAATAACTCCTTCAACCAGGGTATAACTCCTTCAACCAGGGTAATAACTCCTTCAACCAGGGTATAACTCCTTCAACCAGGGTAATAACTCCTTCAACCAGGGTATAACTCCTTCAACCAGGGTAATAACTCCGAAGGTTTAATCCACAAGATTCTTGTAACAACAATCCGAAGAAAAACTCTACTGGGGTAATTCTGACGACAGCCGTCAAACACCTACTTCGACGGCAGGTAGTAATTTCAAGATTTTCAATACTGACGTGACAACAGTCTGAAGAAAACTTCGCTGGGGAAGAAGAGAAGCTTAACCAAGCAACTCTGATGGGGAAGAAAACTCTACTGGGGAAATCACGGCGATAACTCCAAAAAATCTGAACTATGAAATCTTGTAATGCCGACATAACAGCGACCTGAGAAGGACTCAGCTGGGTGTCGCTTTCGCGAAAATAAGGTGCCGGCATGACAGAAGAGTCGCCACCTTTCGTTATTTATCCCTCAGAGCGGGAAAGGAAACGATCGGAAAAACCTGACGAAAAAGGGTAAGACAAGGTCATCGCAACCATTGTCTGGGTTCGGGAGTCGGTTACGCAAGGGGAAGGTATTAGCACCCCTCACGTCCGTCGTACTCGACGGGATCCTCGCTTGTTTGTTTACTTGGACGGGTTGGTTTTATTCTATCTACCTATCAAGGCTGGCTGAAAAAAGAAAAGAAAAATGACTCGGCAAAGCGTCGCACTTTATGCCTACGTATTCTCATCAGAGAATGAGAAATCAGAGTCAACGTAGTTCGGCCTACGAAGGATTACGGGGGAAAGGTTGCTCGCCAAGACTTCGCCATCTTGTGCCTACGTACTCTCAACAGGCATGAGAGATCAGAGCTCACGTAGTTCGGGAAACTACGGTTTATTTCCTGTCTTTTACGAAAGAAGTGTTCTTTATTGTGTTTGCGATTTCAACCGCACTAGAGACTATGACCTGAGAGTGAATGCGTCGCATGTCACCCAAAGGGTACCATACTAAGGGTCTGTTTGGTTCAAATGAGGGGGAGGGGAGGGGAGGGATTTTAATGAAGGGGAAGGGAGGGGAGGGGAGGTGAAGGAATTTTTTAATCAAATAAGTGTTTGGTTCAAAAGAGAGGAGGGGAGGGGAGGGGAGGGATTTTAATTAAAAATATGTTTGGTTCAGAAGGGGAGGGGAGGGGTTTTATTAGTAATTTACAGTTTTATCCTTATGATCTTATATAAGTCATACGATATTAAAATGTGAAAAATTCGTGCGTATTTTTGTTGGTAATAAAATTTCTAATATTGAGTGATTAAAAAAATATTTATTTGTCACATAAAGTTAAAAAATTGAGTATAATTGATTCGACTTATAACTTTCCAACATAAATTAAACTATATGCCAATAACATCGTTTAAATTATGATGAATCATATAACAAAACAAATATATAAAATAACTTATTACTAAATATTAATGGTTCAAAATATTTAATAAAATGAATAAACAAAAATAAATAAAATGATATGGTTTACAATTTGATATAAAAGAAAATATGATAGAGTACATAACAAAATTAAAAGAAAAAAACGAATATAACGAAACATAATTTTTTTTATAAAAAAAAGACAATGATTATGATTTATATTAATTATAAAAATTATAAAATAATTTGAAGGTGGAGAACAATTATAATAATTTGATGAAAACAATCGAGAAAAAACAGTAACACAAAAGATAACAAATAGTTTTGAAATAATAAAATTAAACTGAGGATATTTTAGTAAATATAATAAATATTAAATATTAAAACTCATATTCCCTCCCCTCCCCTCCAAATCCCCCCAATTCGGAGGGAACCAAAAAGTGTGTTTTGGAGGGATTTTGCTCCCCTCCCCTCCCCTCCTAAAATTTGAACCAAACATATTTAATTAAAAATTTCTCCTCCCCTCCCCTCCCCTCCCCTCCATCTACCCCGAACCAAACACACCCTAAACATCCAGACTATGGAAAAGAAGCTCTCCCACAATCCTTTCTCAGATAGCTTAAGGCTCGTAACGTACGAAAGAAATCATTCATGATTACTGTATCTTAAACTGTTTTGAGATGAGAAGAGAACAGGCCCAACTAGGAGGGAGACTATCAAGTCCTACTGTTATCATGCCATGGATTCATCCTGTGGTTGAGGTTTGAACAGGGAACTCCTAGAAGTTGTCATGCATAGGTTTCAACCTAAAAGTCTATCGTCAAATCCTTATCAAAGGAAATGAGAGTCCTAAGGGATCATGTCAATGATACACCAAAACAGACAAAGCATCAGCTTAACAGTAAAATGCATGCAATGCAAGTGAGGGAGGAAATGTGTGTGGGGCTTCAGCCTCCACAAGCTTGTCTCGACCTCAAGCCAGTCATGAAATAACAGTAATCATACTGAAAAATAAACAACATGCTATCAAGCAATAAACAGTAAAGTGCAATCATACAGATAAAAGAAATGAAATGCCATCAGGCAAACAAACCACATGGGCAAGGGAGCTGGGCTCTACCGAATACCCGCAAGCAAAGCCACGCAATAACAATACAAGCAGAGGGAGCAACTCAACCTCTAATGCAATCATGCTCTTAGCCTGAACTTATTCTAGATGGACTTATTCTAATGCAACAGACAAATCAGACAAAATACACAATACAGAAAAGAAAAACAGAAGAAAGCCTCAGCTCCTCCAGCAACAACTCAGTCTTCAGACTTCAATCATCAACTGCTTTCCAGGTATCAACCCTACCACATGAGTATCAACTCATCTTCTCCCCTTAAGCTTCAGCTTCTTTGATCAGCTCCACCTTCAGGCTTCACCATCTTCAGGGATCTTCAAGTATCAACTTGATCTTCATGCTCTTCAAGCTTCAGCTGGAATGGCAGTCTTCAAGAATTCATCCTCTTCAACAATCTTCAATGAAGTCTTCATCTTCATGCTCAGGCTCTGACAGCTCTCAAACAGAGAAAAATCACTACTGGATGAGCTGGGGGATATTGAACTGCTTATCTGATCACCAAAGGTGACCTATAAGGGTTCAATATCAAGTGAAGGGTTCCCTCAAAAGTTCTACCTCCTGGGTATAACACTAATCCCTCCAAAGGAGAGAGGTGTATACCCTGGAAGGACTTTGAATCACAGGGAGGAATGGATGTGAAGAATACTATCCATGTTTGAGAAAGAAGTTTATCTAACTAAGCTCTATCCTGATCCTATCCCTAAAACAAAAGAAAAACCTAAGACTAAAGCCTCCAAGCTCAACTTCAATCTTCAAATGCTTCTCAATGCTCCTTAATGCTCCATCAAGCTTCACAAGGCCAAACAAGCACAAAAGAAAGCAAAACAAGCAAGCACCCAAAATACAATGCCCACAAGGCAACACACATACTAACCATACATTCAAAAATCAATTAAAAATACTAAAATACTATATAATATTCTAGTAAAGTTCTAGGGGATTCTATACATACCTACCCTTAACCCATATATTCCCCATACTCTAATCTTGACCTAAAAACCCAAAACAAAATTGTTAAGTCTACTTATGTTGAATAAAACCCTAATTTTGTTATACTAATGCTAGCCTAAACAAACTAATCAAATTTTAACCTAAAAATCATGAATTAAATCCTATGGGAAACTATGATTCAATATCTAACTATGCCAAAAAGAATGGCTCAAAAAGCCTAAGGGAAGGTCCTAAAAGAAATTCTACAAAATTGAGTATCAAACTAAACCTATTTAAAAGCTATTTAAAAGAATAATATGCTAAAAATTCTAAACTAAAAATAAAATTCCATTTTTATTTTTATTAAATTCTACACATGTTTATTGATCTATAGCAAAAAGAAGAATTAAAAAATATTCATTTTCCATTTTATTATGAATTATTGAAAATGCAAGAAAATAAAGGAAATTAAAATAAGAAAATAAAAGAAAATGGGATGGGGGGGTGAGAACAGCAACACGCCTAGTTCATATTATGATGGGCCCAGAAACCGGGGGTGGGAATAGCACGCGTTAAGCCCATTAAGAATCAGAAAATCAATAGAAAAATCAAAGGAAATTAAAGAAACCAACGGTGCAAATAGCGATAGGTTTTAGTTCATTTTTTGGATTGGGCCGCTGGGTGGGGTGTGAGTATCAAAGTTTTCATTAAGCCCAGGATTCATCACTAACTCAAACGCTGCGTTTAGCTCCTTAGAACTCCCTCCGTTTTAGTTTTAAATTGGGACCGTTGGATGAGCTGATCAAGTCAAATGAATTGGACTAATCCAATGGCCAGGGGTCATCGTCCCCAAATGACAAGCTAGGGTTTTCAGTTTTCTCATTTCCATGCACGAATTCAACCCACTCGTTCTCTCTGATTCCTCGATGAAATTCGAAACTTCCAAAAGCAAAGATGACCTACTGATTGCCATGAACAAAACCAAACAAGTAGCTTTCCCTGAAACCTCTTAAATCGTCCAAACAGAAAGCCTCAAGACTAGGGTTCCACCATTTTCTTCTGGTATCAATCTTGCTAGAGCTTTGATCTAATGGTATGAACTTGTTCTACATGTTACCCTAACCAATCCATGCTATACCATATCCATTAAAACTCAATACACAGCTTGTTCTTGGAAATTAAAGAAATGGCACCCTGCCATGAAACTCCATGGATCTTCCTATAACTCTCAGGAAATCATCCACTAACCTAGCATGTTAATTCTACACCTAAGAACCTAATTGAATGTACATAATTAAGGAGGTATGGAGCAAGTTACCAACCTGTCAAATGGTGATGGTGAGTGATGTTAGAGATGGCTTCAAGGCTTGTAATTGCTTCCAAGGAATCCTCTAATGGTGGATATGGTTCTGTTTGCAAGAATCTTGAGGAAGAGAGCTTGTAGATGAAGAAATGGAAGCTTGCTTGATTTTGAAGAAACTTTGAAATCCACTTTCTCCTTCACTCTTCACCACTGATTTCACCAACCTTTACCTTCATTGTGATCTACTCTTTATATAACAACCAATGGAAGAGTCTAGAAGCTTATAGAAAGAGCTAGAATGTTATGGAAAGTCATGGAATTTCTCTTTTAATGACATGTGGTATATCTCATATCATGCCTTAAGCCTTGTCATTTTGTGCCAAAATCTCCCCTTGTGAGATATTGAGAAGGAGTGTGTGAAAAAACAAGCATGGTTTTGCCTTATGTGAAGATTTGCAAAGGTTCCTTAATATGCAAGCATGAACTTTACAAAGCAACCTCCATTTTAAGACCTCAAATCAAAAATCTATTTGAACCATTGTTTTTAAAATGATGTTTGGATTCAAAATGACATATTGGATGACCTATTTTGGATTTGTGGATCTCCCAAACCAATTTCCAACTTGGATCCATTTAAGTTATAAGTCATTTTTAGGTCATTTTCACCCATTCATGTAAATCCTTGCTACAAGCTTTTTCAACAACTCATGACCACTTTTTTAGGCTTAAAATGCCATTTTGAACAACTTTTATGTTTTGAGTTTTTTCATCTGAGGCTTGGAAATAGGAGATATGGCCTTTGCTTAAAATGACCTATAATCACCAAATGACCAAAATACCCCTGTCTTGTTCAAACCATAAGTTGAGTTCTACAAATCCTATCAAGGACTTCTAGTACTCTCTAGAAAGCTAAGAAGATTCTATCCAACATTCATGTTGACAAAGAGATCATAGGAATCATCCTACTAGGGCAAAAGTTGTCTGCAAGTTGGGTGACTTTCAAGGACCCAGATTCACACACCTCAGATGACCTGTAATTTGTCAAAACCATAACTTGAGCTCTGCACATCCTATCAAGGACTTCTACCACTCAAATTAAAGATAAGAACAAGCTCTACAACATTCATGTTATGGGGAAGATGAGATATCAACCACATCTTGAGCTAAAACTGCCTGGAAGATAGGGATCAAACTAGGGTTTTTTCACTGTCAATCCTTGGAAACCCTGACTTAAAACTTCTCAAACTCCTCAATCATGATGAGTTGGTCTATGAATTATCTTTATAACATCTCCCTACATCATTCCATGATCTCATGGCCCTTGTATTAGGTCTCAACCTTCTCCAAATCTTCAGCTGACCTAGGATTGACCCAGTCAAAACCCTGATTCTACCATTCATGGTTGAATCTTCTGAATTCTTGCATAATGACCTCTCTGGGCTTCATGATGGCTTTCAAGACATCTCATAGGCTTTCTCAAATCTTCAAGTTCATTCTCAAAGTCTCAGAATCATCTGAGGAGTTCCCACAACTTTCAAGTTAGGAGACACACAACCTTGGTTTCAACCAATCCCTCTGAGGATCTCTTGAACTTTATGATGAAGGTATCAACTTTCAAACCCTTGATGTGTGAATAAGTGTTGGTCAAATTTTGGGGTGCAACAGCTGCCCCTATTCAAACGGCTTGAACCTGACTGGGTGAGAAGCGAACGGCTCTCAGCCAATCAGGGTGCGAGACGGTTGAATACCGGTAAACCCGAAAATTTGCCAACTGCACAAGCACACGATACTCTGCGGGGAACAAATCTTCGAATACTGCAATACTAGCTGCACAACAACTAGCTGGAGAAATACTGATCTAACATTGTCGTCAGTTATCCACATTAAACTCTTCTGATATTGCCTCACAACATCCAACATCGCCGTTGGACGACTAAACCCTCTGACATCACCGTCGGACAACCAGAATACCCCGCATCGCCGCTGGAGAATTACATCTAACATCGCCGCCGGAAACAAACATCACTCTGAGAGACACTCGACATCACCGTCATACAAACATCACTCTGAGCTGGAGATTTAGAGAGTCTGACCTCGCCGTCAAACAAACATGATCTGACCTCGCCGCCAAATCCAAACATCCAACCTCGCCGTCGAACACAAACATAATCTGACCTCGCCTCGCCGCTGGAGAAAATACAATACTGCACAACTCTGACCTGGGGTTCACCCCTGGTAAATGGAACAAAAGGTACACTTGCGTATTTGAAACTACTCTGCTGGGAATGAGAGACTTAACCGAGCCCACTCTGATCTGGGTTTCTCCCTCAGAACCATAACGAATATCCAAATACTACCACCATAGAACTTCAACATCAAAGCTATATGAAACCCTGGCCCCTGGCCACTTCCAGCTTCACCTAGAAAAGATCTTCACGCACTCCTGAAGATAATCATCCTTGGCCTTCAAGGATATAAACTTTGCCCGTCGGCAACTCTGCAGGAGGTATCTTCGACTTCAGTCTGAAGAAAATGATCCTTGGCCTTCAAGGATGCATGGATCTGCCTTCAGGCAACTCCGCCTCTGCTATAGAGTATCCGTGACTTCAGTCAGGGATATACTTCGGCCTTCAGTCCGAAAAATGAATCCTAAGTCATTCATGACTTTGGGGATAACCTTGCCTTCAGGCACCTTCGCTTCAGCTCGGGAAATCTGTGACTTCAGTCAGAGAAGTGGTATCCTGAGCCATTCATGACTCTACGGGGATTCAAACACTTTGCCTTCAGGCAAACTCCGCTTCAGCTGGAGAAACATCTTCGACTTCAGTCCGAAGAAACACTATTCACTCGATCGCAATCAATCATCACCTCAGGACAACCGGCTTGGTCTTCAGGCCAACACGGATCACCTTGCACACAAAAGCTGCATCTACAAACTTTTGGACTTTGTCCTCAGACACACGTTGATTCGTCAACAAGGAAACCTGAATCCACAGGAACATTCTGATATCGCCTTCAGGCGCTTACGAAGTCAATCTTCATATTAGACATCACTGTTGGAGCAAACATATCACGCTGCTAGGGACTTCAAGAATCATCTTGAACAAACAACTCCGTCGGGCACCTTCAAGAATCATCTTGAACTGATAACCTTTCTGGAGACTTTATTCTGCTGGGTATTCCAGGAATCCTCCTGGGCAACTCTTGCTGGGGACGCTACTGGGGAGCTCAAGAATCATCCTAAGCAAACAACTCGGGAAACTGCGCTGAGGTCTTAAGAATCACCTTAAGCAAACGGCCCTGCTGAGGAATTCAAGAATCGTCTTGAACTGAAGACTTCGCTGGGGATCTCAAAAATCATCTTGAGCGAGCGACTTCGTTGGGGAGAATGTCAGGAATCATCCCGAGCAACTGGTCCTTCGGTGGAACACCTGTAAAACAAGAACGATGATAACCTGGATCATGTTTATGATGCATATGCTTCTGCGCCATGCCCCACAGGGTGGAAATGCTATGCGTTTATGCTAAATGCTATGCAGTCATGCACAATGATGCAATCCCGTCAGCAAAATAAATGCCGAGGGGAGATTCTCCTGTCAAGGAGAAAGAACTACTCAGATAGAGGAATCATCCTGCTGAGGAGAACGTGGGCATGCCAATATCAATCGGACTCTGTCTGGGGAAACGATCTTCAGTTGACTGCCGCAGGGGAAACAACTTCAGTTGATTGCTGCAGGGAAAATAACTTCAGTTGATCTGCTGCAGGGGAACGAAGCTCTACGAGAACTTGGACCTGCTGAAGGAATGCGATGTCAATCGTGAGAATAAACTGCGGGGCCTTCTCGGCTACTCTTCTGGGGATAACAACTCTATGGGGAAACAACTTCAGCTGCTCCACACTCCACTGGGGAAAAACCATCATGATCTGATCAACTTCCAAGGACTCGACTCTCTTGGACATCGGCAAACTCGGCTGAGGAAGGGGAAGTCATTCTGCTTCGCTGGAGAGAGTGCGGCTCTGGGGAAATACAGCATCAGCTGTTCAATGCTCTGCTAGGGAAAACCACTCACGGTCTCAACTGCTTCCAAGGATTCGGCTCTCTTGGGGTTTGCGAACTCAGCCGTGGAGAGAGAAATCATTCTACTTCACTGGAGAGTACAACTCTGATGAGGAGTTCTAATTCCGCTGGGGAAGAAGGAATCATCCGACTTCGGGGGAGAGTATAACTCTGCAGGGGAATCTCAACATCAGCTGTTCCAACACTCTACTAGGGAAGAGGGAATCATCCGACTTCGGGAGAGAATACGGCTCTGGTGGGGAATTTCAATTCCGCGGGAGACTTCAGTCTGGCACCATCAGTTACTGCATCCTTCGGCATACGAACAACTTCCTACGAGACCTGCACTTGTGACCCGGTGCTGGGGAAGGCACCTGCTTCGGCGACCTTACTGGGGAAACACGAGCTTCGGCACCCGAACATTTCTACGAAATCTGCACTTGTGACCCGGTGCTGGGGACATACGAGCTTCGGCGCGCGACTCAGCTGAGAAGATGACGTTCCTTCAGGATGCGTCTGCTTGGAGAAGAGAATCCTCTGCCTGGAGAGCCATACCAATGCTCACTATCTCGCATTCAGACTCTGCGGAGGAGAGACCACTGAACTCTGCTGGAGAAGGAGGACTCGCCCTGCTTCGGGGATGCGCACGGCGCACCGTCTGGAAGGTGCTACACCTGCAACAACACAAACAAACAGACAAGATACCCTCCTCAAAGGGGCCTATCAAGGTTATTATCTCGTGACAATATTCAGGTAATTAATTGTTTCAACAATCAATGGGCCTAGGCCCGTAAGTTTATGTATGCGCATTTTATCAAAAACATCGGCGTTTTCTTTCGCAAACAAAACAGATAAATGCTAAATAGGCAAACAGAATTGCTGAATAACATGCATTTTATTGATGGTGACCCCTGAGTGGGCAAAATGTTTTACAACAGAGGCAAGCTCCTGGAATGAGGAAGCCGCACAAAGATAAACATAAATATACATTAGTATATATAAATGTCGGCAACGAGGCGTAGACGAACACCATGAGTTGATCCCTCTAAGACCCACTCGACTTCGATACTTCTCCGACGCTTCAGCTTCGGAAGAGATTGATTCAGATAAACGGTCCTCAGGTCCTCCAAACCACTAACAATGAAAGTCCACACGCGGAATGCAGTTATTTGCTTATTCAAATCCCTAACTTTTGCGTGAACCGCCCTTTACGGGTTTTCAGTTCACCGGGATACCCTTTTTTGCCGAGGCCGCCCAGTGTAGGTTTTCGACTTCGCGGGTGTACATTTTTTCAATATATCCCTAATTTTTGCCCGAACCTTTTATTCTGTTTTTGGTTCGCCGGGATGCCCCTTTTTTGCCTGGACTCTCTCTTTTTTGTCCAGCGGGTCTCTTTCAAGCAAAGTATTTTTTAACTGCGTCCGCGTTCACCGGGGATGCAAAATCTTCACCATCCATCGTGGATAACAACAAAGCTCCTCCTGAGAAGACCTTGCTGACGACATACGGCCCTTCGTAATTTGGAGTCCACTTGCCCCGGTGATCGGAGTGTGGCGGAAGAATCTTCTTCAGGACGAGATCACCCGTCTGAAAGCTTCTAGGACGCACCTTCTTATCATAAGCTTTCTTCATTCGGCTTTGGTACAGGCGACCAAATGCAATCGATGCTAACCTCTTCTCGTCCATCAGGC
Organism: Lathyrus sativus; assembly: GCA_963859935.3. Taxonomy (NCBI): domain Eukaryota; kingdom Viridiplantae; phylum Streptophyta; class Magnoliopsida; order Fabales; family Fabaceae; genus Lathyrus; species Lathyrus sativus. The sequence goes on from OZ012739.1 coordinate 424,384,048, forward strand.
TGAGTTGGTTCAAACGATTCGTAATCCATTCTGCCTCGTCGAGTTTCACATCAACCAAAACTCGCAAAGAAGGAATCTCCACTTCTAACGGTAGGACAGCCTCCATACCGTACACCAAGGAGAAAGGAGTTGCCCCGGTCGACGTACGCACTGTCGTACGATAACCGTGCAAGGCAAACGGCAGCATCTCGTGCCAATCTTTGTAGGTCACAACCATCTTCTGAACAATCTTCTTGATGTTCTTGTTGGCGGCTTCGACGGCGCCATTCATCTTCGGCCGGTAAGGAGATGAGTTGTGGTGTTCAATCTTGAAGCTCTGGCACAGCTCCTTCATCATCTTGTTATTCAAATTCGAACCATTATCAGTAATGATCCGCTCGGGAACTCCATAACGACAGATGATGTCCCTCTTTATGAATTTAGCTACCACCTGCTTGGTCACATTAGCGTACGAGGCTGCCTCCACCCATTTGGTGAAGTAGTCGATAGCTACCAGAATGAAACGATGACCATTGGATGCAGTGGGCTCGATCTTGCCTATCATGTCGATGCCCCACATGGAGAACGGACAAGGGGAGGACATGACATTCAATGGGCACGGCGGCACATGAACTTTGTCAGCATAAATCTGGCATTTATGACATTTCTTCGCGAATCTGAAGCAATCTGACTCCATCGTCAGCCAGTAATACCCTGCTCTCAGGATCTTTCTCGTCATGGCATGCCCGTCGGCGTGCGTACCAAATGTGCCCTCATGGACTTCTTCCATGAGCATACTCGCCTCTTTCTCATCTACACATCTGAGTAGCACGAGATCGTGGTTTCTCTTATACAGCACTCCATCAGGATTGAGATAAAAGTTTCCAGATAGCCTCCTCAGAGTCTTCTTATCCTGGGTTGACGCGCCCGCAGGATACTCCTTAGTCATAAGGAAGGTCTGGATGTCGTGGAACCATGGCTTGCCGTCGGCGGCCCCCTCGATTGCAAAGACAAATGCCGGTCTATCAAGACGCGAAAGAACAATGCTTGGAGCTTCATTCCAAAGATTGACTTTATACATTGAAGCCAACGTGGCTAAGGCATCAGCCATCTGATTTTCAGCCCTGGGTACATGATGGAGTTCCACTCGATCGAAGAACGGAAGCAGCCTCCTGGCATAATTCATGTACGGCACCAAATTCGCTTGACGAGTTTCCCACTCCCCTTTAATCTGATTGATTACAAGCGCTGAGTCACCATATACGTCTAGATTCTTGATTCTCAAATCAATTGCCTCTTCTAGACCCATAATACATGCTTCATACTCTGCCTCATTGTTGGTAACTGGAAACGTCAGTCTCGCAGTAAACGGGATGTGGGATCCGTGAGGAGTCGTGATGATAGCCCCGATACCACTTCCATAGGAATTAACCGCTCCGTCGAATATCAACTTCCATTGAGACGTCCTATCTAGCCCCTCACCGGGCAATGGCTCATCGCAATCCTTCGCTTTGAGAAACATAATATCCTCGTCAGGGAATTCAAACTTCATCGGCTGGTAATCTTCGATCGGCTGTTCGGCAAGGTAATCAGACAATACGCTTCCCTTAATGGCCTTTTGGGAGACGTACTGAATATCATATTCCGTTAACACCATTTGCCATCTGGCAATCCTGCCCGAAAGAGCCTGCTTCTCGAAGACGTACTTGATCGGATCCATCTTCGAAATTAGCATAGTGGTGTGATTGAGCATATACTGTCGTAGACGTTTGGCAGCCCAAGCTAATGCACAACACGTCTTCTCCAGCATCGAGTATCGAGATTCACACTCAGTGAACTTTTTACTCAAATAATAAATGGCACGCTCTTTTCTGCCCGTCTCGTCGTGCTGACCGAGAACACATCCCATGCTATTCTCCAGAACCGTCAGGTACATGATTAATGGCCGTCCAGCCACTGGGGGTATCAAGATTGGAGGTTCTTGAAGATACTGCTTTATTTTATCGAATGCCTTCTGGCAATCCTCATTCCAAGTAATCGCCTAATCTTTCTTTAAAAGCTTGAACATCGGTTCACAAGTGGCCGTGAGCTGAGAGATAAACCTTGCAATGTAGTTTATTCGGCCCAAGAAACCACGAACTTCTTTTTCTGTCTTCGGCGCTGGCATTTCTTGAATAGCTTTTATTTTCGCAGGATCAACTTCGATACCCCGTTCACTAACGATAAACCCCAATAACTTTCCGGACCGCACTCCGAAAGTGCACTTGTTAGGATTCAGCCTCAGCCTGAACTTCCTAAGCCTCTCAAAAAGCTTCAATAAGTTGACCAGATGCTCTTCCTCCGTTTGGGACTTTGCAATCATGTCATCAACATAGACCTCGATCTCATGATGAATCATATCATGAAACAAAGTTACCATTGCTCGCTGGTAAGTGGCCCCTGCGTTCTTCAGACCGAAAGGCATTACCTTATAGCAAAATGTTCCCCAGGGGGTGATAAACGTTGTTTTCTCCATGTCCTCCGGTGCCATCTTAATCTGATTGTAACCGGAGAAGCCATCCATGAACGAAAACACGGAAAACTAGGCTGTGTTGTCGACCAACACATCGATATGAGGCAACGGGAAATCATCCTTAGGGCTCGCCCTATTCAAATCCCGATAATCGACGCACATGCGTACCTTACCGTCCTTCTTCGGTACAGGCACTATGTTGGCGACCCACGGAGGGTAAGTGGTAACGGCTAGAAATCCTGCGTCCAACTGCTTCTGGACTTCTTCTTTGATTTTTACAGCCATATCTGGTCTCGTCCTCCTAAGCTTCTGCTTGACTGGAGGGCAATCTTCTCGCAACGGCAAGCGATGAACCACGATGTCTGTGTCGAGTCCGAGCATATCTTCGTATGACCAAGCAAAGACGTCACTATACTCTCGAAGCATCTCGACTAGTCTATGCTTGACATCATTCTGCAGCGCAGCCCCTATTCTGACATTTCTGACGAGCTCTTCAGAACTCAGGTTTACGATCTCAATATCTTCATCGTGAGGCAGAATAACCTTTTCCTCTTGTCTCAATAATCGGGCCAACTCTTCTGGAAGGTCTTCGTCTTCATCAATCTCATCCTCGGCTTGATATATCGGGCAATCGAAGTCGTAGTGAGCCGTAGAGGGTCCAGAGTCGATGTCGTCTGTTATGTGGATCCTGCAATAACAAGGGTCAAGTTTAAAGCAAGGATATGCAGGTTAGCACAAACCCCGTTGCCATTTTACTGTTTTTCGACATAAACATAAAACAGGAATAACAGAGAACACAATATTTGAGTACGAAGAAAACGCCTTTGATTTATTAACAAAATGCATGTACATAATCCAACAAGGCCCTGACAATAAAACCACTATGCCCCGGGCAGGACATAGGGTTGTACAAAGATTGTAAAAAGCAAATCATTACTCTTCACTTGTCAGCTGGATAATCTCCTTGATGGTCCAATTGTTGAGGCGCTCGCCCGGCTTGCTTGGCTGAATCCAGGCGTCAAGATCACAATCGCTATCCCCGCTGTCCTCAGACGCTGCGTTGATGCTTTCGAAAATCACTCCGCCCTTGGTAAATAGGATCGGCCCCTTCCCACGAGACGAGCTGCTAGACGAAGAAGATGAAGCTTCAGCTTCAGGAGAATACCCCAATCCAAACTTATCCTGCTTGATCGGTATCTCCAAAACGTGCCCCCAGCCTGGGGTGGAACCGGCTTCGACGACGGCCCGAGCTTCTTTGAACGAGGAGAGATTCATCTCTTGCTTCTCTATGACGACAGGAGCTACCTCTTTCACCTTGACGGTTTCAAATGCTTGGCAGAGAGTTTCATGGATTTCGCCGTCCATTTCAACATATTTAAAGGATGACAAGTGGCTCACCATGATGTCCTCCTCACCACAGACGGTTACTATGCTTCCCCCGACAGCATATTTGAGCTTTTGATGCAGCGTGGACGTCACGGCACCAGCAACATGGATCCATGGCCGACCTAAGAGGCAACTGTAGGCAGGCATGATATCCATGATATAAAAAACCGTATCGAACGTCTCCGGACCAACCTGAATCGGCAGAGTCAACACTCCGAAAACGTGGCGCTTAGTTCCATCAAAGGCTTTCACCACCAAATCACTGGGCGTGCAAAGCAATCCACGAGTGTCCAACTTCATTAGTGCCTTTTTCGGAAGCACATTAAGCGACGAACCCGTATCCACCAGGATATGCGACATGATTGTGCCTCTGCACTTTATTGAGACGTGCAAGGCGCTGTTGTGATCTCTCCCTTTAGGAGTCAACTCTAAATCTGTGAATCCTAGCCCATTGCCAGCGTTAACATGGGCTACCACCTCTTCTAGCTGATTTACTGATATCTCTTGCGGCACGTAGGCAGCGTTCAATACCTTCAGTAACGCGTTGCGGTGCGCTTCAGAACACAGCAACAAGTTGAGAATAGAAATCTTTGACGGAGTCTGATGAAGATGATCTACAATCTTGTAGTCGCTCTTCTTGATTAACCGCATGAACTCTTCGGCATCTCTGACTAGCAAATCCTTTTCTGCCCCACAAGGGACCTCTTCGACGGCTTTGCTTTTACCCTTATCAGCAACCTCAGCTCTGGCCACTTTCTCTGCCACAACCTCTGCCGGCGCAAACACTCTTCCGCTTCGAGTAATACCACTGACTCCTGCGAGATTCTGCACAGTCGACCCATACGGCTCCAGCTCTAACTTCTGACCATTGCAATAGACCTCGGCGCCATAATGCCATGGAACGGCGTTAGTGCTCTCGAATGGGATCGGCCCAGCTCTGGTAATAGTAATTGTAGGCGGTCGGGGCGCAGAAATAGTAATAGGTTGACGAGGAATGGTAATGGTAGCGACTTCATCTGCCTGCTTCAGTACAACCTCCCCTGATACACTTTCAATTCTCCGGCTGAACTGCAAAATACCCTCAGACATCAGACTTTGGATACCTTCTACCAGCTGCTCACACCCATCAGGAAGTGTAGCACATGCCATACATAACTCTCCGCATCCAGGGAAGAAACCCTTCTTCAGCAACTTAGCTTTGACGAAACTAAGCGGCGTCTTTAAGTTCTTGACATCAGTCAACATATCTGCGCTCTCCTCTGTGATAATGGCGTTCACTCCGCCTCCCCTATGATGAGGCATAGGATTTTTGGTGACATTGTGCACACTATCAGAAAAGTTAATAACCTTGGCGTCTACCAGGTCCTGCACCTTGTGCTTAAAAGCTTTGCAGTTCTCAATCGTATGGCCTGGTGCCCCAGTATGGAAATCACAAGTAGCATTTGCGTCATACCCCGGTGGTGGTGCCCCTGTTAAGGGAGCCAACGTCCTCTTTTGAACTAACTGAAGCTGCAGCAAAGTTTGCAGAAGCTGCGCATACGACATAGGTGGAGCTTCAAAATGACGGCTTGCCAAAGGAGCCCGATTCTGATATTTCCTATACCCCTGCTGATTCTGTTGCTGCGGTTGCTGCTGCTGCTGCTGCTGCGGAGCCGCTGGGATATTTATGCTAGCTATCTGCTGCTGAGGGCCCTTGCCCTTTCTCCGAGCATTAGTGACAGCACTGGCATCTCCTTCTCGATGCTTGCCAGCGTAAGGTTTCTTACCACCTCCTCCAGCTGAGGATGATTCACCTTGGATTTTTCCAATATTTATACCGTTCTCGACGTGCTCGCCCATAGTGATGAGAGCCGAGAATGTCCCAGACATGCCACTGACTAGATTTTCATAGTAGATTCCAGGAAGGGTAGCCACGAACATTTGCACTAGCTCACGCTCAACCATTGGCGGTTGAACTCGAGCAGCCAACTCACGCCACCGTTGGGCGTACTCTTTAAAGCTTTCATTATTCCGCTGTGAAAGATTCTGGAGCTGAACTCGGTTGGGGGCCAAGTCGCTATTGTACTGATAGTGGAGGACGAACGCTTCAGCGAGATCCTTCCAGGTGCGTACGGTAGCGGGCTCCAAGCCCATATACCATTCGAGGGATGGACCAGAAAGACTATCTTGGAAGAAGTGCATCAGCAACTTCTCATCGTCAGAATAGGCAGACATCTTTCTATAATAAGATCGAAGGTGGACACGGGGGCAAGTAGTACCCTTATACTTCTCAAAGACAGGCACCTTGAACTTATGAGGTACCTTGAAATCAGCAATTAACCCCAGCTTGGACATATCAACGCCCAAAGTATTCTGATTTTCAATGTCTCTCATTTTGTCTTCCAGCGCTTTGAACCTGAGCCGAGCTTCAGCATTCAACTCTGCTTCTATACCTCTTTGAGAAAATACGTCATCTTGATGATCCTCAAGCCACGGTTGAGGCACCAACAGATTTCCGACACCAGCATTGCCGTTGACCGGCCCTATGTTGATATTAGCTCCCAGACTGCCATTGCCGGCGCCCGTCGCATTGAGTTCGATATTAGTCATCATATTGCCATTAGCACTGTCGTTGCCCCCGGCAACAGGAACAACATTCTGTGGAGCATCAACTGGAGGAGGAGTAGGCACAACCCCGCCATGCAGTATGCCATTACTATCAACCCTGGAGATCAAAGGTTGAACCAAAGTACGAAGCTGGTCCTGACCATTAGCGACCACCTGCATCAGTTCCATAAAACGATCCATCCGTTCACGGAGCTCTTGAACATCTGACTGCACCTGATCCATGATCCTTGTCTGATTAGCTCGAGTTAAGTAACGGTGAATGAGTCTCTGATCAATCCTGGAGACCGGGAGCAGCTCGGAACCTGTGAACCTGAAAAACCTGAAAACATTAAAGGTTAGGAAAAGCAACAAAATGTACGCCATGCAAATGCTTCATGCAGATGCATGCGTGTGTCTGTGTGCTTGGGAGATTTCCCCCGATCCTAGTGCCTTAGTGCCAGTGCTGATAATAATAAGAGGAAGAAGTCTGAGCCCAATCATGGAAACATCAATCTCATATATATATGGAAAGGCCTGTCAAGGCAGTATACAGTATCAGCGAGTACAAAACAAATCAACAGCATGACCTCAGCCAACAAGTCTGGTGATGGTCAGCATACAGCAAAGATCAAAACAACAAGAATATAACTAGTCAAGTACGGCCACGGGCGCGATACTCTGCTAATAACTCCTTCGTCTCTGGATGATCTGGCAAAGTGAGCAACCCCTCGACGAGTAGTTCCCTCTGCACGATGGTATGCTGAAGCCCCTGAACTGAACTTTCCTAAGCTCCTTCGCCAAAGCAATCCTCCAGTTTCCGCTTCTTAGACTCAAACATCAGCTTATGCCCCTTCAGGTTAGCAAGGGCTTTGTTGAGTTGGCCTTCGGCGGCGTATCTGCGGGCGGTCTCTTCATCAAACCTCCGCTCACTGTCCTTTACTTCGGCTTCCAGCTTAGCGATCTGCAGCATCAGCTTGTCCTCTCGCTCCTTCCTGGTGGCCAGGGAGGTCTTCCAATGCTGGTCGAACTTAGATATCCTCTGATATGCCTCGTCCAAATGCTGCTTCTTCATAGCTAGTACATCATTAACAGCCCTGAAGTCCTGACCCAAGCGTTCGCGGTCAGCTATTTGCTTTGCCAAGTCCGCACCCAGTTGGTTTACCGACTCTGTTTGCTTTTTGAAAGCATGCACGGCTTCGTTCCTTTCACTTCGAAGCTGAGCTAACTCCTTCTCTAATTCTGCGTTCGCCCGCTTCAGTTCATCCCGCTCGGTTAATACCTGGTTGTGCTGATGAATGGACACAGTGGTAGGCTCTTCGACTGGTGGAGGACTCTCTGGTCTGACATGAGGAAATGGCATCCCTATAGCGTTGGCTCTGGCTCTGATCCAAGCTGAATAAGGAGGGTAGGCTTGACTGTTGCTCTTTCCCAACAAAGGCTTTCCCCTCTTGCTGATACTGTTCCATGCACGCTGAAGCTTGGACAACAAATCCCCCTCTAGAGTACCCGTGAGGTACAGAGATACCTGTACCTCTTCCTCCTTCGGTGGAGTCCTCAAAGCATATGCGAACTGACGAACTAGCAACGACGGATTGTAGTTGATGCAACCTTTCCTACCTATCAGAGGTACATTAGGAAACCCACTACAACTGAAGATCACCTCGGTACCTAACCTGTCTCTGTCAACGAACCAATCAATATCTTCTGCAGACAAACTCATCAGACGCCCAGGCCACTCAGTTGTGGCTGCAGACAAGACGAAAGAACCCCTCTTGGGCAAATGACTATCAAACCATTTGTACAACAACGGTACGCAGCATGAGACATTCTTCCCTCTCCGGTTCTCATTCTTGTAATGTACTGAGTGATAGACATCCCCGATCAAAGTAGGGACTGGATTCCCTGAGGCGAAGATGTGAAATGCATCAAAGTCTACGAAATCAGGCATGTTGGGGAACAGGATAATGCCATATATGCATAAAGCAAGGATGGTATTGAATGCGTCCCAACATTTGTCCTTAGCACACTGCTGAGCCTTAGCTATCAGAAACTGCAAGGAGAACCCAGGAACCTTGTTCCAACTCGTCACTACTAACTCAGAGGCGCCCAAATGGAGTGAAGAAGCTAAACCAGCCAGATCAGGCTCAGCATCCATGTGGACAAAAGGCATCTGCCTTTTGATAGGCACACCCAGCAAATCAGCATACTCTTCCAGCGTCGGCGCGAGAACGAAGTCCTGAAAAGTGAAACACCTCAGAGGAGGGTCATAGAACTGCAGAAGAGCATGTAACCCATTCAACTCGGACGTAGAAGGTTTGCAAACCAGACTGAGCAACCTGCCATAAGACTTCCTGAACCCATCCTTCACAGAATCACTTGCTAGAGCTATCAAACCGGTCAACTTCGACACATCAGGGGTCGGGAACTTGTACGCAACAGTCTTCCTGAGAGAGGCCATAAGAATACAATAGGAGGCGAGAAATCCTGGATCGGGGAAACGGTACCTGCAACACAGACACACGTTAATGGAATGCAAATGAACATGCAAACTAATGCAAAATGCAGGCATGCAATAATATATCCGGATAGCTGCTGTGGAGATTCTGTATCAACAATCACTGATGAGAAGAAAACCCCGGTGTAAGACCATTAATCTGATCTACTAGGAACGACCATCTGATAGGACCATATCCATAAGATCAAAATTCTGCTCTGTCGAGAACAAATGGCTGATAATAAGGACCTCAGATGTATGATCAAGAAATATCTGCTGATGAAGTCTTCAGACCCCAAATCAAAAATCTTCCCTATCAAGAACAAACATACAGCTGCTGATGAGATCTTCAGACCCCACTCAAAATCTGCTCTATCAAGAATAGACAACATCTGCTGATGAGATCTTCAGACCCCAAAAATCTGCTCTATCAAGAACAAACCACTGACGACAATACTCTGATCAAAACCTGCTCTATCAAGAACAGACATACACCCGATGATAAGATCCTCTGATCAAAACCTGCTCTATCAAGAACAAACAAATCTGCAACTGAGAAACCCTGGTACCAACATAACTGATTCACTGTCAAGAAAACCAGGTAGTCTGAAGGTCAAAGTTTCCTGCAATGAACCCAATCCCACTCGCAGGTATGGACCTAAACTGACTCAAGGTACGGCATCCTATGCGTTCATCAGCGTTACAGACTTTCAAGAGGGGTGATACGATACCCAGAAGGTGTGGCATCACCAGCTCATGAAGCGGCCTCACTTAGCTGAATCACAAATGATCGGTCCCCAGAGTCGACAATCCACCAAACCAGCAACCGTCTAAACCCAAAGGGTTGAAAGTGAAGCCAACCGGATGAACCTCGTCTGAGCGTGGATTTCATGAGACACTAGTGCCTGCAAAGCAAGCACGCACCCACTAATTTCCACTCTAATGCTATGGTGCACTCAAGCCTGGGTCTGGCTTCTCACTCATCAGAACTCCCATCCCACAACAGCACAAATAATCATATTATACTGAAAATAAAATGCGGGAAATAAAGTGCGAGAAGTAAAAAATGCGATAAATAAACGCAACCCAGCAGGTAAACATACAAGCGTTAGGAATGACTCTCATAGGGAACCGGAGAACCAGAGATTCTGGGTTCCGTCCCCAGCAGAGTTGCCAGCTGTCGCTTTCGCGAAAATAAGGTGCCGGCATGACAGAAGAGTCGCCACCTTTCGTTATTTATCCCTCAGAGCGGGAAAAGAAACGATCGGAAAAACCTGACGAAAAAGGGTAAGACAAGGTCATCGCAACCATTGTCTGGGTTCGGGAGTCGGTTACGCAAGGGGAAGGTATTAGCACCCCTCACGTCCGTCGTACTCGACGAGATCCTCGCTTGTTTGTTTACTTGGATGGGTTGGTTTTATTCTATCTACCTATCAAGGCTGGCTGAAAAAAGAAAAGAAAAATGACTCGGCAAAGCGTCGCACTTTATGCCTACGTATTCTCATCAGAGAATGAGAAATCAGAGTCAACGTAGTTCGGCCTACGAAGGATTACGGGGGAAAGGTTGCTCGCCAAGACTTCGCCATCTTGTGCCTACGTACTCTCAACAGGCATGAGAGATCAGAGCTCACGTAGTTCGGGAAACTACGGTTTATTTCCTGTCTTTTACGAAAGAAGTGTTCTTTATTGTGTTTGCGATTTCAACCGCACTAGAGACTATGACCTGAGAGTGAATGCGTCGCATGTCACCCAAAGGGTACCATACTAAACATCCAGACTATGGAAAAGAAGCTCTCCCACAATCCTTTCTCAGATAGCTTAAGGCTCGTAACGTACGAAAGAAATCATTCATGATTACTGTATCTTAAACTGTTTTGAGATGAGAAGAGAACAGGCCCAACTAGGAGGGAGACTATCAAGTCCTACTGTTATCATGCCATGGATTCATCCTGTGGTTGAGGTTTGAACAGGGAACTCCTAGAAGTTGTCATGCATAGGTTTCAACCTAAAAGTCTATCGTCAAATCCTTATCAAAGGAAATGAGAGTCCTAAGGGATCATGTCAATGATACACCAAAACAGACAAAGCATCAGCTTAACAGTAAAATGCATGCAATGCAAGTGAGGGAGGAAATGTGTGTGGGGCTTCAGCCTCCACAAGCTCGTCTCGACCTCAAGCCAGTCATGAAATAACAGTAATCATACTGAAAAATAAACAACATGCTATCAAGCAATAAACAGTAAACTGCAATCATACAGATAAAAGAAATGAAATGCCATCAGGCAAACAAACCACATGGGCAAGGGAGCTGGGCTCTACCGAATACCCGCAAGCAAAGCCACGCAATAACAATACAAGCAGAGGGAGCAACTCAACCTCTAATGCAATCATGCTCTTAGCCTGAACTTATTCTAGATGGACTTATTCTAATGCAACAGACAAATCAGACAAAACACACAATACAGAAAAGAAAAACAGAAGAAAGCCTTAGCTCCTCCAGCAACAACTCAGTCTTCAGACTTCAATCATCAGCTGCTTTCCAGGTATCAACCCTACCACATGAGTATCAACTCATCTTCTCCCCTTAAGCTTCAGCTTCTTTGATCAGCTCCACCTTCAGGCTTCACCATCTTCAGGGATCTTCAAGTATCAACTTGATCTTCATGCTCTTCAAGCTTCAGCTGGAATGGCAGTCTTCAAGAATTCATCCTCTTCAACAATCTTCAATGAAGTCTTCATCTTCATGCTCAGGCTCTGACAGCTCTCAAACAGAGAAAAATCACTACTGGATGAGCTGGGGGATATTGAACTGCTTATCTGATCACCAAAGGTGACCTATAAGGGTTCAATATCAAGTGAAGGGTTCCCTCAAAAGTTCTACCTCCTGGGTATAACACTAATCCCTCCAAAGGAGAGAGGTGTATACCCTGGAAGGACTTTGAATCACAGGGAGGAATGGATGTGAAGAATACTATCCATGTTTGAGAAAGAAGTTTATCTAACTAAGCTCTATCCTGATCCTATCCCTAAAACAAAAGCAAAACCTAAGACTAAAGCCTCCAAGCTCAACTTCAATCTTCAAATGCTTCTCAATGCTCCTTAATGCTCCATCAAGCTTCACAAGGCCAACCAAGCACAAAAGAAAGCAAAACAAGCAAGCACCCAAGATACAATGCCCACAAGGCAACACACATACTAACCATACATTCAAAAATCAATTAAAAATACTAAAATACTATATAATATTCTAGTAAAGTTCTATGGGATTCTATACATACCTACCCTTAACCCATATATTCCCCATACTCTAATCTTGACCTAAAAACCCAAAACAAAATTGTTAAGTCTACTTATGTTGAATAAAACCCTAATTTTGTTATACTAATGCTAGCCTAAACAAACTAATCAAATTTTAACCTAAAAATCATGAATTAAATCCTATGGGAAACTATGATTCAATATCTAACTATGCCAAAAAGAATGGCTCAAAAAGCCTAAGGGAAGGTCCTAAAAGAAATTCTACAAAATTGAGTATCAAACTAAACCTATTTAAAAGCTATTTAAAAGAATAATATGCTAAAAATTCTAAACTAAAAATAAAATTCCATTTTTATTTTTATTAAATTCTACACATGTTTATTGATCTATAGCAAAAAGAAGAATTAAAAAATATTCATTTTCCATTTTATTATGAATTATTGAAAATGCAAGAAAATAAAGGAAATTAAAATAAGAAAATAAAAGAAAATGGGATGGGGGGGTGAGAACAGCAACACGCCTAGTTCATATTATGATGGGCCCAGAAACCGGGGGTGGGAATAGCACGCGTTAAGCCCATTAAGAATCAGAAAATCAATAGAAAAATCAAAGGAAATTAAAGAAACCAACGGTGCAAATAGCGATAGGTTTTAGTTCATTTTTTGGATTGGGCCGCTGGGTGGGGTGTGAGTATCAAAGTTTTCATTAAGCCCAGGATTCATCACTAACTCAAACGCTGCGTTTAGCTCCTTAGAACTCCCTCCGTTTTAGTTTTAAATTGGGACCGTTGGATGAGCTGATCAAGTCAAATGAATTGGACTAATCCAATGGCCAGGGGTCATCGTCCCCAAATGACAAGCTAGGGTTTTCAGTTTTCTCATTTCCATGCACGAATTCAACCCACTCGTTCTCTCTGATTCCTCGATGAAATTCGAAACTTCCAAAAGCAAAGATGACCTACTGATTGCCATGAACAAAACCAAACAAGTAGCTTTCCCTGAAACCTCTTAAATCGTCCAAACAGAAAGCCTCAAGACTAGGGTTCCACCATTTTCTTCTGGTATCAATCTTGCTAGAGCTTTGATCTAATGGTATGAACTTGTTCTACATGTTACCCTAACCAATCCATGCTATACCATATCCATTAAAACTCAATACACAGCTTGTTCTTGGAAATTAAAGAAATGGCACCCTGCCATGAAACTCCATGGATCTTCCTATAACTCTCAGGAAATCATCCACTAACCTAGCATGTTAATTCTACACCTAAGAACCTAATTGAATGTACATAATTAAGGAGGTATGGAGCAAGTTACCAACCTGTCAAATGGTGATGGTGAGTGATGTTAGAGATGGCTTCAAGGCTTGTAATTGCTTCCAAGGAATCCTCTAATGGTGGATATGGTTCTGTTTGCAAGAATCTTGAGGAAGAGAGCTTGTAGATGAAGAAATGGAAGCTTGCTTGATTTTGAAGAAACTTTGAAATCCACTTTCTCCTTCACTCTTCACCACTGATTTCACCAACCTTTACCTTCATTGTGATCTACTCTTTATATAACAACCAATGGAAGAGTCTAGAAGCTTATAGAAAGAGCTAGAATGTTATGGAAAGTCATGGAATTTCTCTTTTAATGACATGTGGTATATCTCATATCATGCCTTAAGCCTTGTCATTTTGTGCCAAAATCTCCCCTTGTGAGATATTGAGAAGGAGTGTGTGAAAAAACAAGCATGGTTTTGCCTTATGTGAAGATTTGCAAAGGTTCCTTAATATGCAAGCATGAACTTTACAAAGCAACCTCCATTTTAAGACCTCAAATCAAAAATATATTTGAACCATTGTTTTTAAAATGATGTTTGGATTCAAAATGACATATTGGATGACCTATTTTGGATTTGTGGATCTCCCAAACCAATTTCCAACTTGGATCCATTTAAGTTATAAGTCATTTTTAGGTCATTTTCACCCATTCATGTAAATCCTTGCTACAAGCTTTTTCAACAACTCATGACCACTTTTATAGGCTTAAAATGCCATTTTGAACAACTTTTATGTTTTGAGTTTTTTCATCTGAGGCTTGGAAATAGGAGATATGGCCTTTGCTTAAAATGACCTATAATCACCAAATGACCAAAATACCCCTGTCTTGTTCAAACCATAAGTTGAGTTCTACAAATCCTATCAAGGACTTCTAGTACTCTCTAGAAAGCTAATAAGATTCTATCTAACATTCATGTTGACCAAGAGATCATAGGAATCATCCTACTAGGGCAAAAGTTGTCTGCAAGTTGGGTGACTTTCAAGGACCCAGATTCACACACCTCAGATGACCTGTAATTTGTCAAAACCATAACTTGAGCTCTGCACATCCTATCAAGGACTTCTACCACTCAAATTAAATCTAAGAACAAGATATACAACATTCATGTTATGGGGAAGATGAGATATCAACCACATCTTGAGCTAAAACTACCTGGAAGATATGGATCAAACTAGGGTTTTTTCACTGTCAATCCTTGGAAACCCTGACTTAAAACTTCTCAAACTCCTCAATCATGATTAGTTGGTCTATGAATTATCTTTATAACATCTCCCTACATCATTCCATGATCTCATGGCCCTTGGATTAGGTCTCAACCTTCTCCAAATCTTCAGCTGACCTAGGATTGACCCAGTCAAAACCCTGATTCTACCATTCATGGTTGAATCTTCTGAATTCTTGCATAATGACCTCTCTGGGCTTCATGATGGCTTTCAAGACATCTCATAGGCTTTCTCAAATCTTCAAGTTCATTCTCAAAGTCTCAGAATCATCTGAGGAGTTCCCACAACTTTCAAGTTAGGAGACACACAACCTTGGTTTCAACCAATCCCTCTGAGGATCTCTTGAACTTTCTGATGAAGGTATCAACTTTCAAACCCTTGATGGGTGAATAAATGTTGGTCAAATTTTGGGGTGCAACACTGGGGAAAAGAGAAACTCAACCAAGCAACCCTGCTAGGGGTCCACATGATAGGACGAACACGATCACTGCTCGCCTTGCGCCACAAATCCGACTATCCGAACATCTTCATGAATCATAATCTCAATTATCTGCAGGGGAAAACAAACATCTGAAACCAACGAGGTAACCAACCTAGTTTATGTTTCCGAATACGTATGTTTGATAATGACGTAATGTTTCCATATAGCATGGAAATGCTACGTATTTGGGTTAGATGCAAGTATGATGATACATGCAAATACAATGAGGCGCTCCAGCAAAATAAATGCTGAAGACAAAGCTAACTCCGCCGAGGATAACCGGATATCACAGAATTATTCCAGCAAAATAAATGCTGGAAGAGTAGCATCAACTCCGCTGGGGAATTTGGGAACTTAACCAAACACCTCGTTGAAGTAACACCCTGCTGGGGAATATAACTCTGCTGGGGAATAGCAGATGTGCCAAGTATGATTGGACTTCTCTGGGGATAGTTCACCCGTGCCACTGAAAAACTGGACTTTTGTTGGAGAAAATAGACGGAGTCTTCCTGCGTACTGATGACGATTGGATTTGAAACTGACGCGCCAACACGGACGGGCCTTACAGTGGTCGCCAATAAGAATTGGACTTGTAGGCTATCTGCGATGGGTCAGGTACAACTGACGCTGAACAACATTCTGTCTGAATTCACAGTCCCTGGTTGACGGATCAGAAGATAGTAACATGACTTCCCGACATTCGTCTAACACCTTAAGATTGACTAAATCTGCTCGAATAACTCTGAATAACCCTGATGGTACTGAGAAGAACAATCCCTTTGCTTCTGACATGCCCCAGCCTGCGGGACCTCTGTGGGGATAGTCCTCAAAAGGGAATCTGAACATTTGTACCCCGTTGGTCTGATATGAACTGCCCCAGCATTCTGAACTTCGGAGAAATACTTCACACCAAATGCCCCTCGAGTAAAGAATAACTTTTGCGCTCTTAAGATGGCCTGCCCCTGATTGCAATGACTTTACCCCTGATTAGCTGATCCAGAGCAGTACCTCCAACTACGAGAGATTTACCGAATCTCGACCTGATTGCCCCAGAGTAACTGACTTTGAATGGCTGACCTGACTGGGGAGCACTTAATGGCTTGCCCCGGCTTGCGGAGTATTCGGGCGCTCTGCATTAATTCCTGACCATACTTTCCACTGTAGGAAACTTTTCTGCTGTCAAGCGCTTACTCGCAAGTAAAACAAGTTGTTCTGCGTAAAAGACGTATTAATGCAACACATATGATAGTTTTGACATCCAATCTGTTCACTGGGAGAAGGGAAAAACAGTTTATAGCATATAATGCACAAAACATTTATCAACATCAGTACTAACATGGTAAGAGGAACCCTTTCAGGAGTCAGAATCGACGCGACCTTTACCGAAGTATGCTTTCGAAACAACCTGCTTCAATTAGGACTTTTGAAGGTTATAACGTGGTCAGGTTCACGGTTTTGAAGGAAAGGATAAAGGCTCAAAGTTTATTTTAACCCACCCATTCTCCTTGATGTTCTCCGATCCTATGTTCAGCTAATTCGACCTTAGCACTCACCTCTCAGAGGCTGAAAGATAGGAGTGATAGTTCGAGAAATTATGATTGTTGGGAGTGACAGCCACTCACCTTTCGTCTTTGACACTTGAGGTCACACGACTCGTATTTCATTTGAGGATTTTTCCATCCTTTCATCTTTTTTTCTTTTCATATCCCTAACTTTTGCCTGGACTGACTCTTTTGAGTTCTTTTGGTTTTTTGAATCCAGCGGGATGCCCTCATTTTTGCCTAAGTCAATTGTTTTCTTTTCTTAACTTAGCGGGCTTTTGATTTTTTTCTCTTTTTTCTTTCGAACAAGTCGTGTGACGCTGGTTGTCTGACTCTTTGGGGAATGATGTGACTATTTCACTCCATTGCTGAACCATTGTGGTTTCTTAGGCACGACCTCTAGAGGTGTGATTGATCCTTGAACGGACACTCCTTTTGCAACTTGAACGCTCGGTCAAATTAGCTAACACCTACCCTGCCCCAGGTTAAGATTGAGGGTTTTTCATTCACAGAAAGAAACTCCTACTACAAGGCTCAAAGGGGTTGACAAGGGATTGTCTTCCTTATATCTCCGGTGTTTAGGGATTTGAAACAATGCCTGTACATCATCAGCAGGTTTTGTTTCAAAAAGCATACAATCGAAATTTTGCATGTCGTTCATTTTCGTCATCCTCCCCGGATTCCTCTTAACCAGGCGTTGGACATTTGTAAAAACAATTAGTGAACACGAATGGATTTAATCAAAACATGCATATTTATTTCATTATCATCAATTGAATGGAAACAACAAGTTTTACAAACAAGATTGCATTTTAAACAGGAAAGAAACTACAAACGTAAAGAAATGACAAGATAAAACAAAGAAAAATGCCAGCTTCCGAAAACCGGGCTTTCACATCTGTCCTGCTGTTGAACCAGCTATCTTCATAATCAGTTATTAGAGGCAGCCTGCCACTGTTCTGATCTACTTTTAACGGCCCACCCGAACTATAGAACTCCTCTTTGTCCACCATACTCCAGCCTATTCATGGTTTGGCATTGGTTGTTGTGTAATATTGGGCCCTTCCGTACCAAAATTAATAGCAGTGCTATCAAGCAAATCTTGCACTTTATGCTTGAAAGCGTGGCAGTTTTCGATATTATGGTCGGGTGCCCCAGAGTGGAATTCACAATGCTCATTAGTGTTATAACTGGGTGGGGGGATCCCTGTCGGAGGAGCCATCGTTCTTTTCTCGACCAACTGTAACCGTAACAAATTCTGAAGAAGCTCAGCGTACGATACTGGCGGCGGATCAAATACCCTTTTTGGCTTCCCGTTCTGAATTCTTCGCTGAGCCGGATGTTGTTGCCCCTGCTGCTGTGGCTGTTGCTGATGTTGCGCGGGGATTGTCACACTTGCAACTTGTTGCGGTTGGTATTGCCTCCATCCCCTATTTCTTCCCCGAGAGCTACATACCGAATTGGCATCTTCCTGTTTTCTACCCCCGAAAGCTTTCTTATTGCTTCCAGCTGAAGCAGACTCTCCCGATTGAATCTTACCGATTTTTATCCCGTTTTCTATACGCTCCCCCATCAGGATCAACTCGAAGAAGGTACTCATTGAGAAGTTGAGCAGCCGGTCATAGTACATTCCTGAGAATGTCCCTACGAACAAGTCCATCATTTCACGCTCCACCATAGGAGGTTGTACTCTGGCAGCCAAATCACGCCATCTCTGGGCGTATTCTTTGAAGCTTTCACTGGGCTTCTGAGAGAGGCTTTGCAGCTGAACCCGGTTAGGGGCGAGATCGCTGTTGTATTGGTAATGCTTCACGAAAGCTTCCGCTAGCTCTTTCCAGCTTTTTATCTGTGTTGGCTCTAGGCTCATATACCATTCCAGCGACGGCCCTGACAAGCTGTCCTGGAAGAAATGCATGAGCATCTTTTCGTCGTCTGAATACGCGGACATCCTCCTGTAAAATGAACGAACATGTACCCTCGGGCACGTGCCCCATTTATATTTATCAAAAGATGGCGCTTTGAATTTCAGAGGTACCCTCAGCCCTGGTACCAATCCCATATTGGACATATCCAGCCCAAGAGCTAACCCGTTCACTTTCTCTTCTAGCAATCTCATCCGATGGTTGTCATCCCTGGCTCTTTCATAACCCTCGTTCTGACCAGAGAACACATCCTCCTGACGATCCTCCCAGCGAGGTACTGCATCGTATCCAACATAATCTGCATCACGGCCCAGACCCGTCTGGAAGTACCTGGGGTCATACCTCAGATTGCCCGTCTCTTGAGTGTTGTATGCGCTAGTTCCATATCCACGATTACCATAACCATAGTCACCAAACCCAGCCTTGGTGCCAACAATGTTGCCATACCCCATGTTCACACCATTGAAGCCTTGGTTACCATTAATACCATTCATTCCAACATTCTCAACGCCCCCATTGAAACCCTGGTTGACATTACCCACAAATACCCCAGCAGTATCTGCATTGGCATTCATATTACCGGCGTTCCCACCTCCACCTACAGGACCAGTTTCTCCAGCATTCAAACCGTTTACGGGAATAACATCAGCACTTTGACGATTCTCAACTCGGGGAGAAACAACAATATTTTCACCATGCGGTGTCCCGTTGTTTTCAGCCCGTGCGACTATCGGTTGAACCAGATTCTGCAGCTGCTCTTGTCCTTTGGCGATGGTCTCCATGGTTTGCATGAGCAGGGCCATCCTGTCACGCATCTCTTGCATTTCACTCTGCACATTGTCCATGATCTTCTTGTGATTAGTTCTGGTAGAGTAACGATGGATTCGTTGATCTGCAATCCTGAAAGTACCTGTAATGGATGCAGGAGAAAAGATACACGGATCACAAACCTGTAATGCAAATATGAGTATGTATGCAAAATGCAATATGTGCCTGTGTATTGGGGAATATTACTCCCCCCATTCTAGTGCTAATACATTTGATACAGGGTAGCGCCGTGACAGTGCGGTGACAAAAGTTGCAAGAAGTTGAAATTCAATCACAAAAGAGAAAACAACTCATATATTAAACAGGCCTTCAAAGGCAAAAGTATAACTCTTCTTGAAGCTAGCCCTAACCTCATCATCCGCAAGGGCAATCAAACTCAATATAGAATTCACATCCGGAGTGGGCAGCTTATACGCAACTGTCTTTCGCACACTACCCATATCAACAATCAGAAGTCCGGAGCACTAGAACAGGGAAGTATGTAATGCACCTGCAGCACAGACACACGTTAATGAAATGCAATGATAAATGGGTATGCAAACAATGCAATGCAAACAGCTGCAACAGGGGATCAAGTGCCCTGAATAAGAAGCCCAAGTCACACCAAGAACATGTCTCAGACAAACCCTCCAATACTCATCAAACCCTGGTCTCAGACAGACCTCACAAAGAACTCCAGCCTGGTCTCGGATAGACCCAATAATATAACCCACACCTGGTCTCTGACAGACCTAGTAACAGTCCACAAAATATCCACAATCCTGTATCTCATGAGAAATGAACCGGTAGTCTGAAGGTCAAGTTACCTGCATGCCCCAAGTCCCTCTCACAGGTAGATGTCCCTATAACTGGCACAAGGTACGACATCCTATGCGGTCGTCGGCGTCACAGACTTTCAGGGTTGATGATACGATACCCAGAAGGTGTGGCATCATCAAATCCTGAAGAGGCCTCACTTAGCCAACTTCCAAATGATCGGTCCCCGGAGTCGACAATCCAACTAACCAACAGCCCACTGCACCCAAAGGGTGAAACAGGAAGTCAACCAGAAGGACCTCGTCCGAGCGTAGATTTCGCGGGAAGCTAGTACATGCAAAGCATGCACACCCCCACTAATCTCTACTCTAATTCTAGGTGAACTCAAGCCCAGGTCCGGCTTATCTCTCAATCATAGAACCCCCATCAAACCCACAATACAGCAATAATAATGATAATAAAATGCTGAAATGTAAATACAGAAATGTAAATCCATACAAAGCCCACGACGGGAAAACAAGCGCTAGGATTGACTCGCGTAGGGAACCGTCATAGTCCCCAGCAGAGTCGCCAGCTGCTGGGGACAAGCCCAGACAGCTAGGAAGAAAACCCAAGGCGAGACTCGCATAGGGAACCATCGCAGTCCCCAGCAGAGTCGCCAGCTGTCGCTACTGCAAAAATCGGCGCCGGCTGAACAGAAGAGTCGCCACCGTGCGTTATTTATCCCAAAGGAGGGAAAGGAAACGCTCGAAGTAAATCTAACGCAAAGACGGGAAAAGGTATGGTCATCGCAACCAAAACCTGGATTCGGGAGTCGGTTACGCAAGGGGAAGGTATTAGCACCCCTCACGTCCATCGTACTCGATGGGATCCACGCTTGCTTGTTTGTACGGATTACACTTCTATCTAAACTAAAGGATGAGGTCTGAAAAGAAAAGAAAACATGACTCGGCAAAGCATCGTACTTTATGCCTACGTATTCCCGTCTGGAACGAGAAATCAGAGTCAACGTAGTTCGCCTAACTACGGGTGAAGGTGGGGAAGGTTGCTCGCTAGGATATCGCATCCTATGCCTACGTACTTCCACACAGCATGGAAGATCAGAGCAAACGTAGTTCGGGCTACGTACGACACAAGCTGTTCAAATGTCTTTTAAAAAATATCACCTTAAACAAGGGTTTTCTTATTGCAAAAAGGTTGATGTTTGTTCAAATCTTTTGACGGAAGAAATGAATTGATTTTGTTATAACCTTTATTAATGTTTTTCTGTTGTTTTGAAGAAAGAAGAGATGACACTCTAAAATCCTAGGGTTAAAAAGGGAATAAAATCTACCCTAATGTTATCATGCATGGGTTAAGACCTAATGTCTATCACATCCTCCCTTGAACAAGGAAGAATGGAAGTCCTACGGGAAAGGAAAACGAAAGGAAGAAACGGAAATACAAGTAATAACCGCATATAAATGAACATGAATATAGCAATGATAAATGTGATGCAAAGGAGGGAGGAAGGTTCATCTCAACCTCAAGCCCATTCATGGATGGAATAAGAAAATATCAAGTGATCATATGCAAAGAATCGAGTGAAAACTCCGAATGAAACGCGTAATCCACTATTTGGAATCGCAACGTGCTATCATGCAAACAAGTCGATAATTGGGCAAGCTACACATACAAATAACAGCTACCTAAGGGGTCTTCCAATACCTCTAACCTATCTATAATAAGAAATATAAACCACGGCGTTCACCACGCAAACACAAATCGGCCGTTGGAGCCTTAACAAAAATAAAGTCCGTTCGGAAGTCCAAATTACAAGTCTGAATACAAAAATACAAGAAGAATAGCAAAAGGTGCTAAAAAATTCAAATAAAAATCTCCAATTCCCTACATCAAGCCACAAACTAGGGGTGAGAGATACTACAAAAATATCCAAAGATAAATGGTCAAATAAGATGGAAACATTGCAAGATATCTCATGTATACCAAAGGAAAGATTAAAGTGGAACATGTTAAAGAAAGCATCCAAAACCAATTAAAATGGTACAATAAAATTCCCACAAAAATATATCACAATACCTCAACATGTGTATGAGATCCCTGCAAAAGGATTGACATTTAAATTGTGTTTTGATAGGTCAAAGAGATTCAACAAAATGATAGCACCAGCATTGGCCTTTTTATGACGACCCAAATGTAAAAAATCCAACGAAAATGTCAAAAAATGGTAAAATTATAATTCCAGTTTTATTAAATCCTAGACATCTTAAAGATTCAGCACAAAAAAATGGGGATCAAAAAGACTAATTTTCCTATTTTTTATGGTATTTAGAAGTCAGCATATAAAACAGAAAAAATAAAAGAAACGTGGCAATAGGAAAATAAAAGAAAATAACATGAATAAATAAAAGTGGCATGAGGCTTATGTGGCCGATTGCGTGGCGCAGTGAGAGGCGTTGGATGAATGGAAGAAACCTTGACTTGGAAATGCATCCGACGGTGTTAACACCTTCTTCTCCAAATCAAAATTTTCAACTTTGTGAATAGTAACCCGCAACTCCATGAACATGAGTTTTTTGCTACTTTGAAGCACCATAACTCCATCAATAATTATCCGTTTCGCACAAAATTTTGGTCAAACTTGAAGGGAAAAAATCAAGGAATCCAAATATGGTCTTAGATTTTCTTGAAACTCTCTCTAACTCCCAAAACGTGGCACCTCAAGAAAAACTCAAGAACCAAAAATTGTCATAAAACCCATCTTTTTTGTACTAGAATCCATGTAGGAGATGAGAGCAATGTAATGCAACAATAATAATGCAAGAAAGACTCATAAATCATGAGTTATGTCGAATTCTTTGTACCTCCGAAAAATGGCTTATGGAGCTTCACTCGATCACCAATTCTTTGAGAAAATGATGTGGACACGTCCTATAATTGATGAGGAAGGTGTTTGGATGGAAAGAAAGGAGTGAATTGATGGAAAACAAAAAATCAATTTTTCACTTGGAGCTCACTTTAATGGAGTTGTGTAGCTTGGTTCATGCATCAATTATGGCCAAAAAAGTGTTGAATCAATTGTAAGAATGATAAGGAATGTATTTGCAATGGTGGAATGAACCAAAAGTGGGAGAAAAATGGAATTGAAAATT
Organism: Lathyrus sativus; assembly: GCA_963859935.3. Classification (NCBI taxonomy): domain Eukaryota; kingdom Viridiplantae; phylum Streptophyta; class Magnoliopsida; order Fabales; family Fabaceae; genus Lathyrus; species Lathyrus sativus. Next base: position 424,407,488 of record OZ012739.1, read on the forward strand.
TGAGTTTTCAAGTGTAGAAAAATGTGGGAAAAATGGAAAAATGGTGAAGAGAAAAATGAAGATTCAATATGATTTGCAAATGGAGAAAATGGATTCAACATCAACTATCACCAACCTTTACTCTTAATGATCTCAATCCAATATATAGGAGAGCATGGAAAGATCTAGAGACTTCTAGCTCAATCCAAGATGATTCTAGAAAATTCAAGAATTTCTCATGTTATGATATAATCCCTATCTCATGATATCTCCCTTCAATCTAACTTGCAGCCCCTTAAACACTTTTGAAAATCTCATGACATGACAAATTGGAGTGATATGAGTGAAAAACAAGGGATTCCTTTGCCTTATGTTGAGTTTCTCACATGTACCTTATTATGCAAGTAATGGAATTACAAAGCAAGTCCATTTTTTAACCCTCAAATCAAAATTGTGGCTGAACCAAAGTCTTTAAAATGTTGTTTAGACTCAATTTGATATATTACATGACCTATTTTGGATTTATAGATTGCCCAAACCAATTTTCAACTTGAACTTTTTCAACTTATGTCCATTTTTTTAGGTCATTTTCACCAACTTTTATCAATCTGAGTTCTATGCATTTCCAAACTTCCATGACCTCTTTTATAGACTTAAAATTCCATTTTGAGCAACTTTGATGTTGTGAAGTTTTTCATTTGAAGCTTCCTTGTATGAGTTTTAGGCATACGCTAAGAATGACATATAATTCCACTTTCCCAAAATACCCCTGACTTGCACAAACTATAACTTGAGCTTCACAAATCAGATGAAGGCATACCATACCTTTTTGGAAAGGGGAGATCATGAAGAACAACCCTTATGTTTGCCAAGAATTCATTTGAAAACTCCTTGAGGGTCAAAAGTTGCTTGGAAGACAGACAACTTTCACAGACAAATCTCAGTGTCCTCAGATGACCTGTAACTTGCAAGAGCTATAACTTGAGTTCTATAAATCATCTTGATGACTTCCACCACTCAAATTAAAGCTATGAAGATAATATACAAGTTTCATGTGGACCAGGAATTCATATGAAGCTTGCATTTTGAGTTACACTGCTTGGAAGTTTGACCTAAATCAGGAGATTTTACACTGAAACCCTAATTTGGTAACTCCTCTTCTCCTTGACTCCTGTTGATTTTTCTTTGGCACAACACCACATCCATATCCACATATCAAATAATTAATCCCACATCCTTCAAATGAGCCTTGATACCTTTCAAATCAAGTCCTTGACCTAGGATTGACCTAGATAAAACCCTAGTTGACTGTCTTCAACTGAGGCTATTGCAATCATTCCAATGACTTGGCTCTTCTTCAAAATAATCATCTAGACTTTCCATGATATCCATGCACACTCCATGCTCTTGGCTCATAGCTCATATACCCTCTGATGATCCCCAAACAACCTCAAGATAGGAGAGAACCCCATGATTGATCTGTCAACTCTTCAAGACTCACATTCTTCCCTGATGACATGAATAGTCTTGAATATGAATGAAACCCTCTGAATATGCCTCTTGAGACAAGAATGGCACTTGATCCCCCTGATTAAGATGTCTTGCCTATGCTATGCAATGCAGATGAATGCACTATGTACATGATGACAATGCAAATGATTATGCAATTGAAACATAAGCCTAGGCTAAAAAAGGTTGGGCAAATTTTGGGGTGCAACACCATACCATAAAAAACCATTTTGTCTACAAAAAGAAAATAGATAAAATTAGTGTTTATCGATTAAGAACTCAAAAAGCAAATAAAAATAAATGACAATTTCCTCTCGTCACCGAAGAGCTCTCCCCGCTCATTAACATCGACAACATCTATTATAGCTCGAGTGTCAAGAAGAAATAATCTTTAAAATCTTCCTAATTCCTATAGTAGACACTAAATTGTTCGGTCTCTTGCTGAGGTGAAATCAACCTCTGATTACGAAGCATGTCCAATGAGATGTGCTCCATGGAAAAAATGGTGAAAGAAAAGGTTTAGGGATGACTTCCAACCCCAGTATTCACACCAAAACTAGAACACTTTCAAAAATTCCCAAGAATTGGGGTACAATTGAGAGGGTGAAATCTTCAAATGTTTCAACACTCATGCTTTGAATTCATTAAAAGGCAGCCAAAAATTTAGATGAGCTAATAAACACTCATAAAAAGGGATGGAATACTTGTCAAAATAGCTACATATCCTCTTATCTTAGTCTATTAGAAAGAATGTCCTATCAAGGGAAAAACCTACTTCTATGAGAGCATTTACCACTTTGGTCGCACTATCTAAAAGAGATACAACCCTTAGCAATTTATGGTCTATCTGATGATACTGTTTCACATCATGCAACTCTCCATATGGAAGACCTACCTAAGCATTAGTCGGAGGGCATCGCCTACCAATCTCGATCATCATATTTAAATATTTAATTTGACCCTTGATCTCGACCTCACTTGGGTTTCGGTCTTGTGTAATTCTATATGACTTAAAAATGTTGAAGTATCCGCTCATCTCGGGCGGCAATCTTCACAGGGGATAAATGACCGATAGGGGGAAGATAGTTGCCAACGATCCCTTAAGAAGAAAAATTAACATTATTGAGTCTAACATCACTAGCAGATTTCCCAATGCTCTCATTAGAAAAAAAATGTTAAAAGCCTCGTCAAAAAAAGGCTTCATCGAAAGAAAATTGACTAGAAACATCGTTGAATTTAGAACTATCGAAAATAATCACAAGACCCAAATCAAGTAGAATATTTGCCAAAGATGAGGTGTTTGAGTTATTTAAGTTTTCCACCCCACCAATCATGAAGGCTCACAGTAAAAAGAGTTACATCCTAAATTAGCATGTTGGTCATTTAAATATGTCATCACAGAGATAAAGGATTGAAAATTATGAAATAGGAGTCATGGATTGAAAATGGCACCTGAAAGGAAGGTGAGTCAAAGAGGGGAAGGCAAACATGGGAAGCGAATGGTTGGTGACAGCCCGAAGAACACACTACTTCAACAAGGAAAAAAGGCATTGTAACTAGAGATTACTAGAAGTTTGAAGAAGAAAGGAAGATTTCTCAAGGGAATAGTGCGCTTAATTAGTAATGAGAGAAAATTTGCATTCAGAAAGCCAATAGACCCTTATATAGGGAAAAGTGAACCAAGCAAGCAATGGTCTAGATGAAAAGAGAAAGGGGAGAAGGAAAGCAACAGTCAGATCATACCTTAGAAACACTACGCTACTCAAGTGAACTCAGACAGAAATCCTATGAGGAAGTGTCACACCCTAGATTACTAACGAAGAGCTACATGTTTAAAGTTCATGTGAAACGTCCCAATGATGAGAAAGATATTTAATGCACTTGTTCCCCACTTTCCAACGGTCAAAGTCATCAACTCTTGGGTATGCTCAACTCGACATTATAAGGTCAACACAGATTCTGAAAGACACATCGCAGCAAGCCATGAGGGTGAGTGTTTTGGATCGGCCAAGGTACCAATAATGAGGGTCCATTTTCTATTCCATAGAAAGTCATGCGACTACTTATCCAGATATATACATCTCTTCAAGCGCAAGGCTAAAGGTACGCACACTCTTTTAATACTTCACTCAAACACTTTTGGACTCATTACCTAACTTAAACGTTAGAGTGTTAACCCTGCAAATCTACCCTTCAACTGTATCAGATAATTGCAATACCATATCAGAAGTCAATTATCACGATTCACTCATAATTATGGTTCTAATCTGAAGTAGTAGTAGTAGTAGTAATAATAATAATAATAATAATAATAATAATAATAATAATAATAATAATAATAATAATAATAATAATAATAATAATAATAATAATAATAATAATAATAATAATAATAATAATAATAATAATTGAATGAGATTGGTTCGGTTGATAAAAATTAACTCATAATTCAAAAATTATGGTTTTAATTTTTTTAATGTAAAGATCTCTTTAATAGTTAATATATAAATAATATATTTTTAAAATTTTGAGAATGGTCATGATTCTAGTAAACTATCCTAACTCAATTTGCAAAGAATTTTAATTAAAAAAATAACTAATTTCAACCCAATGATACATCATAATTATAAATTTACCATTTTTTTAGCATAGATTTAAGGATATATTATTTTTGTCTCTCTCTGTATCTTTTATACTTTCTAAATTGTGTTTATCTTAATTTATTTTGTTTTGAAATTTTAATGTAAAATTAATTATAATTTTATTAACAATATTATTTATTAAAGACGAGTAGAATCAAATGATAGATTTTTAAATTTATGATAGAAATAAAGTAAATAATTTATTTAAAATAAATATTTTTATTATGTGCAAATAACCTAATAGAATGTTGAAAAAGAAGATTTACAATTTTTTTATATTTCATTTAATACAAAAATTTAATTAAGATGAACATTATCTTTATTGTGATTTCTCAAAATCAATACATAAAAAAACATAACTAATAATTAATGAAGAATAATAAGAACTATGAGAACATATACTAGTGAACAGGATGTTACACAAAATGTTAGAACAATGTATATGATTAGAGTTGTTAAAATGGGTATGCCTCAATAGACATGCTTGTTTTGCTCGCACTTTTTTGCAGAGCAGGCTAAAATTTTAACTTCGCATCCTCTAAAATATTTGTCCTGCCCCGCCATATTTTTTACAGACTTTTATGGATGCGAGCATTAACATAAATCCTTGCAACTTTTAGGCTAAAAGGTGCAATGCACGCAGGCCCTCCCTGCCACGCCCTCATTTTTTGGCGGGACAAACAAAGGTTTTAAATTTGCATCCTATATAATGTTCGTCCCACTTTTTAGCGGGTTTTTGTGCGGTGCACATAAACGAGTCGGGCATGTCAGTTTGTCACCCTTATGTAAACAAGAAGGCGTAACAATAAATAACAAACAAGCAAAATAAATAACACATGAATTATTAATCCAGTAGGTGCAAATTCACCTACGTTTAGAGAGCATTAACCTAATGAAAAGAAATTCACTCTTAGTAGTCAATAATACACAACGATCTCATATGAATTCTCCCAGTTCAATTTCATTTTCATAATACTACTCGTGAACTTTGATTCATACTATCCTTGAATCTAAGATCCCTCTTACTTTAACTCAAACACTCCCAATTATTTGTAAATTACATATATATAAGGCGTGATAAATCACACTTACAAAGCAAATATCATATCCTTCTAACTTAGAAAGATAACCCCATAATAGAGTATTACAAACCTAAAACAACAGACCCAAGGTAAACAAAAGACCCAAGAAAGCCTTATAAAATGTCAAGCTTCAAAGTACAAGGTCTGAGTCTGTTGGGGGAGTTTTTCACCAGGGAGCATTGAATATTGGGTCAAGAGCAACACAAGTGAGAGAGACACCACATATTCACCCAAAACCTTAAGGTGATAGGTGTGTGGGTTCTCCCACTTATAAATGCTCAACTCTCCACATTCATAATCAATATGGAACTCCAACTTACACTTGACATATTATTCTCAACTCTCTCTCACAAGTGTGAATCCACAATACTCCCCATCAAGTGAAAAATCTTATGTCCACATATACTTGTACCGCCTTTGACATGCACCTCTTTCTGTGCATCAATGGGGCACCTTTTCTTAGGAATTTTGATACACCTCTTTCTTGGGCATCAACGGGACACCTCTTACTGGAAATTTTGATACAAGTAATTCGGTCCCTTTACACGAATTAGGCTCATGATACCATTTATTGGGGGAGTCTTTCACCGGGGAGCATTGAGTATTGGGTCAAGAGCAACACAAGTGCGAGAGACACCACATATTCACCCAAAACCTTAAGCTAATAGATGCGTGAGTTCTCTCACTTATAAACGCTCAAGTCTCCACATTTATAACCAATGTGAGACTCCAACTCACACTTGACATATTATTCTCAACATAGTCTTCACACGAGATAGAATATCTTCTTAAATAACAATAATTGCCCAACATAAAAGCGCAATAGAGTTTTGGCAAGTACACGACTGGTTTCCAAAAAGTGAAACATGATCAATCTTCATAATGCAAGTTTAGCCTCTTAAGAAAAAAATCTAATTAAATCTTAATTTGATATAAATAAGATTTCAAGTCTCTTCATCAAAGGATTTAGAATAAAATATCTTCTAAATAAAAATGCACTCTAAATAAAATCTTTGATTGAACCAAAAAAGAAACAAATCTTGTTGGAGCGAAATTAAATCGTTTAAGAAACGTGCACCAAGAAGGAAGCCTAAGACATGATGTCTCTCATAACGTCAACACACCTTGCTTAACATGTTGCCTATAAAAATTTGTCAATCAAATATAATTGCAAAGTCCCCCTTTGGTAAATTTTTAGGCAAATCAACAACATGCAAGATGTTGTGCACATCCTTACAAATAATCTTCCAACGACAAACAAGGCTTATTAGGAAACTATCATTATATTATAGCGGAACATACAAATATGCAATTAGCCTCATTATTAAATAGAAATAGAAATGTGTTTATTCTCCCCTTATTTTCCTCAAAGGGATAAAGGAAATAGACAAATGTCAGACCCATAAGGGCGACCAAAAAATAAGAACAAAACAAGCCATACTTAGGCATAAAGTAGCACCGGAGAACATGATATTCGGCCCACAGAGAGGAAAATCAGTAAAAGAGAGCAAATTATCCAGTCCTAAAAGGCATACATCTTCAACAAAAATTTAGAAATAATCCACCAGAGGAACAAAAAATATATCATAATCCACCAGCTATGTATTCTTATACACCCAATGTTTCGCCATATTTCTCAGCATTTGGCACAACTTCTTGAAAGGATGAAGCACAAACAACCTTAGGACTCAACATTTGAATTTTCCATTCACACACAACTTTCTGGTAGCAGACATAATTATGATTTCCTATAATGCTTGATTTCTAGCATAAGAACCTTAAGAAAATGGATTATTACCATACCAAACACGGGTGGGACATTAATCATATTCTCATCAATAACTATATCAGACTCATCAATATTTGGAATATTGGAAAGAACAATGTTATGGACATGTTCCATCAAAAACAACTTATAACTAAACTTTAATAAACTAGGATAAACACCAATCATGTAGAGTATGGCATATTTGACACTGAGGTTTAAAGCAGTCAACAAACCTTTTGCAATCATCATGAATGTTTCCTATTATTTCTTGAGTAATGGTCTTCAGGGGTGGTACAAGGTCAGCAATGATTATATTCCCTCTCCAAAGTAGTATCCACGAACATGAAATTTCATATATTCATTGCTCCCAACATCATTGAACCTTTTAGGTAGGCTTGCGATAAACCACTTCACCGATTTTGGGTAGAAGGGACCCATGTTAATCGCAGTCTTCAGAACTTGTGCTTGACTAAGCATCTTCATCATATCAATACACTTATTGTCATCTTTAGACAATTTTTTTAGGGTTATTCGTCTATGGAACACATATTTCCATTTGAGAACACTCTCCTCAGAGTGAAAGGAGACATTGTCCAATGGAACAACAGGTACACTCTGATGGGAGTTTCTTTCCACCTAATAACCTCTTCATTCTTTTTGCAATTGGATCCTCCAAGATTTCATCTGAAATATCATTCACATTGTCTTCAAAAATATGCTTTTTAGAGTGCATAGAAGCCTTCTTCCTTTTACTCACCATGTTTTTCTTTTTAGCAGTGGTGTTTTTGTTTACTGTAACCTTCTTCTTTTTCTCTCCAGATTTCTTCACAACTTCAGGTGTTTTCTTGGAACTTATTTTCCTTTTATTTCACGCAACTGTATTTTTGGTTGTGGTGGATTTATTAATTTTTCTTTTGGGTTTAAGAACATAAAATTCTTCATAACTTACCTTTTAGAATTTCCAGGAGTCTTTAAGCAGCCACAACTTCTTCAATAATAGGAATATCTTCGTCAACATCATTTGTTACATTGTCATTGTTATTGACGTCTTGACTAACATTGTTGTGATCATATTCACTCACAAATACTTCATAGTCAACCATATATTTATAACTATCCTTGAAATTCTTCTCAACATTATTCTGATCACTTACAATTGTATCCTTATCAGCTTCCATAATGTTCTCATCATTGTTATTGACATCAGCAATGACATCCTTACTAGTTGTCACATCATCCTACTCAATGACACTAAAGAAGTTATTGGCAACTTTACTCACGTCTTTATAAGTATCCTTCTTGATCTCTTGGTTTCCTTCTTGCTCTTCTTTCTCACTTCCTTTAAAATCATTATCATCAACAACTTCTTTTAACATATTTTTCTTAATTTGAGAAATTTTTGTTATTAACATATTTGCTGACATCTTCACCATTGTATTGAATATATTCTAAATCATCCTCACTCGAATTTTTATTATCAATATAAGTATCACAAATGTTCTTGTTGACATCATGAACAAAATTTTGACAAATGATGATAGGGTCATCCTCAATAGGGGTTTCATGTAAAGGTTTACTTGAATTAGATTCATCACTAAGGAGTTTATCAATGATATTCTCACTTGGTGGATTATCAGAAGCATTTAGGATTTGTATAGTTTGGTTTATATTATTAGACTCTTCATTCCCAGTTTTGCTTGTCTCAATATTAAGGTTCGAAACTACATGTACATTTTTAGGAGTAGATAAATTTTAGATGGTTTACCTTCATCCTTGATATGGTGAACAACACTGAGAGGAACCAATTCTAATGGAAAATCATATGAATGACTTTTGGCTTTATCTTGAGAGAGAGAGAGAGAGAGTAGACTCTTTAGTGTCTTTGCTCTCCTTTGTTATTGATATGGTTGTTGATCTTGTACTTGTTAGGTCAAACATCATAAGTGGAACATGATCACCTACCTTCTTAAGTTTCTTTCTCTTGAACTCTTTAGGTCATTCGAGAAAAGAAAGACCTTATTCGGATGACACACTGCAAGTGTACGACAATGCCAAGTAGTATAAAAAAATATCAAACCATAGAGCCCAAATGTTTACTATCAAATCCTATTTTATTGGTGTATATCTAGAGTGACCATAAAAAACACTTTTATAAAAATAACTTAAATAAAAAAACACTTAAATTTTATAAGACAAACAAGACTTAGGGTTCATGATTCTTACTCAGACATATCCATGTATATCTTAATTTCGGTTACAAGAAATTCGTTAAGATTATAGAAAAATACATAATTTTGGACAATAACTACTTTCGTCAGCATGTTATCCCGTCTAAGATGAATAATTCATCTGCTCTAGCTAGCCTGAACCAGAGATCCTTTTTACTCACGCCTATAAGAATATGAACTTTTCTCAACTAAGTTCGGGCACTCTCGTGATTTGTACTCCGTTGTTTACTTTCGAGTACCGAAACATACCCTTTCAATGTATGATCAGCGCCTGAGTAATCTTTACTTTCATAAGAGACGTGGTTTTAAAAACTCATACTTTAAAATAAAAAATAAACAACTTTCTCATGATCTATTTTCAAGAATTCTATGGATACGCCATGAGACAAGTCACACTCATGATGAAAAATATCACAAACAGAGCAATAATCAAATTAAAGAACATGATAAATGGTAGGAATAAACTGACGATAATAAAAGGGTAAAAGAAACCTTACTCACAACAAAATAATCTGAAATAAAAATAATAATTTGAATGCTCCAAGGAGACTTGAGTACAACTTTTTGAAATAAGCAAAAATAATACATGAAAGCTAAACTAGATTGCCATAAACTCATACAAACCATGAGTTTTTATAGGGAATTTTAGGAAAGGAAAACTTAAATCATGTTCAGTGCTCGTAAAAATCAGAATAATATTAAAATTCAATATTGTAGAAATCCTAAAACAGCGACAAAAGATCTGGAAAAGGAAAGAACTGATGGGAGAGTGCGCCTGCCTGCTATGGCCTATAGCAGCTACTACGACCTCTCAAAGCATGCGTCTGGAAAACAAATGGGAAGGATGAACTTGCTGCTACGACACGTAACAGTTGTTATGGTTTGTTCATAGCAACCCTCTAAAAACATGGAAAAAATCTGACTTCTTGCCTTTATCTCGCGTTTTCTCCTTTTGGTTCCTTTTTCATCTGGGACACTTACTTAGGCCTAAAAATACTAAAAATAGAATACCGAGCATAAAACATGATTAAACGAAAGTAAATCAAACAAAAAACAATAAAATAGAAAAGCAAAATATCTAACATAAACGACGCAAAACCCATTTATCAAACTCCATCAAACTTATACTGTTGTTTGCCCTTAAGCAACAAAGTTTGCATATGCAAATTTTCGAATCAAGCGGTTCAAAAGCTTATAAAAATGAAACTATCGGTATTCATACATGAATATTTTTTCAAATCAACTAAGATCTAATTCTCCATGTACTTATTTAACATCAAAGGTATTCAAGGACAAAAACCAAAGTGAAACTACGAACCAAAGTCTTCCTTTCAGATATCGCGCTAACTATGCTTTGCACTTAGGTCTCACTTTTCAATTTTCCTTCCTTTTTATTCAGGACTGCCAAATTAAGGCATTTAGATTATGAATAATCATCGCATACACACAAGATCGATCGAGGGTTTTATTCAAATATTTTTAACACAAGCAACTCGTTACTTTTATTTGCATATGAATGTACACACACATGTGCGTTTGTTTATTTGCCCTTGTGCCACATAAATGACATATCATAAGTGAGCCTCCGTGCCACATAAATGACATATCACGGGTGCCGCTTCGTAGAACAGACACCCAACGAAAGACACATGTCGCCCTATTTAAGGTGCCTTACGAGTATATCACTACAAAAAGGTACATACACTTTTTATACATCATTTTATTCTTTTTTAAGATTCATTAATTAATTTAAGTGTTGAAGTGATAATCTTAAAAAAGAAATATTTATTAAATAAATTATTTTAGACTGTTATGTTTGATTTAGAATTAAAATTATTAGTTGGACTTTTCATTATTGTTTAATTAGTTGACCTTTTAGTGTTTAAGTCTATTGTATGATTATTCATTAGGGATTTTATATAATGATATTATATAATGCAGTAGTGCTTTTGATGCATTTTAGGATATAGATGAATGAAAAAAATATTTTATTTTAATTAGTGTTTTAAGTTGGAATAAAAAATAGTTAGAGATCGAATGGAATAGAATTTTGATGCGATGGAGTGAGTCTGGTACAATAAAGCGGTGATATGATAGAGCGGAAGTAAGTTTGTAAGGTTAGAACTCCGACGTACAAGTTAATGAGTGAATCAGAAAGTAATATAAATATATGAATAAAAGAATACTTAAAATGACGCGTGTTGAACTTTATATAATGTAACGACGAAAAATATATTAAAGGCACAATCACGTGTCCTCAGTTAAGGTGAGGTCTCGTATATGTTCTACGTGTCTTTTCATATATGATTGTTGTTGAAATTTCTATTTTCTGGCTAATGTCCAAAACAATAAATTATTTTTAGTTATTTTGTTTTTCTCTTAATTTTATTCATTATACAGTAAAACAGATTTAGTTATTTATGAGTAAACTCGCCTAACAATAACTTTGTAAATATATCATGAAATGAATCAAGTAATCATCTTGAGTTCTTTTAATTTACTTCTTTAATTGAAATGGATCTTATTTTCTGTGTTTATTTTTCACCAAGATTTTTTCCTGTCACTTCCATGAGAAACTTTTCATGAAGAGTATTGGTTCAACTAATGTATACATTACAAAACATATCTTTCTAAATTCATCTCTTCCTTCGTCTTTGTGTCAAAATCAAAGCATTATAATGACAACCAGAAAAAACAAAAGGGTTGTTTTCTAAAGGAGTAAAAGTAATAGTTCGTATTTTACAACTCTTTTTGACTGAATTTAAATTATGTTTTTTAAAATTATAAAACTAAAGTCTTATTATTAAACGACACATCTTCAACAATATTAAGTAAAGAAGCATGACCCTTTGAGTTCGATATGGAGATTTTTTTCAAAATCATTAGATTATATGTATATAGAAAGACAATATATTTGGATTTAGTCCTTAAAAAAAGCCAATTCTTAAAGGTTGAAATCTAAATATATTTAACATGGAATAAGAGTTGGGTTGAAGTTTTATATTGCTTAGAACAACATCATCTTTTGAACTAATTTTTAGGGTGAGAAGCAAACATATTTAACATAAGTGAACAACTATAAAAATCACTAATTTTAATTGAATATCATTATAAAATAATTGAGTATGTAAATATTTCCTTCATTTCTAAAATACTTTTTTTTTTAATAATCATTTTAATATCCATGAAACAAGTTTTCATGAGAAGTGTTTTTTAAATACATTTTTTAATTAAAAAAAATGAAATTAATTAGAGATATAGTTTTCAATTTTTATTATTAGTAAAAGTAAAATAATGATAACTCTAATAGCGAAGATTAATAAAGTTGCCGTTGAATTCTCTAGTGAATTGTCTATATATGTTATTTCTGCGTTCTTCTTCTTATATAGTAGTTTTCATTTGTCTAAAGCAAAATTCTATTAGAGATCATTTAATGTGATTGAACTTGATTGATATAGCCTCTTAATAGTGATTGAGAAATAGGTTTGAATGTCCCAAATCCCTGATTACGATATCCCTTTATCAATCATAAATATGCTCCCAATCATATCTCATTCATATATTGTTCTGCATTAGATTTGAGTCGATATAGCTAATATAGCCCATTGATTATTTCATCCCAATCACACTCTTCTGGAAAGATTATTTAAATCGAGCAAGCTCCATTGGATTTAAGGTGACTCTAGTCATTCCAGAACCCGATAAAAAATATTGAACATGTACGCAACATGAGTCATGTGAGTGCAAAATGTTTTTCTAAGGCTTACCAAGAATTCAGACAAGTACACACCCCCTTAAGTATGAGTCATGTATGAGTGAAGTGATTTTCTAAGGCTTACAAAGATTTCAAATAGGTACACAATCCCTCAAGTATGAGTCGTGTAAGGGTGAAGTGATATCCTAAGATCTACCAAAAATTTGAACATGTACACATGGCCCCTTAAGCATGAGTTGTGTAAGGGAAAATGGCTTTCTTGGGATCTATTAACGATTTTATGACGTGTCTTAAGCAGACGATCATTCTTGGACAAGATTTCCCTAAATTTTTTAGATGCGGTAGCCTTTGATCGTGTCCAGTTAACGTCTGTTGGTTGCATAATCTTCTTTTTAAATATCTCTATTGCACTGGTTTTAAGCCTTAAAGACCAATCTAATTCATGAAGCTGGTTTATCCAACCCCACTATAAGGAGCAGATTATCAACCTGAGGTGGGTTCTTGACAATCTTAGACATGCTCATGATACTTCAAGTGAGCCATTGATGCTTTGGCGGGCTTGATACTTTGGGCGAACTCTCGATACTTCACCATAGAGCACGACCTACTACCTTTGTTTATGCTCTTTATCCTGTTATTTAAGTCCCCTTGTCTAATACATAGTGAGATCAGTCATCCTTCGAGGGTAGGCCTCTCTTTATGGTCGGACTTTTGACTTTTGTGTCTTTTGAAATATTCTCTCCCCAATTGCTGGAGCCTTTTTATTATAATTTCCAAATTATTTAATTAACAAATTTTAGTCTTGTTCCATTTTTTTCCTTTTGCGTTTTTGTCTGGATGAACCTTGAATCTTACTAGAATTTTATTCGTAACTTGGTTTGACTTTCTCGTGTATGAGGTCTGTTGTAAAATCTGATGCCTTGAAACAAAGTATAAACGATTTCTTTATGATCAAGAAACACATAAAGGTTAGGGTTAACGGAAAAACAAGAAGAAGAACAACAAGGAGTGGTTATAACTGTTATTCCTTACTTTCTTTTTGAATCAGATTACAAGTACTCAAGAATAACACCCTCTCACCCTAATTAGGATTTGCCACACTTAAAATGAGAGACTAATATGCTATTTATAATAACACCTAACATACTAACCTAATGGGCTTTTTAACAATTACCCATTACAAGTTAACTTAGGTACAAGCTAACTTAAACAATTGGATCCTTAACATAAGGCCCAGTTCGACAACTACATACTAGAACACATTTCGACTACAACATGTAGGTCTTCGACAACAGCATGTGAGAAGACTTCGACGACATGCTAAACTAGATTTTGATCCAAATATCTCACAAATCTCCACCTTGGATCTAACTCTATAACATCAAGAAACAAGCTAGGTTTCTTCATGCAGCTTTATCAACTGCATACAGTGGAAAAATTTACAACTGGGCAACATCTTGGTGATCTTATCAGCAACATTATAATCTATCGAAACTTTCAGCACTTAGACTTCTCCATGCTCGATTACCCCTCTGACAAAATGCAGCCTCACATCAATGTGCTTGGTTCACTCATGATAGGTTGAATTCTTCGGTAGGTGTATTACACTTTGACTATCATATTTAACAGTGATACTTCGACAATGAAGTTTCAGTTTCTTTGCAAAACCTTCAAGCCACAATGCTTGTTTCACAACTTCAGTTAGGGTGATATATTCCGCTTCAGTGGTTGATAAGGCAACAACCTTATGAAGTGTTGCTTTCCAACTAATTGATGTGTCAAACATAGTGAATACATATCCAGAAATAGATTTTCTAGAATCCATACAACCTGCATAATCAGAGTCGACATATCCTTCGATTGCTGCTTTACTATCTTCACCTAAGGCTCCACCATAAATTAGGAATCTATTCAAATACCCATTTATGTACCTTATAATCCACTTCAATGCTTTCCAGTGAGCCTTTCCAAGATTCGCCATGTACCTGCTTACAAGACTTACTGCATATGATATGTCGGGTCTAGTATAAACCATAACATACATCAAAGAACCCAATATATTAGCATATGGAATGCTAATCATATAAGCTCTTTCGACATTATTATTGTGACATTGATCTATACTCAGCTTGAATTAAAGATTTGTCGGAGTCACAATTGGCTTTGAATTCGACATACCAAACTTTTAAAGAATCTTTCGTAGGTATGCCTCTTGAGATAAGCATAATTTCAACTGCTTTCTATCTCTTCGGATTCAGCTCTTAGATCCTTCATTTTAAACTCCTTATTGAGTTCATCCTTCACCTTCATTACATCTTTGACATTGTTGCTTCCTATTAGAATATCATCCACATAAAGCAACAAAATAACAAATGAATTACCAGGTAGAAATCCGAAGTAAACACATTGGTCGAACTGACTTCTAATGAAACTTATGCGTGCCATGAACTTGTCAAATCTCCTATTCCACTATCGTGGAGATTATTTCAGACCATATAAAGATCTCTTCAGCTTGCGCACATAATTTTCCTTCCCCTTTTTGACATACCCTTTAGGTTGTCTCATTAGGATTGTTTCATCTAGATCACCATACAAGAATGCATTCTTCACATCCATCTGTTCTAGTTCAAGATCGAATCATGCCACCTTGGCAAATAACATTCGAATGGATTTGTGCTTCTCAATAAGAGAGAACACATTATTAAAGTCTACACCTTCTTTATGAGTGAAACCCCTAGCGACCAATCTTGCCTTGTATCTCTTCGACGCCGCTCATTCGATTCCTTCCTTAACTTTGAAAATCCACTTACAGCTGACTAACCTGGCTCTAGTAGGTTTCTTGATTAGTTCCCAGGTGTTGTTATCATGAAGAGATTTCATTTCATCATCCATGGTCTTCATCCATTCAGGCTTATTTCTACTCCACATAACTTTCTTATAGTCTAGAGGTTCTTTGTCTAGAACATCACTTATAGAGATTAAGGCATAAGTTATAAGATCTGCATACCTAAGTATCTAAGGTGGCTTAATGACTCTCCTCAACCTGTCTCTTGCTAGCAGGTAATCATTATCAGTATCATCATCTTCGACAACATCTTCTGCTTCTTCTTCGACTTTATCTGGGATACGCAATTCAGCATCAACATGCCCCACCTTAACAGGAATCTCTTCCTATTTCAGCTTTTCGTTAACATCATCAGTTTTCTTGAAAGTCATCTCAACTTCATTGAAAACTACATCTCGACTAGTGATAAACCTCTTGTGGTCTTGCTCTAGGAATCATAGCCTATAAGTTTTGACTCCTTCAGGGTGTCCCACGAACATGCATTTCAGAGCTCTAGGTTCGACCTTGTCTTACCTAATGTGAGCATAGGCCATGCAACCAAATATTCTTAGTCTGTCGAGACTAGGTGGATGTCCCGACTAGAAATCTTCAGGTATCTTCATATCTAACACAGTCGAAGGACATCTGTTTATCAGGTATGTTGTTGTCGAAACAACCTCAGCCCAAAACACCTTCTTTAACTCAGCACTAGATAACATGCATCGAACTCTTTCTAAAATAGTTTGATTAAACCTTTCTGCCAAAACATTTTGTTGTGGAGTACCTGCATTATTTTTGTGCCTTGCAATACCTGAGACAGAACAAAAACTGTCAAACGCCTCATTGCAAACTTCAAGGCCATTATCGGTTCTCATTCTCTTGACCTTTCTGTCAGTCTAATTTTTGACCAGAGTCTTCTAACCTTTGAAATTCTCAAAAGTTTCATCGTTAGTCTTCTGGATGAATACCCATAACTTTCTGGAATATTCATCGACTATGGATATAAAACACCTTGCTCCTGAATGTGATGGAAACCTTGTAGGCCCCCAAAGACCAGCATGGATGTAATTAAGGGATCCATAAGTTCTTTGTTTGCCTTTGTTGAACTTCACTCTACAAAATTTTCCAAGTACACAGGGTTCGTAAAATTTCAGCTTTTCGACTTTGTCTCCTCCAAACAGATTTTGTTTCCCCAATTCGACCAGACCCTTTTCACTGACATGGCCCAATCTCATGGGCCAAATTCCTGTCTTTGGAAAAGGTTTCGTGGATGCAACATTTAGTGAACCATTTACAACTTCAACCTCAAGAGTATACAAACCTTGTTTCTTCACGCGTCTCAAGACTTCCTTCGACCCCTTCATGAGTCTTAGGATACTTTTCTCTCCTTGAAAAACATATCCATTCATGTCGAATTCACCAGGAGAAATCAAATTTCTCTTCAAATTAGGTACATACCAGACTTAAGTCAATAGCCTTATTGACTCATCATGGAGCTTGAATCTTACAGATCCAATACTTGCAATTTTGCAAGCTTTGTTGTTTTCCAACAACACTGATCCACCATCTTGATCATATATCTCCTCGAACAATTCTCTATTTGGAGACATGTGCCAATTGCAACCTGAATTCATAATCCACTCCTTTCTTGAGTCGCTGCTTGAAACCACAAGGACATTAGATGAGTTAAAGTTATCTTGAATAATAGTTACATTTCCATCATCCTTACCTCCATGATCTTTCAGGAGTTCAGGGCACACCTTTCTTGTGTGACCCTCCTTCTTATAGTGATAACATTGAATACCAGATGCCTCGCCACTATAAGACTTATGCTGACTTTTACCTTTCTTCTTGTCAAACATACCATCCTTTCGTAAGAATTTCCCTCTAACGGCCAAACCTTCACCAACCGTAAAAGGTTTATGCTTCTTACGTTTGTTCAATTCCTTATAATACAAGGTTGATTAAACTTCTTCAAAGCTCAGGGACTCCCTTCCATACAGGAGAGTTTCTTTGAAGTGAGCATGTGTTTGGGCAAAGTTCACAACAACAATAGTGCTTGATCTTCATCATCAATATTTTCAAGATCAAGAATCAGCTTGTTGAACATATCCAATTGCTCATCCAACACTTTGTCTTCACTCATCTTGAATGTATACAAAGCCTGCTTTAGGTAGAGTTGATTCACCAGAGATTTGGTCATGTACAAACTTTCAAGTTTCAACCATAACCTTGATGTCGTTGTCTCCTTCAATACCTGTCGGAGAACCTTATCACCAAGGCTCAACAATATTGCATTGTGGACTTTCTCAATCATGGACGTCTTTTCCTTTTCCATTAACGCAACGTCCATGGTTTCCTCTCCTTTCAACGCTTCCAAACAACCTTGCTGAACTAGTAGGGCTTTCATCTTCAAGCACCATGTATCGAAGTCGTTCACTCCGGTGAACTTTTCAATCTCATACTTTGTTGAAGGCATCTTCCTCCATGCTCATCTCACCAATTTGTTGTGAAATATGATACTTTGAAACAAAGTATAAACGATTTCTTTATGATCAAGAAACACACAAGGGTTAGGGTTAACAAAAAAATAATAAGAAGAAGAACAAGGATTGATTATAACTGTTATTCCTTACTTTCTCTTTGAATCAGATTACAAGTACTCAAGAATAACAAATAACCCTCTCACCCTAATTAGGATTTTCCACACTTAAGATGAGAGACTAGTATGTTATTTATAATAAAATCTAACATACTAAACTAATGAGTTTTTTTAACAATTATTCATTATAATCTAACTTAGGGTACAAGCTAACTTAAATAATTGGATCCTTAACACAAGGCCCAATTCGACAACTACATACTAGAACACATTTTAGCTACAGCATGTAGGTCTTCGACAACAACATGTGAGAAAACTTCGACGATATGCTAAACTAGAGTTCGATTCAAATATCTCATAAGGTCTAGCCCATAGGCATAGAAGACCCTGAGGTCTCTTTCATATACCCATTTAGGGATTCATAATCTTACTAAGGCTCTGATAAAATCCTAGAGGTTGAATATGTAGTTGTTCATAATTTTTTAGTTTCATGATACAGTAAGAAGTAGCATAACATTGTTATTTCTACCATTTAGGATGAATATGTAGTCGTTGTAATTATTATGCATAAGTCTTATATCTAAAGCAACAATTATTATATTAGAATTTAAAACTCTATTGCGTTTCAATCAAATGCAATAACACTAGTGGGATAAGTCTTACTAAGAATCATGTATTACATTCATGCACCAAACATATAAAAATATAGAACCACTTTCTAAGAGATCATGTTGAAAATGGCGATGTTGTTTTTGAATATGTGGATACGAAAAAGCAATTGGGAGATATTTTACAAAATTGCTATCCACATAACATTTTCACAAGATACATAGGGAATTAGGAATCTTGGATTCTTCATGTTATAAATAGATTTAGAATCCTATTTCATTTCTTCTTGTTGTATTTGTATTATGTTATAAACTAACATTTTCTTGTAGAAAATAGCATATAAACCAACATTATTGGTATAATCCTTACAAATTTTATCTCTAGTTATTTTATCTTCATATATGTTGTATATGTCTATTTACTTACTTCTTATATGGTACTTTTCATTCATTGATTTCTAAGTTGTTGTATGGTTGTTCGTTGTGGATTTAAAACCTTTTTAAGTGCATCATGTTGATTATGTATATTAGAGTATATTGTATTTTGTTCATGCATTATTTAATCTTCCATTAATGTATATCTTGATCACGTAGTTTTGTTGTTGATTGGTTTTGTGTCGTATTGCGTATATTTGTTGCATTTGGGATGTCTTTCTTCATATATCTAATATATATATATATAATTATTTGATGCATATTCTTCTTAGTTGTGTTATGATCTAATTTAGTTTCTCTATATTATCTTTTGTGTTATTTATTTTTCATTTGTTAGGGAGTTGTAATGTGAGTTTTGATTTGGTTTATGTGTTTTATGTTATTCGTGATTTTGTGCAATGTTTAAGGGTAAGAACAAGAAAATGGAAGAAAACATTGATCACACTTTTCTTATGCTTAAAGTTGACTCAACTTCAATTGCAAAAAGTTTCAAGCTTGCCAAACATAAAAAAGATGGAGACTAAAGTTGCTTTACATCTACCTCCTAAGAGTTTATGTTTTGATTGCTTGTTTTTTAGCTTTTGCATTTGTTTTTATCATTATTTAGTCTCCTCACATGATTGCGCACCTTAGGGTTGAACTCACAATCCGTTTTTGCGGATGTATAGATCAAACTATTTGATTATAGTCTGAGCGAATGCTCCTAGTCAATTTGTCGAGTTTTTGAATCAAGAACCACACTTGAGAATGGTTCAAGTCATGACAAGGTTGAATTCTAAAAAACACTTCATATTTTGCAAAAATGAGGTTCTGGAAGTGTGATTCAAATCACACACATGTATGACTCAAATTAGAGTTACATAATGTTCAGGAATTGCTCTTATTCTATCATGGTTCGAATCCAACATTCATGACTCAAATAAGAGAGGTTTGATTCGAATCATAAATTGCTTAACTCTAATCAGACACAATTTGAAGCATTTAGATTTTTGTTCTATGAATGTGATTAGAATCAGAGGATTTCATGACTCAAATAACATAAAGCATGACTCGAATCACATAGATGATTTTTATTGGTTCTTGGATCTTAATTCAAATCATTAGATCTCTTGACTTGACTCATAATCTTTGCTTATGACTCAAATGAAATAAAAAAAATTCTCTTTTTTCTTTCGTGCTAGATCTCCAACACATATATAAATCATTTTTCTCAAACCCATTCATAATGTTGAAAAACATACACATCCATCATTGATTTAGAATTCACAACACACTTATTCTCCCAACTTTCAAAAGAGTTTTGAATTTTGTTTTGATTTTTTTCAAACAAAATTTGTTCATCTTTAACATCTTTCATTGTCCGTTTTCGTTTGGATCTAGATCTCATCTTAAGGTGTAAGATTTGTGAGGAGGACCGTTTGTGATTAACATTTGTATAGACATATTATTGTAACAATTTATGTGTTTAACTTCTTATTTCTCAGGATCCTTTAAGTGGTTGTTTCAAGTGTTCTTATCATAGTTTTTTTTTATAGAAGTTATCATTTTTTAAATACTCAATATTTCTTTGCTTTCTGTTCTTTTTTTGCTGTAGCACTGAATTTTTAGCTACCAGACCATATTTTCAAGACCATGTAGGTATAATTTATAGTTTACAGATCAAGAAATTTCCATAACATTTAGTGGAGTTACTAATCTCATTTTTTAGTTACAAAAGAGCACATGGTCTGTTGTGAAAGACTAATTTTTTGGATGTTGGAAAGTTAACCTCACCTTGACTTTGACCATTGCATGCTGTTAGAACAAGATTTGTTCATGAAATATATCCTTTGGGTTTTCATGATAACAAAATGTTGAAAAAACAATGGTGTTATCTAATGTGTGTTCTCAGTATGCAAGTTCTAAAGCTTAAGACGAAACCATTTAGAATCTGATACAAGGATGTATTTGAGAGAAGCTGAGTTACTAACTTCTAATGGCTCAGAACTGATGCACATTATTAAGTAAATTATGGTGATATAGATTTGAGTAGACTCTGAAGTGGAATGTATCAAAATAAAAAAGAAATGTATTTTCTCTATACTTAGTGAGTGTATCAGCTTCTGGTGATCTTTCAGAACCATGAACTAAGCTAAGTTATTCGTACTGCAAAAAATAAGCTACAATGTCAAATCAGTTTGTCAACAAGAGTTTATGTTCACATGGCTCAAGAGGAGTTGACATACTTTACGGATATCTACTCTCAACGGATCTATAGTACATGATCACAAGGAAGACACTTTGGTTAAACATATTACATAATGGATAAAGATCTTTTGGTGTATCTATTTTCAACGTCTCTTAGTATTATGGAGTAACAAAGACACTTGTGCAAGTTATCTCTTCCAACTAATATTCTTTTACAATTGCTATATAAGTAGCTAAAGATTAAATCTGGAATCAACAACAAGGAAAATAAAGAAAGAGAGCCCAGAAGAAAAGAAACGTTCCACGCTTCTATCAGAATGGAAGAACAACAAGATAAACAATAGAAACACAATCGAGTATGTAGAATTTTTGTCATATGTTGTAAATTGTACAAAGCCTTAAGATTTCTTAAACATTGAATATATTAGAAATCTTAAGTGTTGTGATCTTTGTTATGGTTATTTACCATGTACCCCTGATTGAGTATCAAGTACACCTTGTTGTCCATTCTGCTAGACTGATTGTTTAGTAGTTTAGAAAAAAAGTCTTTTGCTATGTGCTTGAGCATCAAAGTTTTTTGTTGTGAGCTTGAGCCAAGCAAGTCTCTTGCTAAGTGCTTGAGCATTAAAGTATTGATAAGTTGTTGATTAAGTAAGAAGTCTTGGACTGTAGGTCTAAGCAAAAGTCTTGAATCTGTGAGATTTGAGCAGGGAAGTCTTGGACCGTGGGTCTGAGCATAAGTCTTGAACATGAGGGGTTTAAGTAAAAGTCTTGAATATGTGGGATTTGAGCAGGGAAGTCTTGTACTGTGGGTCTAAGCAAAATTATTGAATCTTAGGGGATTAAGCAGGAAGTCTTGGATCCATGAAATCTAAACATGAAGTCTTGGGTTGAGGGTCTAAGCAGGAAGTCTTGAACCTGAGGGGTTTAAGCAAGAAGTCTCGGGTTGAGGGTCTGAGAAGAAAAGTTTTATGCTTAAGGGCATAAGCAATTGTAATCTTTTTTTTTATTATAGTGGAAAATATCTTGTGTTGCAAGGGGACTTGACTACTCTCAGTTTGGGAGAAACCAGGATAAATCTTTGTATGTTTTGTTGTTATTTATTTGCTTATGTTATTATTCCTTTGTAACCTATTAAATAGAATCTGAACTCTGTTCAGAAGCAAAGTAAAAATGGATAATACAGCTCAACCCTCTACTTGTGTATTTTTCTCATCTTCAGTTGGTATCAGAGGTATGATCTATGCATAACACTTAACAGTGGTTCAGATAATCATCTAATGAGAAAAATATGTCAGCTAAAGACTTTCTTTCAAGAAGGAATCAAGTGCCATATGAATAATATTACTTTTCCAATCCTCTTATATTCAGTGGCGACTCCACTGTATTTAAATGATGGAAAAAGAAAAATATATTCTTATATCATTGGTCTTGATAAAAGGGTTTTGACGAAGATTTATGGAATACCCTTTAAGGTGGGATGACAATATTTCAGTCAAAAAATGGACGGGGTCGGGCATTTAACGGGGGTCGACGTTGGGGTCACATGACTACCAACCTTGTTGAGTCAATAAATTTTGTCTTTAAAAGCACCCGTAATTTTCCTATTACAACATTGGTAAGTGCAATGTATTATAGACTGGGATCATTATTTGCTGAAAGGGGTGTAAAGTGGAGTGCATTGTTGAATTCTGGCCAAACATTTACAGACAACTACCTCAAGGTGATGAAAGAAGAAACAACAAAATCCAGCACACATTAAGTCATAATTTTTTACTACACTAACAATATTTTCAGTGTGAAGGAGACAATGAACCACAGTGAAGGGAAGCCTATGAGACATTATAAGGTCAACATACTAAACGGTTGGTGTGACTACGACAAGTTTCAGGCACACCGTGTCCCTTGCTCACATGTTATCGTTGCATGTTCTAATGTGCGTCACGACGGTTATGCTCTTTTATCCAACGTTTACAGGATTTTAAACCTGTTTGGGGTTTACAACACAAGCTTTTCAGTGTTGCCATACGATGAATATTGTCCCGTTTATGAAGGAGATCAAATTTGCCATAACCCAAGAATGCGGAGGAACAAGAAATGGATAACGTTGATAAGTTTAAGAGAAAATGTTCCACGTGTCGTCAAACTGGTCACAACCCAACCTGATGTCCCAATGTGGGAACAAGTAATCGTTAGTGTTTTATTTTATTATCATGTATTATTTTCAGATTAATATCTAACTTCTCAATTTTTTGGACCATTAATCATCGAGTACCAAATATCATTAGCAACAGATCAAATATCACAAACCAAACAACTTTATGCTTCATTAAATAACACAACACATGCATAAATAACACAACATAAATCAACGTAGATAAAAATACTTAAAAACAACATTTAACACAACTTCTCTAACTGATTACAACTATCAGTTTGATTTCATTTTGTCCAAACATCATTTCCCTCGCTTCCTTATCATTTTTGACTCGCACCCACCCACGTCGGGTATCGTACTTCTCAATACTTCTAATTTGTTTCTCTTCTGGTATGGTTCCTTCTAACCAACGCTTCAACTCCTTCTGTAGTTGCTCTAAACTACAGATGTTCCAGAAAAGCATATCCATAGCTGATTTTTCTCTTTAAAAAATCATTTTCTCTAGCGACGAAGATACATCTTAAAACTAACCGAAGAAATTTTAAATATATGTGAAAAATAGTTCACCCCACACCTCTATTTATATCAAATCGATATTGTACATAAATAATAAAATATTTAAAGGTTCCACCCACTGTAGTGCCGACACTGTACATAAGTAATAAAATATTCAAAAATTCCGCCCATTACAGTTTTGATACTGTACATAAATAATAAAATATTCAAAAATTCTGCCCATTGTAGTGTCAACACCATACTTAATTAATAAAATATTCATATATTAATATATATTAATATTAATAAAATTATATTAATTGTTAATATATTAATTAATATATATATTAATATTAAACTTGTATTAATATTAATATATATTAATTAATATACATTAAGTCATCGTTGTAAAAAAAAAAAATTTAGCATGGATATTGCCGCCCTTTCAATGTACGGTAGAGTTGGTTCTGCCCTTTCTAGACGGCAGTATTTATATGGATTTTTTTGTATTTTAAAAATGTGATATTTTTGTATATATAATCTATAAATCTATAAATTATATAAAAGGAATACTTTGTTTTAGTATGATCTATTTTTTTATCATTTTTACCCTTATTTTATTATAAAATTTATTTAATAACTTTTTATTATTAACTTTCATATAATTTATTATTTTAAACTTTTATATAATTTCTTATTATTAATTTTTATATATTATACTTTTAAAAAAAATTATTTTAAAAAACTATCGTTTATATTTTTATGCGCATTAAAAAAAAACTGACAATGTTTGTTTGGACGCTACATGAATATATGGTAAAATGGAATTATTTCCTAATAATGTGGTATAGTGGAAAAAATTCAAAATATATTCAAATTGGTTCTGTTGTCACCGTCGCAGCCGTGGGTCTGCGTCCCCGCTGCCGTGCATATAGTAGAAGTTCTGTTGTCGTCCTCTTCGTGTTGTTTAGCAAATGCCGTCTTAGTGTGTAGCTTTTATTGATGTTGTCGCCGTGCATATAGATCTTGAGCTGTGATATCCGACGGTTCCATCGCCATCACCAGATGCATAGGTACTATTGCATATTCACGTCTTGTTTTTCCGCTGCAAGGGGTGGTTGTTTACTACTTTCCGCCGGAGTGACACCAACGAATTTTAAAACACAATTTGGATATCCAGTTAAAACCATTTGGACACAAATCCGGTTTTATAAATATGGTTTTGGATTTTAGGCCCATATCCGATCCTAGAATACAAATGTCGACACGACCCGGCCCATGAAAAAAACCGGTTATTAACGAAATGACGTCTCCGTTAAGTTAACTTTTTATTTTTTTTCTGTCGGTTTCCACTTGAGTAAGAAAACGGGGAACCATTACATGAGTATAACTATAATTACCTTTTCGGTTCTACAGATACAAATTTCAAGCGTGTAGAGAAAATGAAAATGGTGAAAACCGTGATTCTTGTTCTACTAATATCGTTCCTTTCAATTTTACACTTCTCAGACGCCGAAGAAGAAGAAGCTTTTGACGTTCGCAAACATCTCTCTACTGTATCCAGGTTTTTCTCTTTCGTTCCCATACCATAATCGACCGAAATCTTTCGTTTTTCCTTTATTCTGCTTCCTCATTTTTGTTGCCTCTGATTTTGTCGAGACTTTTGTATGCATTTGTGCTTGCGTGTGTGCTTGATCAATTTTTTGAAACTTATTGAGATTGATGAAATTGTTCTTGTTAATTTTCTGCTTAGGTATGGAGTTGTGAAAGACATTACCGACAAAAACTTCATTCCTTCTAAAATTCCTGAAGGATGTACTCCAATACATTTAAATCTAGTGGTAATTTTCTTTACAGTTTAGTGTTAATTAATTCATTAATTATGAAAGATGTTCTACGTTTACTACACATTTAGCCTTGTGTTTTTGTAATTTTCAGAGAAATTCAGTATATTTTATATTGTTATGTACCAATTAAGGGTTTATTTGGAGGAAAAAAATCTATAAATGTATTAAGAAGTTTGAAATGCACTTATATATAGAGGCAATTTTTTCTCTCAAAAGGAGGTTGTAATTAGAGACAGAGGGGGTAATATTGATGGCTTTAAACTGTTGGGCAATAGTTCTTGACTAAATGGAAGAGTGTGATGATTGATAATGCTATGTTACATTGCCAGGCAAGGCACGGAACCCGTTCTCCAACAAAGAAAAGAATAAAGCAGTTGGACAATTTGTCAGCCCATCTGGAAGTTCTTATAAGGGATGCAAAAGAGAAACATTTGTCTTTGGAGAGAATTCCTACTTGGTTGAATGGATGGAAATCTCCTTGGCAAGGAAAGCTTAAGGGTGGTGAGTTAATTAAAAGAGGAGAGGAAGAATTATATGCTCTTGGAATCAGGGTTAGAGATAGGTTTCCAAGTTTGTTTGATGAGGATTACCATCCAGACATATATCCTATAAAGGCAACTCAGGTTAGTCTATCTCAATGTACATTAGTTGTCACTAATAGTGTTTTGGAAGAGTCATGAAACATTGCTTCTCAAGCCCATAGGGGAAACAATATGCTCGTTGTTTTGAATTAATAAATGAATACTAAGACATCATGATTAGTTGCAGTGCCATTGCAATATTGAGAGTCTGACACATGAATATTCCTTTTGATATTTCAAAAACTTACGCATCTCTCTTATGTGTGGAAAATAGATTCCCCGAGCATCAGCTAGTGCTGTCGCATTTGGAATGGGTCTTTTCAGTGGCAATGGAACTCTTGGACCTGGGCAGCACAGAGCTTTTTCTGTTATAAGTGAAAACCGTGCTAGTGACACCATGCTGAGATTTCATGAATGTTGTCAAAACTACAAGGTAATGTTGTAGCCACCATTGATTTCTCAAGAGGATTTCTAATGCAAAAGTTTCATGTTTATCTGACAAAGTTGCATTACATGTAATCTGATCATGGATTAGCCAATTTCATGCTTTTTAATGTATTTACGATTATGCTTCTATACATTATTATGTTATATACAGTCACCCAAACTGCATGTGGCACCTTTGCTGGGCTTATATTTTAGACCATTTTTAACGGCCAATTAGGAAGACCGTGTTTCTGTGTTACTTTCAGCAATAAATTTACTTCCATTTCTCTGTTAGGTGCTTTCTGCTTACAGTTTGTCCCATCACACTGTTACTACGGAGATTAACAAATTTAGTTGAAATCACTGTATTTGTCTAATTTAAAGGCCTTCGAATGTTGAATATGAAAGCAATTTTATGTTTCAAGAGGCTATACTTAATATTCATACATATGTTAACTCTATTTATCTATATTAATCATTTTGCGATCTTCGGTAGTCTTAAAAGGTATTGTATGTCTCCTAACAAAAAAAATAGTCTAGTTTATTTTCCTGACTTTTTTTTAATGGTTATATGATTTCTTTTGTTATGAGAGCAGGATTTCAGGAAAAGGCAGGAGCCTGCAGTTGATAAACTTAAGGAACCTATCTTGGATGAGATTACATCTGCATTAGTTGAGCGTTATGGGCTGAATTTTACAAGGCAGGTTACATCAACCCTCTGGTTCTTATGTAAAGAGGTAACAACATTTCTTTATTTCCAGCTTCTTTTGATTTTCCCTATGTTTTTCTTTTAATTTCACACATAATCATTTACTAGTGTCTTGTAGGTTAGTTATTTTTGCTTCTCGGTTTCCAATTGTTCAATTTGTGGTTATTTTGACAGGAAGCATCCTTGTTGGATATAACTGATCAAGCTTGTAGTCTTTTCAGCCCATCTGAGGTACTTTGTACTTTTATGGTCAAGATGTTGTGATTTGATATTTGATCTAACCTTTGACTTTTTCCTTTTTATTTGCTTGGGAATATTTAAATAAAGTAAAAATTAAAAGATGTCAGACCATCATTTAATTTTGACGTTATGATACACAAGAACCAAGTTTTGACTCCTTGATATGATATTTCTATAATATGTCAACTGACCGCAAAGAAACTGAATATGGCATTTTTCATGCTGAATGCTAAGGAAATTACTATTGTTGAGTGTACTCAAAAAACTCGTTTAGCTCTCACACATATAATCGAGATCTGTGGCTGAGTTTTTCTTCATTACAATTGCATGTTGCGTGCTTATAAAATGTTACATGTATATAGATTACATTGCTGGAGTGGACAGATGACTTGGAAATGTACATTCTGAAGGGTTATGGTAAATCAATAAATTATAGAATGGGGATGCCATTACTTGAAGATGTTGTTCAATCCATGGAGCAAGCTATCATGGCTAAAGAAGGTAATTTAGCATTTTTAATAGAGGTTCTTGCATGTCATATCATTTTCTTAGAATTCGGATTGGACCTAACTCAATTTTACACAATCGGTTTGTAAGGTGAAGATTACTCTCACTTATTAACATATTTTCCAAGTCATATCTCATCCGATGTGCGATTTTTTAACACACCCCCTTACACCAAGTACAAGTGAATTTGGTGCGTGCATATAAATGGTGGGTGGTCTATAGTGGAAACCTGATAGCAGGTGTCCCAACGGATCTCAGAGGCTCTGATACCATTTTCATAAATGTGCTGTGCCTCTTTTCTGCAATGTCCTCCTCCTTCTTCCTATGACCTCGAGTTTGTTTGCAAAAGGCCAACCGGGAAGCAATAACCCTGCCACAGTCATCTCTATACTATTGTGTTTTTCTTCATTCACCAAGCCACCGAAAGCTTTTCTGGACTCTTTCTCCGCAGCACCATGGCTCTCGCTACCGAGGGCGCAACAAACTCTGTGGAGGCCGTGGCCTTCGGTTTTCTGACGGACAAAGAGATACTACCTCTGCCCCAAATTATAAGTCACTTTGTCAAAAAAAATTGTCCCAAATTATAAGTCACACATTCCCAATGTTATACTAATGTCATTTTTTCCAATATAACCTCAAGTATTTATTATTATTTATTCTTTCAACTCTTTTAATTTCTCTCTCCTGTGTAATTATGAGGGGCATTACTATAAAGTTATACATAATTTGTCTTTCCCATAAAGTAATAATTACTACCTCTGTCCAAAATTATAAGTCACTTTGCCAAAAAAGTTTGTCCCAAATTATGAGTCACGTTATATTCCCAATGTTATATTAATGACATTTTCTCCAATATATTCTCAAGTATTTTTTATTTTTTATTCTTTCAACTCTTTTAATTTCTCTTTATAATTATGAGGGGCATTACTGTAAAGTCATACATAATTTGTCTTTCTCATAAAGTAATAATTAAGTTTCTTAATTTGTGTGAAATGTCCGAAACGTCTTATAATTTAGGACGGAAGGAGTAGTTAAGAGTAGTCGTGTTAAAGTAACCGATGCCATTCTGGTAGATAGTCTTGGTCGTCTCATACCTGGTGGATTATATGATCCTGCTTTTGGTCCTCTTGTGGATAGGTTTCCTTGTAAAACCTGTGGTCTGCCCAAAGATCACTGCTCAGATCATTTTGGTCATATTGAGCTTGTTGCACCTATCCACAACCCTCTGATATTCACATTTCTTGGCAATATTATAAGGAAAACATGTTTCTCTTGCCATCATTTTAAGGCCTAGCAGAAACGGGGTGGAAAAGCGTGTGTCCCAATTGAAGTTAATTATGGATGGGAATATTAGCAAGGCCAAAAGTTTGGATGAAATTGAACTAGATGGACCTCTAGATTGAGGCGATGGTGATGGTGATGATGAAAACCAATGTAGTAGAACCGAGCAACCGGTAGAAAATTGGACATCCCTTCAATTTTCCGAGGCAATGTCTGTTCTAAGAACATTTCTACATAAGGATTACAGGAAGTGTTGAAATTGTGGAAACATCAGTCATAATTTGAAGGAAAAGTTGTGTATCGTCACTAGAAGGATGGCGATGTAGTGCTTGTCAATCGACAGCCCACACTTCATAAGCCTAGTATAATGGCACATTTAGTCCGTGTTCTAAATGGGGAGAAAACAGTTCGCATGCATTATGCAAACAGCAGTACATACAATGCTGATTTTGATGGTGATGAGATTAATATTCATTTTCCACAAGATGAAATTTCACGCGCCGAAGCTTACAATCTTGTAAATGCCAACAACCAATATGTGAAGCCTACAAGTGGTGATTCAATCAGAGCCTTGATTCAGGATCATATTGTAAGTGCTGATCTTCTCACCAAAAAAAAAGATACCTTTTTTAGCTGTGAAGAGTTCAATCAACTTCTCTACAGATCTGGTGTATCCCTGACTGCGTCAGGCTTTGTCATTTGTAAACCAGGACAGAAAATATTCATGTCAAACTCCGAGAGTGAAATGTTTCAGTTTCCTCCAGCAATATTCAAGCCAGAGCCACTGTGGACAGCGAAACAGGTTATTGGTTCATTGCTATGCTATATCACTAAAGGTTGCCCACCATTTACAGTTGAGAAGAATGCAAAAATCTCATCTAGTTTTTTTAAGACTCAAATGAGGGAGGGAAAAAAACACTAAAGATACCTCAAGAAAAAGGGATGAGAATGAGGATAAATTGTTGATATATAAAAATAATTTGGTGCGCGGTGTAGTTGACAAGGCTCAATTTGGTGACTACGGAATGGTGCATACAGTGCAAGAGTTTTATGGCTCAAATAGTGCTGGCATTCTTCTGTCAGCTATTCACCAACTTTTTACAGATGCACGGGTTCACATGTGGGGTTGATGATCTTCTGATAAATGAAGGAAAGGATAGTGAAAGAATAAATCAACTTGAAAGCTGCGAGGGAATTGGTGACATTGTTCATCGTGAGTTCATTGGAGTCATGGAAAGTGATAATATTGATCCAATCACAATGCAGTTGAATGTTGAGAAAAAAATAAGCAGTAATGGAGAAGCAGCCTTAACATACATAGATAGGAAGATGATAAATAATCTTAACTCCAGAACTAGCTCAGGGGTATTGAAGGAGCTACTACCTGAAGGAATATCAAAACCTTCAGGAAAAAATTGGATTTCTCTTATGACTACATCTGGAGATAAGGGAAACTTTCAGCAGATATCTTCTCATATTGGCCAGCAAGAGTTGGAAGGAAAACCAGTCCCACCTATGTTTCTTGCAAACCTTACTGTGCTTTCCATCATGGGATTGTTCCCCCAGGGCAGGAGGGTTCATTATGGATCGGTTTCTTACTGCTCTTCGTCCACGTGAATATTACTTTCATTGTATGGCTGGTTGAGAAGGAATGAAGAATTGGTTTACAGCAACTGTTGCCGTCAGCTGGGTAGATCCAGTCTTTATATTAACAAGTTGCCTGATGCTCTTAAAGGAAAAGCAGAAAACTTCATTCATGATTTCTCTTCAAAAGAGAGAAATTCCAGTTCATTGAAACATGAAGATTTCCTATAGTTGATGGAGCACAAGTACGTCTCAAGTCTTGCTCAACAGAGTGAACCAGTTGGTGTGTTAGCTTTCTCAGTCTGTGGAAGAACCGGCAACACAGATGACTTTGAATAATGAATACTTTCCATCTTGCTGGTCGAGGTGAAATGAATGTGATTCTTGGAATTCCTCGTTTGCACTAAATTGTGGTGGCAGCCTTAGATAAGCATTAAGTCTTCCTTTATGTCATGCCCCCTGAGATCCAATAAATCTATGGAAAATCATTCTACATATGTTAATCATTTGTTTTCCTGAGCCATTTTGGATTTCTCTCCCGCGGATAGAATTTACGTTCCTGCCTTCCCTTGCTGGTTTAGCTCCATATGTTAATCATTTGTTTTCCTGAGCCATTTTTCCTTTGTCACTATTTGTATGTAACATTTTGTTAATTCTTATGGGTTGAAATCCTAGTTAATTCAGAATTAGTAATTAGAGTTAGTATTACTTCACTATTGTTTTTTTCCCTTTTGGAGGCTGTATCTTGAATAAGTTGCATTGTGTGAACCATTCTCTCATTTCAATTTTCTTTATTGCTTCTGTAGAAAAACATGTGCCTGGCAGCTTTGAAAAAGCAAGACTTCGGTTTGCACATGCAGAAACTGTAGTCCCATTCTCATGTCTGCTTGGTTTATTTCTTGAAGGGACTGGTGAGGCTTTTATAGTATTTTCTTGAATAAATTTTTATCAACTTCTATTTGGTTTCATTGCAAAGTAGTGGTAGAGTATGTTTATGATTATGAGTCTTCTCTTTTAACAGAGTTTGACAAAATCCAGAAGGAGATACCTTTGGCGTTTGCTCCAAAGCCTCCACAGAAAAGAAAATGGAGGGGTAGCACTGTGGCTCCTTTTGCTGGTAACAACATGCTGGTCCTGTATAGATGTCCTGCGCCAGACAAAGCTAGAAGCAAGCACTTTGTGCAAGTGCTGCACAATGAACACCCTATTCCAATGCCGGTAAGCTTTTGGTTTCTTATGAAGTTTATGAATGTGGTTCAGAGGTTGTTGAGTTCTATTCTTGATTGCTTAAACCTGCATTATGTCGTTGTGCATTAATATACAATTTTGTTGTGTTATTGCTACAGGGTTGTCATGGTTCTGATTTCTGTCCATTTGAAGTATTCAAGGTGACACTATGATCCCACTCTATCACACAAAATAATCAGTGTGCAAGATTAATTTGCTGACATTTTTTTAATCTACCACTATTTTATTACCGATTTTTCATCACAGGAAAAAATAGTTGCTCCTCATCGGAAGCATGACTACGATACAGTCTGTAACGCAAAGCTAGAGCAGAAGGGCAGCAAGATATTCCAAATACTTCAGTGGCTTTTTCAACTAGGTAAAGATGACAAGTACCCCAAAGACGAATTTTAGTTTTTTTTTTTTGGAAAGGAAAGAAGACAATTCAACCGAGTTCAATTCTCATGTTCTTTTTTGGCGATACCACTTAACAAATTTCAGGCTAAGCACTTCTAGCAGAGAACAACGATTTGAATGCCAGTACAAGAATGCCTTTGGCATCTTAAGCTTGGTGTTCAGTAGCTTGTAACACTTGAGAGTTTTGGTGACGGAAAGAAGAGTTCTAGATAACAGTTTCCCTTTTTCAGTTAGTTTTAAGCAGCGCTCTACACATATGATGTAGGTAGATGTTTCATGCACACATTTTGCCATTTCATATGAATTTCAGTATTTTAATTTACACATAGTTGATACTAAAGCAGCGATCTTATGATTTCTTGTAATGATCCTTCTTTTGTTTGTGTCTGTTGAATGATTTTGTGTAGCAGTTTTAGATGAATGATGATATTATGATCTAACGTTAAAGATTGTGTTAGATTTCTAATTATAGGCGGTCATCAGGCCTGTCATGTTGTTTAATTTTTGGATTATATTGGTGTGAATTACTTGGTTCTGCTACGATTTTGTTAAGATGCATGTCATTATGCGCGTCATTATTAATTTATAAAATGAGAAGCAGTTCTTGAAAAACAAAAGGATTCTGGGGTGGATGTGATCTAAGCACTAATTTCAGCTTAGATCTTTGAAAACAGTATACATGTGTAGGATCTACTTGGTTGGAAGTTTTGTAAGATATATTTTAAATAATTTGAATTGATTCAGTTTATTAGAAGAGTGGAACGAATAGAGGGAATTGCTCTTTCTTTTTCATTTTTTTATTAATTTTTTTCTTCTACAAGGTTATCATTGCTTCATCTCTTTTTGATATGTTAATTTTTGTTAAGTTAACGCATATGCTCCCGAGAGTCTAAATAAATTTCTATTCTTTTGTAAGCAAATCTATCTGTATATTATAAGATAATATATAGGGTTTTGCATTCTAAAATAGGCTAACCTGTCGCAATATGTACTTATGTAGGGTTTTGCATAGTAAATTCTATTTATAAGATAATATTTAGGATTTCGCATCCAGTAATATTTGGAGATGACATGTTTCTTTTTCTTTTATAAAAGCAATTGAATTAGTATAGAATACAAGGCTTATTCAACCTATTACAACATCAAAGAACTTTTAGAGAAATTTCTAAACAACACAATCTATCTTAAGCATCTTAAAGGGTCCATAAAAAAGCCAAAACAAATAGGAGTTGAAGAAATTTTACTTAGGCAAGATCATTTTCAAACAAAGAATTTAATGGTCCAGCAAACATCATTGATTCATATTACAAACACCATTGTTAAAAATAATATTGTTCCTTATCCTTCAAAGGCATCAAACAATTGTTAACCAAATAGATCCAAATTTCAAGTTATCATATCATCTCTGTTAATACACATTTCAAACCACTCCACAAAGAAGTTCTAATAACTCCTTGCATATACGCATCCGGACCAGTCTCCTACCTTATCCCAAATAGCCAAAGCAATAAGGCATTCGAAGAAAGAGTGTTGCAGATCTTCTTCCAAATCATGACAGAAAACACACATACTATCAAAGTTGTTGATTCCTCTCTTCGATAGTTGGTCATTCATAGCAAGCCTATTCCAAAATACTCTCCAACCAAAAGTTAAAACTCTCGTCGGTACTTTGATCTTCCAAAGAGATCCAAACACTTCGGCTTGGTAAATTAGTAGTAGACTCTATTGTCTATAATCTAACATCAGCTGCTAAGCAACCCTCACATTAAATACTAGAGAATTCTCAACCTTCCATCGAATGCCATCTTGCATCCCCAAAGAAGGCGAAATCACCTCTAACAGATTCTTCAGCTCCAAAAACCTTGTCGAGGCAGAAACTTGAACTGAATGAGGAATTCCTAGATCTCCCCAAAACCACCTCCTTTTGCTCCAAGAGCCCAAAGAGAACTTCATGGCTTCTTTTTTGTTGCTGCTATCATACAAATCTTCAAACAGCTTAGCGATCAGAGAAGAACAGAGCCAAGGAGCTAACCAGAAAGGGATGGAATTTCCATCACCTGTCTCAAAATAGATTCTACCTACAAAACAAAAACCTAAATTAGTAGTAGCAGCTCCACTCTTGATCAAATCCTTCCACCAAGAAAAAGTCAAAACCCTCAAAGTAGGTTTGTCCAACATAACTTAATTCTCAATGAAACCATATCTCGCTTTGAGAACTTCCTTCCATAAAGACTTTGTGCCCTCTAAAATCCTCCATTTCCATTTAGACAAGAGATCAAGATTAAACCCATTCATACTTTTAATACCAAGTCCACCATTTTCCTTCGACCTACACGCCAGATCCCACTTCACCCAATGTATTTTTTACTTATCTTCAGAGCCCATTCAAGACAGTCGTTGGAACTTTATAGAAAGAAAACCAAAAATAGGTAGACTAGTCAACACGGAGTTGATTGATTAGGGTGATTCTTCCTGCCAAAGATGAAAATCTACCCCTCCAAAGAGCTAGCTTAGATTTAAATTTGTCAATGATTGAGATCTAAGATTTGATTCTTCTAGGGTTAATCCCAATAGGGATTTCCAAGAAGCTAAAAGAGATCTTTTTAATCTTACAAGATAAAAAAGTAGAGACTGCCATAAGAAAATGACATCTCACATTAACACTAATAAGCCTACTCTTATTAAAATTCACCCTCAACCCCAAAATAAGTTTGAGTCCCCTAAAATCGCTTTAATGTTCCATAGATTCTTCAATCCCCCTCTCCTATAATCAAAGTATCATCTGCAAACTGAATAATTTCCACTAAATTTCCCTCTCCACACTAAACCCCTTGAAATCACCCACTTTATCAGCCTTTTTCATCAAGCAAGATAAACCTTCAGTGACAATGATGAAAAGAAAAGAAGATAAAGAATCTCCATATCTTAAGTTTTTTTCCACTTCAAAGTCCTTCGTAGGACTACCATTAACCAATATAGATAAATGACAGTTGAAGATGCATGCCTCCACCCACCTCATCCACCTTCTCCCAAATTCCATTTTGATCATCAAATAACGAAGAAAGTTTCAGTTAACACAATTATACACTTTTTCGAAGTCAACTTTGAATAAAAAATAATCCTTCATATCCCTAGTAGATTTGTCTACAATTTCGTTTGCGATTACAACTCCATCTAACAATTGTTTTCCAGGGATAAAGGTTGATTGGCAGGGAGACCGCCAATAACCCTTTTCAACCTCGCCATCAACAATTTCGCCAAGATCTTATACAAACACCCTACCAAACATATAGGTCTATATTCACCCAGATTCAAATGATGATTTACTTTAGGAATGAGAGTAAGGAAAAATGAAGTTACCGCTTTAGGAAGGTAAGCATGATTATTAAAATCGCTCACAAACCGAATAATATTCTCCTTCAAGATTAACCAACCCTTCTTAATAAACACAAAATTGAATCCATCAGGTCCCGAGCTTTTTGATCCTTAGCAACTCCAAACCGCTGCTTTGATTTCGTCTTCATATAAAGGGGACTTTAGAAGCTCAATATCAACTGCTGATAACAAGTTGAAAGAACAACCTTCTAACAAGGGCCTGCTAGAATCTGGTTCAACAAATTTCTCTTTAAAATAGCTTCTAAGTTCTAACTGTCTCCTTAACTTCCTCCATAGAATCCATTAAACCATTCTCAGTTTCCACCATTCCAATAAACTTCCTCCTAACTCTCCCCTTAATCCAATTGTGATAAATTTCTATTTCAGATAACCGACACGATTCCATTTAACCCTAGCTTTTTGGAATAACATATTATCCTTAATGAATAAATTTCTCCAAATCAACCTACAAGCTAAAGACCTTTTTTCTACAAGCTCTTTCACCTCTTTATCATCTACAGTGGCCAACTGATAATCTACCTCATTTAAAGCCTCAATTCCTTCTTCTATTTTGAGATCATACCACCCAAAAACATCTTTGGTCCATCTCTTAATTCTATCCTTTAACACTTTGAATTTCTCTTTGATAATATAGTCACTCCTACCTTGAACAATAATCTTTTTCCACTCCTTTTCTACAAATTTAAGGAAATCAGGATTATCAAACCAACATTCATTTGACTTAAAAGTGATAGAATAGAATATTTTGTTGTAATTAGTCATAATTAATTTTCTATAATTAGGTTGTATCATTATTAGATAGTTGACCAAAGGTTACACATTGATGTATATATATTCTATTCAGATCAATGTGAAAGACGACAATTCCATTATCTTACATGGTATCAATCCTAAACGATCCCTCTCTAAATTTAAAATTAAAAAAAGACCTTTTTCTCCCTCATTACAGTCTGCCGCTGCATACTTCTTCTCCCCCCTGGAAGTCTACCACCGCAATAGGACTGCCGTCCTCTGTACCGCCGCCGCCAAACACGAGAACAACCCTATTCTCTTGCCTTCCGCCTCAGTTCGCGCCACCGCCGTCGCACACTTCCGTGCACAAGGACCCACGCGATTTCGATCGCGTATTCTGATCCCTGCTTTCCGATCCCTGTTTCACTGTTCCACCTGCAGCCATGTCTGATTCAGGGAACTTTACATTTTAGACTACATTTATCCCCATCTCCCATTACAAAGCTTATCTCCTACACTGACGCTGATTGGGGTGGATGTCCTGACACCAGACGTTCCACTTCTGGTTACTGTGTTTTTCTAGGTGACAACCTTATTTCTTGGTCTTCTAAAAGACAACCAACACTCTCCCGTTCCAGTGCTGAAGCCGAATATAGGAGGGTTGCGAATGTTGTCTCCGAATCGTGTTGGATTCACAACCTTCTTCTAGAACTCCATTTTCCTATTCCTCAAGCTACTTTGGTGTATTGTGACAATGTTAGTGCCATCTATCTATCCGGTAATCCTGTGTAGCATCAACGCACTAAGCATATTGAGATGGACATTCATTTTGTTCGGGAAAAAGTGGCTCGTGGTCAGGCTCGCGTCCTTCATGTTCCCTCAAGACATCAGATCGCAAATATCTTCACCAAAGGACTTCCTCGCATTCTCTTTGATGATTTTCGGACCAGTCTAAGCGTCCGTGAACCTCCCGTTTCGACTACGGAGGTGTGATAGAATAGAATATTTTGTTGTAATTAGTCATAATTAATTTCCTATAATTAGGTTGTATCATTATTAGATAGTTGACCAAAGGTTACACATTGATGTATATATATTCTATTCAGATCAATGAGAAAGACGACAATTCCATTATCTTACAAAAAGATTTATGACCCCAACTGATTGAGCAAATCTTCAACCAAATCGGGCAATGATCTGATATATCCAATTATCCAATCAACTCACCAACCACACCTCATCTATGAATAATTGAATCATCCACTAAAAATCTATCTAACATGCTCATAACTTTACTATACCCACTGAACTAGCTAAAACGATTACCTGTAACTAGAAGATGAATTAAACTCAATTCAAAGATGAAGGCTTTGAATTCCCTCTGCTCTAAACTCCTAGTGGACAAAATCGGACCCTTCCTTTATGATGAAGTAGAAATTGCGTTAAAGTCACCTCCCATAATCCATAAACTATCTAACAGCTTCCTCTTGAGGTTAATCAATTCACTCCATATTTTCCTCTTAGATTTGATTCCACACGCAAAGTAGATGTTAATCGCGTAATAAATTTCAGTCTTCCAAACCAATTTAATACCAAGGTAGTCTTCTCCTTTGAAAGAAGATATAGGTTTAACAGTACCCGCGTTCCACATGGTGATGATACCTCCAGATTAACCTTAAGCACTGCTAAAAGACCATCCCACCTCACAATTACTCCACAAACTACCAATAATAGAATAATCAACCTCCCACAATTTAAACTCTTGAATGAAAAGATGTCAGCACAACTAGCCTTGAAGTTGTTGCTAATTCTTCTTCTCTTGGAAAAATTACCACCCCCTCTAATATTTAGTGAACCAATAATCATTGGGCACCGTTTTTGATTGCCTTCTTGTAGTTGAATCTGACTTTATCCATTGCTTCCATTTCTGCTATCTTCTTAGGACAATCATTCGTCTTATCACTCGCCACCATACCAAGGTTGGAAATAGCGTTCCAAATTATCCCAGAATTTGTGATTATGATTACACAATCGAACATCTGAATTCAAAGTTTGATCACAACTTAAGATTGCTCCAGCAGAAAAATTTTCAGATTCCTCCGATACAGCCTTCGATTGATGATTGTGAAAAAAAGAACAAGGAACCACATTCTTCCTATCAGAGTCATTGGCATGGGAATATTCTGTCATCTTAATACTAAAAACTTCATCATTAATCTGGATTTTAAAAGTTTCTGTTGTGAATAGGATACCGTTAAACAAAGTATACACAGTTTCTTATCAAGAAACACACAAGGGTTAGGGTTAATAAAGAAAAAAAAAACAACAAGGAACAACAAGAATTGGTTATTAAACTGCTATTCTTTCATTTCTCTTAGAACAAGATTACAAGTATACAAGAATAACAAAATAACCTCTCTCCCTTGAAATTATGATTTTATCTTCCTATTTTTCCTTATCCTAAGATTGAGAAACTAGCATCCTATTTATAATAAAATAGCACACTAACCTAATGGGCTTTTTAACAATTACCCATTACAAGCTAACTTAGGGTACAAGCTAACTTAAACAATTGAGCTTACAAGCAAGGCCCAATTCAACATGTTAACAACCCTAGCAATATTGACTAATACATGTTAGAACAAACTTCGACTACAACATGCATTACTTGTGAACAGACTTCGACAACACTAGAGTTCGATCCAACATCTCACAAATCTCCACCTTGGATCTAACTCTATAACATCAAGAAACTAGCTTTCTTCATGCAGCTTTATTAACTGCATACAGTGGAAAAACTTGCAACTGGGCAATGTCTTGGTGATCATATCAGCAGCATTATGATCTGTCGAAACTTTCAGCACTTGGACTTCTCCATGCTCGATTACCCCTCTGATGAAATGCAGCCTCACATCAATGTGCTTGGTTCGCTCATGATAGGTTGAATTCTTCGACAGATGTATTACACTTTGACTATCACATTTAACAGTGATAACTCGACCTTGAAGTTTTAGCTCCTTTGCAAAACCTTCAAGCCACACTGCTTCCTTCACAGCTTCAGTTAGAGTAATATACTCCGCTTCAGTGGTTGATAGGGCAACGACCTTCTGAAGTGTTGCTTTCCAACTGATTGCTGTCCCAAACATAGTGAACACATATCTGGAGATAGATTTTCTAGAATCCATACAACCTGCATAATCAGAGTCGACATATCCTTCGATTACTGCTTTACTATCTTCACCCAAGGCTCCACTATAAATTAGGACTCTATTCAGAGACCCATTTATGTACCTTAAAATCCACTTCAATGCTTGCCAGTGAGCCTTTCCAGGATTCTCCATGTACCTGCTTACAAGACTTACTGCATATGCTATGTCGGGTCTAGTACAGACCATAGCATACATCAAAGACCAATTTGTCTTCTTTTGATTCCTCATAACTTCCTTATAGTCTCTAAGTTCTTCGTCTAGAACCTCACTTGCAGAGATTAAGGGATAAGCTATAAGATCTGCATACCCAAGTCTTTGAGGTGGCTTGATGACTCTCCTCGACCTGTCTCTTGCTAGCAGTTAGTCATTATCAGTCTCCTCATCTTCGACAACATCTTCTGTGTCTTCTTTGACTTCATCTGGGGTAAGCAATTCAGCATCAAAATGCTCCACCTCAACAGGAATCTCTCCCTGTTCCAGCTCTTCGTCAGCATCATCAGTTTTCTTGAAAGCCATCTCTGCTTCGTTGAAAACTACATCTCGACTGGTGATACACCTCTTGTGACCTGGCTCTAGGCACCATAGCCTATAAGCTTTGACTCCTTCAGGGTATCCCATGAACATGCATTTCAGAGCTCTAGGTTCGACCTTGTCTTGCCTAATATGAGCATAGGCCACACAACCAAATACTCTCAGTCTGTCGAGACTAGGTGGATGTCCCGACAAAACTTCTTCAGGTGTCTTCATTCCCAAGGCAGTCGAGGGACATCTATTTATCAGGTAAGCTGCTGTCGAAACAGCTTCCGCCCAAAACACCTTCTTCAATCCAGCACTAACCAACATGCATCTAACCCTTTCAAGGATTGTTCGATTGAATCTCTTAGCTAAGCTATTTTGTTGAGGAGTACCTGCTATAGTCTTATGCCTTGCAATCCTAGACCCAACACAGTAACTTTCGAAAGCTTCGTTGCAGAATTCAAGGCCATTGTCGGTTCTCAACCTCTTAACCTTTCTGTCAGTCTGAGTTTCGACTAGAATCTTCCAACTTTTGAAATTCTCAAAAGTTTCATCCTTCGTCTTCTGAATGAATACCCATAGTTTTCTGGAATAGTCATCAACGATGGATAGAAAATACCTTGCACCTGAGTGTGAAGGATTCCTTGCAGACCCCCAAAGATCAGTATGAATGTAATCCAGAGATCCATGTGTTCTTTGCTTGCCTTTGTTAAACTTCGCCCTACAGGATTTACCAAATACACAAGATTCACAAAATTCCAACTTTTCGACTTTGTCACCTCCTAACAGGTTCTGCTTCCCCAATTCGACCAGGCCTCTTTCGCTGACATGGCCCAATCTCATGTGCCATAATTCTGTCTTCGACATAGATTTCGTGGATGCAACATTTGTCGAACCACTTACAACCTCAGCCTCAAGGGTATACAAGCCTTGTTTCTTCACGCCTCTCAAGACTTCCTTCGACCCCTTCATGACTCTTAGGATACTTTTCTCTCCTTGAAAAAAATATCCTTTTCTGTCGAATTCCCCAAGAGAAATCAAATTTATCTTCAAGTCAGGTACGTACCTGACTTCAGTCAATAACCTTATTGACTCATCATGGAGCTTGAATCTCACAGATCCA
Organism: Lathyrus sativus; assembly: GCA_963859935.3. NCBI lineage: Eukaryota > Viridiplantae > Streptophyta > Magnoliopsida > Fabales > Fabaceae > Lathyrus > Lathyrus sativus. The sequence goes on from OZ012739.1 coordinate 424,449,515, forward strand.
ATACCTGCAATTTTGCAAGATTTGTTGTTTCCTAACAGCACAGATCCACCATCTTGATCACATAGCTCCTCGAACAATTCTCTGTTTGGAGTCATGTGCCAAGTGCAACCTGAATCCATAATCCACTCTTTCCTCGAGTCGCCACTTGAAACCACAAGAACATCAGATGAGTCGAAGTCATCTTGAACAATGGTTGCATTGCCATTACCTCCATGATCTTTCAGGCGTTCAGGGCACAACTTTCTTATGTGACCCTCCTTCTTAGAGTGGTAACATCGAATACTAAATGTTTCGCCACTATAAGACTTCTGTTGACTTTTACCTTTTTTCTTGTCAAACTTACCATCCTTTCGCAAGAATTTTCCCTTAAGGGCCAAACCTTCGCCCACCGTCGAAGGTTTATGCTCCTTTCGTTCGTTCAAGTCCTTAGAATACAAGGCTGATTGAACTTCTTCAAAGGTCAGGGACTCCCTTCCATACAAGAGAGTTTCTTTGAAGTGAGCATGTGTTTTGGGCAAAGCACACAGCAGCAATAGTGCTTGATCTTCATCATCGATCTTCATATCAATATTTTCAAGATCAAGAATCAGCTTGTTGAACATATCCAACTGCTCAGCCAACACTTTGTCTTCACTCATCTTGAATGAATATAAAGCTTGCTTCAGGTATAGTCGATTCACCAGAGATTTGGTCATGTACAAACTTTCAAGTTTCATCCATAATCCCGATGCTGTAGTCTCCTTTGATACCTGTCGAAGAACCTTATCACCAAGGCTCAATAATATTGCGCTGTGGGCTTTCTCGATCATGCTCGTCTTTTCTTTTGTCGTTAACGCAGCGTCCATGGCTGCCTCACCCTTCAACGCTTCCAAACAACCCTGCTGAACCAATAGGGCTTTCATCTTCAAGCGCCACAGACCAAAGTCGTTCACTCCGGTGAACTTTTCAATCTCATACTTTGTTGAAGGCATCTTCTCCACGCTCACCGCACCAATTTGTTGTGAATAGGATACCGTTAAACAAAGTATACACGGTTTCTTATCAAGAAACACACAAGGGTTAGGGTTAATAAAGAAAAAAAAAACAACAAGGAACAACAAGAATTGGTTATTAAACTGCTATTCTTTCATTTCTCTTAGAACAAGATTACAAGTATACAAGAATAACAAAATAACCTATCTCCCTTGAAATTATGATTTTATCTTCCTATTTTTCCTTATCCTAAGATTGAGAAACTAGCATCCTATTTATAATAAAATAGCACACTAACCTAATGGGCTTTTTAACAATTACCCATTACAAGCTAACTTAGGGTACAAGCTAACTTAAACAATTGAGCTTACAAGCAAGGCCCAATTCAACATGTTAACAACCCTAGCAATATTGACTAATACATGTTAGAACAAACTTCGACTACAACATGTATTACTTGTGAACAGACTTCGACAACACTAGAGTTCGATCCAACATCTCACAGTTTCATTAAGCACCACAACACAGTACATCCTGACCATGATTTTAGCAACGTCCATATAATCTCCCTTCAAAGTGTTTTCGTCGAGACGAACATATTTTCCGACCGTCTTTGATAAAAGTTCAAAAAAAGGGAAGTTCCAAGCATGGAAAGGAATGCCATAACATGTCAACCACGTGACTCTTTGTTTATCCATTACCTCTTCTTTCCATTATCTAATAACCGAGAACCATTGTTTCCACCAAGATTTTGCTTCCTGATAATGTCTCTGATTTCATCAGGTTCACTTTCCTCCAATAAATAGAGATTGACTCCAAGAGGAGTTACCTTGATAGAAAAGTAACCCTCAATCTTAAATCTTGTTTGGATGGTGTACGTCATTACTGGGTTATTAACTAATCCCACATACGCCTTCTTGAATCTTTCAAGATCAGCCTCTACATATTGGAACTTCAGATGAACGAGAGTTTTCCCGAGGATAGGGACATCAGAGGATGTATTAACATTATTCAACACCTCTACAAACGATCTTTCCTCGACTTTAGCTTCTGATGCTCCATACCACCTTCTCGTATGACCATTCTAGATTTGAGCTCATGGTCTAAACCTCACATCCTTCTCTCCTCCATTGTGACCTTTCTCTACTCTAGAAAATCTTGAAATATTGGCATGAATCTTCACATTATCAATAAAGATGTTATCCAACTTTACCGCGAGCAACCTATTATCCCTCTTCAACAAATCTAGCAAAGCCAGAACATTTACCGAATTTGTTTCTCTTAGGAGGTATAACAACTTCATTCACCTTGCCGAACTCATAAAACAGATTAAAAATCTTTTTAGCTTTCAACTTGTCTGGTATCTCAGAACAATAGAAAGAAAACCCATTCCTCACCTCCCACATTTGATCCTCCTCCTATTGGAAAAGAGTCCCATATTTGTGTTGCCATCTTCCTGAATCCTCTCATAGTCACTCGTTTCCACTCCATGAACTCTAATGACATCATAGAATACTCACAAATGATATCCGTAATGGCTTAAATACTTGATACTTTTTTTCCAGCTAGAGTGACTTTTATAATTGAATCCTCTTTATCATTGTCCCTTAGCATAATAAAATCGTTGATGCCTGCCTTAACACATGATAAATGATTCTAATGTCTCGTCTTAGGGGATGACATGGTTGATTGCATCTTTAGTAGTGCTTGCACGTTCTGATGAAAAATCTTCAGTGTCTCTAAAATTTAGAAATTCATTTTCGGATGCATTGCGCCACAATGTTTTTATAAGTGAGTCATCTTTATTTTATAAAAAAATAGTTCACTAATATACATTTTTTGGAATACATCTTAAAGTATTTGTATGATGTTAGTTTGTTTGAGTTGTTGTTTTTCTAATAATAATAGTAGTCCCAATTTCATTAAGGTCGATGAGTAGAGTTAGATTGTGAGCTAACAAACACACACAAATTCAATAGCACCTGTAAAATAAACACTTCAATTTAGCTATTTCAATAGCAATAACTTTAGTCACAAAATTCTTTAACTTAATTTAAATTTTCACTTTAATCCATGAGAATTATTCTGTTAAACATTGTCGTTAAATGTTTTGAAAAAACATTAAGTTTGGGTACGTGGCATGACAAGTAGGCATTCTTTAATAAACAAAGTCAATTAAAAAAAAGATTAATAACATTTTTGCCCCTTGTCATAAACGTTTCCCTCTATAATTTTTTTTTTTTTGTAAAACCAACCTTATCACTTAAAGATTATTGTTTTAACTCTAGTCAGTTTATATATATATATATATATATATATATATATATATATATATATATATATATATATATATATATATATATATATATATATATATATATATATATATATATATATATATATATATATATATATATATATATATATATATAATTCAATTTTATTAGTAATATCTCAAAAAAATAAGTTATTAAAAGCACATTGGCCGAGTGATAGTCATTTTCGTTTAGCAACCATGGTGGCAATGGTTCGAAATTTTAGAACTTTTTCAAAGTGATTTTGATAATTGTTAGGTTAAAACAAATGAAAAAGAAAATAAGTTTCCAGTGGAAATAAAAAATCATAAGTCCACATAAGCATATCTGTAATTAAAAAAAATGTCACTTATCATGACTCATATGCATCCCGTTTTGCAAGGTGGTGCTTCTATTTTAAGAATTTATAAAAAAAAAATCTAATTTTCTAAAATAGGCCTAGATCGGGTCGGATTTCATTAAATATTGATTTTTTTTAAAATAGAAATTTATAAAGACACAATAAAAAATTCACTTTTTCAAGAGAAATGCATCCTATCATGGAATAACTCAACTGTTATAGAATTATTTTTAACATGAATTCTCTTTCTTCCATTACTTCTTCCTCCTTGACATTCAAGCTTATTATTCCTCATTAACAAATTAGTTAAACATAATTACTTCCTCTTTTCTCTTTCACGTTCAAGCTTCATCTTCCTCTTTCACATTCAAGTTTTCTGTTTTGCTTAATTCTCTTTCATTCAATAAGACATTTTCGTTGATGATACCAACCCGCTACAGTGTTTTTCTACTTGTAGTAGGATTTTACGATCTCTGATACGATCCTCAAGTTACGATTTTTGAATCCTCTGCCAATTATGTGTAAACTCTCGAGTTTTTAAACATGGACGATAAGGATATATATCAATCAATCAAATGAAAGTGAGCTGATATTGAACCATATAACCTTTGAAGGAAGTTAACAAGAAGCAAAAGTATGTATATGTCATTCTACCATCCTAAGTATAAAAAGTATATTAAATACAAAAATGTAGACATATTTTAATTATGCAGAACATGATTATTCAAATATTGTGGTATTTGGATTGAACTCTAGTGTCGACAAGGATAGTTTCTTGGTTTGACAAGAGTTGCGCATCCTGTAATCAAAGTCTGTTCTAGTATGTCGTCAAAATTTGTTAGCTTTGTATTTAAGTTAGCATGTCGAATTGGCCCTTGCTTGTAAGTTCAATTATTAAGCTAGATTGTAGCCTAAGTTAGCTTAGTAGTTTATAAATATACTAGTTCTCTCTGGTTCTTGAGACAGGTTAATTATTGGTGTTCACTTGTAATCTTTGAACCCTTATTGAGAAAGTGAATAGTAAAACAATTTTAACCAATTATTCTTATTCTTCCTTCTTCTTTATCTTTTGTAAAACGTAATAAGGTTTCTTGTGTTTGTTCAAGAAACTCAATATTTTTCTCATATTTTGGTTTGTTCTTAACGACATCAATTCACAGTAAATACTAAATTACAAATTAAATTGGCAAACCTATGAAACCACAAACAAAAAATAGAAAGATACATGCTTAGATTTAAAAATCTCAATTGAGTCAATAAAAAACCCTAATTAAAGATTATGTTATGAGCAAATTAAATAATATATTCCTTCCAACAAGCATAATTATATGACATATAAGAAACTATAGTCACAACTAAATATGATTATGATTTGAGTAAAAAGTGGCGTGCCAAGGGATATGTAAACCTTAAAATGAGTTTTGAATGGTTGAGTCTCGTAAAGACAATAGAGGCAGTAAATGCCCCATAATCTGTGTGATAAAGAACATGTGATAAGGGCATTTTCCAAGATCGAAGGCGTTCTCCAAGTATTTAACAGCAGAACCTGATTCAATATAGCCAATTTAAATATCTATTTTACCTTCGTAGAAAAAGAAAAAATTTCCTCCATTTATAAACTTAAACATCTTACTGGCTTGTTGTAGAGCATCAATTAAAAATAAATGGATTTGAGACCACGAACCTTCCACTTCAGTTGTTCGTTGTTGGCATTGGCATGAATGGATTTCTACATAAAACTGTGAAATGTGGTTGTGTTCTTCAGGGGATCCTTTTCAGTTTTGAAATGAACTCAATGAGACCTTTCAGAATGGCAATCTCGTCTTCTTCAGTGAAGAATCTCTGAAGAGTAACACATTTAAAGAGAAATGACCAAAGACCCGATGAAAGAGAAAGTCATTAGATGAAGTAGAATATAATAAAAATGTTCTTTTAATTGAAAACCTCAACCAAATCCCCATACCTCATTTGGTTTTCTTGTTATTTTTGCAATAATATTTTTTTTTAATTTAGATGGGAATGCAATTGACCATAAGTCCTTGAATACAAAGTAGTATTCATCCATTACTTCACAAAAGAAATTGATTTTTAAGGCATGACCTCTAATAATACCATTATCAACCTCAACAAAATACTAATGTACATTTTAAATCTCACGTTTTAGAATCTCAATATCCTTGATTCAGATCTATATGAAAAAGGAAATACTAAATAAGTAACGATTAACCATAAGAAGAACATAAAATACAAGAAAGATAAAAAATAGGTCTACCCCCATTAGTGCAAATCTCCATCATATCTTTGAAGATCGGATATCGATTGAAAAAGAGAAGAGAAAGAAAGAAGGAGATAAATGGTTGTGGTGATGGAAGAAGGAGGAGAGATAGATAAAGATCTGATATCGATTGAAAAAGAGTAGAGAAAGAAAGAAGGAGATAAAGGGTTGTGGTGATGGAAGAAGGAGGATATATATATATATATATATATATATATATATATATATATATATATATATATATATATATATATATATATATATATATATATATATATATATATATATATATATATATATATATATATATATATATATATATATATATATAGAGAGAGAGAGAGAGAGAGAGAGAGAGAGAGAGAGAGAGAGAGAGAGAATGGTGATGATTGGCGGCTAACCTAGGGTTTCTAGGTGTTTTCAAATATCAAATGACTCAAACTAAAAATATTTTAAATAAAAAAAACTAAAAATAATCTAAGTAATAAAACCAAGAAAGATAAGTCAGAAAATAAAACTGCATCAACATTGTCAAGTAGTCAAATTTATTGTTTCTTTCAAAACAAATTAATGGAAAAAACGGTTTTATGTAACGGAACTTTTTTTTAAGTAACTACTATGTAGCATTTTTTAGTTAAAGTATCAAAGCAAAACAATTAATTAAGTTAATGGACGAAAAAATGCATTAAGTCATTCTTATATGTTTCTTGCTTTATGTCAAATTTGTGTTTACATTTTTTATATTTACACACTACTCAATACTCATGCTCATTATGTATAATATTTACTTCATTCTGTTGACGCCCATATCGTGTGTAACCTATCATAGAAATTTGAAATAGTATTAAACATGCTAATAAATTTATTTAGAAAATGAAAATCTTAAATGTTGATATGTTCTTTTCGACGTGAACTCATTTTTCTCTCTTTAATTCGTGCAGGTATACTATACTCACTGTTGTATCTATGAAAAGTATTTTGTTTGAAAGCTATCATCGGAGAAATCATATAAAGATATTACTTTTGAAATAGCTAAATTGAAGTGTCTATTTTACATATGCTCTTGAACTTGTGTTTAGCTCACAATATAACTCCAGTCACTTACCTTAGAGAAATTGGGATTTTATTATTATTGAAAAAACAACAACAAAACACAATAATATTATGAGAAAGTATATTTTCGGCTTCTGGATTTATTTCAGATTAGAAAATATATTTTTAAAATTTGTAAAAAACAATTTTAAAATTTTAAAGGGTGATTTTTCCCCGCTAAAGGTGGGAAGAGCAATCCCTAATATTTAAAATTTTGTATAGTAAAAATAAGGCTTAATACCCTTTTTGATCATCAACCTATGACTCAGGGTTCATTTTGGTCCTCTTCCTTTTAAAAGTTCCAAGTCGGCCCCTTACGTTATTAAAATGGTACCACGTTAGTCCTGACTATTAGAAACATTAGATTAATTTCCAAACGGATGACGTGTTAAGTTATTGTTGAGGTGTAATAAATTGTTTGGTTATGTGGCATGATGGGTATTGACCTGGCTGAGGTGTCATCTGAAGTAGCATAATATTACCATTTTCATTAACTAAATCATGTATTGAAATAGAAAGCCCTAAGAGAGCACAAAAAGAGAAGAAGGAAGTTGAAGAAGACGAAGAGCACAAAGAGATAAGAAGCAAGTTGAGGAAGACGAAGACGCAACATAGACAACGGTTAGTTTACACATCCTTGTCTACTCTCAATGTGTGTCAATGTTGTGTGTTCTTGAACTGATTAGGTATCTAGGGTTTTTTGCCCCTTTTGAAATCTGCTATTATGTTATGTTTTATTGTCTTAATGTTGCATTTTCTTATTTGTAATGTTGCATTTTATTGTCTTAGGTAGAAATGGAAGAAGTTTGTGTTTGAAAATTCATCATAGTAGTGAATATGTGGACTCTGGAAAAACTGATTATGTGGGGGGTAAATGTAATGATTTAGAGATAGATGGTCATACTTTGAATTAGTTGGTGTTGTGAAAGACATAGGTTACACTGAGGTAGACACTATATATTACAATGAACCCACATTTGGAATGAATGTTCTTAAGGATGATAAGGGTGCGTTAGATGTAGCTGACCTCTGTAGGGTACATTTGAAAGTTGCCATCTACATAGAACATCAGTTATCTCAACCAGAATATATTGAAATCCTATAAACATGATGGAGGAAGAAGCTATAGATGAATAACCATTAAGTATGGTTAATTCGGAGGTAGAATCCATCTTTGAAGATCTTTATGAAGAAGTCATAAAGGATACGAATGTAGGTACTGATGGTGAGGGTGTGAACAATATTGGTGTTGAAGGTATGAATGCAGGTGAGGGTGTGAACAATAATGGTGTTGAGGGTATGAATGTAGGTGAGGGTGTAAACAATGATGGTGTTGATGGTATGAATGTAAGTGAGGGTGTGAACAATGATGGTGAGGTTCATGATGTTATAGATACTAATACTAGTTTGTTGAATGAGATTACAAGCTCTGATGATGATCTCTATTTAGTGTGTCTAAATGTTTCGCGACTGCAAGTGCACAGTCTGATCATGTAGTTTTAAAAGATTATCGAACCCAAAGGACCGAGAGTCGATCTACCGCTATCTAATGCTACTGTGTAAAGCTAAGGCTAATGAATTTCTAAAATTGGGATGCGAGAAATAAATTAAGTGCAGAATTAAAATCAAATTAAATTAAGATAATGTGAAATATCGGTATATAATCCTGTCAATCATCGGGGGTTCAGTAATTCGTGGGCGTTTAGTTTAAAAGAAAGAATTGTTATTCTGTAGAAAATACTCATTTAAAATGCCTTATCTCACTCTCTCGTGGTCTTGACTTAGATTATGCTCTCAAATCAGAATGCAGCTCTCGCTCTCTCATTTTGCATTTAAAAACACTTTTTGAAAACAAATAAATCCTAATTAACCATAAAGTGCTCTCACTGTATTTAAGCCTAATGTTCAGTTTCAACTATCCGGTTAAGACCTCAAACTCTCGCTTTATTGATCTTAACCTTCGTTACTTTCTCACTCTCGTGACAAAAGTTATTAATTTGGCAAAAGAAACAGAGACCAGAAGAATTGATTCCCTTAAATTTACGTCACGATTTACTTAAACCCCTCCGACCGATCGTAATTACATACCGATACTAAGAGGTTTATCCAGACATGGCTTTCATGCTTTTACTAAATCTGGTCTTAATACTAAACAGAAAACAGAAAGAATGCATAAAAATATAATGATAAAAATGAAAGCAGATAAACAAAACCTGAAAATTTGCAAAACAGAACTGGGATTTGATTATGAAGGTCGGCTTGCAGTACGGTACAATATTACAATCTTTCTGAATCAATCCTAAACTAAATGGCAATTGTTTACCAGTGTAACACAATTGCCTTACAAAAATTCTCTAAAAACAGTGTAAAGAAAACTAAACAGAATGTTAAAAAAAACTAAAACGAAAACAGAAAAATATAATACGTTCCCCTTTGCTTCCAAAACTGCCTTTCCTTTTATACCGTTAGTGGGCGACAGTTACATGATTTTGAGGCTTCAAATGAGGAGAAAAATCAGGAGAGAATGTAGCCAGAAATTAGAGGAAAAATAGGGAGAGAGTGGAAAAAATTTGGGGAGGAAGTGGCAGGCGCCACTTCCCGTTTTTGTAGTAGTGGCAGTTACCATTTCCTATTACTTAGGAGTGGCACTCGCCACCTCCTATGCATGTGGAAGCTGCCACATCCTTGCCTTGCTTCATGTAGCAGGCGCCACACTCAAGTGGCAAGTGCCACTTAGTGTGTGGTGGCCCCCACGCCTTTTTTTCTTTCCTTTCTCTTTCTTTCCATGGTCTTTTCTTCCTCTTTTCTTTCCATTTCCTTCATTTATTTCTCCTTTTATTATTTTAGTCCATATTTATGGTAACCTATAAAACATAAGAAAACAAAGGCGTAATCGAAGATAAATCACATAAAACAGTAATAAAAGCAGATAAAATTCATGCAAGTCAAGTCAAATATTCGATATAATTTCGCGTTATCAAACTCTCCCACACTTGAACCTTTGCTTATCCTCAAGCAAATAAAACATATGCGTGGAATTTAACACGACATAACTCAGATTATACATCGTTGTGAGACTTTCGCACGAAAGATAGGTACTGGTTTAAAATACTAAGGATACCGTAATGACACGAATTTACTAAGGGTGTGTTTGGTTCGGGTAGATGGAGGGGAAGGGAGGGGAGGGGAAATTTTTAATTAAATATGTTTGGTTCAAATCTTAGGAAGGGAGGGGAGGGGAGCAAAATCCCTCCAAAACACACTTTTTGATTCCCTTCGAATTGGGGGGATTTGGAGGGGAGGGGAGGGAATATGAGTTTTGATATTTAAAAATTATTATATTTACTAAAATATCCTCAGTTTAATTTTAGTATTTCAAAATTATTCGTTTTTTTTCGTGTTACTGCTTTTTCTCGATTGTTTCCATCAACTTATTATAATTGTTCTCCACCTTAAAATTATTTTATAATTTCTATATTTAAGATAAATCATAATCATTGTCTTTTTTTTATAAAAAAAATTATGTTTAGTTATATTCGTTTTTTTTTCTTTTAATTTTGTCATGTATTCTATCATATTTTCTTTTATATCAAATTGTAAACCATTCATTTTATTTATTTTTGTTTATTCATTTTATTAAATATTTTGAATCATTAATATTTAATTATATGTTATTTTATATATTTGTTTTGTTATATGATTCATCACAATTTAAACGATGTTATTGGCATATAGTTTAATTTAGGTTGGAAAGTTATAAGTCGAATCAATTATACTCAATTTTTTAACTTTATGTGACAAATAAATACTTTTTTAATCACTAAATATTAGAAATTTTATTACCAACAAAAATACGCATGAATTTTTCAAATTTTAATATCATATGACTTATATAAGATCATAAGGATAAAAATGTAATTTATTAATAAAACTTCTCCCTTCCCCTTCTGAACCAAACACATTTTTAATTAAAATTCCTCCCTTCCCCTCCCCTCCTCTCTTTTAAACTAAACACTTATCTGATTAAAAAAATCCTTCACTTCTCTTCCCCTCCCCTTCCCTTCATTAAAATTCCTCCCCTCCCCTCCCCCTCATTTGAACCAAACAGACCCTAAGTATAATCAAAAACTCCCTTTCTGTGCAGACAAGTTCGAATCATGTTATTATGACTCAGCCTATTCATTTTCACCTCTTTTTTTCATTCCCGCGCAATCACATTAAGCCTGTTATCCCCGCACGCCCATGGTAAGTAAACCTGTTAGTGTTTATTGATCTCTTTTTCAAAACTTTTTCACATTCTTTTTCTTGTGTATTTTTGAATTTCAAGAGTCCGATCTGTTGGGCTAAATGGTCGGGTAAGGACCACCTAACTTAGTAAGAGCATATCCTTCATTCACTTTAATAATTCTATTTGATTTTTATTTTTGAGATCAAACACGTATTTGCATCGGTTTATTACTTAGGTTGTGCTTCAGGATGGTGTTGACTGCTAATATAAACTAATCAAGAGGTTACTCTAGAATTTTAGGCTTTGGCATAATAAGTACTCAAACTCATCAGCGAATTAAAGAGATTCAGGGTGTCGAGACGATACCGATATTATTAATGCTTTCACAAATCTCTCGAACTCAGTATAAATCAAGCAATATACTTTCTGGGTTAGTGTCATGCTTTAAACCAAAAATTAAAAAATTTCTGTTATGGCTCAAGAATTTGGGAGAATCCGTCAAATGACGGAAACTATTTAAAGTGACTCGATAGCACATGAATTTATTTTATTAGCACTAAAACAAAAACATTAAGCAGGAAATTAAAATTTTAAAATCTACCTAGAAAACAGTAAATAGATGGGAAAACAATAAATAAAAGTGGTAAAGCTTCCTCTCCCAAACTTAAATCGAGCATTGTCCCCCATGCAATGAATTAATGTAAGAAAAAAAGGTAGAACCTGGAAATTCTTCTATCTGCGGCCTCTGCCGCGAGTTCGTGTCCGCCTGCCATTTCTAGGGTGGTCAGGTGGATCTTCTGGGTCTGCTGCATGTACTGATAAGTCCTCCATCAGAACTTTCTTTTTATGCTCAGGCTTCCTTTTTGGCTTCTCCTTCTGAAGCTTTGGGCATTCATTCTTGTAGTGCCCAGGTTCCTTGCATTCATATTAGACAACCTCTTACTTTCCAGATCTTCTATGTCCAGAAGACTCTTTGCGTTGATATGGATTCTTGAAGTTCTTGAATTTCCTCTGTTTATGCTTCCAGAGTTTGTTGATCCTTATGGACAGCAGGGACAATTCATCTTCTTCTTCAGAAGAAGACTCTTCAAAACTTTCTTCTAAAACCTGCAACGCTTTAACAGATTTGTTAGACTTTAAAGCAATTGACTTACCTTTCTTTTGAGGCTCGTCTTCTTCAAGTTCAATCTCATGGCTCCTCAGAGAGCTGATTAGTTCCTCCAATGTGATCTTGTTCAGATCCTTAGCTAGCTTCAGAGCAGTGACCATTGGTCTCCATATGATGGGCAAGCTTCTGATGATCTTTTTAACATGATCAGCAGTGGAGTAGCCTTTGTCCAGCACTTTTAATCCAGCTGTGAGGATCTGGAATCTAGAGAACATAGCTTCTATAGATTCAGATTCTTCCATTTTAAAGGCTTCATATTTCTGGATCAACGCCAGAGCCTTGGTCTCTTTAACTTGTGAGTTCCCTTCATGAGTCATCTTCAAAGACTCAAACAAATAAAATGTTGTTTCTCTGTTGGTAATCTTCTCATACTCAGTATGAGATATAGCATTTAATAAGATTGTTCTTGCTTTGTGATGATTTCTGAACTCCTTCTTCTAAGCTTCAGTCATAGATTTTCTATCAATTTTCTTGCCATCCCCATCAGTGGGGTGAACATAACCATCAATGACTAAGTCCCAAAGATCAGCATCATATCCAAGGAAGAAACTCTCTATTCTGTCCTTCCAATAGTCAAACTTCTCCCCATCAAACATAGGGGGTTTTGTGTTGATTCTATCCCTTTCTTCATATCTGTTATTGTTGGATGTTGAAGCTTCAGCCATAAAATTAACCAAAAAAATATCAAGAGTTTTCTCAACAGGATATTTTTTGTTCACGATGAAGTGATAGCACACACAGAACCGGAGCTCTGATGCTAACTGAAGGTGTAAAAATACTTAGAAGGGGGGGTTGAATAAGGGTTTTCAAATAATTATGGCAATAAAAACACAATGATTTTTATCCTGGTTCGTTGAACTCAACTAATCCATTCCACCCTATCAAGAGTGATTTGCCTTTCTCCGCAAGGACTTAATCCACTATAGTCAAACTGATTACAATATCAACCACTAAGAACAACTGTCTTAGTCTTCTCAAGAACTACTGACCACAACTTGGTCTTCTTAAGGAACTTTTACAATCAAATGTAAACTAAACAAGTGTTAAAAATGCTTCTAAGAAAGCTATATCACAACTGTGATTTATACACTAAAGATTAAGAACGTATGAAACTATTCAACAAAGAAGTATAATTTGTATGAGAGCTTTGAGAGAGTTTTCAATGAATTTGTCAAAATACGTCAACTATAGAAAGTTGTTGAAGGCTTGCTTTTATAGACAAAGAAGTCCAAGACATTGCAAGCTTGAAGACCGTGTACTGCAAAGTAGCTGTAGCCTTTTGTCTTCACATGACTTGACCTTTTCTAGAAGTAGAATGTTCAAAGAAATCCTTTTTGCCTGAGTTCTTGTGTCTAGCATAGAAGAGGAAAGAGACGTTTGGAATATACCAACGAATATAACTTTGAATAATCTTCTTCAACAAGTTTCTATTTCACAGCAATCAACATCAGAGCCTTGAGTGATCGGAGTCTTGATGTCATTAGAGTTTGTTGTATCAGAGTGTTGCAGCAAGTGTGCTTCAGCGTGAGTAATAAACAAGCAGAGTTTGGAGATCAAATCCTCAGTACTTGCAGCGAACAGTACTATCAGAGTCTTCTGAAAAACAATGCCTAAAACTCTTCATACAAAGTCTTCAGTCTACGCTTCAGATGCTTCTGTAGCTTCTGCTTCAGATTCTTCTGTAGGCAGCGCTCAGAGTCTTCTAACGAGATGCTTCTGACGCTTAGAGCCTTGCGTAGTTCAATGTTCAGATTCATTTTTGCTTTCAGAAGAATATTAGATTTAATATCTGCAGCAAAAATACTTGAACAAATTTAGAGTATATAATTTCTTAATACAAAATGTCATTAGTGTTATCATCAAAACATAGAGATATAACTAAGAACCAATATGTGTTCTAACAACCTCCCCCTTTTTGATGATGACAAAAACATAGGAAATTTTGTTCAATAAAGAGATAAATATAACTCCCCCTGAGATTATGAATCTCCCCCTGAATTGAATACTAAGAAAGAATAGAAACTTACCTTTTTGAATGAGTATTCTTTTCAGAATCAGAGCTTGATTTGGATGAACATTTCAGATTCAGAGCCTGATTGGTTAAAACTTGATCTGGGGATCTCAGAGTTACTTTAATGAATTTTGTCAGATTTATCATTATAGTTCTGAAAGACTAAAAATTTATGTTAGTTGTGATTTGATATGTCTGAATTCCATTCAGGTAAAGTTTATTTGAACATTCAGAATTTCATTTTCTCCCCCTTTTTGTCATAATCAAAAAGAAACTTTTTAAAGACAAATAAAAGGAAACAGAGAGAAAAGATATAATCATATAGAGAAAACATTCATAGATTCATTCATTTAATATTTTCAGATAGAGAAGACATCAGATGAGAAATGCAAAACAAGTGCTCAAACATCATATAAAGAAAACATAAATCTAAGATTGTTTGGAGAGAAGCATCTTCAGAAGGTGTGTAATCTCAGAAGAAGATTCTTCTTGCTTGGACATCCATTTCTCAATATTGTCAGTCTTCTGATCTTGCCTTGCCATCCAGGATTTTATCTCAGATTGACCAGCTTCCAGCACAGCAATCTTGTCTTCTAAGTCTGGGTTCTCTTTCTTAATTTCAGAAGAAATAGAGGGAGCAGATTCAGAAGCAGGAGTAGAAGCAGAGTCAATATCCATTGCAGTTGCAGATTCTGGAGGCACAGATTCAGATGATTTGTCCATAATCATCAGAGCTAAAGAATTTTCTTCCATAATGACTTCAGAAGCAGATCCTTCAATAGTATCAAAAGTAACAGACACTCCAGAAGATGAAGGTGCATCCTCAAGAAGCAATGTAGGAGATCTGGTCACATTCCAAAGCATTGTTCTGGTAATCTCAGCGAATCTGATATTCGCATCATTAGAGCAGACACTCTTCAGATTTGAAGCAACAGTGTTGAATCTGGAGATAAACTTATTCCAGTATTCTTCAAAAGCTTCTGGATTAATGCTTGAGAGACATTCCTCTTGAACAGAGTTCAAACACATCCTCATTTCTTTCTTGAAACTAGAAAATAAGGCATCAACATCTAATCTGGATTTGGGTTTAAGGCAGGCTTCCAGAGGTGTTGGTTTGGGTTGTTCTAGTGGAGGTGGTATGGTAAAAGTTGGGATGATGAACAGAGGACGAGGATAAGAGGGTGGTGCAGGGTGTTCAGATGATGAAATGAAATTTCTGAAACTGGATGAAGATGAAGTGGGAAACATAAACTGTTTGAAATTTGATGCAGAGGGAATGACATCAAAAGGTGTAGAGGTATAAGGGGTAAAAACAAAATTTTGAGAAAGCAGAAGTTCTTATGGAATGATATCTAGTTGTTGTGTAAGATAGGTTTGAAGAACAAATGGAAGGATAGTTGAAGAACTAGGTTTATATGGAGTGGTAGGGTCAGATGCTTCTATTCTGGTATAAAAGTTCTTAAGTTTTAGACCAGAAGGAAGGGGATCAGAGTGATATGGTTTAATAGAAGTAACAAATACAAACTTGGAAGTTCTGGGTTCATAGCCACAGAGAGAGGGTGGTGAATAAACTTCTGGTGGTAGGTCAGATTCAGATGAATCAGATGATTCAGATGAATGAAAGGATGTAGAAGAGAGTTCAACCAAAGTAGTTAAGGGTTGAATATCTAAGACTACAGAATCAGGTATTAAAGGTTCGGATGGTTGGATAGATTCTGGTAGTGGTTGTTGCTGTTCTAGTTCTTGTGGAGTTGGTTCTGGTTGGTTTGATTCTGCTGGTGTTGGTTCTGGTGGATTAGAAGTTTGTGGTTCTTGTGGGGGAATTTCAGATGATTGTGGTGCAGGGGTTTGTTTGTCAGATGAGGGAATATCAGATGTTTTAGAAGGTGTTGGTTCATATGTATACTTTTCAGATGGAGTTGCTAGAGGTTGGGGTACAGAAGAAGTTGTAACAGAAGGTGTCTTAGGTTTAGAAACACGAGGAAGAGAAGGTGAAAGAGATGGTATAGGTTCATGAAGAGTTTGATCAGATGTTAATACCTCTTTGACAGTTTCCAAAATCTCATCTAGACTTACCTCTGGAGGATTGACCTCTTGCTTCTTAACCCTTATAGGCTTGACAACAGCAGCTTCACCAGTTGCCTTCCTCTTGGGTTTAGAAGGTTCTTCTGCAGCAACCTTTCTCTTCTTCTTGTGTCTGGCCTCATAGAGATCTGGAGCAGGTTCACATGCCTTTTAACCAGATTTGCTGGTAGAGGAATTCCTTCATTCAGACACTCTGTAATGTAATCCAGAATAATCTCCCTTGGTTCATTAGCAAAGAACATAGGAAAATTTTCAAATGGAACTCTTCTTTGAGTGACCTCTTCAGTGTTTAATTTCTTTGGAGCAGAAGTAACTTCTTTTACAACTTTCATCCTCTGAAGACTCTTCCCGTTCAGAGGTTTTCCAACTGCAAAAGCTAATTCTTCCTTCATTCAAGCTTCTACCAGATGACCAATAAGACCATACTCAGTCAGAATGTCTGAGATAAGTCTTCCCATTGGAATCCAGTTCCTCAGCTTTTGATGTTTGGTTTTGACCTCTTCCCTTGACTGTTTAACATGTGTCCACAGATGATTAAACAGAAGATATGGCAGATCCACCTTGGTGCTCTGACTCATACAATACATGAAGTATAGCTGATCAGTGTTAACATAATCTGGAGAATTGGAAGATTTTCTATGATGAATGCAGCTCATGAAAATCTTAGCCCAGATCCTGTAAACTGGCTTCAGATCCTTAACCTTGTTAGAAGCTACTCCAGATGAGCAAACTTCTCTATATACATCAGTCATATCCACACGCCCAGATGGTAGATTAGTGACCCCATCAGTTTCCTCATATCCTATGAGTTTCCTTATCAAATCTTCAGTAATAATAATTTCTTTACCCAGAACAAATAAAACTATGAACTTAGGGCAACAAGAAGCATGTATCCAAAATTCCTTTACCAGACGAGGGTAAACTGGTCCCATCAGTCTGTCAAAAAACTTGGTCCAACACTGTGTATCAACAACGGGACGAAGATCATACCCATTTTCAGCAAACGATTCAAAGTTAACAATGGATTCACACAAAACTTCCAACTTGTCAACAGGTGTGAGTAATGTTCTGATAGGTTCCTTACACGCAACAGCACCCATGTTTGAGGAAAAAACAGCAGCCATTGACGATTGGAACTAAGCAGATGTTGAAAATGAAGTAGCCATGGAAGTTCTTGAAGATTTAGGGTTTCTGAGATGTTTGGGTTTGAGAGAGAGATGAAAGCAATGAATCAATAAGAAATGCATACAAGGTGTCCGTGAGAGTGAAAAGTGTGAAATGTGTAAAGTTGTGGCATTTATAGAAGAAATTAGGGCACACAAAAGTCACACGATCAACACGCTTGCACTTAGCATTTAATGAAAAAAAATATAATCATTTCAAACAATTAATGATTCTGACAATTGGGGGGAAAACTAGAAACCAAATATTCAAACAGTACCTTAAACGTCTCTTCAGTATTGTGCACTCCATCTTTTCAGATTCTGAGTTACACGTGTTTGCTTGCATGTGCTTCTAAAAGCTCTTTGAGAAATGAAACGTTAGCCAACGTTCAAATCCTCTGAGACTTGTCAGTTCAGATACATACAGAAATAATAATTCAAGAATTAAAATAAATGACAGATGAAATAATTCATAGTTTAAACATTTTGCATCTGAGAAAGTTGCTTCTGATAAATATTATTCTGGACAGAATTTCATACCAATATTTTTCAAAATAAACTTAAACCTATCTTCAGCAAGGGGTTTTGTGAAAATATCTGCCCATTGATGATTTGTATCAACAAAGTCTAAGTTTATAATACCCTTTTGAACATAGTCTCTAATGAAGTGATGTTTAATTTCTATATGCTTAGCTTTAGAGTGTAAGATTGGATTTTTAGATAAGCATATAGCAGAAGTATTATCACAGAATATAAAAATATTACTCTCAAAGATCTGATAATCTTCTAGCTGACTCTTCATCCAGAGCATCTGTGTGCTACATCCAGCAGCAACAATATATTCTGCTTCTGTAGTTGATAGAGCAATTGTAGGTTTTTTCTTGCTGTACCAGGAGATTAAATTACTTCCCAGAAATTGGCAACTTCCAGAAGTACTTTTTGTTTTAACTCTGTCTCCAGCATAATCAGCATCACAAAATCCAACTAGTTTAAATTCATCAGATTTTCTGTAACACAAACCCACATTAGTAGTACCTTTCAGATACCTTAGAATCCTCTTAACAACTGTTAAGTGTGATTCTCTAGGATCTGATTGGAATCTAGCACACAAGCATACACTGATAAAATGTCAGGTCTAGAAGCAGTTAAGTAGAGAAGAGATCCAATCATACCTCTGTAGATTTTCTGATCTACTTTCTTACTTACCTTTTCCTTAACAAGAGTGTTGGTTAGATGCATTGGAGTCTTTGCTAACTTACTATCAGTCATGTTGAACATTTTGAGAAGCTCTTTTACATATTTAGTCTGATGAATGTAAGTGCAATCTGGAGTCTGGTTGACTTGAATTCCCAGAAAAAATCTCAATTCTCCCATCATGCTCATCTCAAATTCAGCCTGCATAGAAAGAGCAAACTCCTTTCCCAGCGTAACATTGGTAGATCCAAATATAATATCATCTACATATATTTGACAAATTAATAGATCTTTCTTAAATGTTTTACAGAAGAGAGTTGTTTCCACTTTGCCTCTGATAAAATTTTTCTCCAGAAGAAAATTACTTAATCTCTTATACCAAGCTCTGGGAGCTTGTTTTAAACCATAAAGAGATTTCTTAAGTTTAAAAACATGTTCTGGAAATTTATCACTTTCAAAACCAGGAGGTTGATGAAAATAGACTTCCTCTTCTATAATCTCATTTAAGAAGGCACTCTTCACATCCATCTGATATAGAGTGATGTTATTTTGTGCAGCAAAAGAAATGAGTAGGCGTATAGATTCTAACCTGGCCACAAGAGCATAAGTCTCTGTGTAGTCAATTCCTTCTTGCTGGCTATAACCTTGAGCAACAAGCCTTGCTTTGTTTCTTTCAACTTCTCCTTTTTCGTTCAACTTGTTTCTGAAGACCCAAGTTCCAATAATGTTGAATCCTTTTGGTCTTGGAACCAAATCCCAAACGTCATTTCTTGTGAATTGATTGAGCTCTTCTTGCATGGCAATTATCCAGTCATTGTCTTGCAGAGCTTCATCCACAGAAGTTGGTTCAATAACTGACACCAACCCAAATTATGACGCTTCAGATGATCTGAGGTAGGATCTTGTTCTTATAGGGTCATCCTTCTTTCCAGTGATCACATCCTCTGGGTGAGAAGCCTTGATTCTGGAAGATGATCCTCTAACATTAAGTTCTTCAGAAATGTTCAAGTTATTCATTTGAGTAGCTAAAGGAGTTGCATCTGGCGTTGCTTTTGGCTCTTTCACTTGAACCTTTTCTGCCTCTGAGCCTTCAGACTCTGTGAGAATTACTTCTCTATCTGCAGAACTTTCAAACTGCTTTGGCTTTTGAATGCCAAACTTATCATCAAATCTAACATGTATAGATTCCTCCACAATCTGTGTTTCAGTATTGTATACTCTGTAGCCTTTAGAGCGTTCAGAATAGCCAAGCATGAAACACTTATGTGCTTTAGAATCAAACTTGTTTAGATTCTCTTTAGTGTTCAACATATAACATATGCATCCAAAAGGATGAAAATAAGAAATGTTGGGCTTTCTGTTCTTCCACAATTCATAGGGAGTCTTTTCCAGAAGAGGTCTTACAGACACTCTGTTCTGAATATAACAAGATGTGTTTATTACTTCTGCCCAAAAATGCTTTGCCAGATTAGTTTCGTTGATCATGGTTCTGGCCATTTCTTGTAATGTTCTATTTTTCCTATCTACAACTCCATTCTGTTGTGGAGTTCTAGGGCAGGAGAAATCATGAGCAATGTCTTTTTCATTAAAATATTTTTCAAAAAATTTGTTTTCAAATTTGTCACCATGATCACTTCTGACTTTAACAATTTTAAAATCTTTTTCATTATGGACTTGTTTGCAGAAGTCAAAGAACACAGAATGTGACTCGTCCTTGTGTTTTAGGAATTTCACCCATGTCCATCTGTTGTAGTCATCAACAATGACTAATCCATACTTCTTGCCTCTAATGGATGCAGTTTTCACTGGTCCAAACAGATCAATGTGAAGTAACTCTAATGGTCTTGAGGTTGAAAGAACATTTTTAGTTTTAAAAAAATATTTTGAAAATTTTCCTTTTAGACATGCTTCACAAAAAACATCTGAGTTAAACTTCAACTTAGGAAGTCCTCTGACCATATTGAGTTTATTAATCTGAGATATATGTCTCATATTAATATGCCCCAATCTTCTATGCCAGACCCATTGCTCATCATTGACAGACATAAGGCATTTTACATTTTGAACCTTAAGTTCTGAAAGATTGATTTTATAAATGTTGTTCTTCCTCTTTCCATTAAATAGGATTGAGCCATCCTTCTGACTAACAGTCTTGCAACATTTTTGATTAAAGATTATGTCATAACCATTGTCACTTAATTGACTTATGGACAATAGATTATGTTTTAATCCTTCTACAAGTAAAACATTAGATATAGAGGGAAGATTACCATTGCCAATAGTACCAGAGCCAATTATCTTGCCCTTCTGGTTCCCTCCAAATTTTACGTCTCCTCTAGATTTAAGCTTCAGGTTTTGGAATATAAACCTTTCTCTCGTCATGTGATGTGAGCAGCCAGAGTCCAGGTACCATGACTGGCGTCTTGACTTTGTTGTTAAATACATCTGCAACAGGTATTATCTTATCCTTAGGTACCCAGATCTTTTTGGATCCTTTTGGGTTAGTTGCCTTAAAAGTTTGTCTGAACTTCTGTCATTTTACAACAGGTTTGTTCTGACTAACTTTTGGTTTAAACACAGGAACATTCTGATCAAAACGTGTGTGTTTAATATCATTCAGATGACCAAACTTAAAATGAGAATGTAAGGGAGTCTTCTTAATGATAAGTTTATCAATAGGTATTGGATTTAAATACTTTCCAGAGGAAGATTCATATCCACTTCCTTTCCTGTTGTTTCTGCTAACTCCATAAATCATTGAAGCCATCTTGCTCCTATCTATGCTTTTAGCGAGAAACTTCTGAAAACTATAGTCATATTCTTCTAAAATATTTTTACACTTTGACTTAGTTTCAGATTCAGAGTCTTGTTTAGCTTTTTCAAAATTGTTTTTCATTTTCAAATTGTTTTCTTTGAGCTCATCAACTTCTGACTTTAACAGACTATTCTCAAATTCAAGATTGCATTTAAGCTTCTTGCCCTTGAGCTTAATCTGGTTATAGTTTTTCAGAACTTCTGATAAAACCTCAATAAGTTCTTCCCTAGAGAGATCAGAAAGTACCTCTTATGAATCAGATTCAGATCTAGATGTTCCTTCATCCTGATCTTCCACGCCTGCCATCAGTGCCATGTTGGCACATTCTTCTTCTGATTTTGATGAAGATTCAGATGCATCTGAATCATCCCAAGTTGCCATCAGAACTTTCTTTTTATGCTCAGGCTTCCTTTTTGGCTTCTCCTTCTGAAGCTTTGGGCATTCATTCTTGTAGTACCCAGGTTCCTTGCATTCATATTAGACAACCTCTTTCTTTCCAGATCTTCTGTGTCCAGAAGACTCTTTGTGTTGATCTGGATTCTTGAAGTTCTTGAATTTCCTCTGTTTATGCTTCCAGAGTTTGTTGATCCTTCTGGACAGCAGGGACAATTCATCTTCTTCTTCAGAAGAAGACTCTTCAGAACTTTCTTCTAAAACCTGCAACGCTTTAACAGATTTGTTAGACTTTAAAACAATTGACTTACCTTTCTTTTGAGGCTCGTCTTCTTCAAGTTCAATCTCATGGCTCCTCAGAGAGCTGATTAGTTCCTCCAATGTGATCTTGTTCAGATCTTTAGCTAACTTCAAAGCAGTGACCATTGGTCTCCATATGATGGGCAAACTTCTGATGATCTTTTTAACATGATCAGCAGTGGAGTAGCCTTTGCCCAGCACTTTTAATCCAACTGTGAGGATCTGGAATCTAGAGAACATAGCTTATATAGATTCAAATGCTTCCATTTTAAAGGCTTCTTATTTCTGGATCAGCGCCAGAGCCTTGGTCTCTTTAACTTGTGAGTTCCCTTTATGAGTCATCTTCAAAGACCCAAACAAGTCAAATGTTGTTTCTCTGTTGGTAATCTTCTCATACTCAGTATGAGATATAACATTTAATAAGATTGTTCTTACTTTGTGATGATTTCTAAACTCCTTCTTCTGAGCTTCGGTCATAGATTTTCTATCAATTTTCTTGCCATCCCCATCAGTGGGGTGAACATAACCATCAATGACTAAGTCCCAAAGATCAGCATCATATCCAAGGAAGAAACTCTCTATTTTGTCCTTCCAATAGTCAAACTTCTCCCCATCAAACATAGGGGGTTTTGTGCTGATTCTATCCCTTTCTTCATATCTGTTGTTGTTGGATGTTGAAGCTTCAGCCATAAAATTAACCAAAAAAATATCAAGAGTTTTCTCAACGGGATCTTTTCTGTTCACGGTGAAGTGATAGCACACACAGAACCGGAGCTCTGATGCCAACTGAAGGTGAAAAAATACTTAGAGGGGGGGGGGGGTTGAATAAGGGTTTTCAAGTAATTATGGCAATAAAAAATTAATGATTTTTATCCTGGTTCGTTGAACTTAACTAATCCAGTCCACCCTATCAAGAGTGATTTGTCTTTCTCCACAAGGACTTAATCAACTATAATCAAACTGATTACAATATCAACCACTAAGAACAACTGTCTTAGTCTTCTTAAGAACTACTGACCACAACTTGGTCTTCTTAAGGAACTTTTACAATCAAATGTAAGCTAAACAAGTGTTAAAAATGCTTCTAAAAAAGTTATATCACAACTGTGATTTATACACTAAAGATTAAGAACGTATCAAACTATTTAACAAAGAAGTATAATTTGTATGAGAGCTTTGAGAGAGTTTTCAATGAATTTGTCAAAATACGTCAACTATAGAAAGTTGTTGAAAGCTTGCTTTTATAGACAAAGAAGTCCAAGACGTTGCAAGCTTGAAGACCGTGTACTACAAAGTAGTTGTAGCCTTTTGTCTTCACATGACTTGACCTTTCCTAGAAGTAGAATGTTCAGAGAAATCCTTTTTGCCTGAGTTCTTGTGTCTAGCATAGAAGAGGAAAGAGACGTTTGGAATATACCAACGGATATAACTTTGAATAATCTTCTTCAACAAGTTTCTATTTCACAGCAATCAACATCAGAGCCTTGAGTGATTGGAGTCTTGATGTCATCAGAGTTTGTTGTATCAGAGTGTTGCAGCAAGTGTGCTTCAGCGTGAGTAATAAACAAGCAGAGTTTGGAGATCAGATCCTCAGTACTTGCGGCGAACAGTACTATCAGAGTCTTCTGAAAAACAATGCCTAAAACTCTTCATACAAAGTCTTCAGTTTACGCTTCAGATGCTTCTCTGTAGCTTCTGCTTCAGATTCTTCTGTAGGCAGCGCTCAGAGTCTTCTAACGAGATGCTTGTGACGCTCAGAGCCTTGCGTAGTTCAATGTTCAAATTCATTTTTGCTTTCAGAAGAATATTAGATTTAATATCTGCAGCAAAAATACTTGAACAAATTTAGAGTATATAATTTCTTAATAAAAATTTCATTAGTGTTATCATCAAAACATAGAGATATAACTAAGAACCAATATGTGTTCTAACAATCTCCCCCTTTTTGATGATGACAAAAACATAGGAAATTTTGTTCAATAAAGAGATAAATATAACTCCCCCTGAGATTATGAATCTCTCCCTAAATTGAATACTAAGAAAGAATAGAAACTTCCCTTTTTGAATGAGTATTCTTTTCAGAATCAGAGCTTGATTTGGATGAACGTTTCAGATTCAGAGCCCGATTGGTTAAAACTTGATCTGGGGATCTCAGAGTTACTTTAATGAATTTTGTCAGATTTATCATTATAGTTCTGAAAAACTAAAAATTTATGTTAGTTGTGATTTGATATGTCTGAATTTCATTCAGGTAAAGTTTATTTGAACATTCAGAATTTCATTTTCTCCCCCTTTTTGTCATAATCAAAAAGAAACTTTTTTAAAGACAAATAAAAGGAAACAGAGAGAAAAGATATAATCATATAGAGAAAACATTCATAGATTCATTCATTTAATATTTTCAGATAAAGAAGACATCAGATGAGAAATGCAAAACAAGTGCTCAAACATCATATAAAGAAAACATAAATCTAAGATTGTTTGGGGAGAAGCATCTTCAGAAGGTATGTGATCTCAGAAGAAGATTCTTCTTGCTTGGACATCCATTTCTCAATATTGTCAGTCTTCTGATCTTGCCTTGCCATCCAGGATTTTATCTCAGATTGACCAGTTTCCAGCACAACAATCTTGTCTTCTAAGTCTGGGTTCTCTTTCTTAATTTCAGAAGAAGTAGAGGGAGCAGATTCAGAAGCAGGAGTAGGAGCAGAGTCAATATCCATTGCAGTTGCAGATTCTGGAGGCACAGATTCAGATGATTTGTCCATAATCATCAGAGCTAAAGGATTTTCTTCCATAATGACTTTAGAAGCAGATCCTTCAATAGTCTTAGAAGTAGCAGACACTCCAGAAGATGAAAGTGCATCCTCAAGAAGCAATGTAGGAGATCTGGTCACATTCCAAAGCATTGTTCTGGTAATCTCAGCGAATCTGATCTTCGCATCATTAGAGCAGACACTCTTCAGATTTGAAGCAACAGTGTTGAATCTGGAGATGAACTTATTCCAGTATTCTTCAAAAGCTTATGGATTAATGCTTGAGAGACATTCCTCTTGAACGGAGTTTAAACACATCCTTATTTCTTTCTTGAAACTATAAAATAAGGCATCAACATCTAATTTGGATTTGGGTTTAAGGTAGGCTTCCAGAGGTGTTCGTTTGTGTTGTTCTGGTGGAGGTGGTATGGTAAAAGTTGGGGTGATGAACAGAGGACGAGGATAAAAGGGTGATGCAGGGTGTTCAGATGATGAAATGAAATTTCTGAAACTGGATGAAGATGAAGTTGGAAACAGAAACTGTTTGAAATTTGATGCAGAGGGAATGACATCAAAAGGTGTAGAGGTATAAAGGGTAAAAACAAAATTTTGAGAAAGCAGAAGTTCTGATGGAATGATATCTAGTTGTTGTGTAAGATAG
The DNA here is from genome assembly GCA_963859935.3 of Lathyrus sativus. Lineage (NCBI taxonomy): Eukaryota > Viridiplantae > Streptophyta > Magnoliopsida > Fabales > Fabaceae > Lathyrus > Lathyrus sativus. The sequence goes on from OZ012739.1 coordinate 424,475,280, forward strand.
GTTTGAAGAACAGATGGAAGGATAGTTGAAGAACTAGGTTTATATGGAGTGGTAGGGTCAGATGCTTCTATTCTGGTATAAAAGTTTTTAAGTTTTAGACCAGAAGGAAGGGGATCAGAGGGATATGGTTTAATAGAAGTAAAAGATACAAAGTTACAAGTTTTGGGTTCATAGCCACAGAGAGAGGGTGGTGAATAAACTTCTGGTGGTAGGTCAGATTCAGATGAATCAGATGATTCAGATGAATGACAGGATGTAGAAGAAAGTTCAACCAAAGTAGTTAAGGGTTGAATATCTAGGACTACATAATCAGGTATTAAAGGTTCAGATGGTTGGATAGATTCTGGTAGTGGTTGTTGTTCTGGTTCTTGTGGAGTTGGTTCTGGTTGGTTTGATTCTGCTGGTGTTGGTTCTGGTGGATTAGAACTTTGTGGTTCTTGTGAGGGAATTTCAGATGATTGTGGTGCAGGGGTTTGTTTGTCAGATGAGGGAATATCAGATGTTTTAGAAGGTGTTGGTTCATATGTATACTTTTCAGATGGAGTTGCTAGAGGTTGGGGTACATAAGAAGTTGTAACAGAAGGTGTCTTAGGTTTAGAAACACGAGGAAAAGAAGGTGAAAGAGATGCTATAGGTTCATGAAGAGTTTGATCAGATGTTAATACCTCTTTGACAGTTTCCAGAATTTCATCTAGACTTACCTCTGGAGGATTGACCTCTTGCTTCTTGACCCTTTTAGGCTTGACAGCAGCAGCTTCACCAGTTGCCTTCCTCTTGGGTTTAGAAGGTTCTTCTGCAGCAACCTTTCTCTTCTTCTTGTGTCTGGCCTCATAGAGATCTGGAGCAGGTTCACATGCCTTTTAACCAGATTTGCTGGTAGAGGAATTCCTTCATTCAGACACTCTGTAATGTAATCCAGAATAATCTCCCTTGGTTCATTAGCAAAGAACATAGGAAAATTTTCAAATGGAACTCTTCTTTGAGTGACCTCTTCAGTGTTTAATTTATTTGGAGCAGAAGTAACTTCTTTTACAACTTTCATCCTCTGAAGACTCTTCCCGTTCAGAGGTTTTCCAACTGCAGAAGCTAAATCTTCCTTCATTCCAGCTTCTACCAGATGACCAACAAGACCATACTCAGTCAGAATGTCTGAGATAAGTCTTCCCATTGGAATCCAGTTCCTCAGCTTTTGATGTTTGGTTTTTACCTCTTCCCTTTGACTGGTTAACATGTGTCCACAGATGATTAAACAGAAGATATGGCAGATCCACCTTGGTGCTCTGACTCATACAATACATGAAGTATAACTGATCAGTGTTAACATAATCTGGAGAATTGGAAGATTTTCTGTGATGAATGCAGCTCATGAAAATCTTAGCCCAGATCCTGTAAACTGGCTTCAGATCCTTAACCTTGTTAGAAGCTACTCCAGATGAGCAAACTTCTCTATATACATCAGTCATATCCACACGCCCAGATGGTAGATTAGTGACCCCATCAGTTTCCTCATATCCTATGAGTTTCCTTATCAAATCTTCAGTAATAATAATTTCTTTACCTAGAACAAATAAAACTATGAACTTAGGGCAACAAGAAGCATGTATCCAAAATTCCTTTACCAGACGAGGGTAAACTGGTCCCATCAGTCTGTCAAAAAACTTGGTCCAACACTGTGTATCAACAACGGGACGAAGATCATACCCATTTTCAGCAAACGATTCAAAGTTAACAATGGATTCACACAAAACTTCCAACTTGTCAACAGGTGTGAGTAATGTTCTGATAGGTTCCTTAAACGCAACAACACCCATGTTTGAGGAAAAAACAGCAGCCATTGACGATTGGAACTAAGCAGATGTTGAAAATGAAGTAGCCATGGAAGTTCTTGAAGATTTAGGGTTTCTGAGATGTTTGGGTTTGAGAGAGAGAGATGAAAGCAATGAATCAAGAAGAAATGCATGCAAGGTGTTCGTGAGAGTGGAAAGTGTGAAATGTGTAAAGTTGTGGCATTTATAGAAGAAATTAGGGCACACAAAATTCACACGATCAACACGCTTGCACTTAGCATTTAATGAAAAAAATATAATCATTTCAAACAATTAATGATTCTGACAATTGGGGGGAAAACGAGAAACCAAATATTCAAACAGACGTCTCTTCAGTATTGTGCACTCCATCTTTTCAGATTCTGAGTTACACGTGTTTGCTTACATGTGCTTCTGAAAACTCTTTGAGAAATGAAACGTTAGCCAACGTTCAAATCCTATGAGACTTGTCAGTTCAGATACACACAGAAATAATAATTCAAGAATTAAAATAAATGACAGATGAAATACTTCATAGTTTAAACATTTTGCATCTGAGAAAGTTGCTTCTGATAAATATTATTCTGGACAGAATTTCATACCAATATTTTTCAAAATAAACTTAAACCTATCTTCAGTAAGGGGTTTTGTGAAAATATCTGCCCATTGATGATCTGTATCAACAAAGTCTAAGTTTATAATACCCTTCTGAACATAGTCTCTAATGAAGTGATGTTTAATTTCTATATGCTTAGCTTTAGAGTGTAAAATTGGATTTTTAGATAAGCATATAGCAGAAGTATTATCACAAAATATAGAAATATTACTCTCAAAGATCTGATAATCTTCTAGCTGACTCTTCATCCAGAGCATCTGTGTGCTACATCCAGCAACAACAATATATTCTGCTTCTGTAGTTGATAGAGCAATTATAGGTTGTTTCTTGCTGTACCAGAAGATTAAATTACTTCCCAGAAATTGGCAACTTCCAGAAGTACTTTTTCTTTCAACTCTGTCTCCAGCGTAATCAGCATCACAAAATCCAACTAGTTTAAATTCATTAGATTTTCTGTAACACAAACCCACATTAGTAGTACCTTTCAGATACCTTAGAATCCTCTTAACAGCTGTTAAGTGTGATTCTCTAGGATCTGATTGGAATCTAGCACACAAGCATACACTGAATAAAATGTCAGGTCTAGAAGCAGTTAAGTAGAGAAGAGATCCAATCATACCTCTGTAGATTTTTTGATCTACTTTCTTACTTACCTTTTCCTTAACAAGAGTGCTGGTTGGATGCATTGGAGTCTTTGCTAACTTACTATCAGTCATGTTGAACTTCTTGAGAAGATCTTTTACATATTTAGTCTGATGAATGTAAGTGTAATATGGAGTCTGGTTGACTTGAATTCCCCGAAAAAATCTCAATTCTCCCATCATGCTCATCTCAAATTCAGCCTGCTTAGAAAGAGTAAACTTCTTTCCCAGCGTAACATTGGTAGATCCAAATATAATATCATCTACATATATTTGACAAATTAATAGATCTTTCTTAAATGTTTTACAGAAGAGAGTTGTGTCCACTTTTCCTCTGATAAAATTTTTCTGCAAAAGAAAATTACTTAATCTTTCATACCAAGCTCTGGGAGCTTGTTTTAAACCATAAAGAGATTTCTTAAGTTTAAAAACATGTTCTGGAAATTTATCACTTTCAAAACCAGAAGGTTGATGAACATAGACTTCCTCTTCTATAAACCCATTTAAGAAGGCACTCTTCACATCCATCTGATATAAAGTGATGTTATTTTGTCTAGCAAAAGAAATGAGTAGGCGTATAGATTCTAACCTGGCCACAGGAGCATAAGTCTTTGTGTAGTCAATTCCTTCTTGCTGGCTATAACCTTGAGCAACAAGCCTTGCTTTGTTTCTTTCAACTTCTCCTTTTTCGTTCAACTTGTTTTTGAAGACCCAAGTTCCAATAATGTTGAATCCTTTTGGTCTTGGAACCAAATCCCAAACGTCATCTCTTGTGAATTGATTGAGCTCTTCTTGCATGGTAATTATCCAGTCATTGTCTTGCAGAGCTTCATCCACAAAAGTTAGTTCAATAACTGACACCAACCTAAATAATGACGCTTCATATGATTTGAGGTAGGATCTTGTTCTTATAGGGTCATCCTTCTTTCCAGTGATCACATCCTCTGGGTGAGAAGCCTTGATTCTGGAAGATGATCCTCTAACATTAAGTTCTTCAGAAATGTTCAGGTTATTCATTTGAGTAGCTAAAGGAGTTGCATCTGGCGTTGCTTTTGGCTCTTTCACTTGAACATTTTCTGCCTCTGAGCCTTCAGAGTCTGTGAGAATTACTTCTCTATCTGCAGAACTTTCAAACTGCTTTGGCTTTTGAATGCCAAACTTATCATCAAATCTAACATGCATAGATTCCTCCACAATCTGTGTTTCAGTATTGTATACTCTGTAGCCTTTAGAGCGTTCAAAATAGCCAAGCATGAAACACTTATGTTCTTTAGAATCAAACTTGTTTAGATTCTCTTTATTGTTCAACATATAACATATGCATCCAAAAGGATGAAAATAAGAAATGTCAGGCTTTCTGTTCCTCCACAATTCATAGGGAGTCTTTTCCAGAAGAGGTCTTACAGACACTTTGTTCTGAATATAACAAGTTGTGTTTATTGCTTCTGCCCAAAAATGCTTTGCCAGATTAGTCTCGTTGATCATGGTTCTGGCTATTTCTTGTAATGTTCTATTTTTCCTCTCTACAACTCCATTCTGTTGTGGAGTTCTAGAGCAGGAGAAATCATGAGCAATGCCATTTTCATTAAAATATTTTTCTAAAAATTTGTTTTCAAATTCGCCACCATGATCACTTCTGACTTTAACAATTTTAAAATCTTTTTCATTCTGGACTTGTTTGCAGAAGTCAAAGAACACGGAATGTGATTCATCCTTGTGTTTTAGGAATTTCACCCATGTCCATCTGCTGTAGTCATCAACAATGACTAATCCATACTTCTTGCCTCTAATGGATGCAGTTTTCACTGGTCCAAACAGATCAATGTGAAGTAACTCTAATAGTCTTGAGGTTGAAACAACATTTTTAGTTTTAAATAAAGATTTTGAAAATTTTCCTTTTAGACATGCTTCACAAAAAGCATCTGAGTTGAACTTCAACTTAGGAAGTCCTCTGACCAGATTGAGTTTATTAATTTGAGATATACGTCTCATATTAATATGCCCCAATCTTTTATGCCAGACCCATTACTCATCATTGACAGACATAAGGCATTTTACATTTTGAACCTTAAGTTCTGAAAGATTGATTTTATAAATGTTGTTCTTCCTCTTTCCATTAAATAGGTTTGAGTAATCCTTCTGACTAACAGCCTTGCAACATTTTTTATTAATGATTATGTCATAACCATTGTCACTTAATTGACTTATGGACAATAAATTATGTTTTAATCCTTCTACAAGTAAAACATTAGATATAGAGGGAAGGTTACCATTGCCAATAGTACCAGAGCCAATTATCTTTCCCTTCTGGTTCCCTCCAAATTTTATGTCTCCTCTAGATTTAAGCTTCAGGTTTTGGAACATAAACCTTTCTCCCGTCATGTGTCGTGAGCAGCCAGAGTCCAGGTACCATGACTGGCGTCTTGACTTTGCTGTTAAATACATCTACAACATGTATTATCTTATCCTTAGGTACCCAGATCTTTTTGGGTCCTTTTGGGTTAGTTGCCTTAAAAGTTTGTCTGAACTTCTGTCTTTTACAACAGGTTTGTTCTGACAAACTTTTGGTTTAAACACAGGAACGTTCTGATCAGAACGTGTGTGTTTAATATCATTCAGATTACCAAACTTAAAATGAGAATGTAAGGGAGTCTTCTTAATGATAAGTTTATCAATAGGTATTGGATTTAAATCCTTTCCATAGGAAGATTCATATCCAATTCATTTCCTGTTGTTTCTGCTAACTCCATAGATCATTGAAGCCATCTTGCCCCTATCTATGCTTTTAGCCAGAAACTTCTGAAAACTAAAGTCATATTCTTCTAAAATATTTTTACACTTTGACTTAGTTTCAGATTCAGAGTCTTGTTGAGCTTTTTCAAAATTGTTTTTCATTTTCAAATTGTTTTCTTTGAGCTCAGCAACTTCTGACTTTAACAGACTATTCTCAGATTCAAGATTGCATTTAAGCTTCTTGCACTTGAGCTTAATCTGGTTATAGTTTTTCAGAACTTCTGATAAAACCTCAATAAGTTCTTCCCTAGAGAGATCAGAAAGTACCTCTTCTGAGTCAGATTTAGAATCAGATTCAGATCCAGATGTTCCTTCATCCTGATCTTCCACGCCTGCCATCAGTGCCATGTTGGCACATTCTTCTTCTGATTCTGATGAAGATTCAGATGCATCTGAATCATCCCAAGTTACCATCAGAACTTTCTTTTTATGCTCAGGCTTCCTTTTTGGCTTCTCCTTCTGAAGCTTTGGGCATTCATTCTTGTAGTGCCCAGGTTCCTTGCATTCATAGCAGACAACCTCTTTCTTTCCAGATCTTCTGTGTCCAGAAGACTCTTTGTGTTGATCTGGATTCTTGAAGTTCTTGAATTTCCTCTGTTTATGCTTCCAGAGTTTGTTGATCCCTCTGGACAGCAGGGACAATTCATCTTCTTCTTTAGAAGAAGACTCTTCCGAACTTTCTTCTAAAACCTACAACACTTTAACAGATTTGTTAGACTTTAAAGCAATTGACTTACCTTTCTTTTGAGGCTCGTCTTCTTCAAGTTCAATCTCATGGCTCCTCAGAGATCTGATTAGATCCTCCAATGTGATCTTGTTCAGATCCTTAGCTAGCTTCAGAGCAGTGACCATTGGTCTCCATCTGATGGGCAAACTTCTAATGATCTTCTTAACATGATCAGCAGTGGAGTAGCCTTTGTCCAACACTTTTAATCCAGGTGTGAGGATCTGGAATATAGAGAACATAGCTTCTATAGATTCAGATTCTTCCATTTTAAATTCTGCATATTTCTGGATCAGCGCCAGAGCCTTGGTCTCTTTAACTTGTAAGTTCCCTTCATGAGTCATCTTCAAAGATTCAAACAAATCAAATGTTGTTTCTCTGTTGGTAATCTTCTCATACTCAGTATGAGATATAACATTTAATAAGATTGTTCTTGCTTTGTGATGATTTCTGAACTCCTTCTTCTGAGCTTCAGTCATAGATTTTCTATCAATTTTGTTGCCATCCCCATCAGTAGGGTGAACATAACCATCAATGACTAAGTCCGAAAGATCAGCATCATATCCAAGGAAGAAACTCTCTATTCTGTCCTTCCAATAGTCAAACTTCTCCCCATCAAACATAGGGGGTTTTGTGTTGATTCTATCCCTTTCTTCATATTTGTTGCTGTTGGATGTTGAAGCTTCAGCCATAAAATTAACCAAAAAAAATATCAAGAGTTTTCTCAACAGGATCTTTTCTGTTCACGGTGAAGTGATGGCACACACAGAACCGGAGCTCTAATGCCAACTGAAGGTGAGAAAATACTTAGAAGGGGGGTTGAATAAGGGTTTTCAAATAATTATGGCAATAAAAACACAATGATTTTTATCCTGGTTCATTGAACTCAACTAATCTAGTCCGCCCTATCAAGAGTGATTTGCCTTTATCCACAAGGACTTAATCCACTATAATCAAACTGATTACAATATCAACCACTAAGAACAATTGTCTTAGTCTTCTCAAGAACTACTGACCACAACTTGGTCTTCTTAAGGAACTTTTACAATCAAATGTAAACTAAACAAGTGTTAAAAATGCTTTAAGAAAGTTATATCACAACTGTGATTTATACACTAAAGATTAAGAACGTATGAAACTATTCAACAAAGAAGTATAATTTGTATGAGAGCTTTGAGAGAGTTTTCAATGAATTTGTCAAAATACGTCAACTATAGAAAGTTGTTGAAGGCTTGCTTTTATAGACAAAGAAGTCCAAGACGTTGCAAGCTTGAAGACCGTGTACTGCAAAGTAGTTGTAGCCTTTTGTCTTCACATGACTTGACCTTTCCTAGAAGTAGAACGTTCAGAGAAATCATTTTTGCCTGAGTTCTTGTGTCTAGCATAGAAGAAGAAAGAGACGTTTGGAATATACCAACGGATATAACTTTGAATAATCTTCTTCAACAAGTTTCTATTTCACAACAATCAACATCAGAGCCTTGAGTGATCAGAGTCTTGATGTCATCAGAGTTTGCTGTATCAGAGTGTTGCAGTAAGTGTGCTTCAGCGTGAGTAATAAACAAAGTAGAGTCTGGAGATCAGATCCTCAGTACTTGCAGCGAACAATACTATCAGAGTCTTCTGAAAAACAATGCCTAAAACTCTTGATACAAAGTCTTCAGTCTATGCTTCAGATGCTTCTGTAACTTCTGCTTCAGATTCTTTTGTAGGCAGCGCTCAAAGTCTTCTAACGAGATGCTTTTGACGCTTAGAGCCTTGTGTAGTTCAATGTTCAGATTCATTTTTGCTTTCAGAAGAATATTAGATTTAATATCTGCAGCAAAAATACTTGAACAAATTTAGAGTATATAATTTCTTAATACAAAATTTCATTAGTGTTATCATCAAAACATAGAGATATAACTAAGAACCAATCTGTGTTCTAACAGTTTCTGTTTTAAGAACATGGTTGATGTTATGTCGTTTTGATATGCTTATGTTATGTTGTTTTGGTATTTATGTTGTTTCTGTAACAATGCCATGTTATGGTATTTTGAACAAGGTTTATGTTATATTTTCATATTTGAACAAAATTTATGTTATTTTGAACAAATGTGTGTAACAATGCCATATTTTTGTATTTTGAACAATATTTATGTTATGCGCCATTTGAACTATGTTTATGTTATTTTGAACAAATGTATGTAACAATGCCATGTCACAAAATTCGGTTACAAAATGTTATCTTGTCAAATTTTGAACAAGGTTTATGTTGACAAACTAAATCATGTCACAAAATTCTGTTATTTAACAAGGTTTATGTTATGTTGTCAAAATTCAGTTGAAAATTTTGTTATACCAAAATTATGATATTTAACTTTTCACACTAAATCTTATAACAACAAAACAAAACTAACTTTTAACTTATCCAACTAAACCATGTCACAAAAGTACACAACTAACTTGGCAACTTTGAATAATGTAAGTTTTACTACAACTTAAACACTAAAATAGAAAACAGAATACTTCAACCTCTCACAACATAACGAATTCTTTTACAACAATTTAATTACTAAAACAAATAAAACAACATAGAACATAAACTTCTAGGTCTTCTTCCACTTGATGGTGTTCTTCAAAGCACCCTATAATACCATATTATTGAGCCTCAAAACTTCAACCTCTTTTTTGACTTCTTTCATCTCTTGACTAAGCACATATATCTTCCATTGATTCTTCATCAAGGTTTGCTCCTTTTCACCTCTAGCTTCTTCATAGAGCCATTCAAAAAATCCACAACCAACATTGTTATATCCCAGTAGAGATTGAGAATGCAAACTGCAATGAATTACATAGACATTTCAACAACGTTCAACTTATCTTATTCAGACTAAATGCTGACAACCCCAAAAAAGATTTTCATAATTGTTGATATTTTTTGTCTTATGAAGTATAACATTGTCTCCACAATGACATAGAGGCTTCCATGGAAATTTAGAACTGCTTAAGACATACGATTCACTTCGGTTTCTAGATGATGTTGATGAATCGTGTATAGAACTCATGATTAGATGATGATTTAGGTTTCAATTAGGGGATTTTGGGAAGAATTTTGCATTAGGGTTGAATTTGGGGGAAAATATAAAAATGTTTCAGCAACAAGGAAGAAGAAGGTGATGAATAGACAATCCACCTATCCACCTCAGCTTCCACGTCATCTGAATTAACGTCGTTACTCATTTTTTGACATAAAGGACCACTTTGGTTCTGCTAGACAACGTAAGAGACCATCTTGAAACTTTTAAAAGGAAGAGGACCAAAATGGACCCCGAGTTATAGGTAGAGGATCAAAAATGATATTAAGCCTAAAAATAAAATCAATGCATCAATAACAAGTCTATAATTTTTTAAATTAAAAAATAAAAAACTTATGATCATTTAAAAGAAAAGAACTACATTTTCCTTTTTCTTTTTGTCCCTTTGAATTCAAAGTTTTATTTTTAAATTTTATTTGATAAGACAATAACGAGCTAAAAATGTAAAACTCAAAATTAAAAAACAATAGAAATTGTATTTTTTTTAAAAAATAAATTAAGTAAAAGAAAGAACAAATATCTAAAATATATTCTACTTCATATACTAGAATATAGAGTAAAAATAAAAGTATTTCACTTTACCAATTTACCAATTGGGAGTTCACCACATATTCCTACATTTATCCCCTACTTCTATATTTTACAAAATATTTCAAAATTTTCCTTGTGATATATCAACTAATTTATCATTTTACTATTTATGATTTATTCAAGTTTTTCAAAATTTTATGGATTTTACACCCTCACATTTGTTTATTGGATAATTCTGAGATAAGTTATCCGATACACTTTTCTTCTTTATCAAATAACTTGAAGTTGTGTTTTTCGATTTATGTTTTGTTTTCTTGGATAACTTATTAGTGTGTTATCCAGTTTGTATTTTGTTTTGCTTATATACTGGATAATTTGGTATGATGTTATCCGGGGAATTTCATTTTATGGACCAAATAACTTAATGATAAGTTATCCAATAGGTTATTTTTATAAATTTTTTAAAACTTTTTTTATGTCGCAAATATGAAAATTTCCTTACAGATATGCGTTAAAAATCAAATATATATAGATATCTCAAATACATTATCAACTACACAAAATTTTGATACACAAGAAGAAGTGATAAGGTGGATTAAAGAGGCTGAAAAGTAATTATTTTTATCACTCATTCAGACATTGAAACAGACAAGAGAGGAAGAAATAACAAAATAATATTTGGTTGTGATAAAGGTGAGAAATACAAGGAACCAGATAGTGGAACACAAAGTGCCACTAAAAATACGGTTGTCCATTTAAAATTATGTTAACACTGTCGAAAGATGGTTCTGGATGGAAGATTGATGTAAAATGTGAATTTTATAATCATGGTTTACCTAATAGATTTAAGGTCATTCATTTGTTAGTCGGTTAAGCAGAAATGAGCAACAACATGTTGTTGATTTAACAGAGTATCATGATCTACCCAGACACATATTGATGTCCTTGATTTGACAAAGTGTCATGTTCTACCCAGACACATATTGGTGTCTTTACAAGAGCAAGATCTGGATAATGTCACTTTGATCACGCAAATATATAAACATAAGAATAAGTTACAAAAAGAGATAAGAGATCCTATAATATAGATACAAAACTTGTTTAAACTGATCAATGATGCTCGCTATGTTTATCGGAGTAGAAAAAGAGATGACTCAGATGTTATGAGAGATATTTTTGGGGCCCGCTTAGATTCAATCAAGTTGTTGAATATTTTTTCTATTATGCTGGTTATAAACAACACGTACAAGAGAAACAAATATAGACGACTTCTATTTAAAATGATTAGCATGGCGTTAACCTAATTGACATTTGCGGTTGTGTTTTTCTATATGGAATATGAGAAGACAAAGAACTTTTGTTGATTGTTGGATAAGTTGAAGTCATTATTTTTTAAAGAAAAGTTGTGTTCACAAGTGATATTGAATGATAAAGATCTTGCTATGATTCTCGAATGGGTGTCATATGACATTAACAAGTGTTAGCTCAACCAATATAGGTTTCAACTCATCCATCTTCAGTGTTCTTTGCTTATACACCCATCTCATTGTCCGAGGATGTTCATAACTACTAGTTGCATTTCAATTTTCTCATCTTTTTCCAACAATTGAAAAATACTCATGAATCCAACACTGTTACAAAATTAATACTATCTATAAAAAAATTATAAATAAAAATAATTAAACTAAATACAAATAAATATATGTAGTAGAGTAGCATATTCGCTGAGCTGCTTGTAATTAAACATGGAAGCATCTCCTAGATATCTATAGAGTGTGACCAACGCAACTGCTCCTTAGCTATATCTCCTCCATTTAACCAAGTCTTTAAATGGTAGTAGATACATTGACTCACCAATAATAAAAGTCTTGTAGGGAAAAATTGTGCAGCATACCAACATGCCATATATGCTTTGGTAGCATAGTCCCATATATAAGCAGATCTATGACATATAAATAACTCATACATCTATTCCAGCTTATAATAAGCATCCTTGCAAGCACGAACATGTATTACTACATCTTCAATGGCACTCCCAAGAAATCAACAACAAGACCAACAACATCTTTTTTAGTGACACCTGGTGGAGAGGCAAATAACTCACCCTTGATCAGAAGATGAAATAGACAAGAAACATCGTCCAATTTAATGATCTCATCACCAAATGACATGTAAAATAACGATGTCTCTAGATGTCTTCTCGCTACAAATGCTGATACTAAGTTTTGGTTTATCCTCGACAAACTGATTTTATAGAGTGAAGATAGACCAGAGTCACTCAACAACCTCCTATAAGCTTGCTCCCGTGACCATCAACCTTGAGTTCTTTCTTTGTACCTTTTTTTTAAAAAACAATTTAAAGTATATATATATATATATATATATATATATATATATATATATATATATATATATATATATATATATATATATATATATATATATATATATATATATATATATATATATATATATATATATATATATATATATATTATAAAATATGAAATTAAAATTAAAAATTATATAAAATAAAGTGATTTCCATTTACTTACCTCGTCGAACCAAAAATGGCGAGCATCATGATGCTCGTACTTTACCAGAAGAGTCGTAGGATCCTCTTGAAAACCGTAATGGTTGTGGAACATATGCAAATATTCATCCTCGCCATCCATCGCCTCTCGAGCGCCCGTCCTACATATGCACGTATTGAGATCCAACCGTCACGTCATTGGGTTCGCGTCATTGACAAGAAACAAAACACGTTATTAAATTTATAAAAATATTTAAACCGAATCTTTATTATCAAAGACAACCGATGGCTAAAAATTTGGCCGCCTCAGATAACTATGAGGTAAATGGTTCGATAGTTTATTTTTTTCACCAAATAACTTCTGTTTAAGTTCTTCAAAGGGAAATTTTAAATCATAATATCAAATAACTTACTTCCAAGGTTACAATATATGTATCAGATAACTTTAAAGTAAGATTTCTAATGACTTTTCTAATTAGATAACTATGGAGGAATATTTTCAATTTTATGTCTATGGACCGAATAACTTGGATTGAAGAGTTCTGGTGATTCGGAAAACATCAAAAAAAAAAAAAAAAAAAAGGAAAAAAGTTAAAATTTAAAACAAATAAAGTATCTATACAAAGGCATTTGAGTGAAATCTAGTATATTATAGGGGTTGAGAGATAAATGTTAGGGGTATGGGTAAAGTCTTCTTGGGAGCTCTACCATAAATTTGGGCCTAAAATGCACATAAGAGCCCAACGACATTAACCAAACCAATAACCCATTTCTATCATCACTATATCCTCCTTCGCCAGTGTCTGAAAAACCAACTAAACCCTCATTTCACACCTTCAATTCATCACCAATACACAGAAACTAAACCAAAACCAGTTATCTTCTTCGATTCACAAAAGAAAACACAAAGCAAAAACCCAACATCAATGGCTCCGAATTTGGAATGTCGCATGTACGAGGCACGATACCCAGAAGTAGACATGGCAGTGATGATACAGGTCAAGAACATAGCCGACATGGGTGCTTACGTTTCACTTCTCGAATACAACAACATCGAGGGTATGATTCTGTTCTCCGAACTCTCTCGCCGTCGAATTCGTAGTGTTAGCAGTCTCATCAAGGTGGGTAGAATTGAACCGGTGATGGTTCTTCGTGTTGATAAGGAAAAGGGTTACATCGATCTCAGTAAACGTAGGGTTTCTGAAGAAGATATTCAAGCTTGTGAAGAAAGGTATAATAAGAGTAAACTTGTTCACTCTATTATGCGTCATGTTGCTGAAACCTTGAATCTCGATTTAGAGGTAACCCTAATAAAACCCCTGATTTTTTTCTTATATTTTTTTGCTGGAATTTTGATTCTGTTGATTGAATATGTATTGGGTTTGTGTAGGACCTTTATATTCACATTGCTTGGCCTTTGTACCGCAAATATGGACACGCCTTTGAGGTAAACGTTTTCATTACAAGTGTCTGTGTATAAGCTACTGCATTTTGATAACATAAATTGAAATTAAGTTAATCTTTTTTCTTGCTGTTTTCATAAGAGATTCTAGAGAGCTTATGAAATAAGCTAGGATATGCGACATGTTTCAAAATTGCTTATATTGGAAGATAACCTCGAATTAGTCAATACAAAGGGAACTTTATCTCATGGACTTTGTTTGATGCAGGCTTTCAAAATAGTTGTGACTGATCCGGATACAGTTTTGAGCACACTTATGCGGGAAATTAAGGAAGTTGGTCCTGATGGACAAGAGGTGACCAAGGTGGTACCTGCTGTTTCTGAAGAAGTGAAGGATTCTCTAGTGAAGAACATTAGAAGACGGATGACCCCTCAGCCATTGAAAATCAGGGCGGATATTGAAATGAAATGTTTTCAATTTGATGGAGTTATCCACATTAAGGTCTTAATCATTTCTATTATGTGGTTGTTATTTTAGTTTGAGTTATTAGCTATGGCTTATCTTTTAACGCTTTATCATGCTTTATAATTATTTGGTTTTGCAGGAGGCAATGCGGAAGGCTGAAGCTGCTGGAAATGAGGACTGTCCTGTGAAAATTAAACTTGTTGCTCCCCCACTTTATGTGCTTACCACTCAGACTCTTGACAAGGTTGGTGCAATGTTCAGATAAACTTTGATTTCATAATTGCTTTTGGACTGAATTGACTACACATTTGGATTTTGAGGCTATCAAGATTATGGTTTACAGATGTATGAATTTTCTAGGGATGTTTGTGTTATTGGATTGGATTGTGGGGGTATTTTCATTTTAAAACTAGGTCAGCTGTTGTTTTTCCCTATTATGATTGCCATTAAAGCTATTATGCTGTTGACTACCTAAACCTTTTGTTGACTGCCAAAAGGTGAATCAAACGGATTCTGGTTTATCCGGTTATCCCGAACTGAAACAAACCATGTGCAACTGGCTTAAAAAACCTATCCTTCCACCAAACTTTTTCTGTGTATGAATTTAACATCTACTATAAGCCAAGCTGTTTCTTTGATTCAAAAAATAGTTTTAGATGTTCTTGTTGAAGTTTATGGGTTTTAGATAAAGTTAGGGCACATAGACTCAAGCCTAATTAAATAGGTTGAATAATGCTATGATATTGCAGCTTCTAGGATCATTTGGGTTAATAGAACAGATTCGGACTATTTGCCTGAGTTCAAAAACTAGTTCACTAGATTAACACCTACAACTACATCTAAGCTTTTAGACTCACCTTGGTTCCCAACACTGCAAAAAAAAACAACTGAACTCATATTTTGTCATTTAGAACCTAGCATAGCAGTAATTGTATCAGCAAGTTATACAGTATCAAGGAAAACCAAAGATCTTCCTACAACTAATTAATGCTCCTGAGACGAAACTCATTGGGATCGGGACTGCACTTTGAGAATAAATCTGATTTACTACTAGTATTCTACATACATAGTTTAATTCACTAGCTAGCTATGCTATTTGAGTCGTGGCCAACCTTGAATGGATAACTTTCATAACTCATTATTAAATGCTGTGTTGAGGTTTATATCAGGGATAGATTAAAAAAGCTTACACTAAGGAATGATGGAGTCGTTTGGGTTCAAGAACAAAATTTTTGTGAGCAAGTGAGAGCAGAGTGAAGCATCCATTCATAGGCTCTAGAGGAATAGTGAGAAGTGCGAATGAGTGCACAGATAGATTGAGTTGGAGATGTTAAATTAACTGTAGTCATTAGCATTTCAATTCAGTGAAATGTGCATACATAAATCCAGTTTGGTTAGTGAGCTGTTTCAAAAGTTCAGTTTTTAAAAGATAGGTTCGGTTCGGTTCTTGATTCACTGCAGTTCTAAATAGTTTGTTTTAACAGTCCTAAAAATATTCGCTCCTAAACATGTATTGTAAAGTTTTCTTTATGTTACTTCTTGTTTAAGCAATTCATACTTTGTTACAATCTTGACAGGAGCAAGGAATATTGGTTCTCAACAATGCCATTACCTGCTGCACTGAATCAATAGAAAAACACAAGGGTAAACTTCTGGTGAAGGAGGCAGCCAGAGCGGTGAGTGTCACAATCCTCTCTATATCCTTTATCTTCTATATATACATGCATTAAATTGTCTATAGTTTGGATTCTCTTCTATTTTTTTTAATGGTGGGAAGAGAATTGACAATACATTTGTGGTTTTAGGTGAGTGAACGCGATGATAAACTGCTTGCTGAACATATGGCTAAGCTACGCCAAGACAATGAAGAGGTCAGTGGTGACGAAGACAGTGAAGAGGAAGAAGATACTGGAATGGGTGCAGTTGATGTGGACAATGGTAATGCGATAACTGAGTGAGAAATAGCAAGGCTTTACTAATTTTGTTAGTATTCTTTTTGATCTCTTTGATTGTGGTTGTATAATACAAACTCGGAATTTCTCGAAGAGGGTGTTCAATCCAAACTTAGGAGTGTATGCCGGTTAAAAACGCCACCTTATCTCCCTTCCTTGTTGCTTGCAATTTATGATGAGATATTAGTTGAACACAGCACACTCGAATAACACCTGCAATTCTTATGATTTTAATTTTCCACAGATAAATTGTTTACTTTTCATATTTTAAATTAATTTACTATGAATTGTCCATGATATGATAGTCACTAGCTTGTGATTATTAAATCGGTTAAGGTTCCAGTCATATCGATACCATTTCCATTATTCCATGTGTTGGTTGCCAGCAAACTTGGAAAATGTTTAGCAATCTCACTGTTATCTACGGTCTCATTATTACCGTCCGAAAAATATATAATTGTCGTCATTTTATACTTTTTGGAAGGAGTAAGGAAAAAAAAACATTTTTATGTGTGTTTCAGTGTAATACATTTTTTTTGGTTTATTATATGCAATGTCGTTTTTACTTACAGCCATGTGAAATGGAGTTTTAGGACTAAAATTAGAGGCAATATACTTTTAATAATTAAAGATTTGCATCCTACAGTGAGACTGATAACACTTGTAGTTCTTATGCCAATTTTTCAGAGATAATTTGTCTTAAACTATTATTACCAATCTACTAAATACTTTAATGTGTTTGACTGATTTTTCCCAACAATTTTTATTTTATATTTTCAAAATATTTTTAAAACTGATTTTTATTTTAAATTTTCAAAATAATCTTAAACTTGATTATAATCAGCAACCGCCATACGAACTGTGCTGGAGGCAGATTTGGTGACCACCACCCCATTTATTATATAAAAATATTTAAAAATGATTTACTTTGTAAATAATAAAAAAATTCCTTTTCAAAATAATATATAAAACATTATAAAATAAAAATACATCTACTATCAACCCTTCAAAATACTATTGCATGATTTTACATAATTGTCCTTTTCCTAAATTTTATTTACACTACCAAATAGACAAATAAGTAATTAACAAATGTAACAAATAAATCTCACACAAACCTCTATTTGCATGACAAATGTCAATTAACCATTGGTTATCTCAAATTTTCTCCTTCCTACCAAAACTATTCTCTCTTCGGATTTCTCTCACTCTCTCTCGTTTTTTATCGCTCTCAATTTTCTCTTCTTTCCTCCACAAACCCTAATTCTGCCCTTTCTCTGTTTTCTCTCTTTTTCTCCATAAACCGTAAATTCGCCGCTGTCCCTTTGATGTTCAGAACTTTTCTTTTCTTTCGAAAATGATCTTTGAGAGACATGAGGAGTACATGTATGTTAATCTAGTTCAAGAAATTTGGTTTTCTTATTTTTATTTACCTGTTTCTTTCTGTTTATGCAGATCGAGCCGTCAACATGGACCACAGATCGAGCATGATGATTGATGAAGCTTTCACTCATGGTCATCCTCAAAGGTTCTACCTTTTTGAATATCTACTGTAGTTTTATAATTTGTATCAATTATATGTTTTGTTCTGTTTAAAAATTTTACTGTTAATTCTAGGCACTAGCTAATATGAACACGCACGCCACCTGTTCGATTAATTGCATCACTCATGTTTTGCCATGAACTTCTGTATTTGATGACTTTAGTCTTAATTCATTTATAGTTTTTGTATGGATCTTCAGGATTTCCTTATTCATGCGAGTCTTCAAACTTTACAGACAAGCTTTGAGAGTTGTCGGTCGAGCAATAATGTGTTTTCCCTCTTACTTGAACTTCCGACAATAATAATAAGGTATGCTAAGTTATTTTAACTGCAAATGATTATAACATTCATGAGTTATAGTTTTGGATTAGATTGATCAGTTGTCATTATTGTTATATATATATTTTGTATTTGTATATGTCATTGTTGAATTGTTTGGCTAAATAGAAATCCCCTAATCATATTCCATTTTTATAGTTACAATGTATTTGAATTGCACCTTACAATGTTTTCTTAAAGACAATTTTTGATGCATTTGATGTTGATTCTCTATGTCATTTCCACATATGACCTTGAATACTTTCTTTTTTTCATGTTGCTTCTCAATCATTTTTGGACATTTACTTATTAGACTTTATCGTTATACAATGTGAAAATTAACCATATCTTTTCCTTCCTCTAGGATAGGATGCTGCAACCCCGCGAACTTGAGGAATTGTTTTCCAATGCCTTAGAAAGGTAAACTGCTTTCTTCCAAATACGTGTCTAAATAGATGTACTTTAATTTCCACCATGAAATGGTGGGTTTATTTGCACTGGTTTCATATGAAGTTGATAACAGAGCAGTATGATGTGGTGGAATCTTTCTTTATGTCGTGTAACTTTTCAAATGTACACATGACACATGCTTTAAAGATGTGGTATATAACTTTGCTTTTTCAGTGTTTTTATGAAGTTCAACTATGGCATTTTTTATGTATATATGTCTTTCTCAAGTCTATATGTAAACGAGGACTCTTGACAAAATTATTTTATGCTTATAATTTTTAATTGCACTCCTTGGATCGGAAATCCATACAAGGATGCTTTAGAAAGGAATGCTTTTTCAGGATTATGACTTGATGCATTTTTGTCAGAGGTGCATAAGTTTTTTATCTTTCTCTCCACTCCCTCTTAAATTTTGTTAAACAATATTTTGTAGAGACTGATGGGTTTCTACAAACAGTTTTATCACTTAATTTGGATACTGTTTTGAGATTCAAGGTTTCCTCAGTTTTACATGATATATGACTTTATGTCTGGTCTGTGTATCTTTTTAGTGCATATAACATTAAATTTACATCACCATTGATTTGTTAAATCCGAGGCACCGGCTACGGTGCCTACTAAAAATGGATCAAGCATCAATTAGCTTCTTGGTATTAAAGGAGCTTCTCAAGAATCAGTGAGTTAAACTCAAACTTAGCTTATTGCAATTTTTTTTATTCTCTAATTTGTATTTGAAATTTTGTTTTCAATTTTCATTATGGATGGATGTTTGAAATGCTTATAATTAGACTTTGGTCCTGCTTGTAGTTTGGACAACAACTTGATTAAGTGCTTTTGTATAATTTCTGTAACGTAAGATAAAATAAATCAAACAATTTTCATATAAGCTATAAGCTACTTTCATTAGTCAGTCTGAAGAGCTTGCAGAAATAAGCTGAAACAGTTTATGGACTATATAACTAATAAATTATTTTTATATACCTGAGCCCTTAGTAGATCGTATATCTACCACTAATCCAACTGAATATGCACCCGAGTACACTTCTGATGTGTAGAGCTGAAAATTTATATTTAGACTTCAGACATGTTTGAGTTTCCTGCATCAACTTTCTCACAAGCCTATGATTTCATTCGGTGTCAAAAGGGAACCGTTTAGTTTGAAACCAAGTTTTGCAGATATACACCCCAAAATATTTGTTTTTATAGCGGGTCTAATATGTAGTTTTGAGAAACAAAATTTTTCTTATTGTATAAGGTAACTTGTGTTGCATTTTTTTTTCCAATTGATGGTGAATTCGCTTCTAAACAATTTGATGTATTTTATTCATGTAATCATCTGAACAGGTATATCTTGCTTCCGATGTATCTGAGTTTATTCCGACTTTCTAATTTTAACAAACACACTCGCTTAAACCATTCATATTTATAGCTATTTATCATTGTGCTAATGGAGAAAACAGACGGTTACACACTGAAATTAATGGCAAGGAACCAATTTGATAGATACCTGAAGTTTAACTAAAAACATCAAGCATTCTGGTGATGATTTCCAATTAGATTATCAAAATATTGGTATACATGTTCATCCATTGGTAGTAGGTTGCTTATTTGTTTTGATTTGTGAAAACTGTAAAAGTAAATTGCTGCCAATTTAATTGTAAATATAACATATAGTATGTTGGATTATCCTTAAAGTTTTTGTTAGGGAAATATGTATAAACTGAAATTCGTTATTTTTTCTATACCCAAAAGAAATATATTTTCTAGCCAAATGATTATGAATGATATTTATTTTTGTAAAGTTGGAACTGAAGATTAGTATAAGACAGTGTGGTAATTGAATATTGCAGAAAGTTACGATTTGTTCGAAATCTGCTAGGCTATAGTCATAATTTAACAACACTTGCATGAGGCCTTGCTCATGGTCTGCTTGATTGCTAGCAGTAGTACTACTATTACAAGTAACAACATTTATGGAATTTTTGGCAGTTGTTAAGTTTCACATGTCACTTATCTTTTCCACTACTAATTATAATTATAATTTCATGAAACTCTGAAAAATTGGCTTAATCTTCTGAAATTTCATTGCAGGTTGTTCTTATCAGTTACATACTCAAGGGGAGGCTCCCAGTTACTTTGAAGCATGGTAAACCTGATCATGAAGCTACAGATGTAAGAAACATTGTTCAAAAAATTAAGCTTGTGAATGAATTTTGTTATTTACATAAAGTTTATTTACCATCTCTTGGCTGATACAAAATGGTCCTTTTAATTACAGCATAAAAACTATTTTAGAAGCCTTTTTCCATTGAATATGCAGAGATAATAGGGTGCTTTGCTTTTATTATGTGTGTTTTGTGTTCTAATAAAACAATGCAAATCCTTTTGCATATTAGTGTGAAACTAATACTTTTTTTTTTTTTTTACATTTATGCAGGCTGCAAAGTTGCATTCTCCGATTCACTATCCAAAGGTTGATGGTGTCTTGTCTTTCAATGTACCTACCTCTCTGCACAAGTATTTTAACATTAATTCCCTCCTATTGCTTTCTATTAAGAATTCAATATAACCATCTTGAAGTTGCATTATAAATATGCACTGATTTATAGATGTCGTAATTGTTTGTCCCTTCTTCTCTCTTTAGGGCTTTGATAAATGATAAGTTATTGAATTATTTGTCAACATGCATAATTTCAAGCTCATTACATTGCTTCATAGACATTTATATTTTGTTTATATACAGGAGCAACACAAATCATGAGCATGATCAACCTCCCCATCTTCGATTGAAGGACCCAAAGGTTCCTGAACTTATAAATTTATCGGTGTATGCTGCTCCTGAGTCACGATATTGTCCTGCACGAGTATACGAGTAATGCTCACTTACTACAGCTTGGTTTCAGAAAGATATTTAGAATTTGTATCATTCTGATATTTTTCACGTGTCCTTCTTAAATATAGGTATGTTGCAGATGAGAAAAATCAACTGAAGTTGCATATTAATGCTCAAAATTGTTTGCATTGCAAGGTAAATTTTCAGATAGATTTGGAGGGTTTTATGTCTAATCTCTACTCTTCAAATTTTTTTCCAAAGCTTTTATATCCAGCACGGTTTAATTCAAGCTTTTTTCAAAGCTTTTATCTTTGTCACTAATGATAGTCATAAGAATCTCATGCAGTCGTACAACCTCCATAACAAACAGTTCAACAACAAATTTGGCCATAAGAATCTCATGCAGTCGTACAACCTCCATAACAAACAGTTCAACAACAGATTTTTGCCCGTGTAAGGATGCTTCAATAATAAAAAGTGACTATACTTTGAGAGTCTATCAACCACTACCAAAACAACTTCAAACCCTCTAGACTTTGGAAGACCAGTTATAAATTCGATTGAAAGGTCCTCTCAGATGGCATTGGGAATTGGCAAAGGTGTTGTAACAATCCCCTAGGTGATGTAGCTGCATATTTCTGCCGTTGGCATATATCGCATGCCCTCACAAAGTCCTTAACCCTTCTCTGCATTCCTAGCCAATACAAATTAGCTGCTAACATTCTATAAGTTCTCAAGAACCCGGAATGACCTCCCATAGGTGTCTCATGAAACTCTTCTAAAAGCAATGAAATAGAAGGTGAATTAGGAGACAACACCAATCGGCCCTGATAAAACAAAATACCTTGCTGCACAGTGAAACCAACCTTCGGGATTCATTTGAAGTTCTTTGACTATCTTCTGAAGCATTGTGTCCTGCCTGACTTCCTGCAACAACTTCTCTCCATCCAGCCAAGTAGGATACAACAACAAAGCCGAAAATTTCATATCACCATGACACCTTGATGTAGAAGCATACTTCAATCTCAAAGTTTTGATGATGTCAACAAGATTTAAGCTCATTCCGCGTTTGCAAAAAGTCAAACTTTCAAAGTGATCAAGATCAAGGCTACGCATCATCAATGGAATATTGTCATGCGAATCAAGCTTCATGTGCAAATGATCGTCTACTTTTTCAAGACTTGGACACAAGACTTTGGTATATCAAAACTCACTTTTTTTATTGATATACACATGTTCAAATAGTTCATCATATCAACATATTGCACATGCATGTTTTTAAAATTAATTGGAACTGGTATAACACTTTAAATTTAAGTATTTTTCTGAGTTTTCACAGTGTTAACCGATTAACCTATATGGTTAACCGGTTAACGGTCTCAAAATTTCAAATTTCTCAGTTAACGTTACAGTGTTAAACGATTAACCTATATGGTTAACCGATTAACACTGAACGAATTTTGAAAAATTATTTCTTTCCAAGTTCAAATCTTGTGTAATTGTTATACCTTTTCAATATTCATTTCATACACTTTTATACCTTTTTGAAATGGTGTTTTGACTCTTATAAATTCTGAAAATTTCAAAATACAAAACACCTCCAATAATTTTCAAAATAATCACTCAATCAAATTCACTAAATTTCAAATATTTTCAAATATTTCAAAAGTGTTCATATTGTTCATATCATTTCACATTCAGATTTTTGAACACTTGTATTGATATTGAAAAGTGAATTTTGATCAAAAGGAGAAGATCAATCATTGTATTGATATTATTGTATTACTCTCAAATCAAAGAATCACAGAATTGTTTCTATTGTGACTTGTGATCCAGAATTGTTGGACACAAGGGTTAGTGCTTGCAAGAGGATTGTTCTTGCACACTAGTTGTTGAATAGTTGTTAGATAGTAGGCCTCACCGGTTGATGGTGTGATAGGTTGTACATTCTAAAACTATAGTGAAAAATCTCTTTTGTGTGAAAAGGGGAGTGGAGTACCTTCGGACTGTGAAGGGAACCACTATAAATCTCTGCGTCCTTTTACCTTCTGCTATTTACTGCTTTCATCATCGAGAATCTCTAAAAACCGAAAAAAGTTTCTAAATACCTAATTCACCCCCCTCTTAGGCATACTCTGAACTTACAATTGACATTAGAGCAAGTTAAGGTAACCTGTTCCTAACGATTCAGTATGGCTTCTGCTAGCACCAACCCGGTTTTCAAAGACGGTGGAAGTAGTAATAAACCACCACTATTTTCTAGAGAATATTTCGATTTCTGGAAAATCAGAATGAAGGTGCATCTTGAAGCCCAAGGAGAAGGTATATGGGAAGCAATCGAAGAAGGACCACACAATCCAGTAAATGTGGTCAATGGCGTTAGAACCACAAAGTTGAAAAACACGTATGACGAAGACGATAAGAAAAGGATCCTTAATGAGAAGAAAGCAATCAACATACTCCAAAGCGCTCTTAGTATGGATGAATTCTTCCGTATATCACAGTGTAAATCCGCAAAGGAGATTTGGGACACCTTGGTGGAAACACATGAAGGAACTAGGGGTGGCAAAATGGATGGATTGGATGGATATGGATTGGATTGCTAATGGATGGATTAAAACAATCCATTAGTCCATTAAAATCCACTAAAATTTTATTAAAATTATCCAATCCGATCCATCCATTAAGAATAAAATCCATCTAATCCATCCATTAACATATGTTAATGGATGGATATCCATCCATCCAACTTTTTTTTAATTTCGTAAAAATAAATATTTTTTTTTCAAAAACAAATTAGTTTTTTATTCTGAAAAAAAAACCGATTTTTTTTTCGAGAAAAAATTTTATTTTTTTTCGAAAAATAAATCAGTTTTTTATTCTGAAATAAAAAACGATTTTTCAAAAAAAAAAGTCGGTTTTTTTTTCGAAATTTTTTTTTTCGAAAAACAAATCAATTTTTTATTCTGAAAAAGAAAACCGATTTTTTTCTAAAAAAAAGTCGGTTTTTTTTTCGAGAAAAAAATTTATTTATTTTTTCGAAAAACAAATCAGTTTTTTATTCTGAAAAAAATCCGATTTTTTTCCAAAAAAAAGTCGGCTTTTTTTTCGAGAAAAAAATTTTTATTTTTTTTTGAAAAATAAATCAGTTTTTTATTCTGAAAAAAAAAACTGATTTTTTTTCCCAAAAAAAAGTCGGTTTTTTTTCGAAAAACAAATCAGTTTTTTGTTCTGGAAAAAAAACAGATTTTTTTTTTTAAAAATTAAATATTTTTTTTCAGAAAAAAAAATATAATTTTTTAATTATTTTTAAAAAAATCTAATTTTAAAAAAATAAATCTAACGAAAATAAAAATAATCCATTGGATCCTTAAAATATGTTGGATGGATTGAATCAATCCATGCATATAAATGGATGGATTGAATCCATCCATGCATATAAATGGATGGATTTAATCCAATCCATTAACTTATTTTTTGTGTGGTGGATGGATTGGATGGATTTTTTGATGGATGGATTGGATGGATTTTGCCTTAATGGATTTAATTGCCACCTCTAGAAGGAACCACATAATTAAAAAGATCGAGGCTCAACATGTTGAGTCAAGAATATGAGATGTTCCGTATGCAGCCCGGTGAATCTATTGTTGCCTTACAAAAGAGATTTGTTCATCTAACAAATCACTTGATTAGTCTCGGGAAGACCTTCACCAATGATGATCTCAACCTGAAGGTCCTAAGATCTTTGACAAGGGAATGGCAACCGAAAGTGACCGCTATTTCGGAAAAGAAGAGTCTCTCAACAATGACATCTGCATCCTTATTTGGAAAACTTCAAGAGCACGAATTGGAACTTGGAAGGCTCGAGAAGCACGGAAATCAAGAAAAGAAGTCCAAGGGAATTGCCTTGAAGGTTGACACAAAGGATGACAAAGACGACGAGACTTCCGAAGACGAAAATTTCATGCTTCTTGTAAACAAGCTTGGTAAGTTTTTTTAACACAAATAAAAATTCCTCTTTTCCTAAAAAGAATAGACATTTCAGGAAAAAGGATGCTTCCACATCAAATCAAGAAGTCACATGTTACGAATGTGGGAAGCAAGGTCACATAAAGCCGGATTGCCCGAAACTTGCAAAGAAAAGAGGATTCAAAGGCAAGAAGGATTTCAAGAATAAAAAGGCTTATGTTGCTTGGGACGATAATGAGATAAGTTCATCATCGAAATTGGAAAACGATGAATGTGCAAATATGGCTCTAATGGCTTCACACCACTCCGATGACGAAAAAGATGAGGTTAGTAGCAACTTTTATGTTTATGATAATGATGGACAAGAAGTCATAGATGAACTTATAAAAGAATGCAAGACTTTGTATAAAAGCATCTCATCCCAAAAGAAAAGAATTTCATCTTTAGAAGAACAAAATATTGCTTTTATAAAAAACATTGAAAATGAAAAACAAAAATTGATGGATGAAAAACAAAGTCTTGTATGCAAAAATTGTGAATCCTTATCTTTTAAAATTGTTCAACTTAAAAGAGTTTTAGAAAGATACGAAAAATGTCAACTTGGCTTGGAGGAAATTCTTAGGCATCAAAGATATCCTAATGATAAAAGTGGATTAGGATATTCTAAGTTTTCCAAACCAAGC
Source organism: Lathyrus sativus (assembly GCA_963859935.3). Lineage (NCBI taxonomy): Eukaryota > Viridiplantae > Streptophyta > Magnoliopsida > Fabales > Fabaceae > Lathyrus > Lathyrus sativus. The sequence continues at coordinate 424,501,616 of OZ012739.1, forward strand.
ACAAATGAAACCATTTTTGTGAAAGCAAAAGAACAAGTTGTTAAAGAAAAGGCAAACACTCCTAAAACTATGCATCAAAGTCATAAAAAGAAAAGAACTGTGAAGAAAAAAAATTATGTTCCTAGATATAAAAGTCATTTTCAACCTACTTGTTTTTATTGTGGAATTAAAGACCATACACCTAATGCTTGCTATGTGCGCAACATTGGTGTTGCTAAAGGGCATTATGTGTGGGTTGAAAAGGGTACTAACTATCAAGGACCCAAAGCAATTTGGGTACCTAACAATACTTGATTTTGTGTTGTAGGTATGCTTGAAGACAACTTCTAATCAATGGTATCTTGATAGCGGTTGTTCAAAGCATATGACGGGAGATATCAACAAATTTTCAAGTCTATCATTAAAGGCCAAAGGATACGTCACTTATGGTGATGATAATAAAGGAAAGATTCTTGGAGTAGGAACCGTTGGTGCACCTCCATGTACAATCATCGAAGACGTCCTTTATGTGGAAGACCTTAAACACAACCTACTTAGCATAAGTCAATTGTGTGACAAAGGGTTCCGAATCAACTTCACAAAGGATGAATGTTTGATAGAACATGAAGTCACCCATGACATCTTGCTAAAAGGTAAAAGATTTAATAATATTTTTATGATCTCTTTTGATGACTTATCCTTGAAGGTAAAATGTCTAATGGCGAACAACAACGAGGCGTGGCTATGGCATAAAAGATTTGCTCACATTCACATGGAGCATTTAAACAAGTTGATAAAGCATGATCTAGTTGTTGGTCTTCCGAAGATAAAATTCATCGAGGATAAGTTATGCGACGCATGTCAAAAGGGGAAACAGACCAAGACAACTTTCAAATCCAAGCAAGTGGTTTCTACATCAAGACCACTTCAATTATTGCATATGGATCTTTTTGGTCCATCGAGAACAAAAAGCTTCGGAGGTAGCATTTATGCTTTAGTTATTGTTGATGATTTGTCTCGATACACATGGACATTGTTTTTAGTGCAGAAAAATGATGCTTTCAAAGCATTCAAGAAGTATGCAAAGCAAATTCAAAACGAGAAGTCACTCATCATAGCCTCCATAAGAAGCGACCATGGTGGAGAATTCCAAAATTCAGATTTTGAAGATTTTTGCGAATATCATGGAATTTCTCACAACTTTTTCGCACCAAGGACTCCCCAACAAAACGGTGTCGTAAAACGGAAGAATAGGTCACTGGTGGAGCCTACAAGAACAATGCTTAGTGACTCAAATCTTCCTAAATATTTTTGGGCGGATGCGGTTAGCACGGCTTGCTTCGTAAGCAACCGTGTCAATATTCGACCAGTTCTCAAGAAGACTCCGTATGAGTTGTTCAAGGGTAGGAAACCAAATATATCATTCTTTCACATATTCAGATGCAAATGTTTCATTCTCAACAACAATAGGGACAATCTCGGTAAGTTTGATGAGAAGTCCGACGAAGGTATATTCCTTGGTTACTCTCTTTCTAGTAGAACTTTTAGAATTTTTAATAAAAGAACTCTTACTATTGAAGAATTCATTCGTGTTTCTTTTGATGAGACTAACCCCTTGAAAGAGGATAATATTATTGTGGATGATGATGATGATGATATAGTAGATTCTTCACAACAACAAAAAGATACTTCAAAGAATCAAGTAATACCACAAGAAGATGTCACTCAAATCATTGAAGAACATCAAGATTTTTCGAAGGAATGGAGAACTCATAGAGATCACCCGATAGATAAAGTTATTGGTGATATTAGCCAAGGCGTTGCAACTCGACTAAATCTTAAGGATGCTTGTCTCAACATGGCTTTTCTGTCTCAAATTGAACCAACCAAGATTGATGAAGCCTTAGGCGATGACCAATGGATTGTAGCGATGCAAGAAGAACTCAATCAATTCGAAAGGAATCAAGTTTGGAGTCTTGTACCAAGACCGGACCATAAGCACATCATAGGAACGAGATGGGTGTTCAAGAACAAACTTGACGAGAATGGAATCATAGTTCGTAACAAAGCAAGATTGGTCTCACAAGGCTACAACCAGGAGGAAGGAATTGATTTTGATGAAACGTTCGCTCCGGTAGCACGGTTAGAAGCAATTAGATTATTACTTGCTTACGCGTGTTCTATGAATTTTCAGTTGTTCCAGATGGATGTCAAAAGCGCTCCTGAATGGATACATTAATGAAGAAGTTTATGTCAAACAACCTTCGGGTTTTGAAGACTTCAAGAATCCCTCGCATGTTTACAAGCTGAAAAAGGCACTCTACGGCTTAAAGCAAGCACCAAGAGCATGATATGATCGTCTTAACAATTTCTTATGTGAAAAGGGATTTACAAAAGGAAAGGTTGACAAGACGTTGTTCATAAAGAAGATCAAGGGTAACACCTTATTGGTTCAAGTCTATGTCGAAGACATCATCTTCGGATCAACAAACAAAGATCTTTGCGAAGAATTTTCACTTATGATGCAAGGATTCAAGATGTCCATGATGGGAAAACTGAACTATTTCCTTGGACTACAAATCAAGCAATCAAAGGATGGCATCTTCCTCAATCAATCTAAATATTGCAAGGAATTGTTGAAGAAATTCGATATGGATAATTGCAAGGTGATGTCCACTCCTATGGGATCCGGAACGTACGTTGATCAAGATGAATCTGGTACTCCAATTGATATCACAAAATATCGAGGTATAATCGGTTCATTACTATATTTGACGGCAAGCCGTCCTGACATTATGTTCAGCGTTTGTTTGTGTGCACACTTTCAAGCAAGTCCGAAGGAATCACATCTCACCGTTGTGAAGAGAATTTTAAAGTATCTCAAAGGGACAACGGACGTTGAATTATGGTATCCAAAAGGGGGTACTTGTTCTTTAATTGGTTATTTTGACGCTGATTATGCAGGATGTAAGACCGATAGAAAAAGCACAAGTGGTACGTGTCACATTCTCGGGAATGCACTAGTGTCATGGGCATGCAAGAAGCAAGCATGTGTTGCACTCAGTGCAGCCAAAGCGGAATATATTGCAGCAGGAAGTTGCTGTGCACAAATCCTGTGGCTTAAGCAACAACTCCTCGATTATGGTGTAGATCTCAGTTGCATTCCTCTTCGATGTGATAACACAAGTGCCATCAACATCACAAAGAACCCGGTCATGCATTCAAGAAAAAAGCACATAGACATCCGACATCACTTCCTTCGAGATCACGTACTTAATGGAGATGTAGATGTTACTTTCGTCGATACACACAATCAACTCGCCGACATCTTCACCAAGCCATTGGCGAAAGAATCATTCTTCAAAATTCGACGAGAACTTGGAATTCTCGATGAAGGTGACATCTGACCTTTTCTCTTATTAATGTATGCATAATATATGTTTTCCAATATGTGTGCATTCTGTTTAAGCATTTTTTCCAAAATTCGCGTGTGTTAACCGATTAACCTATATGGTTAACCGATTAACACTGATAGTTTTTCAATACTGATTTAATTTTTTAATGTGTTAACCGATTAACACTGATATTTTTTATTTTGGAAATTAAATTTTTAACGTGTTAACCGATTAACCTATATGGTTAACCGATTAACACTGTTAAAATTTCAACAAAAAAAAATCAGAAACAAAAATTTAATTCAAAATTTTGGAAAATGTGTGTGTTTAACGTGTTTTTTATGTGTGGTCAATATTTTCTTAAATATCCAAATCAATATCCTTGGAACTCTTCTTCTTCTTCTTTGACAACAAGTTTTGGATTTCCAACCCTAACTTTAAAACCCACTCAACCTCTCTCCATATATATTGCCTCCACTTTACCATACTCATCTCATCTCCTCAAACTCTAAAAGCTTCAAGCACCCAAAACCTTCACAGCACCTCAAAGCTTCATATTCTCAAAAAACTCATCCATGGCTTCATCCAACCGAGGAAAGGGAAAACCATCGGAACACCATTCTGCTTCTGATGAAGAAGATATTCCCATGGAAACAACAAAGAAGCGCATAATGGACTTCAAGGTCCGAGTTCGCCACATCTTACCGGTAAAGTACGTTAACCTCAAAGCTTTTCCAGCTTCGTCTTTTGATTTCCCAGCATTGCTAAAATTTCAAAAGATTGATAAGTTTGTATTTGATACCGGCAATTGCTATCTTGATTTGATGAAAGCGTTTATGAATAAGTTGTCTATTTACTTGAATGCTGATGGTGAACACATTTTAGAAACTACTGTTCGAGACTGTCTCTTGAAAGAAAATATGTTCGAATTTGCTGCAAAATTAAAGATACCATCCTCAGGCTACTTTCTCAGGAAAGGGGTTAACCATGATGATGGTCCATGGGCAAATTATGACAAAATGGAGTACTATTATCGCATTTATAGGTTCCCAAAAGAGTATATTATTGCAAACCAAAAGACTGCTCGCACACTATGTTATGCAAAAAATCTAACGGTAAATGATTGCATGTTGCACTATGTTATATCTTATGTCCTGCTTCCAAAGGACTCCAATCATGCTCAGATTAATGATTTGGAGATGCAACTGCTCTTTGCGATCAAGAACAAGATAAAGGTAAATTGGATTCTTACAATAATGTATCATCTGCAACAACAACTGTCTCTGTCAACAAGACTTCCGTATGCAAGGCTGATCTCTAGGATTCTGGAGTCCACAGAATTGGACCTGAACCGTGAACCTTCAACCAAAATGAAACCTACAACAAATGAAATCAACGAGATCACCATTGTCAAGAATACCGGCATCTTTAAGGATACTGATGGTATTTATAAGTATGACGACGAAGGCTCCTCAATTTCCAACCAATCCTATCCTATTCCCGATGGAGGAATAACTAATGAGTTTCTCTACACCACTATGATGAACTAACACAGAGAGACTATAAACTTTCACCGAGAAACTTCCCGAGCCATTGCATCTCTTCGCAACCTTGTATTTACCTCCCAGCATTCAACCACCGGCATCGTTGAAAAAGAGGATGAAGAAGAGGAAGGTAGTGAAGAAGAGGAAGCTGAAGATGAGGATATGTCTGATCAGGATGTTTAGAAAATATGTGTTGATGTTTTTATTGTTTTTCTTTCAGATTATGTTTAAGCTTTTAAGTTTTTAGTTTCGTTTATTTTGTTATGTACTCGGACAATATTTCCTGCATTTTTTAATTGCTGCATTTTTTTCAGTATGCCTTGCTTGATTACTTGATTAAATGCTTACATATATGCCAATATTGCTTATTATGGTTTGAAATCTCCTTCCTTTTTGCTAATGACAAAGGGGGAGAAGAGCTTGGTTTTGGTTTTCTAATATCTCTCTGTGCAGAATTTTGCCTCTGTTTAGATAGGGGGAGTTGCTGGACATAGGGGGAGAAGCAAACCTAGAACGGAACGAAACATCGTCAAAGATATCGCACAGACTCATTTGATTGTCATCATCAAAAAGGGGGAGAATGTGGAAGCATACTTCAATCTCAAAGTTTTGATGATGTCAACAAGATTTAAGCTCATTCCGCGTTTGCAAAAAGTCAAACTTTCAAAGTGATCAAGATCAAGGCTACGCATCATTAATGGAATGTTGTCATGCGAATCAAGCTTCATGTGCAAATGATCGTCTACTTTTTCAAGACTTGGACACAAGACTTTGGTATATCAAAACTCACTCTTTTTATTGATATACAAGTGTTCAAATAGTTCATCATATCAACATATTGCATATGCATGTTTTTAAAATTAATTGGAACTGGTATAACACTTTAAACTTAAGTATTTTTCTGAGTTTTCATAGTGTTAACCGATTAACCTATATGGTTAACCGGTTAACGGTCTCAAAATTTCAAATTTCTCAGTTAATGTTACAGTGTTAACCGATTAACCTATATGGTTAACCGATTAACACTGAACGAATTTTGAAAAATTGTTTCTTTCCAAGTTCAAATCTTGTGTAATTGTTATACCTTTTCGATATTCATTTCATACACTTTTATACCTTTTTGAAATGGTGTTTTGACTCTTATAAATTCTGAAAATTTCAAAATACAAAACACCTCCAATAATTTTCAAAATAATCACTCAACCAAATTCACTAAATTTCAAATATTTTCAAATATTTCAAAAGTGTTCATACTGTTCATATCATTTCACATTCAGATTTTTGAACACTTGTATTGATATTGAAAAGTGAATTTTGATCAAAAGGAGAAGATCAATCATTGTATTGATATTATTGTATTACTCTCAAATCAAAAAATTACACAATTGTTTCTATTGTGACTTGTGATCCAGGATTGTTGGACACAAGGGTTAGTGCTTGCAAGAGGATTGTTCTTGCACACTAGTTGTTGAATAGTTGTTAGATAGTAGGCCTCACCGGTTGATGGTGTGATAGGTTGTACATTCTAAAATTATAGTGAAAAATCTCTTTCGTGTGGAAAGGGGAGTGAAGTACCTTTGGATTGTGAAGGGAACCACTATAAATCTCTGTGTCCTTTTACCTTCTGCTATTTACTACTTTCATCATCGAGAATCTCTAAAAACCGGAAAAAGTTTCTAAATACCTAATTCACCCCCCTCTTAGGCATACTCTGAACTTACACTTGATAGATCATCTGCAGCCTTATTGTCTAACCCAGACTTATATTTAACCTCAAATTGATAGGCCAAAAGCTTGGCCAGCCAGCACTGTTGATCAGGTGATGTCAGTCTTTGTTGTAAAAAAATATTCTAAACTTTTATGGTCAGTAAAAGAATTACATATTTAAATTACTTATTTTATATTTAAAGATGCATGCAATACTATTATATATTGTATTATAAACAAATTTCACCTTCTTAAGTTCATTAAATAATTATTATATGTGATCTATATATAAATCAAATACATAAATTATTTAATAAATTTAAAAAGATGAAATTTACTTTTAATATGAAATAAAGGAACTTACCAATTAAAATTAATAAACTGTGGGAACACACAGATCTTCCTAGTTCGAACGGTCCAACTGACCGGTTCGATTCAGTTTTTAAAACACTGACACTACCACTGTTTTATATTTATTATGAGTTTTATATTTGTTACGAAAACTTAATATTTCTTGCTGCTACTTTCAAATATTTTCTCACAACCACTAATTATATGCAATTAGTTAGTATAAATTTAGTTTTTATGTTCAATAAGAGTTCTCTTGAGGTTTCTTAAGTCTTAATTTTTCTTTATCAAAATCTTTTTATATATGAACTTTATTTCATAACTTATTTTTTTTATTTTCATTATTTTATTTGTAAATTTTTTAGATGATTGATAGATAATACGGAGGAAGCAATAGCACATAAAAACAATAATAAAATGCTTAATTTTACTACTCATTATTAACACATTATCTAATTTGTTGCCTTTTAGCAATCACATTTTTTTAATTATTTAATACAATTGAATTTCTAAAATTATTATTTATTTTATAATTAAATAATTTATTATAAATTTACATGTGCATTTAAATCCAATTTATGTCGTATCAAATAAATTTATCCCTGCAAACTATTAAATAAATTTACCCGTGCGGAAGCACGGGTATCTTACTAGTTTATGTAAATTTTTTTTTTATAATTAGTTGATTAATTAGATTGAATTCAATTAGTTAAGATTTGAATAAATTGCGAATTAGTGGACCAAATTGCTACTTCTAGTGCAAAAAGTCAAGATCTGTATAATATATGAACTATATTACAATATATTTTTGGTGGCTATGGCTCCTTATGTGAGGCCTCACCCTAGTGGCAGCCATGCATAATAGTTTAATCTAATGTATTTATGTTACCTTGAACAATTTCCATTACCATGGGTAACTTTCTGCCTTTTCTAACTGACACAAATTCACTGAGATCCTGAGATTTCAATCCTTGAATCAAATCAAGAATATCAAATTTAGTTGAATCAAAACAAAAAAAAAGATATTTTTTTTAAACAATTATTTGCATATGAAATTTAAGGTAAGCATTTTGAGGTTTTATGCTAAATTCCTGAGATATATAGTTCAAGACCACAGTCATAAATCTTAATCTTACGGTTATTCATGTTAAAAAAAAGACTTTTTTTAACAACTTTTTTAAAACTAAAGATAGTGTACCATAGTGAGAGAAGTTGATTTTGAATTGGAATGTGCTAAAAACAAGGGTTGAAAAAGAGTGTCCAAGCAAGTATAATTAGTAATTTTGCATGTTTGTTAAAGACCAATCTACTCAAGCGTGTCGTTGTAATTGGTCCATTCCAAGTGTGGTAGCATTGTGTTAGTAGCTTCCTCAATGTTGAAGAATGCTGCTGCATAACGAAAGATAGGAGACATTAGTTGCTTAAAAGCATACATTATTAGATGCTGCAGAATAAGATGAAGAATGGTGCATTGTTGTTTTATTCTACTAGCATATTATAACATGTGACAGAAGAAGATAACATGAAGTTAATTTGAAGTGGAGGAGTTATATATATGATTGATAACAGGGCCTAAATAAAGAAACAAGTTTATAGCTTAAGTACACCCCATCCATCCCCATGTTGATTGGGATTTCTGAATCGTCACCTTAAAGGCTAGGCCAAGAAACATACCTACCCCATTAATTGGTGGTAATAGGAAGAAGTGAAGCACAGTCAGTAGGGGGTGGTCTGAAGCAGTAACAAAAATTCAAAGGAAATAAAGAGAAAAAGGTGATGATAATTTTTGTGTGGAAACTAGCATTAATTTTCTTGTAATATATAATAAGGGAAAAGAAAATGACAATGACAGTGGTTGTAAGTTGAAGTTCAAAATGGTGTAGTACGATGGCAAATTTTGTGCAATGGTTTAAGTCCCACATCGGGGAGGAAAGCAAACAACAGAGGAAATATGCAATATAAAAGCAGAAGCGAGTTACAGGAATAAGCATACCTTTCTCGGCCTTTTGGCTAAGATCAAGTGTAGTATCTGTTCTTATCAGTTTAATATCTGATATGTGGGCCAATGGTCCACACGATATTAAATTTATTTATTGAGGGTAAGAGGCCACCACAGTAGCTTGCTATTGGGTCTCTTGCGTGTCACTTTTGCGTTGCACTAAAGCAATTGCTGGCGCACCCCACCAATTCAAGTCCAATATTTATTTTTTAATAATAATTTTCACAGGGTGATTGTTTGGTACTTCATATTGTTGTGTTAATGTACTTGTTAATCTTGTTTAATATTTATCTTGCTTTTTGTTTATATTGCAAGTTCAATTTTATGCCGCTTTCATTTAAAATAAAAATAAAATATGCTATAAACTCAAATATGACTTTCGTATTGTTCTGTTAATAATATTTTTAGTTGCTCGATGTGGAACTATATTCTACGCAAAATTGCTTTGCTATTTCTTGGAATAATATTTTTAGTTGCTCTATGTGGAACTATATTCTACGCAAAATTGCTTTGCTATTTCTTGGAATAATATTTTTAGTTGCTTGATGTGGAACTATATTCTACGCAAAATTGCTTTGCTATTTCTTGGAAGCTACTTGAAAAGATACATTTGGGATTTGGGCAAGAGAATAATACAATGGTCGTCAATAACTTTTTGATGAACATTAAGTTTTTTATTCAACCATAACATTAAAGCTCCATTTTATTTAGTTTTTTCAAGCACTAATGTTAGTTTTTCAATATAATATTTTTTATGTTTTTTCTAGTACTAATTAAGATTTAAACCCAAAATTTCTCCTACGTCAATATAAACTTGTAGTGTTCCATTTATCTCTAAAATTAATTAAACTTGTAGTGTTCGATTTATCTCTAAAATTAATTAAACTTGTAGTTAAATCAGACAAATAATTGACTATATCAGTATTGTACGCTTTGAAATTGTAAGATGTGGGACTACTCTTGGAAGCTAGATTTTCACATTGTTTTTGTTGTGGAGGTATCTCCCGTTTCAGCAACAAAGTTTTCGATTTTTGGCATATCCATGAGAATAATATTACAGTCAAATTACCTTGGAATCAAGTCAATAACTTATTTTAAAATTAATTCATCCAAACACAATAATATTCAAGATTCATCTACTTTGAAATTGATTCTTCCTAACACATTAATATTCAAGATTCATCAATTTTGAAATTAATTCATGCAAACACAATAATATTCAAGATTCATCTATTTTAAAATTGATTCATCCTAACACATTAATATTCAAAAATTGATTCACCCTAACACATCAATATTCAAAAATTGATTCATCAATTTTAAAACTGATTCATCCTAACACATTTTTATGCGTTTGAGTGTAATACATTTTTTTGCTTATTATATGCAATGTCATTTTTACTTACAGCCATGTGAAATGGAGTTAAAGGTATCAATTCAATGACAATTTTATATGATTAGGACTAAAATTAAAGACATTATATTTTTAATAATTAAAGATTTGCATCCTACAGTGAGACTGCTAACACTTGTAGTTCTTATGACAACTTTTCAAAGATGATTTGTCTTGAAGTATTATTACCAATCTACTAAATACTTTAATGTGTTTGACTGATTTTTCCCAACAATTTTTATTTTATATTTTCAAAATATTTTTAAAACTGATTTTTATTTTAGATTTCCAAAATAATCTTAAACTTGATTATAATCAGCAACCGTCATACAAACTGTGCTGGAGGCAGATTTGGTGACCACCACCCCATTTATTATATAAAAATGATTTACTGTGTAAATAACAAAAAAATTCCTTTTTAAAAATAATATATAAAATATTATAAAATAAGAAAAATAAAAAAACATTTGTGTAAAAAAAAAACTTTATAATTAGTGGATTAAATAGATTGAATTCAATTAATTAAGATTTGAATAAATTGCGAATTAGTGGACCAAATTGATGCTCGTAATGCAGAAAAGTCAAGATCTATATAATATATGAACTATATTACAAAATATTTTGGGTGGCTATGGCTCCTTATGAAAGGCCTCACCCTTTCTTATTACAAATGTAGTATTTTCCAACATAGTGGCAGCCATGCATAATAGTTTAATCTAATGTATTTGTGTTACCTTGAACAATTCCCATTACCGTATGTATTTTCTAACAGACACAGACTCACTGAGATCTCAAGATTTCAATCCTTGAATCAAATCAAGAATGTCAAATTTAGTTGAATCTCTCAAAGAAAGAAAGTATCCATTCATATTCACCTTCTCTGCCTTGCTTATTTGGTTCATGATTCTCCTCTACGCCAACACCACCACCTTCACAACCTCTGATCCAAAAGCCTTCTACCCTGATGTAAAAGTGCAACAACCACTCGACCAACATCAACATGCCCCTCCACCTCCACCTCCACCTCCACTAGTCGAAGATTCAAAAGATCGTCAAGAACAGCCACAAAACCGACACGAAGGACTGCTCCATTGGGAAAAGGCATTTGATACTAATAATTTTTCTGTTGATCTGAATATAAATTGGAAGCTTTGTAAGGGGGTTATCGCGGTAGATTATATACCATGTTTGGATAATATGAAGGTCATTAAGGCTCTAAGGACAAGGAGGCACATGGAGCACAGGGAAAGACATTGTCCTAAGTCTAGTTCTCGTTGTTTGTTACCTCTTCCCAAAGGGTATAAAGTCCCGGTTGTATGGCCTAAGAGTAGGGACATGGTGAGATTGATACTTTGGTAAGAAACTTTCGGGTTTCTATCTTTTATTTTTATATCATGATCGCTTAATTGTACGTATGTTCAGTTTCTTGATCTATGCGACACACTAACATAGATATCACACACACGAGAGTGACACGTTGACTCTGATAATAAAATGGAACTATTTTCATAGTGTTCTTTATGAAAAGTACTTATGTTTTTGGATTGTTTATAGATTTGGTATCATAATGTACCTCATCCAAAGCTTGTTGAATACAAGAAGGAGCAAAATTGGGTGGTAAAGTCGGGCGAATATCTTGTATTTCCAGGAGGCGGTACTCAATTCAAAGATGGAGTTAACCATTATATTAATTTCATACAGAAGGTAAGGCTTCTTGTAATTTATGTTTATCATGCTTTATGATTTTCTCCGTAACGTGTCTTGTTTTATTGGTAGACACTACCGACAATCCAATGGGGAAAGAATATCAGAGTTGTGCTTGATGCTGGTTGTGGAGTTGCCAGCTTTGGCGGCTATCTTCTTGACAAGAATGTTATTACCATGTCATTTGCACCAAAGGATGAACATGAAGCTCAGATACAATTTGCTTTGGAACGAGGAATTCCAGCCACGCTTTCTGTCATTGGAACACAAAAGTTGACGTTTCCTGATAATGGGTTCGATTTGATCCATTGCGCACGTTGTAGGGTGCACTGGGACGCCGATGGTACTTACCACTAAGCCAACACCTCATGAACAATCTACATATTTTATAAACAATTGTTCACAAAGTTTGTCTATTACTTTAGGTGGGAAGCCATTATTTGAACTCAATAGGATTCTTAGGCCTGGTGGTTTCTTTGCATGGTCAGCTACACCGGTTTATCGCGATGATGAAAGAGATCAGAAAGTATGGAATGGTTTGTCTCTCACTCTTCCCCTTCATATGCATACATATACTCAAAAGCTCTTCATGAGATTTATCGTCTTGGTATATTCTGCAGCTATGGTGAGAGTAACAACAGAAATGTGTTGGATTGTTGTGGCGAAGACTTTCGATTCATCTGGAATCGGACTAGTCATATACCAGAAGCCGACCTCATCTTCCTGCTATGAGAAACGCAAAAAGAACAATCCTCCCATATGTAAAAGTAGCGATATAAAACAAATTTCATGGTATAAGGCTATAAGCATATTTTGGTTGTGTTTATGTTACTCGAATGTTTCTACAAACTCCGAAATGCGAACTTAATTGAATTGTTTACATGATTATATTTATAAGGTATACCAAATTGAGCAGTTGCCTTATTCCTCTTCCTGTCGATGATGCGGCGAGATGGCCAGCGTCATGGCCTAATAGGCTTACAAGTTTACCTCCTAGCTTATCTTCTGAATCAGACTCCGGTGACATGTTCAACAAGGATACTAAACACTGGTCTAGAATAGTTTCAGACATATATATGGAAGCTCCTATAAATTGGTCAAGTGTTCGAAATGTAATGGACATGAATGCTGGTTATGGAGGGTAAAGTCTTCTACTAATATCATCAACTAGTGCTCTTTCATTTTGAATTGATACAAATCATGTTGTTTTTCAGATTTGCTGCAGCTCTTATTGATCTACCAATTTGGGTGATGAATGTAGTGCCAGTTGATAAGCCAAATACTCTTACTGTCATATTCGACAGAGGCTTAATAGGAATCTATCATGATTGGTGTGAATCCTTGAATACGTACCCTCGTACATATGATCTTCTTCATTCAAGCTTTTTCTTCAAAAACTTTGGTCAAAGGTACTTATCAGTTGAATCATCGTTGCTACTCAATAACTGAACACAACAAATTATAAACCGCAAGTAACTATATTCTTTCGATGTTTTTCAGATGTGACATTGTAGATGTGGTTGTGGAGATAGACCGCATATTGAGACCAGACGGATATGTTTTGGTACAAGACACAATGGAAGCAATTAGAAAGTTAGGTTCAATATTGCATTCACTTCATTGGTCTGTAACATTATATCAAAATCAGTTTCTTGTTGGTAGGAAGAGCTTTTGGCGTCCAAAGCCATAGAAACTGAATGAATGAGAGGTTGAATATTGCTTGTAGAATTCTTTGATAAAAAGTTGTTGGGTTGCTCATTCATTATGAGGCTAATTGCTAGTAGCTACTAACATTTACCGTAGAAAAGTTTAGGTGTGGAAGATAAAACTGTTTTTAATTAAAAACAGTGTTTAATTAGCTTTTTATAAGTTTTTCAAAAGAAAAAAAAGGCTTTTTTTACAATTTTTTGCAAATGAAATTTAAATTAGGCATTTTAAAGTTTTATGCTGAATTCCAAAATATAGTTATGGACCACAATTATTCTTGTTTAAACTAAAGTTAGTCTAGAATATTTAGAGAAGTTAGTATTGAATTGAAAGATTAATTAAATGTGGTTAGAAATAGATGGGTTAAAACAAGGGTTGAAAAAGAATATGGAAGCAAGTATATTAGATTACATGGTGCAGTGAAGTGTGTGGTTGTAATTGGTCCATTCCAAGTGTGGTTGCATTAATTGTATTAGCTGATGAAGAATGCTGCTGCATAACAAAAGATTGGAGACATTAGTTGGTTAAAAGGCTACATTAGATTACATGGTGCATGCGAATGCTGCATTGTTGTTTTATTGTAGCATATAAGATTAAGTTAATTTGAAGTGGAGGAGTTATATATATGATTGATAACAGGGCCTAAATAAAGAAACAAGTTTATAACTTAAGTTACCCCATAGCCATGCATTTTAGTGTAGAAGTATTTGGTAATCCTTGTGATTCCTCAATGATAATGAATGTTACGTCACCTTTAAGGCTAGGCCAAGAAACATCCATTAATTGATGCTAATATGAAGCAGTGAAGCACAGTCAGCAGTAACAAATTCAAACTAGCGAGTCATTTTCTTGTAATAAGGGAATAGGAAATGAGAATGACTGTGGTTGTAAGTTGAAGTACGATAGTGCAATATTTAGTTTTTAATAATAATTTTCACATGGTGATTGTTTGCTACTTTCTGTTAGGATTCAAGTCACGTGAGCTATTAATCCATCATATTGTACTTGCTATTGTAAGTTCAGATTTTATGCTGCTTTCGTTTAAGATTAAAGTTCGGTTAATAATATTTGTACTTGTTTTTCTAGCCTAATATTTATCTTCCTTTTTGTTAATATCATAAGTTCAATATGATGATTTTATGCTGCTTTCGTTTAAAATTAAAATCAAATAGGCTATACACCAATATAACTTTCACGTATTGTTCTGTTAATAATATTTTTAGTTGTTGGATGTGGAACTAATATTCAATGAAAAACTGCTTTGCTACTCTTGGAAGCATCTTTTAAATGTTTATTTGCCATCTGCAGACAGAAGCTTCATTTTGTGAAATTGGTTCGTGTTGTTTTTGTGGTGGATGTATTTTGAGGAAAAGATATATTTGAGATTAGGACAAGAGAATAATACTATGGTCATATTAAGCCAATAATTTATTTGATGAACATTAAGTTTTTCATTCAACCATAACATTAAAGTTCCATTTTATTTAGTTTTTTCAATATAACATTTCTTATGTTTTTTCTAGTACTAATTAAGATTTAAACCCAAAATTTTTCCTAAGTCAAAAATTGAGTTTTTATGACATATTGACAACAAACATTTTCTATCATTTACACGACAACGGTGTAATAAATTTTTCGCATTACATATTGCATGCTGCAAAAAAAAAATATTAAGTTTATAAAAATTGTAGTTCCACATTCTCTTTTTAACCTTAGAGGTTGGTTCCATAGAATCCGTAGTTGATGTAAAATTATGAAAAAATAGTTCTAAAATTATAAAATATTTAAGTTTAAACTATTATTACATATATTCTAGAAAAATTAAAGAATGAGACCTAGTACTCAATCTCGTCACACGAACAATCGAGACTGAATGTGTTTTAATTGGAAATTTTACATAGTAAAAGATAAATTCACTGTTAGATCATAACGACATTAATAATTGTATATGAGTGTCCCGTCTAGAACATAGAACTTAACAAATCTTTGTTTCCTTTTCAATTAAAATATTTATTTATTTTTATTAAATGATGAACTCTTTTCAACAAAAAAGGGGTTTTAGTATGGCTTGTGGTTTTATTTTACATTATATTTGTTTAAAATAGTAACCCTGAAAAAATTTAGACATATTATTAATAAAAGTATTTGGATACGTATTATATCCTAATTTTATCCGGACGTTTTGTTTTCAAGCAATCAGCTTTATTTTGTTTTATCTAGAATAAAATTTCAATTTTGCAGACAGATCGGTTGAATCAATTTTTTAACCGTCCGTAAAATCAGAGAACAATGTTTTCAGGTTTGGGCCTACAATTGTCTTTTTTATTGAACTATACTACGCATAGATTATTTTGGGACGCTCATTTTATTTTCTTGCATCCGCGCGTGTTTGCATTTTGATCATATAATTCACCAATTTTTTCGGGTATTTTTAAAACTTTCATACATTTGACTCCACTTTACTTTGCATTAACCTAAATAACAACGTCAAAGTAACAACGATTTCCCATTCACCGTAGCAATATGTAACATTTAGGAGCATGCATTTTATTTTATTTTATTAAAATACTTTTAATCATGGTTAAAATTCCAACCGTGGTCAAAAGTGAGGCCTTTCACCAAGGTTATTTAAAAAACTGTGATTATAGGTAGCGTCTGGTCATGGGTTAAACCCCAACACCAACATTTTTGGTTTTTTACTTATTTTTACAAAATGCTAACAGACCTTTCTCCACGGGTATTTAAAAAAACCATGATTTTAGGTAGTGTCTGGTCATGGGTTCAAGTCCCAACACCAACATTTTTGGTTTTTTACTTATTTTTCAAGTCCCAGCACCAACATTATAGGTGGCCTACTTATTGAGTTTATTTTCTATCCTTAAACAAATCTTGGCCGTCCATTTAATGATTATCAACGGTCAAGACGCAACTATTAGTGATCCGCGTGAAACCTAAAACTTAGGTGAACTACATCTTCTACCTCCAAACATCATCTTTCATTTACGATGCTCTATTTCTCCACTAAACCAAACTCGAAAATAACATTTCTTTCATAAAAAAAACTCAAAAATATCATTTCTTTCATTAACAAATTTAAGAACTCCATCATCTCTTCTACAACTTGAACGAGACAAAGAAAATATGGGTTCGAGTTAGCATTGTTAGTTGTTGGTCCTCTTTTATTATTATTGTTGTTTTTGTTGTTATTATTGTTGTTGTTGTTGTTGTTTTTATTGTTGTTGTTGTTGTTATTATTGTTGTATTATTATTGTTGTTGTTGTTGTTTTTTTATTCATATTCAGACGTTTTATTTTCATTCTTTTATCAAAAGATTAAGAAAAATTAAATAAAATTAATTATACTTGCAATTTAATTTTATCATTTTTTTAAGAAAGATGTAAATTTTATTTTATTTAATTGATTTAATTTGATTTAAATCTTCTAAAGCGTCTAGAATGAGCAACTTTGACATTTTAAACTAATTTGTGTTTCTTTATTTCAATCTTGGCCATTAAATTCAATTAATCAATGGTCCACACTTGGTTATCCATGTTGTTGTAACTTGGAAAAAATACGACCTCTCAAAGAGAGTTCACGGATGGACTAACAGAGAGTCGCCACCAAATTTTTTTATTTATTTTCAAAGAGGGAAAGGAAAAAATATTGATAAAACCCATTGACGTTGGATCAAACTTATTTGTGTTCTTTTGAAAAGAGGTGATTGATATTATTCTTGCATTAAAGGTTACATAGGGAAAACCAAACAAAGAGAAAGCGGTAAAATTATTACACATCATGAGAATAGGGGTACATTTTCTTAAATGGGCATAAGAATAAACAATAAACACATAGCCCAAACAATAAACTACAAGTGCACTAACAAAGTGGACTATTCTTTTAAACGACCAACTGAAATTAATTGATCGAATAAGTCTCATTGTAAGAAATCTCAAGAGTAAGCTATGAATGTTGTGCAAGGTGTCCTAAGACAACAAAAATAATGAAGTCCAAGATCCAAGTCTCCTTTGCCAGGGTTTATGTACAAGGTCCAAACTCCATGTGTTTTAGCGTTTTTATCATTTTATCATGTTTCTGTAGTTTTTAACAAGATGAAGAAATAAAGAAGAAGATGAAGATGACATAATAATAAAGACAAAAATGAAACAATCAACATATGTTATGTTCCTCTTCCTCTCACGAATGTATTTTTCCGGCCATAACAAAGTCACTCTGTCGCGCCGAAGTTCATCGCTGGTAGCGGCAGAGCTTATCAAGCACCACAAGGGATCGACCTCCTCCTTGGTCTTTTTATCTAGTTTTCTCAAATCACATATTAGCAATGAAAAAGAAAAAGGGTGAACCACCTTAAACGCATAAAAGTCAATCAGGTATCCCCTTTTTGTTTGCTTGGGTATGAGAGTGAGTCATTATGGTTCTGAGTAATGGTTTGTGAGCTTGTTCAATTTTGATTGAAGTGTCATGTCGTTTTTGTTATTTTGTAGTAAAGATTGTTGTAGCTGATGAATTTAATAATGAATCGTGCAAAAAATCTATTGTTAATTTCATGTTGCTGCTGTTGTACGTTGTTTTGAAGCTTGGTGTATCGTTTGGAAATTATTGTGGGGTCGTGTATTGTGCTTGTATTTTGGATGCCTCTGATGATGTTGGCTTATGTTGCATCTTTCTCATTTTGGTCTGCGTTTTCCTTCTTTTATGATGTAACTTGTTTTCTCTTTTTTTGGGTAATTTTTGGTGATATGTAATGGCATTGATAAATGGGCCTTTGTAATACTATTGTCACTTTCATGTTTTTTAGAACCATGCTTGGTAATGGACTATATTTTATATGGACTATAACTTGGGCTTGCAACCAATATTACATGACATCGCTTGAAAATGGACTTAATGATATATGCACCCTTTAATTTAATTTGTAATGCCTTAAAATTGATACCAAAATGAACCAATCAATTCTTGATAAATGACCTTGAATAAATGATATGAAGGAATTCTCTTGAACCAATGCCTCAAACATGGACACACATAAACATGACTTGAAATGACTTGAACTATGAGACCAAATGCACTGAATTGACCGCTCTGTAACCTGATTTCATCAGATGAACTTGCACAAAACCCTGACTTTGATCTTTGGATGGTCTTCAACCATGATAACTTAAGAATGAAGCAAACCCTCCCTGTTTGACCAAGACTAGTTCAAACTCACTTGAATCTCAATCATTAAACATGCACACTCACTTGACCTGATAATCCTGCTTGGAACTTGATTCATCCTTGCAACAACAAGAAGAATGAAAACAACCACATATTTTTTTTTGGATTTTTGAATAATCGTTAGTCAACATAAAAGCAAAAAGAAACACAAGTGAGGGTAATACTATACAGGTAGGACAAATTTGGGGTATGGCACATGTGCATTTCTATCATTCAATCAAAAATCAAATGATACTAATATTATTAATAAAAATTAGAAAAAAAATAAAAATATCTCTTTTCTTCCATACACCTTGGTGCCAGCTCTGAGGTGGACATATGGCTAGTGGGATTGGTCTTTGTTTTAAAAAATTCACAAATGACCAAGGGTAGCTAAGGAAAGGCTGACAGCTAGCAAAAAATGGTTTCCCCTTATCTCATTCTAATTTTGGCTGACATCTAAGGATGGATGGAGAATAGTTGTCTCTCTCTCTCTCTCTCTCTCTCTCTCTCTCTCTCTCTCTCTCTCTCTCTCTCTCTCTCTCTCTCTCTCTCTCTCTCTGGTTGTAACAAGAAAAAAAAGAATTCGAAGCAGGTTGGATGAAGTTCACAACGCCTTTTTTTTCCTTAGAAATTTGGAGGAAGAGTATTATTAAAAGCTTTCCTCAAAAAGACTACTCTCCCTCAATTTTTTATGCTTAAAAACAACACAAACCCTTTCATTTTTTCCAACAATCTCTCTCATCACCTTCAACCACAATTTGCACACACCCAACTAAAACACTATACCTCCCTTGAATCTTTTTCACCCTCAACAACCTTATTCCAACAACCCACTTAAAACCACCATTTAACACACCTCAAACCATATCTGCTGCTTCCCACCTTCAATTTGAACCACACAACAACTTCAAATCTCAACCAACAACAACACCTTTCCTTCTTCACCGAAATCCTCCCACAAGAATTCTCATCACCATAAAACTCCTCTTCCATAACCCACACCTCCGTTTCACTCATCGACCCTTCAATCTGCTGTGAACTCACATATACACCTCTGTTTTATAACTATAACCACCACAAACCACCATGTGTTCCATAAACCGACATACCAACAATGCCTCTAACAAACCCACGACCAATAACTGGCATCCTTCCTCCTCCTTCGTTCTTCAACCCCAACGAAACCTTCCTTCTTCACTTGATTTCACCCAAACTACCACACCAGACTCCTCACTCCCACTCCACCGGATCCGCCTTTATTTCCTCTTCACAACTGTACTCATAACTCAAAGAATCCTCTTATTTCCCTCTTCACCAATCCAATAAATCACTTTGAATTACGCTCTCTATAGCGTTTGTGGGTTTTAGTGTTATGTAAAAACGGGAAAGGTCAAGGACAACGTTGGAAGCTTCTTCAGGTGGATACGACTTGTAGCTTGATCTCTCAAATCCACCAATGTTCTTCTGGGTCTGATTTTGAGATTCGCATTGTAGATGACTGTTTTTCTATGTTGGATAATTCATCAACCTTTGATGAAGTTGTTGATTTTGCATCCTATAGATCTCCACTGACTAACCGTGCTACACCAACCGATAATTTCAATCTCACGGCTATGACTTTTTCTTCTTTCGCTTCTTTGTTTATTCTAAGATGTGTTATATTATTTTTTTTTTTATTTTCTCATTAGGTTCATACTGATTTCATTTAGCAAACTCAAAGTTTCTAGCATTTATTTTAAACTCTTATTTTAGTTATAATAATGAAATCCCTATTTTATTGTTTTGTTTGTAATGTTTGTTTATTATGTAACTGTTTGTATATTAATAGATAGTTTTGGGTGTATTAACCATATATATTTGCAATCAGTTGGTTACTTGTTTTTATCAATGTGCATATTTCGGTTGTCGATTTCGATCTGATTACACTCTATTTGGATGTTGTGGTATTGATGTAATGTGATATTGATGCCATATTGTAAATAAATTTGTGTTGATGTTGTTTACTTTACTCCATTGCGTTTTAAAATTGGGTATCTAATTCGTGGATCCGATAACTTTATGCTGTTATGCCGCTAAAATTTCTATACATCAATAAGATATTTTGCCGCATTATAACCTTTGCGTATGACATTCCACTCATGTTGTCATACACAAAAACCGAGTTTGAGCATATTCCGATTTTATTTCTAATCTATTTCTATGTTCATTTCATTTAAAATTCAATAAATCGTTTCCAATTAAAATCACATTTTTAGTTAATAAGATTAATTAATTAATTTTTCTTAATTAATTAGTTTCGATCAGTTAAATCTAATTAACCTGATTATGTTGATGAAATTACTTTTTATCAATTAATCTTGATAATTATTTTTAGGGTTAAATAAACAACACCCTCTATAATATAAGCGGTTTTCAATTTAGCCCCCTGTAAAAGATTTTAAAAAAAAAACCCCTCGTAATACCCAGATTCCGTCAAACAGACTCCCTAATACCAGATTGCAGCAAAGATTATCTCATTTTTCCAGCGTCGCATTCCACGTGACATTTTTTTTAATTTTTAAATAGACGTGGATTTATTTTATCATTTATTATTATTTTTATTAATACTATTAATAATTTTTTTAATAATGTAATTAATTAATTAATGTAAATTTATTTATAAATTAATTATTAAAATATTGGTTTGGGCCACAGGCACTTGTTCTTATCAACAGGAGGAGCCCAATTTTTAATGAATTGTTAACTATTGTGTAAAAGATCATTTGGCCGTTGGCCATGATTCTTTGAGAATTAGGTCATAGGATCTTGTGTGCATGCTCATTATGACTAAACGCTTGTGCAGGTGCATTAAATTCAAGTGTAGATGATACTCATTCTCACGGTCAAATACTTTAAGACAAGACCAATTGATTCTTATTCAAAGTGGTCTTAGGGTTTCTATTTGATTTAGGCCCAAATTTTTGAACTCTTTCTCATTCTTAGGCCATCCTTCGATCAATGCTTTGAAGATATCTTCAAAGTTTAAGTTCATTACTCAAGATTCCAAACTTCAAGTGTATCATTCACCAATTCAAGTTCATTTCAAGTTATCAAAGGCAAGGCATTCATCATAATTCATTAAATTTAAGAGGATATGTTTGTAGTAATAGAAAAGTTCATTATTGTTGGAGTTAAATTTAAGAGGATGAACATATTGGAAGAAAGAGAGAAAGTAAGAAAAAGAAAAACGAGGAGGGTTGAGTATGTGTGAGAGAAAGAGGATCGGTTTGCTCTATGATGTGTCATTAGGTTTTATTATTTATTTATTTATTTATTTACTTATTTATTTTTTTATTTAGTCGCCACTTATCATTATGTGTTTGTATTGGATCTATTTGTAGTAATAGAAAAGTTCATTATTGTTGGAGTTAAATTTAAGAGGATGAACATATTGGAAGAAAGAGAGAAAGTAAGAAAAAGAAAAACGAGGAGGGTTGAGTATGTGTGAGAGAAAGAAGATCAGTTTTCTCTATGATGTGTCATTAGGTTTTATTTTTTATTTATTTATTTACTTATTTATTTTTTTGTCTGGGGAGCTATCACAAGACTTAGGCACTTCAGGTGCCATTTTAGGTGTTCACTAGGCGAATAATTCGTTCGCACTGCGAAAGTGACAACACAACAGTCACTTTTATAAGTAGTATGAGTTACTTTTTGTAAAAATATCTAATTTTCTTGTGCTTGCATTTGAGAGGATTTTCTGACCTAGAAAACTCATTCCTCCATTTCTCATCATCTCTTAGCAATATTTCACAAAAAGAAGGTGGATTCCCATCCAATCTCGACTATTCGACTCAGATGTTGATCAAGCTATCATGGAAATGGTTGGCTAAATCCTCTCCTATCAAGGTTAAAAGTAGTTAGTTCAGATTTTATGTATTCCATTTGATCTTTTGTATGTGAATAAATGTTGTGATCAATATAGATGAAGTTGTTTGTTACTCTTCATACATTTATGGTTTGGAATGCTTTAGACATGAACTTTCCAAGTCTTGACCTAATATCTTCATCTATCAACTATACAAAATTTAGACATAGATTTGAAAGTTGATATCTGCTTTATATTGATCTTAATGCTTATTGTTTCGATTGTTACTTAGAGAGATCATTTAACGGTCGAAACAATAACAACCACGAAATCGATTTAGACATAAACGTTTTTGCGAGGATACGCGGTTATGTTGGTTAAAACTTTGTTCACATATTTGATTGATTGGATACGTTTAGGACGGACTAACGAACCCTAATCTTGACATGTTTTTATCAAACTTAGACCGAATTTTATTTCGCTTTATTTCTTGCAAACTTTTGTTACGAAATTGAAACCATTCTAAAAACCCTTGTTCTTAAGACAATAAACTGTTGAACGACAAGTATTTATATTCTCTTCAATCCCTGTGGAGACGATAAAACACTAGCCCAAAATACCATCTAACAATACTGAATGAATAAAAAAAATAATTTACCTCGTAATGTTAAAAAAATTAGTACAGTTGATTAAAATTATGACTCTCCAACACAAATTAAACTATATGCTGATAACAACTTTTAAATCGTGATGAATAATCTAACAAAACAAATAAATAAAATAACTTATTATTAAATATTAATGTTTCAGAATTTTTAATAAAATAAAAAAACAAAAATAAATAAAATGAATGGTTTAAAATTTGATATAAAAGAAAATATGATATGATACATAACAAAATTAGAAGAAAAAACGAATATAAATAAACATATTTTTTTTATAAAAAGACAAAAAAAAGTGCAATGATTATGATTCATATTAAGTAAAAAAATTACAAAATAATTTGGAGGAGAACAATTATAATAAGTTGACAGAAGCAATCGAAAAAAATCACACAGAAAAGAAGCAGTAACACAAAAGAAAATGAATAATTTTAAAATACTAAAATTAAACTGAGGATATTTTAGTAAATATAATAATTTTTTAAATATCAAAACTCATATTCTCCTCTCCCCTCCAAATCTCCCTGAATCGGAGGGACGCAAAAAATATGTTTTGGTGGGATTTTACTCCCCTCCCTTCTCCTCCTAAAATTTGAACCAAACATGTTTAATTAAATATTTTCCCTCCTCTCTCCCCCTACATCTTCACCGAACCAAACACACCCTTAATGTTATTTATGTGTTGACGAGCATATAAACTGAATTTAGGTTCGTAACGATTACTATCCCTAATGTTGTGAATCAGAAATAGGATAATGTTCAAATTTAATAATTGATTTAGAAATAAATAATTATAAGTTTGTGATTGAGAAATTAACGAACGTTCTTTCCTGTTTTACTTCAAATTCGCATAAAAAATTAGAGAGTTATCATTAAGAAGACTGAGTTATACATTAAGGATTTTGGTAGAATGGTCGTGTTAATTTATTGTAATTATAGAAAATCATTTCATAGAAATTAACACAATTACAAACAGTATAATCAGTGGACTCAATACAAAATTTGATCACTTTCCCCATATCATATTTCCCAAGAACTTTATTTTTGTAATTTAATTTTGTAAATAGAATTTGAAAACTCTCTCCATATTTACTTTTTGAGCACACTAATAATCTTGTTAAAATAGTGCAATCATTGTGGAGGCGATCTTATATTTTATTACTTGTTATCACATTCCTTCTACATAATGTTACCCCATGAGTCACACCTCCTCTACTACCTTGAAGATAGCACAACTGATGTGGTATATACTGAAAGGAAAACTAGTAGACATAACAATGGTAATCTCCAACAAGATTAAGGAGATTGTGAATTTGACAAAGAGACATGCCATTGGCTTCCTTGGATTGATCATGGGATTATGCATACATTATGTTCTAGACATTAAGGATCATCATCATGTCTGACATATATCTAAGCTTGAAATGAGAACTCTCTCTTTTAGTGTTTCTCCCACCTTAAAACATATTCTACCTACAACGGTTTAATTTCCAGTCCAGCCACACTCATACTAACATGATTATTTCAGTGGAATGTACCATAAAAAAACCATTTACATTCATCGCAATCAAAATGCAAAGAATTCACACGAACCTTTCATACTCAAGAAGAAGAAATTCATGGTATCAATATTATCATCACTTGTCTCATTCCTAGTAAAAGGAAGACATCATCTAACACATCATTTTGGGACAAGAAGTAGAGCATGCAAGGTTTCACTTCAAAAGAATAATGTCTAAACACCCATAAATAAGAGCATTAACTAAAAAACAATTTTTAAAAAAAATTATTTTATACTTTTAGTTGGTGAATGAAAAGCAATTTATTAATTAAAAAAGATTTGTGTGAAGTTAAGAAAGCCATTTTAATAATAATAATAATAATAAAAAAAGAAGGAAGAAATAAAATTAAAACTTAAACTAAAGTTAGTCTAGAATATTTAGAGAAGTTAGTATTGAATTGAAAGATTAATTAAATGTGGTTAGAAATAGATGGGTTAAAACAAGGGTTGAAAAAGAATATGGAAGCAAGTATATTAGATTACATGGTGCAGTGAAGTGTGTGGTTGTAATTGGTCCATTCCAAGTGTGGTTGCATTAATTGTATTAGCTGATGAAGAATGCTGCTGCATAACAAAAGATTGGAGACATTAGTTGGTTAAAAGGCTACATTAGATTACATGGTGCATGCGAATGCTGCATTGTTGTTTTATTGTAGCATATAAGATTAAGTTAATTTGAAGTGGAGGAGTTATATATATGATTGATAACAGGGCCTAAATAAAGAAACAAGTTTATAACTTAAGTTACCCCATAGCCATGCATTTTAGTGTAGAAGTATTTGGTAATCCTTGTGATTCCTCAATGATAATGAATGTTACGTCACCTTTAAGGCTAGGCCAAGAAACATCCATTAATTGATGCTAATATGAAGCAGTGAAGCACAGTCAGCAGTAACAAATTCAAACTAGCGAGTCATTTTCTTGTAATAAGGGAATAGGAAATGAGAATGACTGTGGTTGTAAGTTGAAGTACGATAGTGCAATATTTAGTTTTTAATAATAATTTTCACATGGTGATTGTTTGCTACTTTCTGTTAGGATTCAAGTCACGTGAGCTATTAATCCATCATATTGTACTTGCTATTGTAAGTTCAGATTTTATGCTGCTTTCGTTTAAGATTAAAGTTCGGTTAATAATATTTGTACTTGTTTTTCTAGCCTAATATTTATCTTCCTTTTTGTTAATATCATAAGTTCAATATGATGATTTTATGCTGCTTTCGTTTAAAATTAAAATCAAATAGGCTATACACCAATATAACTTTCACGTATTGTTCTGTTAATAATATTTTTAGTTGTTGGATGTGGAACTAATATTCAATGAAAAACTGCTTTGCTACTCTTGGAAGCATCTTTTAAATGTTTATTTGCCATCTGCAGACAGAAGCTTCATTTTGTGAAATTGGTTCGTGTTGTTTTTGTGGTGGATGTATTTTGAGGAAAAGATATATTTGAGATTAGGACAAGAGAATAATACTATGGTCATATTAAGCCAATAATTTATTTGATGAACATTAAGTTTTTCATTCAACCATAACATTAAAGTTCCATTTTATTTAGTTTTTTCAATATAACATTTCTTATGTTTTTTCTAGTACTAATTAAGATTTAAACCCAAAATTTTTCCTAAGTCAAAAATTGAGTTTTTATGACATATTGACAACAAACATTTTCTATCATTTACACGACAACGGTGTAATAAATTTTTCGCATTACATATTGCATGCTGCAAAAAAAAAATATTAAGTTTATAAAAATTGTAGTTCCACATTCTCTTTTTAACCTTAGAGGTTGGTTCCATAGAATCCGTAGTTGATGTAAAATTATGAAAAAATAGTTCTAAAATTATAAAATATTTAAGTTTAAACTATTATTACATATATTCTAGAAAAATTAAAGAATGAGACCTAGTACTCAATCTCGTCACACGAACAATCGAGACTGAATGTGTTTTAATTGGAAATTTTACATAGTAAAAGATAAATTCACTGTTAGATCATAACGACATTAATAATTGTATATGAGTGTCCCGTCTAGAACATAGAACTTAACAAATCTTTGTTTCCTTTTCAATTAAAATATTTATTTATTTTTATTAAATGATGAACTCTTTTCAACAAAAAAGGGGTTTTAGTATGGCTTGTGGTTTTATTTTACATTATATTTGTTTAAAATAGTAACCCTGAAAAAATTTAGACATATTATTAATAAAAGTATTTGGATACGTATTATATCCTAATTTTATCCGGACGTTTTGTTTTCAAGCAATCAGCTTTATTTTGTTTTATCTAGAATAAAATTTCAATTTTGCAGACAGATCGGTTGAATCAATTTTTTAACCGTCCGTAAAATCAGAGAACAATGTTTTCAGGTTTGGGCCTACAATTGTCTTTTTTATTGAACTATACTACGCATAGATTATTTTGGGACGCTCATTTTATTTTCTTGCATCCGCGCGTGTTTGCATTTTGATCATATAATTCACCAATTTTTTCGGGTATTTTTAAAACTTTCATACATTTGACTCCACTTTACTTTGCATTAACCTAAATAACAACGTCAAAGTAACAACGATTTCCCATTCACCGTAGCAATATGTAACATTTAGGAGCATGCATTTTATTTTATTTTATTAAAATACTTTTAATCATGGTTAAAATTCCAACCGTGGTCAAAAGTGAGGCCTTTCACCAAGGTTATTTAAAAAACTGTGATTATAGGTAGCGTCTGGTCATGGGTTAAACCCCAACACCAACATTTTTGGTTTTTTACTTATTTTTACAAAATGCTAACAGACCTTTCTCCACGGGTATTTAAAAAAACCATGATTTTAGGTAGTGTCTGGTCATGGGTTCAAGTCCCAACACCAACATTTTTGGTTTTTTACTTATTTTTCAAGTCCCAGCACCAACATTATAGGTGGCCTACTTATTGAGTTTATTTTCTATCCTTAAACAAATCTTGGCCGTCCATTTAATGATTATCAACGGTCAAGACGCAACTATTAGTGATCCGCGTGAAACCTAAAACTTAGGTGAACTACATCTTCTACCTCCAAACATCATCTTTCATTTACGATGCTCTATTTCTCCACTAAACCAAACTCGAAAATAACATTTCTTTCATAAAAAAAACTCAAAAATATCATTTCTTTCATTAACAAATTTAAGAACTCCATCATCTCTTCTACAACTTGAACGAGACAAAGAAAATATGGGTTCGAGTTATCATTGTTAGTTGTTGGTCCTCTTTTATTATTATTGTTGTTTTTGTTGTTATTATTGTTGTTGTTGTTGTTGTTTTTATTGTTGTTGTTGTTGTTATTATTGTTGTATTATTATTGTTGTTGTTGTTGTTTTTTTATTCATATTCAGACGTTTTATTTTCATTCTTTTATCAAAAGATTAAGAAAAATTAAATAAAATTAATTATACTTGCAATTTAATTTTATCATTTTTTTAAGAAAGATGTAAATTTTATTTTATTTAATTGATTTAATTTGATTTAAATCTTCTAAAGCGTCTAGAATGAGCAACTTTGACATTTTAAACTAATTTGTGTTTCTTTATTTCAATCTTGGCCATTAAATTCAATTAATCAATGGTCCACACTTGGTTATCCATGTTGTTGTAACTTGGAAAAAATACGACCTCTCAAAGAGAGTTCACGGATGGACTAACAGAGAGTCGCCACCAAATTTTTTTATTTATTTTCAAAGAGGGAAAGGAAAAAATATTGATAAAACCCATTGACGTTGGATCAAACTTATTTGTGTTCTTTTGAAAAGAGGTGATTGATATTATTCTTGCATTAAAGGTTACATAGGGAAAACCAAACAAAGAGAAAGCGGTAAAATTATTACACATCATGAGAATAGGGGTACATTTTCTTAAATGGGCATAAGAATAAACAATAAACACATAGCCCAAACAATAAACTACAAGTGCACTAACAAAGTGGACTATTCTTTTAAACGACCAACTGAAATTAATTGATCGAATAAGTCTCATTGTAAGAAATCTCAAGAGTAAGCTATGAATGTTGTGCAAGGTGTCCTAAGACAACAAAAATAATGAAGTCCAAGATCCAAGTCTCCTTTGCCAGGGTTTATGTACAAGGTCCAAACTCCATGTGTTTTAGCGTTTTTATCATTTTATCATGTTTCTGTAGTTTTTAACAAGATGAAGAAATAAAGAAGAAGATGAAGATGACATAATAATAAAGACAAAAATGAAACAATCAACATATGTTATGTTCCTCTTCCTCTCACGAATGTATTTTTCCGGCCATAACAAAGTCACTCTGTCGCGCCGAAGTTCATCGCTGGTAGCGGCAGAGCTTATCAAGCACCACAAGGGATCGACCTCCTCCTTGGTCTTTTTATCTAGTTTTCTCAAATCACATATTAGCAATGAAAAAGAAAAAGGGTGAACCACCTTAAACGCATAAAAGTCAATCAGGTATCCCCTTTTTGTTTGCTTGGGTATGAGAGTGAGTCATTATGGTTCTGAGTAATGGTTTGTGAGCTTGTTCAATTTTGATTGAAGTGTCATGTCGTTTTTGTTATTTTGTAGTAAAGATTGTTGTAGCTGATGAATTTAATAATGAATCGTGCAAAAAATCTATTGTTAATTTCATGTTGCTGCTGTTGTACGTTGTTTTGAAGCTTGGTGTATCGTTTGGAAATTATTGTGGGGTCGTGTATTGTGCTTGTATTTTGGATGCCTCTGATGATGTTGGCTTATGTTGCATCTTTCTCATTTTGGTCTGCGTTTTCCTTCTTTTATGATGTAACTTGTTTTCTCTTTTTTTGGGTAATTTTTGGTGATATGTAATGGCATTGATAAATGGGCCTTTGTAATACTATTGTCACTTTCATGTTTTTTAGAACCATGCTTGGTAATGGACTATATTTTATATGGACTATAACTTGGGCTTGCAACCAATATTACATGACATCGCTTGAAAATGGACTTAATGATATATGCACCCTTTAATTTAATTTGTAATGCCTTAAAATTGATACCAAAATGAACCAATCAATTCTTGATAAATGACCTTGAATAAATGATATGAAGGAATTCTCTTGAACCAATGCCTCAAACATGGACACACATAAACATGACTTGAAATGACTTGAACTATGAGACCAAATGCACTGAATTGACCGCTCTGTAACCTGATTTCATCAGATGAACTTGCACAAAACCCTGACTTTGATCTTTGGATGGTCTTCAACCATGATAACTTAAGAATGAAGCAAACCCTCCCTGTTTGACCAAGACTAGTTCAAACTCACTTGAATCTCAATCATTAAACATGCACACTCACTTGACCTGATAATCCTGCTTGGAACTTGATTCATCCTTGCAACAACAAGAAGAATGAAAACAACCACATATTTTTTTTTGGATTTTTGAATAATCGTTAGTCAACATAAAAGCAAAAAGAAACACAAGTGAGGGTAATACTATACAGGTAGGACAAATTTGGGGTATGGCACATGTGCATTTCTATCATTCAATCAAAAATCAAATGATACTAATATTATTAATAAAAATTAGAAAAAAAATAAAAATATCTCTTTTCTTCCATACACCTTGGTGCCAGCTCTGAGGTGGACATATGGCTAGTGGGATTGGTCTTTGTTTTAAAAAATTCACAAATGACCAAGGGTAGCTAAGGAAAGGCTGACAGCTAGCAAAAAATGGTTTCCCCTTATCTCATTCTAATTTTGGCTGACATCTAAGGATGGATGGAGAATAGTTGTCTCTCTCTCTCTCTCTCTCTCTCTCTCTCTCTCTCTCTCTCTCTCTCTCTCTCTCTCTCTCTCTCTCTCTCTCTCTCTCTCTCTGGTTGTAACAAGAAAAAAAAGAATTCGAAGCAGGTTGGATGAAGTTCACAACGCCTTTTTTTTCCTTAGAAATTTGGAGGAAGAGTATTATTAAAAGCTTTCCTCAAAAAGACTACTCTCCCTCAATTTTTTATGCTTAAAAACAACACAAACCCTTTCATTTTTTCCAACAATCTCTCTCATCACCTTCAACCACAATTTGCACACACCCAACTAAAACACTATACCTCCCTTGAATCTTTTTCACCCTCAACAACCTTATTCCAACAACCCACTTAAAACCACCATTTAACACACCTCAAACCATATCTGCTGCTTCCCACCTTCAATTTGAACCACACAACAACTTCAAATCTCAACCAACAACAACACCTTTCCTTCTTCACCGAAATCCTCCCACAAGAATTCTCATCACCATAAAACTCCTCTTCCATAACCCACACCTCCGTTTCACTCATCGACCCTTCAATCTGCTGTGAACTCACATATACACCTCTGTTTTATAACTATAACCACCACAAACCACCATGTGTTCCATAAACCGACATACCAACAACGCCTCTAACAAACCCACGACCAATAACTGGCATCCTTCCTCCTCCTTCGTTCTTCAACCCCAACGAAACCTTCCTTCTTCACTTGATTTCACCCAAACTACCACACCAGACTCCTCACTCCCACTCCACCGGATCCGCCTTTATTTCCTCTTCACAACTGTACTCATAACTCAAAGAATCCTCTTATTTCCCTCTTCACCAATCCAATAAATCACTTTGAATTACGCTCTCTATAGCGTTTGTGGGTTTTAGTGTTATGTAAAAACGGGAAAGGTCAAGGACAACGTTGGAAGCTTCTTCAGGTGGATACGACTTGTAGCTTGATCTCTCAAATCCACCAATGTTCTTCTGGGTCTGATTTTGAGATTCGCATTGTAGATGACTGTTTTTCTATGTTGGATAATTCATCAACCTTTGATGAAGTTGTTGATTTTGCATCCTATAGATCTCCACTGACTAACCGTGCTACACCAACCGATAATTTCAATCTCACGGCTATGACTTTTTCTTCTTTCGCTTCTTTGTTTATTCTAAGATGTGTTATATTATTTTTTTTTTTATTTTCTCATTAGGTTCATACTGATTTCATTTAGCAAACTCAAAGTTTCTAGCATTTATTTTAAACTCTTATTTTAGTTATAATAATGAAATCCCTATTTTATTGTTTTGTTTGTAATGTTTGTTTATTATGTAACTGTTTGTATATTAATAGATAGTTTTGGGTGTATTAACCATATATATTTGCAATCAGTTGGTTACTTGTTTTTATCAATGTGCATATTTCAGTTGTCGATTTCGATCTGATTACACTCTATTTGGATGTTGTGGTATTGATGTAATGTGATATTGATACCATATTGTAAATAAATTTGTGTTGATGTTGTTTACTTTACTCCATTGCGTTTTAAAATTGGGTATCTAATTCGTGGATCCGATAACTTTATGCTGTTATGCCGCTAAAATTTCTATACATCAATAAGATATTTTGCCGCATTATAACCTTTGCATATGACATTCCACTCATGTTGTCATACACAAAAACCGAGTTTGAGCATATTCCGATTTTATTTCTAATCTATTTCTATGTTCATTTCATTTAAAATTCAATAAATCGTTTCCAATTAAAATCACATTTTTAGTTAATAAGATTAATTAATTAATTTTTCTTAATTAATTAGTTTCGATCAGTTAAATCTAATTAACCTGATTATGTTGATGAAATTACTTTTTATCAATTAATCTTGATAATTATTTTTAGGGTTAAATAAACAACACCCTCTATAATATAAGCGGTTTTCAATTTAGCCCCCTGTAAAAGATTTTTAAAAAAAAACCCCTCGTAATACCCAGATTCCGTCAAACAGACTCCCTAATACCAGATTGCAGCAAAGATTATCTCATTTTTCCAGCGTCGCATTCCACGTGACATTTTTTTTAATTTTTAAATAGACGTGGATTTATTTTATCATTTATTATTATTTTTATTAATACTATTAATAATTTTTTTAATAATGTAATTAATTAATTAATGTAAATTTATTTATAAATTAATTATTAAAATATTGGTTTGGGCCACAGGCACTTGTTCTTATCAACAGGAGGAGCCCAATTTTTAATGAATTGTTAACTATTGTGTAAAAGATCATTTGGCCGTTGGCCATGATTCTTTGAGAATTAGGTCATAGGATCTTGTGTGCATGCTCATTATGACTAAACGCTTGTGCAGGTGCATTAAATTCAAGTGTAGATGATACTCATTCTCACGGTCAAATACTTTAAGACAAGACCAATTGATTCTTATTCAAAGTGGTCTTAGGGTTTCTATTTGATTTAGGCCCAAATTTTTGAACTCTTTCTCATTCTTAGGCCATCCTTCGATCAATGCTTTGAAGATATCTTCAAAGTTTAAGTTCATTACTCAAGATTCCAAACTTCAAGTGTATCATTCACCAATTCAAGTTCATTTCAAGTTATCAAAGGCAAGGCATTCATCATAATTCATTAAATTTAAGAGGATATGTTTGTAGTAATAGAAAAGTTCATTATTGTTGGAGTTAAATTTAAGAGGATGAACATATTGGAAGAAAGAGAGAAAGTAAGAAAAAGAAAAACGAGGAGGGTTGAGTATGTGTGAGAGAAAGAGGATCGGTTTGCTCTATGATGTGTCATTAGGTTTTATTATTTATTTATTTATTTATTTACTTATTTATTTTTTTATTTAGTCGCCACTTATCATTATGTGTTTGTATTGGATCTATTTGTAGTAATAGAAAAGTTCATTATTGTTGGAGTTAAATTTAAGAGGATGAACATATTGGAAGAAAGAGAGAAAGTAAGAAAAAGAAAAACGAGGAGGGTTGAGTATGTGTGAGAGAAAGAAGATCAGTTTTCTCTATGATGTGTCATTAGGTTTTATTTTTTATTTATTTATTTACTTATTTATTTTTTTGTCTGGGGAGCTATCACAAGACTTAGGCACTTCAGGTGCCATTTTAGGTGTTCACTAGGCGAATAATTCGTTCGCACTGCGAAAGTGACAACACAACAGTCACTTTTATAAGTAGTATGAGTTACTTTTTGTAAAAATATCTAATTTTCTTGTGCTTGCATTTGAGAGGATTTTCTGACCTAGAAAACTCATTCCTCCATTTCTCATCATCTCTTAGCAATATTTCACAAAAAGAAGGTGGATTCCCATCCAATCTCGACTATTCGACTCAGATGTTGATCAAGCTATCATGGAAATGGTTGGCTAAATCCTCTCCTATCAAGGTTAAAAGTAGTTAGTTCAGATTTTATGTATTCCATTTGATCTTTTGTATGTGAATAAATGTTGTGATCAATATAGATGAAGTTGTTTGTTACTCTTCATACATTTATGGTTTGGAATGCTTTAGACATGAACTTTCCAAGTCTTGACCTAATATCTTCATCTATCAACTATACAAATTTTAGACATAGATTTGAAAGTTGATATCTGCTTTATATTGATCTTAATGCTTATTGTTTCGATTGTTACTTAGAGAGATCATTTAACGGTCGAAACAATAACAACCACGAAATCGATTTAGACATAAACGTTTTTGCGAGGATACGCGGTTATGTTGGTTAAAACTTTGTTCACATATTTGATTGATTGGATACGTTTAGGACGGACTAACGAACCCTAATCTTGACATGTTTTTATCAAACTTAGACCGAATTTTATTTCGCTTTATTTCTTGCAAACTTTTGTTACGAAATTGAAACCATTCTAAAAACCCTTGTTCTTAAGACAATAAACTGTTGAACGACAAGTATTTATATTCTCTTCAATCCCTGTGGAGACGATAAAACACTAGCCCAAAATACCATCTAACAATACTGAATGAATAAAAAAAATAATTTACCTCGTAATGTTAAAAAAATTAGTACAGTTGATTAAAATTATGACTCTCCAACACAAATTAAACTATATGCTGATAACAACTTTTAAATCGTGATGAATAATCTAACAAAACAAATAAATAAAATAACTTATTATTAAATATTAATGTTTCAGAATTTTTAATAAAATAAAAAAACAAAAATAAATAAAATGAATGGTTTAAAATTTGATATAAAAGAAAATATGATATGATACATAACAAAATTAGAAGAAAAAACGAATATAAATAAACATATTTTTTTTATAAAAAGACAAAAAAAAGTGCAATGATTATGATTCATATTAAGTAAAAAAATTACAAAATAATTTGGAGGAGAACAATTATAATAAGTTGACAGAAGCAATCGAAAAAAATCACACAGAAAAGAAGCAGTAACACAAAAGAAAATGAATAATTTTAAAATACTAAAATTAAACTGAGGATATTTTAGTAAATATAATAATTTTTTAAATATCAAAACTCATATTCTCCTCTCCCCTCCAAATCTCCCTGAATCGGAGGGACGCAAAAAATATGTTTTGGTGGGATTTTACTCCCCTCCCTTCTCCTCCTAAAATTTGAACCAAACATGTTTAATTAAATATTTTCCCTCCTCTCTCCCCCTACATCTTCACCGAACCAAACACACCCTTAATGTTATTTATGTGTTGACGAGCATATAAACTGAATTTAGGTTCGTAACGATTACTATCCCTAATGTTGTGAATCAGAAATAGGATAATGTTCAAATTTAATAATTGATTTAGAAATAAATAATTATAAGTTTGTGATTGAGAAATTAACGAACGTTCTTTCCTGTTTTACTTCAAATTCGCATAAAAAATTAGAGAGTTATCATTAAGAAGACTGAGTTATACATTAAGGATTTTGGTAGAATGGTCGTGTTAATTTATTGTAATTATAGAAAATCATTTCATAGAAATTAACACAATTACAAACAGTATAATCAGTGGACTCAATACAAAATTTGATCACTTTCCCCATATCATATTTCCCAAGAACTTTATTTTTGTAATTTAATTTTGTAAATAGAATTTGAAAACTCTCTCCATATTTACTTTTTGAGCACACTAATAATCTTGTTAAAATAGTGCAATCATTGTGGAGGCGATCTTATATTTTATTACTTGTTATCACATTCCTTCTACATAATGTTACCCCATGAGTCACACCTCCTCTACTACCTTGAAGATAGCACAACTGATGTGGTATATACTGAAAGGAAAACTAGTAGACATAACAATGGTAATCTCCAACAAGATTAAGGAGATTGTGAATTTGACAAAGAGACATGCCATTGGCTTCCTTGGATTGATCATGGGATTATGCATACATTATGTTCTAGACATTAAGGATCATCATCATGTCTGACATATATCTAAGCTTGAAATGAGAACTCTCTCTTTTAGTGTTTCTCCCACCTTAAAACATATTCTACCTACAACGGTTTAATTTCCAGTCCAGCCACACTCATACTAACATGATTATTTCAGTGGAATGTACCATAAAACAACCATTTACATTCATCGCAATCAAAATGCAAAGAATTCACACGAACCTTTCATACTCAACAAGAAGAAATTCATGGTATCAATATTATCATCACTTGTCTCATTCCTAGTAAAAGGAAGACATCATCTAACACATCATTTTGGGACAAGAAGTAGAGCATGCAAGGTTTCACTTCAAAAGAATAATGTCTAAACACCCATAAATAAGAGCATTAACTAAAAAACAATTTTTAAAAAAAATTATTTTATACTTTTAGTTGGTGAATGAAAAGCAATTTATTAATTAAAAAAGATTTGTGTGAAGTTAAGAAAGCCATTTTAATAATAATAATAATAATAAAAAAAGAAGGAAGAAATAAAATTAAAACTTAAACTAAAGTTAGTCTAGAATATTTAGAGAAGTTAGTATTGAATTGAAAGATTAATTAAATGTGGTTAGAAATAGATGGGTTAAAACAAGGATTGAAAAAGAATATGGAAGCAAGTATATTAGATTACATCTGGTTGTAATTGGTCCATTCCAAGTGTGGTTGCATTAATTGTATTAGCTGATGAAGAATGCTGCTGCATAACAAAAGATTGGAGACATTAGTTGGTTAAAAGGGTACATTAGATTACATGGTGCATGCGAATGCTGCATTGTTGTTTTATTGTAGCATATAAGATTAAGTTAATTTGAAGTGGAGGAGTTATATATATGATTGATAACAGGGCCTAAATAAAGAAACAAGTTTATAACTTAAGTTACCCCATAGCCATGCATTTTAGTGTAGAAGTATTTGGTAATCCTTGTGATTCCTCAATGATAATGAATGTTACGTCACCTTTAAGGCTAGGCCAAGAAACATCCATTAATTGATGCTAATATGAAGCAGTGAAGCACAGTCAGCAGTAACAAATTCAAACTAGCGAGTCATTTTCTTGTAATAAGGGAATAGGAAATGAGAATGACTGTGGTTGTAAGTTGAAGTACGATAGTGCAATGGTTTAAGTCCCACATCGGGGAGGAGAGCAAACAACAGAGGAAATATGCAATATAAAAAAGAAAGCGAGTTACAAGAATAAGCATACCTTTCTCGGCCTTTTGGCTAAGATCAAGTGTAGTATCTGTTCTTATCAGTTTAATATCTGATATGTGGGCCAATGGTCCACACGATATTAAATTTATTTATTGAGGGTAAGAGGCCACCACAGTAGCTTGCTATTGGGTTTCTTGCGTGTCACTTTTGCGTTGCACTAAAGCAATTGCT
Source organism: Lathyrus sativus (assembly GCA_963859935.3). NCBI lineage: Eukaryota > Viridiplantae > Streptophyta > Magnoliopsida > Fabales > Fabaceae > Lathyrus > Lathyrus sativus. The sequence goes on from OZ012739.1 coordinate 424,539,279, forward strand.
GGCGCACCCCACCAATTCAAGTCCAATATTTAGTTTTTAATAATAATTTTCACATGGTGATTGTTTGCTACTTTCTGTTAGGATTCAAGTCACGTGAGCTATTAATCCATCATATTGTACTTGCTATTGTAAGTTCAGATTTTATGCTGCTTTCGTTTAAGATTAAAGTTCGGTTAATAATATTTGTACTTGTTTTTCTAGCCTAATATTTATCTTCCTTTTTGTTAATATCATAAGTTCAATATGATGATTTTATGCTGCTTTCGTTTAAAATTAAAATCAAATAGGCTATACACCAATATAACTTTCACGTATTGTTCTGTTAATAATATTTTTAGTTGTTGGATGTGGAACTAATATTCAATGAAAAACTGCTTTGCTACTCTTGGAAGCATCTTTTAAATGTTTATTTGCCATCTGCAGACAGAAGCTTCATTTTGTGAAATTGGTTCGTGTTGTTTTTGTGGTGGATGTATTTTGAGGAAAAGATATATTTGAGATTAGGACAAGAGAATAATACTATGGTCATATTAAGCCAATAATTTATTTGATGAACATTAAGTTTTTCATTCAACCATAACATTAAAGTTCCATTTTATTTAGTTTTTTCAATATAACATTTCTTATGTTTTTTCTAGTACTAATTAAGATTTAAACCCAAAATTTTTCCTAAGTCAAAAATTGAGTTTTTATGACATATTGACAACAAACATTTTCTATCATTTACACGACAACGGTGTAATAAATTTTTCGCATTACATATTGCATGCTGCAAAAAAAAAAATATTAAGTTTATAAAAATTGTAGTTCCACATTCTCTTTTTAACCTTAGAGGTTGGTTCCATAGAATCCGTAGTTGATGTAAAATTATGAAAAAATAGTTCTAAAATTATAAAATATTTAAGTTTAAACTATTATTACATATATTCTAGAAAAATTAAAGAATGAGACCTAGTACTCAATCTCGTCACACGAACAATCGAGACTGAATGTGTTTTAATTGGAAATTTTACATAGTAAAAGATAAATTCACTGTTAGATCATAACGACATTAATAATTGTATATGAGTGTCCCGTCTAGAACATAGAACTTAACAAATCTTTGTTTCCTTTTCAATTAAAATATTTATTTATTTTTATTAAATGATGAACTCTTTTCAACAAAAAAGGGGTTTTAGTATGGCTTGTGGTTTTATTTTACATTATATTTGTTTAAAATAGTAACCCTGAAAAAATTTAGACATATTATTAATAAAAGTATTTGGATACGTATTATATCCTAATTTTATCCGGACGTTTTGTTTTCAAGCAATCAGCTTTATTTTGTTTTATCTAGAATAAAATTTAATTTTGCAGACAGATCGGTTGAATCAATTTTTTAACCGTCCGTAAAATCAGAGAACAATGTTTTCAGGTTTGGGCCTACAATTGTCTTTTTTATTGAACTATACTACGCATAGATTATTTTGGGACGCTCATTTTATTTTCTTGCATCCGCGCGTGTTTGCATTTTGATCATATAATTCACCAATTTTTCGGGTATTTTTAAAACTTTCATACATTTGACTCCACTTTACTTTGCATTAACCTAAATAACAACGTCAAAGTAACAACGATTTCCCATTCACCGTAGCAATATGTAACATTTAGGAGCATGCATTTTATTTTATTTTATTAAAATACTTTTAATCATGGTTAAAATTCCAACCGTGGTCAAAAGTGAGGCCTTTCACCAAGGTTATTTAAAAAACTGTGATTATAGGTAGCGTCTGGTCATGGGTTAAACCCCAACACCAACATTTTTGGTTTTTTACTTATTTTTACAAAATGCTAACAGACCTTTCTCCACGGGTATTTAAAAAAACCATGATTTTAGGTAGTGTCTGGTCATGGGTTCAAGTCCCAACACCAACATTTTTGGTTTTTTACTTATTTTTCAAGTCCCAGCACCAACATTATAGGTGGCCTACTTATTGAGTTTATTTTCTATCCTTAAACAAATCTTGGCCGTCCATTTAATGATTATCAACGGTCAAGACGCAACTATTAGTGATCCGCGTGAAACCTAAAACTTAGGTGAACTACATCTTCTACCTCCAAACATCATCTTTCATTTACGATGCTCTATTTCTCCACTAAACCAAACTCGAAAATAACATTTCTTTCATAAAAAAAACTCAAAAATATCATTTCTTTCATTAACAAATTTAAGAACTCCATCATCTCTTCTACAACTTGAACGAGACAAAGAAAATATGGGTTCGAGTTAGCATTGTTAGTTGTTGGTCCTCTTTTATTATTATTGTTGTTTTTGTTGTTATTATTGTTGTTGTTGTTGTTTTTATTGTTGTTGTTGTTGTTATTATTGTTGTATTATTATTGTTGTTGTTGTTGTTGTTTTATTCATATTCAGACGTTTTATTTTCATTCTTTTATCAAAAGATTAAGAAAAATTAAATAAAATTAATTATACTTGCAATTTAATTTTATCATTTTTTTAAGAAAGATGTAAATTTTATTTTATTTAATTGATTTAATTTGATTTAAATCTTCTAAAGCGTCTAGAATGAGCAACTTTGACATTTTAAACTAATTTGTGTTTCTTTATTTCAATCTTGGCCATTAAATTCAATTAATCAATGGTCCACACTTGGTTATCCATGTTGTTGTAACTTGGAAAAAATACGACCTCTCAAAGAGAGTTCACGGATGGACTAACAGAGAGTCGCCACCAATTTTTTTTTTTTTATTTTCAAAGAGGGAAAGGAAAAAATATTGATAAAACCCATTGACGTTGGATCAAACTTATTTGTGTTCTTTTGAAAAGAGGTGATTGATATTATTCTTGCATTAAAGGTTACATAGGGAAAACCAAACAAAGAGAAAGCGGTAAAATTATTACACATCATGAGAATAGGGGTACATTTTCTTAAATGGGCATAAGAATAAACAATAAACACATAGCCCAAACAATAAACTACAAGTGCACTAACAAAGTGGACTATTCTTTTAAACGACCAACTGAAATTAATTGATCGAATAAGTCTCATTGTAAGAAATCTCAAGAGTAAGCTATGAATGTTGTGCAAGGTGTCCTAAGACAACAAAAATAATGAAGTCCAAGATCCAAGTCTCCTTTGCCAGGGTTTATGTACAAGGTCCAAACTCCATGTGTTTTAGCGTTTTTATCATTTTATCATGTTTCTGTAGTTTTTAACAAGATGAAGAAATAAAGAAGAAGATGAAGATGACATAATAATAAAGACAAAAATGAAACAATCAACATATGTTATGTTCCTCTTCCTCTCACGAATGTATTTTTCCGGCCATAACAAAGTCACTCTGTCGCGCCGAAGTTCATCGCTGGTAGCGGCAGAGCTTATCAAGCACCACAAGGGATCGACCTCCTCCTTGGTCTTTTTATCTAGTTTCTCTCAAATCACATATTAGCAATGAAAAAGAAAAAGGGTGAACCACCTTAAACGCACAAAAGTCAATCAGGTATCCCCTTTTTGTTTGCTTGCGTATGAGAGTGAGTCGTTATGGTTCTGAGTAATGGTTTGTGAGCTTGTTCAATTTTGATTGAAGTGTCATGTCGTTTTTGTTATTTTGTAGTAAAGATTGTTGTAGCTGATGAATTTAATAATGAATCGTGGAAAAAAATCTATTGTTAATTTCATGTTGCTGCTGTTGTACGTTGTTTTGAAGCTTGGTGTATCGTTTGGAAATTATTGTGGGGTCGTGTATTGTGCTTGTATTTTGGATGCCTCTGATGACGTTGGCTTATGTTGCATCTTTCTCATTTTGGTCTGCGTTTTCCTTCTTTTATGATGTAACTTGTTTTCTCTTTTTTTGGGTAATTTTTGGTGATATGTAATGGCTTTGATAAATGGGCCTTTGTAATACTATTGTCACTTTCATGTTTTTTAGAACCATGCTTGGTAATGGACTATATTTTATATGGACTATAACTTGGGCTTGCAACCAATATTACATGACATCGCTTGAAAATGGACTTAATGATATATGCACCCTTTAATTTAATTTGTAATGCCTTAAAATTGATACCAAAATGAACCAATCAATTCTTGATAAATGACCTTGAATAAATGATATGAAGGAATTCTCTTGAACCAATGCCTCAAACATGGACACACATAAACATGACTTGAAATGACTTGAACTATGAGACCAAATGCACTGAATTGACCGCTCTGTAACCTGATTTCATCAGATGAACTTGCACAAAACCCTGACTTTGATCTTTGGATGGTCTTCAACCATGATAACTTAAGAATGAAGCAAACCCTCCCTGTTTGACCAAGACTAGTTCAAACTCACTTGAATCTCAATCATTAAACATGCACACTCACTTGACCTGATAATCCTGCTTGGAACTTGATTCATCCTTGCAACAACAAGAAGAATGAAAACAACCACATATTTTTTTTTGGATTTTTGAATAATCGTTAGTCAACATAAAAGCAAAAAGAAACACAAGTGAGGGTAATACTATACAGGTAGGACAAATTTGGGGTATGGCACATGTGCATTTCTATCATTCAATCAAAAATCAAATGATACTAATATTATTAATAAAAATTAGAAAAAAAATAAAAATATCTCTTTTCTTCCATACACCTTGGTGCCAGCTCTGAGGTGGACATATGGCTAGTGGGATTGGTCTTTGTTTTAAAAAATTCACAAATGACCAAGGGTAGCTAAGGAAAGGCTGACAGCTAGCAAAAAATGGTTTCCCCTTATCTCATTCTAATTTTGGCTGACATCTAAGGATGGATGGAGAATAGTTATCTCTCTCTCTCTCTCTCTCTCTCTCTCTCTCTCTCTCTCTCTCTCTCTCTCTCTCTCTCTCTCTCTCTGGTTGTAACAAGAAAAAAAAGAATTCGAAGCAGGATGGATGAAGTTCACAACGCCTTTTTTTTCCTTAGAAATTTGGAGGAAGAGTATTATTAAAAGCTTTCCTCAAAAAGACTACTCTCCCTCAATTTTTTATGCTTAAAAACAACACAAACCCTTTCATTTTTTCCAACAATCTCTCTCATCACCTTCAACCACAATTTGCACACACCCAACTAAAACACTATACCTCCCTTGAATCTTTTTCACCCTCAACAACCTTATTCCAACAACCCACTTAAAACCACCATTTAACACACCTCAAACCATATCTGCTGCTTCCCACCTTCAATTTGAACCACACAACAACTTCAAATCTCAACCAACAACAACACCTTTCCTTCTTCACCGAAATCCTCCCACAAGAATTCTCATCACCATAAAACTCCTCTTCCATAACCCACACCTCCGTTTCACTCATCGACCCTTCAATCTGCTGTGAACTCACATATACACCTCTGTTTTATAACTATAACCACCACAAACCACCATGTGTTCCATAAACTGACATACCAACAACGCCTCTAACAAACCCACGACCAATAACTGGCATCCTTCCTCCTCCTTCGTTCTTCAACCCCAACGAAACCTTCCTTCTTCACTTGATTTCACCCAAACTACCACACCAGACTCCTCACTCCCACTCCACCGGATCCGCCTTTATTTCCTCTTCACAACTGTACTCATAACTCAAAGAATCCTCTTATTTCCCTCTTCACCAATCCAATAAATCACTTTGAATTACGCTCTCTATAGCGTTTGTGGGTTTTAGTGTTATGTAAAAACGGGAAAGGTCAAGGACAACGTTGGAAGCTTCTTCAGGTGGATACGACTTGTAGCTTGATCTCTCAAATCCACCAATGTTCTTCTGGGTCTGATTTTGAGATTCGCATTGTAGATGACTGTTTTTCTATGTTGGATAATTCATCAACCTTTGATGAAGTTGTTGATTTTGCATCCTATAGATCTCCACTGACTAACCGTGCTACACCAACCGATAATTTCAATCTCACGGCTATGACTTTTTCTTCTTTCGCTTCTTTGTTTATTCTAAGATGTGTTATATTATTTTTTTTTTTATTTTCTCATTAGGTTCATACTGATTTCATTTAGCAAACTCAAAGTTTCTAGCATTTATTTTAAACTCTTATTTTAGTTATAATAATGAAATCCCTATTTTATTGTTTTGTTTGTAATGTTTGTTTATTATGTAACTGTTTGTATATTAATAGATAGTTTTGGGTGTATTAACCATATATATTTGCAATCAGTTGGTTACTTGTTTTTATCAATGTGCATATTTCGGTTGTCGATTTCGATCTGATTACACTCTATTTGGATGTTGTGGTATTGATGTAATGTGATATTGATGCCATATTGTAAATAAATTTGTGTTGATGTTGTTTACTTTACTCCATTGCGTTTTAAAATTGGGTATCTAATTCGTGGATCCGATAACTTTATGCTGTTATGCCGCTAAAATTTCTATACATCAATAAGATATTTTGCCGCATTATAACCTTTGCATATGACATTCCACTCATGTTGTCATACACAAAAACCGAGTTTGAGCATATTCCGATTTTATTTCTAATCTATTTCTATGTTCATTTCATTTAAAATTCAATAAATCGTTTCCAATTAAAATCACATTTTTAGTTAATAAGATTAATTAATTAATTTTTCTTAATTAATTAGTTTCGATCAGTTAAATCTAATTAACCTGATTATGTTGATGAAATTACTTTTTATCAATTAATCTTGATAATTATTTTTAGGGTTAAATAAACAACACCCTCTATAATATAAGCGGTTTTCAATTTAGCCCCCTGTAAAAGATTTTTTAAAAAAAACCCCTCGTAATACCCAGATTCCGTCAAACAGACTCCCTAATACCAGATTGCAGCAAAGATTATCTCATTTTTCCAGCGTCGCATTCCACGTGACATTTTTTTTTTAATTTTTAAATAGACGTGGATTTATTTTATCATTTATTATTATTTTTATTAATACTATTAATAATTTTTTTAATAATGTAATTAATTAATTTATGTAAATTTATTTATAAATTAATTATTAAAATATTGGTTTGGGCCACAGGCACTTGTTCTTATCAACAGGAGGAGCCCAATTTTTAATGAATTGTTAACTATTGTGTAAAAGATCATTTGGCCGTTGGCCATGATTCTTTGAGAATTAGGTCATAGGATCTTGTGTGCATGCTCATTATGACTAAACGCTTGTGCAGGTGCATTAAATTCAAGTGTAGATGATACTCATTCTCACGGTCAAATACTTTAAGACAAGACCAATTGATTCTTATTCAAAGTGGTCTTAGGGTTTCTATTTGATTTAGGCCCAAATTTTTGAACTCTTTCTCATTCTTAGGCCATCCTTCGATCAATGCTTTGAAGATATCTTCAAAGTTTAAGTTCATTACTCAAGATTCCAAACTTCAAGTGTATCATTCACCAATTCAAGTTCATTTCAAGTTATCAAAGGCAAGGCATTCATCATAATTCATTAAATTTAAGAGGATATGTTTGTAGTAATAGAAAAGTTCATTATTGTTGGAGTTAAATTTAAGAGGATGAACATATTGGAAGAAAGAGAGAAAGTAAGAAAAAGAAAAACGAGGAGGGTTGAGTATGTGTGAGAGAAAGAGGATCGGTTTGCTCTATGATGTGTCATTAGGTTTTATTATTTATTTATTTATTTATTTACTTATTTATTTTTTTATTTAGTCGCCACTTATCATTATGTGTTTGTATTGGATCTATTTTTAGTAATAGAAAAGTTCATTATTTTTGGAGTTAAATTTAAGAGGATGAACATATTGGAAGAAAGAGAGAAAGTAAGAAAAAGAAAAACGAGGAGGGTTGAGTATGTGTGAGAGAAAGAAGATCAGTTTTCTCTATGATGTGTCATTAGGTTTTATTTTTTATTTATTTATTTACTTATTTATTTTTTTGTCTGGGGAGCTATCACAAGACTTAGGCACTTCAGGTGCCATTTTAGGTGTTCACTAGGCGAATAATTCGTTCGCACTGCGAAAGTGACAACACAACAGTCACTTTTATAAGTAGTATGAGTTACTTTTTGTAAAAATATCTAATTTTCTTGTGCTTGCATTTGAGAGGATTTTCTGACCTAGAAAACTCATTCCTCCATTTCTCATCATCTCTTAGCAATATTTCACAAAAAGAAGGTGGATTCCCATCCAATCTCGACTATTCGACTCAGATGTTGATCAAGCTATCATGGAAATGGTTGGCTAAATCCTCTCCTGTCAAGGTTAAAAGTAGTTAGTTCAGATTTTATGTATTCCATTTGATCTTTTGTATGTGAATAAATGTTGTGATCAATATAGATGAAGTTGTTTGTTACTCTTCGTACATTTATGGTTTGGAATGCTTTAGACATGAACTTTCCAAGTCTTGACCTAATATCTTCATCTATCAACTATACAAATTTTAGACATAGATTTGAAAGTTGATATCTGCTTTATATTGATCTTAATGCTTATTGTTTCGATTGTTACTTAGAGAGATCATTTAACGGTCGAAACAATAACAACCACGAAATCGATTTAGACATAAACGTTTTTGCGAGGATACGCGGTTATGTTGGTTAAAACTTTGTTCACATATTTGATTGATTGGATACGTTTAGGACGGACTAACGAACCCTAATCTTGACATGTTTTTATCAAACTTAGACCGAATTTTATTTCGCTTTATTTCTTGCAAACTTTTGTTACGAAATTGAAACCATTCTAAAAACCCTTGTTCTTAAGACAATAAACTGTTGAACGACAAGTATTTATATTCTCTTCAATCCCTGTGGAGACGATAAAACACTAGCCCAAAATACCATCTAACAATACTGAATGAATAAAAAAAATAATTTACCTCGTAATGTTAAAAAAATTAGTACAGTTGATTAAAATTATGACTCTCCAACACAAATTAAACTATATGCTGATAACAACTTTTAAATCGTGATGAATAATCTAACAAAACAAATAAATAAAATAACTTATTATTAAATATTAATGTTTCAGAATTTTTAATAAAATAAAAAAACAAAAATAAATAAAATGAATGGTTTAAAATTTGATATAAAAGAAAATATGATATGATACATAACAAAATTAGAAGAAAAAACGAATATAAATAAACATATTTTTTTTATAAAAAGACAAAAAAAAGTGCAATGATTATGATTCATATTAAGTAAAAAAATTACAAAATAATTTGGAGGAGAACAATTATAATAAGTTGACAGAAGCAATCGAAAAAAATCACACAGAAAAGAAGCAGTAACACAAAAGAAAATGAATAATTTTAAAATACTAAAATTAAACTGAGGATATTTTAGTAAATATAATAATTTTTTAAATATCAAAACTCATATTCTCCTCTCCCCTCCAAATCTCCCTGAATCGGAGGGACGCAAAAAATATGTTTTGGTGGGATTTTACTCCCCTCCCTTCTCCTCCTAAAATTTGAACCAAACATGTTTAATTAAATATTTTCCCTCCTCTCTCCCCCTACATCTTCACCGAACCAAACACACCCTTAATGTTATTTATGTGTTGACGAGCATATAAACTGAATTTAGGTTCGTAACGATTACTATCCCTAATGTTGTGAATCAGAAATAGGATAATGTTCAAATTTAATAATTGATTTAGAAATAAATAATTATAAGTTTGTGATTGAGAAATTAACGAACGTTCTTTCCTGTTTTACTTCAAATTCGCATAAAAAATTAGAGAGTTATCATTAAGAAGACTGAGTTATACATTAAGGATTTTGGTAGAATGGTCGTGTTAATTTATTGTAATTATAGAAAATCATTTCATAGAAATTAACACAATTACAAACAGTATAATCAGTGGACTCAATACAAAATTTGATCACTTTCCCCATATCATATTTCCCAAGAACTTTATTTTTGTAATTTAATTTTGTAAATAGAATTTGAAAACTCTCTCCATATTTACTTTTTGAGCACACTAATAATCTTGTTAAAATAGTGCAATCATTGTGGAGGCGATCTTATATTTTATTACTTGTTATCACATTCCTTCTACATAATGTTACCCCATGAGTCACACCTCCTCTACTACCTTGAAGATAGCACAACTGATGTGGTATATACTGAAAGGAAAACTAGTAGACATAACAATGGTAATCTCCAACAAGATTAAGGAGATTGTGAATTTGACAAAGAGACATGCCATTGGCTTCCTTGGATTGATCATGGGATTATGCATACATTATGTTCTAGACATTAAGGATCATCATCATGTCTGACATATATCTAAGCTTGAAATGAGAACTCTCTCTTTTAGTGTTTCTCCCACCTTAAAACATATTCTACCTACAACGGTTTAATTTCCAGTCCAGCCACACTCATACTAACATGATTATTTCAGTGGAATGTACCATAAAACAACCATTTACATTCATCGCAATCAAAATGCAAAGAATTCACACGAACCTTTCATACTCAACAAGAAGAAATTCATGGTATCAATATTATCATCACTTGTCTCATTCCTAGTAAAAGGAAGACATCATCTAACACATCATTTTGGGACAAGAAGTAGAGCATGCAAGGTTTCACTTCAAAAGAATAATGTCTAAACACCCATAAATAAGAGCATTAACTAAAAAACAATTTTTAAAAAAAATTATTTTATACTTTTAGTTGGTGAATGAAAAGCAATTTATTAATTAAAAAAGATTTGTGTGAAGTTAAGAAAGCCATTTTAATAATAATAATAATAATAAAAAAAGAAGGAAGAAATAAAATTAAAACTTAAACTAAAGTTAGTCTAGAATATTTAGAGAAGTTAGTATTGAATTGAAAGATTAATTAAATGTGGTTAGAAATAGATGGGTTAAAACAAGGATTGAAAAAGAATATGGAAGCAAGTATATTAGATTACATCTGGTTGTAATTGGTCCATTCCAAGTGTGGTTGCATTAATTGTATTAGCTGATGAAGAATGCTGCTGCATAACAAAAGATTGGAGACATTAGTTGGTTAAAAGGGTACATTAGATTACATGGTGCATGCGAATGCTGCATTGTTGTTTTATTGTAGCATATAAGATTAAGTTAATTTGAAGTGGAGGAGTTATATATATGATTGATAACAGGGCCTAAATAAAGAAACAAGTTTATAACTTAAGTTACCCCATAGCCATGCATTTTAGTGTAGAAGTATTTGGTAATCCTTGTGATTCCTCAATGATAATGAATGTTACGTCACCTTTAAGGCTAGGCCAAGAAACATCCATTAATTGATGCTAATATGAAGCAGTGAAGCACAGTCAGCAGTAACAAATTCAAACTAGCGAGTCATTTTCTTGTAATAAGGGAATAGGAAATGAGAATGACTGTGGTTGTAAGTTGAAGTACGATAGTGCAATGGTTTAAGTCCCACATCGGGGAGGAGAGCAAACAACAGAGGAAATATGCAATATAAAAAAGAAAGCGAGTTATAAGAATAAGCATACCTTTCTCGGCCTTTTGGCTAAGATCAAGTGTAGTATCTGTTCTTATCAGTTTAATATCTGATATGTGGGCCAATGGTCCACACGATATTAAATTTATTTATTGAGGGTAAGAGGCCACCACAGTAGCTTGCTATTGGGTTTCTTGCGTGTCACTTTTGCGTTGCACTAAAGCAATTGCTGGCGCACCCCACCAATTCAAGTCCAATATTTAGTTTTTAATAATAATTTTCACATGGTGATTGTTTGCTACTTTCTGTTAGGATTCAAGTCACGTGAGCTATTAATCCATCATATTGTACTTGCTATTGTAAGTTCAGATTTTATGCTGCTTTCGTTTAAGATTAAAGTTCGGTTAATAATATTTGTACTTGTTTTTCTAGCCTAATATTTATCTTCCTTTTTGTTAATATCATAAGTTCAATATGATGATTTTATGCTGCTTTCGTTTAAAATTAAAATCAAATAGGCTATACACCAATATAACTTTCACGTATTGTTCTGTTAATAATATTTTTAGTTGTTGGATGTGGAACTAATATTCAATGAAAAACTGCTTTGCTACTCTTGGAAGCATCTTTTAAATGTTTATTTGCCATCTGCAGACAGAAGCTTCATTTTGTGAAATTGGTTCGTGTTGTTTTTGTGGTGGATGTATTTTGAGGAAAAGATATATTTGAGATTAGGACAAGAGAATAATACTATGGTCATATTAAGCCAATAATTTATTTGATGAACATTAAGTTTTTCATTCAACCATAACATTAAAGTTCCATTTTATTTAGTTTTTTCAATATAACATTTCTTATGTTTTTTCTAGTACTAATTAAGATTTAAACCCAAAATTTTTCCTAAGTCAAAAATTGAGTTTTTATGACATATTGACAACAAACATTTTCTATCATTTACACGACAACGGTGTAATAAATTTTTCGCATTACATATTGCATGCTGCAAAAAAAAAAATATTAAGTTTATAAAAATTGTAGTTCCACATTCTCTTTTTAACCTTAGAGGTTGGTTCCATAGAATCCGTAGTTGATGTAAAATTATGAAAAAATAGTTCTAAAATTATAAAATATTTAAGTTTAAACTATTATTACATATATTCTAGAAAAATTAAAGAATGAGACCTAGTACTCAATCTCGTCACACGAACAATCGAGACTGAATGTGTTTTAATTGGAAATTTTACATAGTAAAAGATAAATTCACTGTTAGATCATAACGACATTAATAATTGTATATGAGTGTCCCGTCTAGAACATAGAACTTAACAAATCTTTGTTTCCTTTTCAATTAAAATATTTATTTATTTTTATTAAATGATGAACTCTTTTCAACAAAAAAGGGGTTTTAGTATGGCTTGTGGTTTTATTTTACATTATATTTGTTTAAAATAGTAACCCTGAAAAAATTTAGACATATTATTAATAAAAGTATTTGGATACGTATTATATCCTAATTTTATCCGGACGTTTTGTTTTCAAGCAATCAGCTTTATTTTGTTTTATCTAGAATAAAATTTAATTTTGCAGACAGATCGGTTGAATCAATTTTTTAACCGTCCGTAAAATCAGAGAACAATGTTTTCAGGTTTGGGCCTACAATTGTCTTTTTTATTGAACTATACTACGCATAGATTATTTTGGGACGCTCATTTTATTTTCTTGCATCCGCGCGTGTTTGCATTTTGATCATATAATTCACCAATTTTTCGGGTATTTTTAAAACTTTCATACATTTGACTCCACTTTACTTTGCATTAACCTAAATAACAACGTCAAAGTAACAACGATTTCCCATTCACCGTAGCAATATGTAACATTTAGGAGCATGCATTTTATTTTATTTTATTAAAATACTTTTAATCATGGTTAAAATTCCAACCGTGGTCAAAAGTGAGGCCTTTCACCAAGGTTATTTAAAAAACTGTGATTATAGGTAGCGTCTGGTCATGGGTTAAACCCCAACACCAACATTTTTGGTTTTTTACTTATTTTTACAAAATGCTAACAGACCTTTCTCCACGGGTATTTAAAAAAACCATGATTTTAGGTAGTGTCTGGTCATGGGTTCAAGTCCCAACACCAACATTTTTGGTTTTTTACTTATTTTTCAAGTCCCAGCACCAACATTATAGGTGGCCTACTTATTGAGTTTATTTTCTATCCTTAAACAAATCTTGGCCGTCCATTTAATGATTATCAACGGTCAAGACGCAACTATTAGTGATCCGCGTGAAACCTAAAACTTAGGTGAACTACATCTTCTACCTCCAAACATCATCTTTCATTTACGATGCTCTATTTCTCCACTAAACCAAACTCGAAAATAACATTTCTTTCATAAAAAAAACTCAAAAATATCATTTCTTTCATTAACAAATTTAAGAACTCCATCATCTCTTCTACAACTTGAACGAGACAAAGAAAATATGGGTTCGAGTTAGCATTGTTAGTTGTTGGTCCTCTTTTATTATTATTGTTGTTTTTGTTGTTATTATTGTTGTTGTTGTTGTTTTTATTGTTGTTGTTGTTGTTATTATTGTTGTATTATTATTGTTGTTGTTGTTGTTGTTTTATTCATATTCAGACGTTTTATTTTCATTCTTTTATCAAAAGATTAAGAAAAATTAAATAAAATTAATTATACTTGCAATTTAATTTTATCATTTTTTTAAGAAAGATGTAAATTTTATTTTATTTAATTGATTTAATTTGATTTAAATCTTCTAAAGCGTCTAGAATGAGCAACTTTGACATTTTAAACTAATTTGTGTTTCTTTATTTCAATCTTGGCCATTAAATTCAATTAATCAATGGTCCACACTTGGTTATCCATGTTGTTGTAACTTGGAAAAAATACGACCTCTCAAAGAGAGTTCACGGATGGACTAACAGAGAGTCGCCACCAATTTTTTTTTTTTTATTTTCAAAGAGGGAAAGGAAAAAATATTGATAAAACCCATTGACGTTGGATCAAACTTATTTGTGTTCTTTTGAAAAGAGGTGATTGATATTATTCTTGCATTAAAGGTTACATAGGGAAAACCAAACAAAGAGAAAGCGGTAAAATTATTACACATCATGAGAATAGGGGTACATTTTCTTAAATGGGCATAAGAATAAACAATAAACACATAGCCCAAACAATAAACTACAAGTGCACTAACAAAGTGGACTATTCTTTTAAACGACCAACTGAAATTAATTGATCGAATAAGTCTCATTGTAAGAAATCTCAAGAGTAAGCTATGAATGTTGTGCAAGGTGTCCTAAGACAACAAAAATAATGAAGTCCAAGATCCAAGTCTCCTTTGCCAGGGTTTATGTACAAGGTCCAAACTCCATGTGTTTTAGCGTTTTTATCATTTTATCATGTTTCTGTAGTTTTTAACAAGATGAAGAAATAAAGAAGAAGATGAAGATGACATAATAATAAAGACAAAAATGAAACAATCAACATATGTTATGTTTCTCTTCCTCTCACGAATGTATTTTTCCGGCCATAACAAAGTCACTCTGTCGCGCCGAAGTTCATCGCTGGTAGCGGCAGAGCTTATCAAGCACCACAAGGGATCGACCTCCTCCTTGGTCTTTTTATCTAGTTTCTCTCAAATCACATATTAGCAATGAAAAAGAAAAAGGGTGAACCACCTTAAACGCACAAAAGTCAATCAGGTATCCCCTTTTTGTTTGCTTGCGTATGAGAGTGAGTCGTTATGGTTCTGAGTAATGGTTTGTGAGCTTGTTCAATTTTGATTGAAGTGTCATGTCGTTTTTGTTATTTTGTAGTAAAGATTGTTGTAGCTGATGAATTTAATAATGAATCGTGGAAAAAAATCTATTGTTAATTTCATGTTGCTGCTGTTGTACGTTGTTTTGAAGCTTGGTGTATCGTTTGGAAATTATTGTGGGGTCGTGTATTGTGCTTGTATTTTGGATGCCTCTGATGACGTTGGCTTATGTTGCATCTTTCTCATTTTGGTCTGCGTTTTCCTTCTTTTATGATGTAACTTGTTTTCTCTTTTTTTGGGTAATTTTTGGTGATATGTAATGGCTTTGATAAATGGGCCTTTGTAATACTATTGTCACTTTCATGTTTTTTAGAACCATGCTTGGTAATGGACTATATTTTATATGGACTATAACTTGGGCTTGCAACCAATATTACATGACATCGCTTGAAAATGGACTTAATGATATATGCACCCTTTAATTTAATTTGTAATGCCTTAAAATTGATACCAAAATGAACCAATCAATTCTTGATAAATGACCTTGAATAAATGATATGAAGGAATTCTCTTGAACCAATGCCTCAAACATGGACACACATAAACATGACTTGAAATGACTTGAACTATGAGACCAAATGCACTGAATTGACCGCTCTGTAACCTGATTTCATCAGATGAACTTGCACAAAACCCTGACTTTGATCTTTGGATGGTCTTCAACCATGATAACTTAAGAATGAAGCAAACCCTCCCTGTTTGACCAAGACTAGTTCAAACTCACTTGAATCTCAATCATTAAACATGCACACTCACTTGACCTGATAATCCTGCTTGGAACTTGATTCATCCTTGCAACAACAAGAAGAATGAAAACAACCACATATTTTTTTTTTGGATTTATGAATAATCGTTAGTCAACATAAAAGCAAAAAGAAACACAAGTGAGGGTAATACTATACAGGTAGGACAAATTTGGGGTATGACACATGTGCATTTCTATCATTCAATCAAAAATCAAATGATACTAATATTATTAATAAAAATTAGAAAAAAAATAAAAATATCTCTTTTCTTCCATACACCTTGGTGCCAGCTCTGAGGTGGACATATGGCTAGTGGGGATTGGTCTTTGTTTTAAAAAATTCACAAATGACCAAGGGTAGCTAAGGAAAGGCTGACAGCTAGCAAAAAATGGTTTCCCCTTATCTCATTCTAATTTTGGCTGACATCTAAGGATGGATGGAGAATAGTTATCTCTCTCTCTCTCTCTCTCTCTCTGGTTGTAACAAGAAAAAAAAGAATTCGAAGCAGGATGGATGAAGTTCACAACGCCTTTTTTTTCCTCAGAAATTTGGAGGAAGAGTATTATTAAAAGCTTTCCTCAAAAAGACTACTCTCCCTCAATTTTTTATGCTTAAAAACAACACAAACCCTTTCATTTTTTCCAACAATCTCTCTCATCACCTTCAACCACAATTTGCACACACCCAACTAAAACACTATACCTCCCTTGAATCTTTTTCACCCTCAACAACCTTATTCCAACAACCCACTTAAAACCACCATTTAACACACCTCAAACCATATCTGCTGCTTCCCACCTTCAATTTGAACCACACAACAACTTCAAATCTCAATCAACAACAACACCTTTCCTTCTTCACCGAAATCCTCCCACAAGAATTCTCATCACCATAAAACTCCTCTTCCATAACCCACACCTCTGTTTCACTCATCGACCCTTCAATCTGCTGTGAACTCACATATACACCTCTGTTTTATAACTATAACCACCACACACCACCATGTGTTCCATTTAAGATTAAAGTCACGTGAGATATTAACCCAACATTGTTCGGTTAATAATATTTGTACTTGTTTTTCTAGCCTAATAATTATCTTCCTTTTTGTTAATATCATAAGTTCAATATGATGATTTTATGCTGCTTTCATTTAAAATTAAAATCAAATAGGCTATACACAAATATAACTTTCACGTATTGTTCTGTTAATCATATTTTTAGTTGCTGGATGTGGAACTAATATTCAATGAAAAACTGCTTTGCTACTCTTGGAAGCATCTTTTAAATGTTTATTTGCCATCTGCAGACAGAAGCTTTATTTTGTGAAATTGGTTCGTGTTGTTTTTGTGGTGGATGTATCTTGAGGAAAAGATATATTTGGGATTAGGACAAGAGAATAATACTATGGTCATATTAGGCCAATCATTTCTTTGATGAACATTAAGTTTTTCATTCAACCATAACATTAAAGCTCCATTTTATTTAGTTTTTTCAATATAATATTTCTTATGATTTTTCTAGTACTAATTAAGATTTATACCCAAAAATTCTCCTACGTCAAAAATTGAGTTTTTATGACATATTGACAACAAACATTTTCTATAATTTATACGACAACGGTGTAATAAATTTTTCGTATTAAATATTGCATGCTGCAAAAGAAATATTAAGTTTATAAAAATCATAGTTTCACATCCTCTTTTTAACCTTAAAAGTTGGTGCCATAGAATCTGTAGTTGATGTAAAATTATGAAAAAATAATTCTAAAATTCTAAAATATTTAAGTTTAAACTATTATTACATATATTCTAGAAAAATTAAAGAATGAGACCTAGTACTCAATCTCGTCACACGAACAATTGAGACTGAATGTGTTTTAATTGGAAATTTTACATAGTAAAGGATATATTCACTGTTAGATCATAACGACTTTAATAATTGTACATGAATGTCCCGTCTAGAGCATAGAACTTAACATATCTTTGTTTCCCTTTCAATTAAAATATTTAACTTTTTTTTAATAAATGATGAACTCTTTTCAACAAAAAAAAAGGGGTTTTAGTATGGCTTGTGGTTTTACTTTACATTATATTTGTTTAAAATAGTAACCCTGACAAAAATTTAGACATATTATTAATTAAAGTATTTGGATATGTGTTATATCCTAATTTTATCCGGACGTTTTATTTTCAAGCAATCAACTTTATTTTGTTTTATCTAGAATAAAATTTCAATTTTGCAGACAGATCGGTTAAATCAATTTTTTAACCGCCTGTAAAATCAGAGAACAATGTTTTCAGGTTTGGGCCTACAACTGTGTTTTTTATTGAACAATATTACGCATAGATTATTTTGGAACGCTCATTTTATTTTGTTGCATCTGCGTGCGTTTGCATTTTGATCATATAATTCACCAATTTTTTCGGGTATTTTTAAAATTTTCATACATTTGACTCCACTTTACTTTGCATTCACCTAAATAACAACGGTTTCCTATTCACCGTAGCAATATGTAATATTTAGGAGCATGCATTTTATTTTGTTAAAATACTTTTAATCATGGTTAAAATTTCAACCGTGGTCAAAAGTGAGGCCTTTCACCACGGTTATTCAAAAAACTATGATTATAGGTAGCGTCTGGTCATGGGTTAAACCCCAACACCAACATTTTTGGTTTTTTACTTTTTTTTTTTAAATGCTGATAGACCTTTCACCACTGGTATTTAAAAAACCGTGATTATAGGTAGCATTTTTTACTTATTTTTCAAAATACTGACAGACCTTTCACCATGAGTATTTAAAAAACCGTGATTATAGGTAGCGTCTGATCATGGGTTCAAGTCCCAATAGCAACATTTTTGATTTTTTACGTACTTTTCAAGTCCCAGCACCAACATTATAGGTGGCCTACTTATATAGTTTATTCTCTATCCTTAAACAAATCTTGGCCGTCCATTTAATGATTATCAACAGTCAAGACACAACTATTACTGATCCACGTGAAACCTAAAATTTAGACGAACTACATCTTCTATCTCCAAACATCATCTTTCATTTATGATACTCTATTTCTCCACTAAACCCTCGAAAACAACATTTCTTTCATAAAAAAATTCAACAATATCATTTCTTTCATTAACAAATTTAAGAACTCCATCATCTCTTTCACAACTTGAATGAGTCAAAGAAAATATGGATTCGAGTTAGCAATGTTAGTTGTTGGTGCTATTCTTTTTATTATTGTTATTTTTGTTGTTATTATTGTTGTTGTTGTTGTTGTTGTTGTTGCTGTTGTTTTATTGCTGTTTCTGTTTTGGTTGTTGTTGTTGTTCTTCTTCTTCTTGTTATTGTTCTTGTTCTTGTTGTTGTTCTTATTGTTGTTCTTGTTGCTATTCTTGTTGTTCTTGATGTTGTTGTTTTGTTCTTGTTCTAATTCTGCAATTTTTTTAAATTTTATTAAAAGACATACAACAACGAGTATTTAAAATAACCGTGATTATAGGTAGTTCTAATGCTGTTTTTTATTTTATTTTACAATTTTATTAAAAGACATACAACAACAAATATTTAAAATAACCGTGATTATAGGTAGCACACTTTCCAGTCTTTGTGGAATAGAGAAGCGTTGTTGCAGGGGAAGAAGAGTCTGTAAGAGGAACAAGTTGTTTAAAGTCAGCTGAAGAAGAAGAGAAATGAGAAGATTATAGTGTAACAAGAAAATGCTTCTAACTTAAAGAAAATAATAAGTTTCCTTAATGAACAGTCTATGGAAAATGACGCAACTATTGAGAATTTTAGAGTACGTTATAATATACACAATCAAGATAAATTTGATGCTATAGAATAATTCCACATCCTCTTTCTAACCTTAGAAGTTGGTGCCATGAAGTCTGTAGTTGATGCAAATTATGAAAAAATATTTCTAAAATTATAAAAATTTTAAGTTTAACCTATTATTACATATATTCTAGAAAAATTAAAGTATGAGACCTAGTCCTCAATCTCGTCACAGGAATAATCGAGACTGAATATGTTCTAATTGGGAAAATTTACATAGTAAAGAATATATTCACTGATAGATCATAATGACTTTAATAATTGAACATCAATGTCCCTTCGAACATGGAACTTGACAAATCTCTGTTTCCCTTTCAATTAAAATATTTATTTTTTTTAAAAATAAATGTGGAACTCTTTTCAACAAAAAAGGGGTTTTAGTATGACTTGTGGTTTTATTTTACAGTATATTTGTTTAAAATAGTAACCCTGACAAAATTTAGACATATTAATAAAAGTATTTGGATACATTTTATATCCTAATTTTATCGGGATATTTCATTTTCAAGCAACTAACTTTATTTTGTTTTATCTAGAATAAAATTTCAATTTTGCAGACAGATCGGTTGAATCAATTTCTTAACCGCCTGTTAAATCAGAGAATAATATTTTCAGGTTTGGGCCTGGAACTGTCTTTTTTATTGAACTATATTACACAGATTATTTTGTTACGCTCATTTTATTTTTTTGCATCCATACGCGTTTGCATTTTGATCATGTCATTCACCAATTTTTTTCGAACATTTTTAAAACTTTCATACATTCGACTCCACTTTACATTGCATTCACCTAAATAGTTTAACATGTCTCTCATCATATTAAAATGTCTGTCAGAATAAATTCTTGGATCTACATACAAACTGGATGAATCATCACTACTACAAAATGCGTAAACAATAACGCTAAAGTAATAATGATTTCCTATTCACCGTAGCAATATGTGATACTTAGAAGCGTGCACTTTTTTTATTTTATTAAAATACTTTTAATCACGGTTAAATTCCAACCGTGGTGAAAAGTGAGGCCTTTCACCACGGTTATTTAAAAACTGTGATTATAGGTAGCGTCTGGTCATTGATTCAATCCCAACACCAACGTTTTTGGTTTTTTTACTTTTTCAAAATGCTGACATACCTTTCACCAAGTGTGGACCATTGATTAATTAAATATATTTTAAATACCGATGGTGAATTAAGTTGTCTATAAAAATCGTAGAGATTGACAACAACAAAGATAGTTGTCTGTAAAAAGATGTGACTAATGTCATTACGTGTAAAGTTTTTATATGAACATCAACAAATTCCATTTAACACAATTTCAATGTTTTTGGCAAGTTTGAAGAATTTTGCAAAATAGTTCTAAGCCATTATCCAAGAAAAACTCATAAATAGGGACATCGCCACTCTTAGACGTCAACCCTATAACTGCAAAAGTTTTGAAATACGTGGTTGTTATAGGTGACACTAAACTAGGTTCTTCTCTTTCCAAGAACAAGAACGAGAGAGAAATACCTCTATTCCAGCAGAAGATAGAAAAATGGTTTTGGCAAGGGATGTGGAATTGCAAGGAAGAGACAGACTGAACTAATCTTGGCCACTGGGGAAAAAGTGTCACCATAATCAAGGCCAAATATTTGTGTATATCCTTTGGCTACCAAACGAGCTTTGAAACGATCGATCTAACCATCTAGTCCAACCTTCACTGTATAAACCCATCGACATCCTACTGTAGTTTTGTCGAAAAGTAAAGTAACAATATCCCAAGTGTTATTTGAATGCAATGCAACTATTTCTTCCACCATCGGCTGATGCCAATTGGGATCAGTCATAGCC
Source organism: Lathyrus sativus (assembly GCA_963859935.3). Lineage (NCBI taxonomy): Eukaryota > Viridiplantae > Streptophyta > Magnoliopsida > Fabales > Fabaceae > Lathyrus > Lathyrus sativus. Next base: position 424,560,939 of record OZ012739.1, read on the forward strand.
TCACTTGTAGACTTAGAAATAGACACAGAATCCAAAGCAGACACAAAAGACACCTAAGAAGTAGAAAGATATTCATAATTTAAAACAAAGACATATTTAGGAGTTGGAGTATGAGATCGAATACCTTTTCGTAATGCTATTGGGAGGTCAAGTTCAGGTGACGTCACTGGAGAAACATTTGGAGCAGGAGGTGGTGCTAGTGGATTAATATCATCTCTAACTTCTGATGGACGAGGTATCCGTCGCTGGTAGACCTACAATGGAGGTTTAATGAGTGTGGGGATGACATAAGGGACATCTTGAGCATCTAAGTTACAAGTCTCATTGGGTGACACAAAGGCAGAGAAAAAAAGGGAACCTTCAAAGAATGTAACATCAGAGGAAACTATGTACCGTTGAAGTTGATGACAAAAACAACGATATTCGTTTCATATACGTGAGTAGCCTAGAAAAATATATTTTACAGATTTGGCAGAGAGTTTGTCTTTACCTGGACTAAGAACATGAACAAAGCACGTGCAACCAAAGACGCGAAGCGGAATGGGATAGAGGTCATGTTGTGGATTCAAGATAGAGTATGGAATTTGATCTTGAAGGACCGAAGAAGGCATTTGGTTGATAAGGTGATAGATTGTGAGGAGGGCATCACCCTAAAAACTAGAAGGTACATTGTGGTGAAGTAAAAGAGTCTATGCGGTTTCAACTAAATGACAATTCATTTATTCAGCAACACCATTTTGTTGTGGTGTACGAGCACATGATGAGTGGTGAATAATTCACTGTGATGTTATAAAAGATTGAAATTGGAATGACATATATTCATGAGCATTATCAGTGCGTAAAATTTTAATGGAGGTGTTAAACTGGTTTTTAATTTCACCATAATACTCTTGGAATATAAGGAAAACATCTGAACGATTTTTCATTAGAAATAACCAAGTACATCGTGTGAAATCATCGATGAAAGTTATAAAATAGTAACAATTTGTGTCAAAATTTGTTTATGACAAGAATAAAAGGTGTTGGAAACCACGTAAAAGAGGTTACACAATTGGTCAACTCATATTATGATGACCAATATCCGAAGAATTATATTATAAGAGGATGTTGTTGACTATGAAGAAGGGGCGAACATTTTATGATGATTTAAAGACAACTGAGGGGTTCAAACACACATTTTTTAGAGAAGCATGTTTTGCATTGTGGTTCTTACAAGATGACAAAGAGTTCATTGAGGCAATTAAAGAGGCTTATAACTAGGATTCTGGAGTATTTTTGCTCAAGCTTTTGTTACAATGTTATTATCAGCTTCAATGAATCGACCAAAACACGTTTGGTTAAGCACTTGGATATACTTATCAGATGAGATTCTACACGAACAAAGAATATTGTCACAAAATTGAGGTTCTATTAATACATATTTGCTTTATCTTAGTCACAAGATATTTTCTTTTATCCCTCCATCTTATTGTTTACAACATTGTTAGTCACAACACTTTTATCATCTTTACATTTTTCTATTAAAAACTTATCAATACTTACTTAACTTTTACCTTTATTTGTAGAATTAGTTTTGTCAGATGAAGATATGCAACAACCCACTTTGATGAAAATTGAGAAGCAGCTACAGAAAAATAGAAGAAGTTTGAAATAATTTAAGCCAATGTCATACCCAAATGATTACGTCATTGATTTCCTTGGAAATGGATATATGGGTTAATTATACAACACCTCTACAATATAGGCGGATTTCGATTTACCCCATATAATTTATTTTTTTGAATTCGCCCCATGTAATATATTTTTTTGACCCTCCTAAGCGTGCAATTTGAGTACTAAATCTAGGGATAACCCCAAAAATTATTACAGGGGTGACTTTGACGCTTAGGAGACAAAAGACATAGAGTTTTAACATTTTAAGAGAGATTCAATTTTTTTTTGCATGGAGTAAACTAAAATTCGCCTATATTATAAAGGGTATTATATATTTAACTCTAGATTAATATATGATAAAAAATAATATGATCTCTCGGATCAATAAGATATTTATTAAAATCTGTTTCAATCATTAAAATGTATTGATTTTACAATTTTTTCAAACATTATATACTGTAACAATATTTCACATTTATTGAATATGATAGTTTACCCATACTGTATATTTTATTTTTTATTTTACTAGCTTTGTTCTCACTCACCTTTGAATATTATTAATTGACTATATTTTTAGGAAACCATACTTCATTTAGGGATATGTATAAGAATTAACATATTGATATTTTATGGCATCAACATACATCATAGTTATAAAAGAATTAACCAAAATGACAGATTTATGATAACCTTATAAATAGCTATTCCATGGATAAAATTGTTGGATAGATTTAGGATAACTTGCTTTCACTTAATTAGGAAGAACGTGGAATTTACTGTTATTGCATTGTTGACTTCCAAATACAAATCTTATTGTTGTGTGTAGTTGCAAAAAAAATTCAAAAAGAGAGAAATTTCATTAACTATTATGAAAATACATACAGTAGTGCGAGAGAAAGTGCACCAAAATATTTTTAGTGTACATATCCATATTCTTCTAGCAATAGGTGTTGTTGTGAATCTTTATATAATAATCGGTCTCAATTCAATGTTATGCTTCATGTTCAACTTTATTTGGCCACTTCTATGTCTATTTGTTTCTATACATGCTAATCACAATGCTATTTTAATTGCTGTCGAAAATGTTCATAAGATTTGAAAATATTTCACTTTTGCTTATTTAAGTTGTGCTCATGTAACAACTTTCATGGTGTTTTATTTTTTAATGTAGACGAACAATTTATCATTTTTAGAAAAGTTATGGATGCTGTCACAAGTTAAAATGGTAGAATTTTTTTTTATATGGCTATGGTGACATTGAAAAGACTTTCATGTGGAACATACTATCTGCTGTTCTGCATTATAATGAGATATTGTGTTGAATGTAGCATCTAGCGGAATAGTAAGTTTGTTGTTAATAGGAGGAAGAACGACATATTTCAAATTCAAAATTTCACTTTCATGTTTGAAATCTTCTATCTGTAATATTGAGAAAAAAAATCAGATCTTGCTAATCTCTTGAAGGTAACAAAACTTATAATATGTGATGAGACACTTATGACAAATAAAGTTTGTTTTGAAACTCTTGACAAGTCAGTGAAGGATATTATGAGTGATGACGATGTTGAGTGTCAACAAATATTTGGAGGAAAAGTTGTTATTTTTGGTGGAGATTTCAGACAAATTCTACTTGTTGTTCCAAGAGGTATTAGGTCAGAGGTTGTGCATGCAACAATAAATATCTCCACACATTTGGGATCATTGCAAAGTTCTTAATCTAACAAAAAAATATGTCGTTGCAAAGTGGTTCTAATGTAGACAATTCAAAAGAAATTAGATTGTTCTCATAATGAATTTTACAAGTTGATAACAAAAAAGTCTCAGAACTCAATGATGGATATGCTGCAATTGATATTTCTAAAGAATTACTAATTAGAGAATTTGTGGACCCAATTAAAGCGATTGTTATAAATACCTACCCAAATCTCTTCAAAATTACATAAATCCAAATTTCCTTTAGTGTAGAGCTATTCTAGCATCAATTATTGAAATATTTGATGACATTAATGATTTTATAACTACTCTTCTTTCACTTATATTTTATTTTATGTTACTACTATATTTTCATGAATTTATATATATTTTTTCTTACAACGTCTCTTTCGATGTACGTAGTTTATATATTACTGATATATTCATACTAATTATTTTACGATTATCTATTTTTTTATACGTACCTTTTTTCTTATACACACACACACACACACACACACACACACACACACACATTAATACTCATTTTTTTATGAAGGTGAGTCTAAAAAATATTTGAGTTGTGATTCTGTTGATAGATCAGAAGCTAATGACAATTATGCTTTCGAGTATTTGACACCACACTTTTTGAGTTGTCTGAAATTTTTTGATTTGCCTAACCACTCCTTGAAATTGAAAACTGGAACAACCATCATGTTGATAAGAAATTTGGATCAATTTGAAGGTCTTTGCAATGGTACAAGGTTGATGGTTACTAAGTTAGTCAATCATGTCGTCGAAGTAAAGATAATTTTAGGTATAAATATTTGAAGCACTATTTATATCTCAAGAATGTCTTTGTCTCCTTTGCACTCTCCATGACCATTTAAATTTATCAGAAGACAATTCTCAATTATAGTGTCATTTTTTATACAATCAACAAATCTCAAGGTAAATCATTGGACTATGTTGGTTATATTTGCCAATGAATATTTTCAGTTACAGACAACTTTATGTCGCTATTTCAAGAGTTAAGAGTAAAGCTGGATTGAAAATCCTAATACCCGGCAAAGACAAAAACTCCTTAACTCAAACAACAAATGTTGTCTTCAAATAAATTTTTCAATGCCATCTAGGTACAACTTTACTTTTTCATTTTAACTAAGTTTTTTACTAACATTATATTTTTTTACTATGAAGTTCTCCAACCGACCTCACTATGCGTACGTCTTCCCTCAATTCAAAATTAAATTGAGATACTTGCAATTAACCTTATCTTTGCAAAAATGTTTATAAAAGAGATGAAGAACTCTAACCCCACAAACCCTATGGTTTGTTGTTGATTCTACCACCTCGAAACCCCTTGATCAAATTTTGATCAAGTCACCAACAATGTTGCTACATCCACCAGTTCTTGACTACTTGCTTGCAATACCTCCTCGTCTTCAAGGTTTTCGCTCGATTGGATTAATCCCTAGCACACACTTGTTGAATCCAAGATTCACGAACACAATCCAATGTTTCACGCTAATCCCTTGCAAGCTTATCCCCACCAAGTACCAAGGCCTCTTCACTCAATCGAATCCGTGTTTGCGTGATATTGTCAAAAACCTTCAAATCTCAATGATTTTGAAGAAAAACTCCAGTTTAGTTTTCTTATTTAAAACACACAAATAATCCAACCCAATATTCTCGATTATACCAACCTAATTGGGTGTTATCAACTCTAATCTAGATGGTCACCCAGTCAAAAAATAATTATGTGTAGTTTGATTGTTTTATATATTATATTTATTATTTATTTCCTAAAATTAATAAGTTAATTTGTTAGGTAAATGGTTCATGTTCATATCTCTTATTTGAAAGTTCTTGAGTTCAATCTTCGAAATGTCATATTTTTTCATATGATTTTTTCACATGTTTAATAATATCTTTTTTAAACTTTATACCTTTTATAAAATTATAAGTTGAAGGATTACACACCTTTTATATTTTTAATTTTTCTAATTTTCACAATAATAAAAAAATATTAAATAAACAAATTTTCTTTAAAAAATAACTAAAAAATATCCAATTAATATAGTAATTAAAAAAAAACACTATAAGATTTAATATAAAATTAAAAAATGTATCAAAAACATATATTTGAAATCAATAAGTCAATTATATTTTATAATTTTATTTAATTATGGTAAAAATATATTAATTTTTAAAAGTATTTAGAACTAAAATAAGTATCAAAATCTGCAGAAAACTTCATTGCAAAATTCACAGCAATTCCTACGAAAATTCCAAAAAATTTTGACGTTTCAATGAGTAATTTTTCCTGCGAAAAAAACGCAGGAAAAGTGATATATTATTTTATAAAAGAATTCCTGCGAATTTTAAAAATAAATTCATAGCTAAAATCACAATATAACTGCGGATGATTTCGGTATGAAAATTCGCAAGTAATCCGTGTATTTTGATGGTTAATTAAATGCAACAAAACTCTCCCATTTGAGAGGTCAGGCAGGCAAAATCATTTATAAATGATCAGGGTTTTTGCCGTAGAATCTAGTTTTAAAATATAAAGATAGATTTCATCTTTTCAAGCCTATGTCTTGTTTAAATGCTAATCATCAAAGACTTATTTAGCATCAAAAACCAAAGATTACAAACTCGGTATTAATTTTCTAAACATATGCAAAAATGGAATGTCAAATAACCTATCAAATTGAATACGATGAATGTAGTTTTATCAATTGGTTGACTTCAAAAAAGATTTAAAAAAATTATAAGGTTTATTATTAAGCACTAAAGGTAGAAGGCTAATACCCATATCATTTTTTACATACAAAATGACTGAGGCCAATAAACGTAAACAAACTTAAAAGCAATACGTTTAAGCTAATTTTACAACTTCACACTTCATAGAACCAACTTCTAATTAATCCAAGGCCAGAAAGAAGATGTTGAATTACTTTATGGTTTCAAAGCTATCTTGATTATGTAGAGTAGTGCTAATGAAATCTAAGTATCAATTATTAGCATTTCATTGATTCAATAAAGGCATAAAAAGGTCCTTATATAGAGACCAACTGCTAATAGTTACAATGAAAAGGCAATAGAATGGTAGTTTGTTGTAACAAACTTACTAAAGATAGCCAAGAGAATAATAGTTTGTTATAATAAACTTACTAAAGATAGAAAATAAAATTTAAATTAACTATTCTATCTCTAATACTCTTTTTTAAGTTGGAGGATGAGGATGATGAGCTCCCAACTTGAACATGAGTAATTATCCAAGAATGATAATCATAAAATATATTAAATTTAAACTATTATTACATATATTACATATTTTGCTTTTTAGTTACAATATTTACTTGCTGATATTTTGTTTTTCTGTTAATCTTATGTGGTTGCATGTTGCTCTACAAGGAGGATGTCCATGTTGATTAAAGTCGAATTAAAAGCATATTGGTAAAGGCTATAGAAAATAATGTTGTGGCATCAGACGTGGACCCGATAATTGCAAAGAATTTGAAAAACATGGTTGTTGTAGGTAACATCATATCAGGTTCTTCTTTATCCAAAAAAAAGAAAAGTAAAAGATGTAGATTTATGTGCTTGTATGTATAATCTATCAGCTGGTTTTGATGATGACAACTAACGATAGTTGTTACAAACCTTTAAAAAAGATAACTACATCACTGAAATGATCTTTGGATGTTAAGAGTTCTTAGTGACAAATCACAAAGGAGTAGTTGATATCAATTGTCTAGTATTTTCTTATGATGACATTTGGTCAAAAATAAGTTATCTCAAGCCTCATCAGTGAGATGATTCAAAGATTCAATTGAAGTGTTAATTAATTGTTGAATTAAGTAGAGGATCTTGAAGTCTTAAAATAAGAAAATGTGAAAGCTCACTTAGTCCCGCACCTAACGTTTTAGAGTGACCTGTTTAATTGTAAAAGGTTAAGAGTAAATCTTGAAGTACTAAGGTGTTCACACACGCACACACAATTTTTTATACAAACCTTACCTGATTTCATAAAAATTATTGACAACTTATTATGGCTCGTACGAAATTGATTAAGAAGTGTTATAGATCAATTAGGGAAGTTTACACTCTGCCTAATTGATAAAGGACTTGGTCCAATCAATTAGAGCAATATAAATGACCTCTTAATCGATTTGAAAAATTGTTAATCGATTAACTCATATAGTTGTTTTGTGTTTCCTTTTTTTGGATCAGGGTTTTCTGTAGTTTGAAAGTTTTTAATTGATTTTTTGGATCAGGGTTTTCTGTAGTTTGAAAGTTTTTAATTGATTATCATATAGGGGTTAATTGACTAAATCAATAAATTGGCTCATGAATAATTTACTTTTTGGAGTCAAAATTTTTCCTATGTAAAAGAGACTTATCCTCATTTCATTTTACATCAATTTTTGTATACAAACCCATCTATACTTCTTTTACTCTTTGTTTTTTATTTTTTTTCACGAGAATTGTCGTATTGGTAAAATAGTGAAAAATCCTTGTGAAAGTAATGTTGCAATTGATGTTGTGATGAATTTTCTTTATTCAAGAGTGTAATTCTCTTGTGAATTGTTTTTGTAAAGGACTTAAAGGTTGCAAGCTAAACCTGTAAAAATATTGAGTGAAGGTTCTTGAGCTAAGCTTGTTTAAAAGTTCTGATTGATAATTGTTGAAGGTTCGTGGGTTAATTATATAAAATCTCAAGTATGATTTTAGTGGAACTCTCAAGATGAAACTCTTGGAGACAATAGCAAGTTAAATGCTTAGCGTGAATCTGTATAAATCTCTGGTGCACTCTCTAACTCTTATCTCTTTATTTTTCGTTGATTATTTTATTTCCACTGCACATGTCTCTTCATCTCCATCCTTCATATATCTTATTCATATCATCTAACATAAATGTTTTCAAAAAGTCGAAGATTTTATAAATTAATCACGAATTTTGAATACCAAAATTCATCCTCTCCTTGGTCAACAACTGGAATCATAACCAACTGTATTTGAAGTCACTTATTCAACAACCGATATCATAACCTAACTCCTGGTTTAAGACTAATCATCCCAAGAGGTAAGAACGAATTCAAATGATTCACTAAACAACCCTTATCTATTAATGGAGAAGAGCAATGCTTTGTGAAAAGAGAAAATGAAAATATTCAGGGATGAATTGTGATATTTAGAAATCTATAAGAATAGACCTTTTGTTCCCACACATCAAGTTGATGGTGTTGTGATAAATAGAGATACAAATGATTGGACAAAAGAAGAAAAAGAAAAGTGTAGCGCAACACAGTTTCAAAACTAAAACTATCATCATTACCGCTCTTGGCCTTGATGAGGTTTTGCTTGTTTGTCACTGTGAGACTGTAAAATAAATGTGAGACACCTTTAAAGTTACCCATGAAGGAATATATGAGGTAAAAATGGTTAAGAATAACACATTGACTCATGAGTATGAACTCTTCAAAATGAAACTTGAAGAAAATACTTATGATAAGCAAAATCGACCCATTCACATTGTGAATCACATTAGAAGTCTGGGGAATGTATTTCAAAATGATGTTTTGGTTGTAAAAATCTTTAGATGCTTAAGTTGTAGTTGAAAGCCTATAGTCACAACCATTTTTCTAATAAATGAACTTGTCTTCTGTGGATTTGACTACTTTATTAGTAAATTTCAAGAACACAACATGAGGATGAAAAGGCTGGTTGATGATGAAGAAGATAAGAAGAAGAACAAAAGTATAGCTTTAAAGGTTGGGAAAGAAAAAGATTATGACCATGATGAAGATATGGCGTTCCTTGTTTGAAACATCAAGAAATCTATGAAGCATGAAAAGCAATAAGATAATCAAAATAAAACAAAGGAAGATCTTCATTCGCTCCTACATACTATCAATGCATAAAAAAAGGAAACATAAAATAAAACTTCTCTCATAAACAAAACAGAGAAGGAACCATAATCAGAATCAAAGAAAGTTCAAGAAATCTAAAAAAGAAGCTAAGAAATTCTACATCACTAAGGATGACAATGTAAGAACACAAATTGTTTCTTAGTAATATCTCTATGTTTTGATGATAACACTTATGAATTTTGTATTCAAGAATTATATACTCTAAATTTGTTCTAGACTGTGTGCTACAGGTACTAAAGAAAATATTCTTAAAAGAGCAAATTTGGATATGAACAATGATATTATGAAAGGCTTCAAAAGTTCAAGAGCATCTTAAATGAAGATCTGAACGCTGTCTCCAGAAGAATCTGAGTGCTGTCTACTGAAGATTCTGAAGCAGAAGCCTCTAAAGAATAGAAGACTCTGAGAGTTTAAAAGCTTAGTCATCAGAAGACTCTGAAGATACTGCGCTGCATAGTATTGAGAATCTGATATAGAAGACTCTGCTCTGACATAACTACACACTCAAGCACACAAGCTGCATATACTCTGATTCAGCATAATCTGAAGAACATCCCAAGACTCTGAAGATTCAGAAGATCTCTACTTTGGAGATTCTGAAGATCCAGACTCTGATGTTGATAGCTGAACTTACTTAGTGAAGAAGATTTGAATATGTCCGTTGGCATATCTCAACAACTCTTTCCTCTTTTATGCTAGACACAAGAACACAGACAAAAAGGTTTTATCTGTGCATTCCATTCTAAGGAAAGTTTCTGCAACGTGAAGACAAAAGACACCAGGCTTTTTCAGCACAGCCTCCAACGTAAAGACAAAAGGCACCAGGCTTTTTCAGCACAACCTCCAACGTTTAGAAGATTTCATGGATCTAAGTGCCTATATAAAGAAGTCCACTCCATCTTCTTCAAGAGACGAACTTGCAAAAATCACTTATCAAAGCTAATCTCTTAAAAGCTCTTATATTCTATTTGCTGTAACATTGTTCTTAAACTTAAGAGAAATGTCACAGTTGTGATAATAACTTTTTAGAAGCATTCTTACTCTTGTAATAGTTTTACATTGATTGTAAAAGGTTTCCTTAAGAGGATCCAGTTGGGATCAGTAGCTCTTGAGAAGACTAAGAACAATTGTTCTTAGGTGTTACTATTGTAATCTGTTTGATTAAATAGTGGATTAAGTCCTTGACTGAGAAAGGAAAATCACTCTTGAGAGGGTGGACTGGAGTAGTTGAGTTCAACGAACCAGGATAAAAATAAATGTGTTTTGAATCTTTGATTATTTGTCATACTTATTCAACCCCCCTTCTAAGTATTTTCTCACATTCAGTTGGCATCAGAGCTCCGGTTCTGCGTGTGCTACCACTTAACCGTGTCAGTAAAGATCCAGTGAGAAAAGTTACTTTGATATATATTTGTTTGTCATTATGGGTGATGCTTCTACATCCAATTGTAACAAATATGAAGGGGATAGAATCAACACAAAGCCTCCTATGTTTGATGGAGAGAAATTTTATTACTGGAAGGACAAGATAGAAAGTTTCTTCCTTGGTTATGATGCTGATTTGTGGGACTTGGTCATTGATGGCTATGAACATCCTACAAATGAGGATGGCAAGAAAATTGATAGAAAATCAATGACAGAAGCCCAAAAGAAGGATTTCAAAAATCACCATAAGGCTAGGACAATATTGCTTAATGCAATGTCTCATACTGAGTATGAAAATGTTACTAATAGAGAAACAGCTCATGGAATGTTTGAGTCACTTAAAATGACTCATGAGGGAAATTCTCAAGTGAAGGAGACCAAGGCTCTGGCGCTTATACAGAAGTATGAAGCGTTCAAAATGGAAGAATCTGAAAATATAGAAACTATGTTTTCTAGATTTCAGATCCTCACAGCTGGTCTAAAAGTTCTGGACAAGGGATACTCCACATCAGATCATGTAAAGAAAATCATCAGAAGTCTACCTATCGGATGGAGACCAATGGTGACTGCCTTGAAGATGGCTAAAGATCTGAACAAGATCTCTTTAGAAGAACTCATCAGCTTACTGAGGAGCCATGAAATTGAGCTTGAGGAAGATGAACCTCAAAATAAAGAGAAAGGTAAATCTATTGCTTTAAAATCTAATAAATCTGCTAAAGCTTTGCAGGTTATTGAAGAAAGCTCTGAAGGATCTTCTTCTTCTGAAGAAGATGAATTATCCATGCTGTCTAGAAGGATCAACAAACTCTGGAAGCACAAGGGAAAGAAGTTCAACAACTTTAGAAAGTCTGATCATAGAAAGGAATCTTCTGGGCACAGAAGATCTGGCAAGAAAGAAGTTGTATGCTATGAGTGCAAAGAACCTGGGCATTACAAGAATGATTGCCCCAAACTTCAAAGAGAAAAACCCAAGAAGAAGTTTGACAAAAAGAAGAAGGTTCTAATGGCAACATGGGATGACTCAGATGAATCTGAATCATCTTCTGAGTCAGAAGAAGAATGTGCCAATGTAGCTTTGATGACAGACATAGAAGATCAGGAGGAAGGAACTTCAGGATCTGAATCTGATTCTGAATCTGACTCTGACGCTGAAGAGGTAATGGCTAAACTTACTAAAGAAGAACTTATCAAAGTGTTATCAGAAGTTCTGAAAAGCTATAACAATATTAAACTCAAATACAAGAAGCTGAAAAACAGTCTTGAATATGAGATTGATCTTTTGAAGACAGAACTTGTTGAGCAAAAAGAAATTAATCTGAAAATCAAAAATGACTTTGAAATAGCTCAACAAGAATCTGAATCTGAGACTAAGTCATGTGAAAACATTTTAGAAAAATATGACTCTAGCTTTCAGAGATTCCTTACTAAGTGCATAGACAGAAGCAAGATGGTTTCTATGATCTATGGTGTTAGTGGGAACAACAGAAGAGGTATTGGATATGAATCTTCCTCTGGAAGTAATCCAAAATCTATTGACAAACTCTTCATCAAGAAGACACCTCTGTACTCTCAATTTAAGTTTGGTCACTTAAATGACATTAAACACACAAGCTATGAGAAGAATACTTATGTGTTTAAACCCAAGGCAAGTCAGAATAAACATTATGTTGAAAAACAGAAGTTTAGACAAACCTACAAACCAACTAACCCTAAAGGACCCAAGAAGATCTGGGTACCTAAGAGCAAAATAATACCTGTTGCAGATGTTCTTAGCAGCAAGGTCAGGACGCCAGTCATGGTACCTGGACTCTGGATGCTCACGACACATGACAGGAGAAAGGTCTATGTTCCAAAGCCTGGAACTTAGATCTGGAGGTGACGTGAAGTTTGGAGGGAACCAGAAAGGCAAGATCATTGGATCTGGCACTATTGGAAATGGTAAACTTCCCTCTATAACTAATGTTTTACTTGTTGAAGGCTTAAAGCATAACTTATTGTCCATAAGTCAATTAAGTGACAATGGTTATGATATTACCTTTAATCAAAAATGTTGTAAAGCTATTAGTCAAAAGGATGGCTCTATCCTATTTAGTGGTATGAGGAAAAACAACATTTATAAAATAAATCTTTCAAAACTTAAAGTTCAGAATGTTAAATACCTCTTGTCTGTTAATGAAGAGCAATGGGTCTGGCACAGAAGATTGGGCCATATTAATATGAGACGTATATCTAAGATTAATAAACTTAATCTTGTCAGAGGACTTCCTAATCTGAAGTTCACCTCAGATGCTCTTTGTGAAGCATGCCAAAAAGGGAAGTTTTCAAAATCTTCTTTTAAATCAAAAAATGTTGTTTCTACCTCCAAGCCATTAGAACTACTTCATATTGATCTGTTTGGACCAGTGAAAACTGCATCCATCAGAGGCAAGAAGTACGGATTAGTCATTGTTGATGACTATAGCAGATGGACATGGGTAAAGTTCTTAAAATACAAGGATGAGTCACACTCTGTGTTTTTTGACTTCTGTAAACAAGTCCAGAATGAGAAAGATCTTAAAATTATTAAAGTCAGAAGTGATCATGGTAGCGAATTTAAGAATAAACATTTTGAAAAATATTTTTCTGAAAATGGCATTGCTCATGATTTTTCCTGTCCTAGAACTCCACAACAAAATGGAGTTGTAGAAAGGAAAAATAGAACTTTGCAAGAAATGTCCAGAACCATGATCAATGAGACTAATCTGGCAAAGTATTTTTGGGCAGAAGCAATTAACACAGCTTGTTACATTCAGAACAGAGTGTCTGTAAGACCTCTTCTGAAAAAGACTCCCTATGAGTTATGGAGGAACAGAAAGCCCAACATTGCTTATTTTCATCCTTTTGGATGTACTTGTTATATGCTTAACACTAAAGAGAATCTTAACAAGTTTGATTCCAAAGCACAGAAGTGTTTCATGCTTGGTTATTCTGAACGCTCTAAAGGCTACAAAGTATTCAATACTGAAACACAGATTGTGGAAGAATCTATTCATGTAAGATTTGATGATAAGCTTGGCTCTGAAAAGTCAAAGCAGTTTGAAAATTCTGCAGATAGAGAAGTGATTCTCACAGACTCTGAAGGCTCAGAGGCAGAAAAGGCTAAAGAGAAGGAATCTGAAGCAACTCCAGATGCTATTCCCTTATCTTCTCAATTGGACAACTTACAAATTTCTGAAAGATCAAATGTCAGAGGATCTTCTTCCAGAATCAAGGCATCTCACCCAGAAGATGTGATTATTGGAAAGAAAGATGATCCAATCAGGACAAGATCCTATCTCAGAACATCTGAATCTTTATTGTTAGGCTTAGTGTCAATAATTGAACCAACATCTGTGGATGAGGCTCTGAAAGATAATGAATGGATTATTGCCATGCAAGAAGAGCTAAATCAATTCACCAGAAATGAAGTTTGGGATCTGGTTCCTAGACCTAAAGGATTCAACATTATTGGAATAAAATGGGTCTTCAGGAATAAGTTGAATGAAAAGGGAGAAGTTGAAAGGAATAAGGCAAGGCTGGTTGCTCAAGGTTACAGTCAACAAGAAGGAATTGACTATACAGAGACTTATGCTCCTGTTTCCAGGTTAGAGTCTATACGTTTACTCATTTCTTTTGCTGCACAGAATAACATCACTCTATATCAGATGGATGTTAAAAGTGCCTTTCTTAATGGTATTCTAGAAGAGGAAGTATATGTCCACCAACCTCCTGGTTTTGAAAGTGAAAACTTTCCAGATCATGTTTTTAAACTAAAGAAATCTCTTTATGGTTTAAAACAAGCTCCCAGAGCTTGGTATGAGAGGTTGAGCAATTTCCTTCTGGAGAAAAATTTTATCAGAGGAAAAGTGGATACAACTTTATTCTGTAAAACTCTTAAGAAAGATCTGTTGATTTGTCAAATATATGTAGATGATATTATTTTTGGATCAACAAATATTATGCTTGGAAAGGAGTTTGCTAAATGTATGCAGGCAGAGTTTGAGATGAGCATGATGGGAGAATTGAGATTCTTTTTGGGAATCCAAGTCAACCAGACTCCAGAGTGCACCTACATACATCAGACCAAATATGTTAAAGAGCTTTTGAAGAAGTTCAACATAGTTGATAGTAAGATGGCAAAGACTCTAATGCACCCTACAAGCACTCTTGGTAAGGAAGAGGTAAGTAAGAAGGTAGATCAGAAACTCTACAGAGGTATGATAGGATCTCTTCTATACTTGACTGCTTCTAGACCTGATATTCTGTTTAGTGTCTGCTTATGTGCAAGATTCCAATCAGATCCTAGAGAATCACACTTAACAGCTGTTAAGAGGATTCTAAGGTATCTGAAAGGTACTACTAACATGGGTCTGTGTTACAGAAGATCTGATGAATTTTCATTAGTTGGATTCTGTGATGCTGATTATGCTGGAGACAGAGTTGAACGTAAAAGCACTTCTGGAAGCTGTCAGTTTCTTGGAAGTCATCTGATCTCATGGTACAACAAGAAGCAACCCACTATTGCACTATCAACTACAGAGGCAGAATACATTGCTGCTGCTGGATGTTGTACGCAGATGCTCTGGATGAAGAGTCAGCTAGAAGACTATCAGATCTATGAGAGTAATCTTTCTATCTTCTGTGATAATACTTCTGCTATATGTTTGTCAAAAAATCCAATCTTACACTCTAAGGCTAAACATATAGAAATTAAACATCACTTCATCAGAGACTATGTTCAGAAGGGTGTAATAAATCTAGCTTTTGTTGATACATATCATCAATGGGCTGATATTTTCACAAAACCCCTTGCTGAAGATAGGTTTAAGTTCATTCTGAAAAATATTTGTATGGATTTTTGTCCAGAGTAATATTTATCAGAGGCAACTTATCAGATGCAAAATGTTTAAAGATCTGAAGTATTTCATCTGATTATTTGTTCATTTATCTTTGATTGATTTATTTGTGTGAAACTCTGAACTAACAAACTTAGAAGATCTGAACGTTGGAAATGTTTCATTTCTTGAGAGACATCAAATGCACATACAAGCAAACACGTGTCACCCAGAATCTGAAAAGATGGAGTGCTCTACTGAATTGACGTTTGAGGTACTGCTTTGAAAATCTCATTTTTCTTGGATTTCCCCCCATTTGTCATATCTTTAAATTGAAATGATTATTTTCATTAAATGCTATGTGTAAACGTGCATATGTGTCTATTGATGTGCTCAATGTTTGATTTTTTGGTTTTCTATAAATACCTCCTATCACACTGTTTTCACACTTTTCACACTCACTACACTTATGCGTTTTTGCTTACTCTTCAACCTCTACCAAAACCCTAAACCCAAATCAAAATCTTCATCTTCATCAATGGCTTCTTCATCAAATGCTGCTGAAATCTCCAACAACAATATAATGTACAAGAAACCAGTATGCACTCTATTTACTCCAGTTGTGGATCTTGAGGTTCTGTGCGAGAGTTTCATTGATCTTGAATCAATAGAAGAAAATGGGTTTGACCTAACAACTGCCATTAAAGCTTAAGGCTGGGAGAAGTATTTTGATAGACTGATGGGTCCTGTGTACCCAACTCTTGTGAAGGAATTCTGGATTCACGCTCATGCTGGTCCTAAGTTCATTCACTCATCTGTCCTTGGGAAGGAGATAGTGATCACTGAGAAACTGATCAGGCAGCTGTTTAGTTATAAAGAATCTGATGGTGTTACAAACCTAGCCTCTGCACGTATTGATATGGCTAAGGTGTATGAAGAGATTACTATATCTAGAACACCAACAAGCAAGGTTAAAGATCTGAAACCTATCTATAGGATCTGGGCGAAGATATTTATGAGTACAATCTTTCACAGAAAGTCATCCAACTCACCAGACTATGTGAGTACAGAGCATCTGTACTTCATGTACTGCATCAGCAAGAATACTAAGGTGGATCTGCCCTATCTGATTTTCAGTCATCTTCTGACTCATGTCAAAGAGACTAGAGAAGAGGTCAGAGCTAAAGCTGGGAAAGTTAGAACTTGGATACCTCTGGGAAGACTTATTTCAAACATCCTTATAGAGAATCAGTTGGTGAAGCATCTGACAGATGCAAAAGTAACAGAGGATTTGTCCTACATCATTGGATCTGAGATAAACGAACTTACTCTGAAAAGAATGAAGATCATTTCAGAGCTGAATGGTAAACTAAGGCAGATAAACTCTAAGGAGGTCAATGGCAGAAGGATACCAGTAGAAGATTTTCCAATGTTCAGCGCAGATGAACCAAAAGGTATTGTCTGGGCTTACATTGCAGATTGTCTGAAGAATGGAATTCCTTTACCTGCTAACCTTGTTCAGAAACAAGGAGAAGAATTGCCCAATCTGATGAAGGAAAGGCGTAGTAAGAGAAAAGCTGAAGAAGGCTCTGTTCAGAAGAAAAGGAAAGAATCTGAAGTTCCAAGGAAGAAGAAGAAAGGAGTAAAGAAAGTCAGAATCAATTCTAGAGATGCTACTCTGGAAGAGATAAGAGACACTATTCATCAGGTATTAACATCTGATCCTACCCCTGCTGTTCATTCACCCCTTCCATCTCCAACCCTTAGACATAGAACTTCTAACCTCCAACCATCTGCAAACCTTTCATCTGAACCACCTTCATCTCCCCCAGTACATTCACAACCATCTTCTGTACCAACAACCTCTGACCCCCAACCTCATACTACATCTGAACCCCCTCAACCTACTTCACCAGAAATTCCACAACCAGAAATTCCACAACCAGATATTCCACAACCAGAAATTCCACAACAAGATATTCTAGATATCCAACCCCTGAATCAATCCATTAACATTTCTTCAACATCTGTTCACTCAGAAGAATCTTCTGATTGTGAATCATCTGATTTTGAACCAGAGTCTCTCAAAAAAGCTCGTTCTGACATTGCTATGAAGGAACACGTTAACATTTTTATGTTTCAAGCTTCATCATCTGGAACTCATACTCCACCCAACTCCCCACCTCAGATAACCATCCCTCAACCATCTGAAACTTATCTATCTGAAACCCAAACCATTCCTCAACCAACTGAACTCCCTCAGTCTGACACCCAAACATCTCAACCAGCACCACCTCAACCATAACCATCTGAACCTACACCATCTGAACCTACTCCTGTTAACACTCCTAATCCTAAACCCTCTAAACAGTCAGATCTAGGATCATGTGTTAATACTATGTTTGAAATATTCAAGAAGGAGATAGATTCTGAGTATGCTCGTGTTAAGGAAGTGTGCTTGTCAAATTTGGATCCGGCTGTTTCAAATGCTTCTTGGAAACGTTTCATCTGGATGTTCAACAAAGCTGCTTTAAAAGTTAGAGCTAAATGTTCTAAGCTTGCAAAGACTCAGTTTGCAGAGTTAATCAAGATAACTCTGATGAACATTCCTCCTCCTCCTCCTGTGTTGCTTCTGGAAGCTGCTCCTCCAGAGGCTCCTGCATCTGAATTAGTTGAACAAGCTTCTGAAGAGAACCAGTCTGACAAGAACACTGCTGCTACTGCATCTGCTTCTTCTTTATCTGTGGTCACAGAGCCTGTGAATGATGTCAAGGAAATAAAAGATTGGATGGTACAACAAGAGAAGACAACTGATGAGATCAAGACCTGTATGTCTAAGCAAGAAGAGTCAACAGCCAAAATGACAGAGCTTCTGACCCTTATTGCCTCACGCCAGACTTAGTTTTATTTGATGTTTTTGCACATGTTATTTCTTCTGTTGTTTTCTTATTGTTTTGTTATGCTTTTTGGCATCTATCTGTTCTTTTGTGACTCTGTTTGATTGTGAACTCTGATCTGTTTAAATGAAAGTTGATGTTTTTGCTTCTATATGCTTCTTTTCTTCTGTATCTTTATGTCTTTAAAAATCTTTTTGATTATGACAAAAAGGGGGAGAAAAAGAGAATCTGATTGTTCAACCTATAAGCAATTACTAAAACTGAAATTCAGACATTTTATTAACTTACTTTGAATTTAAGTCTTTCAGATTACATTCATATATCTGACATAATTCATTGAAGTTACCCTGAGACTTCTCCAACCAGAACCTGGTCTTCCAAAGCAAATCTGAGTATTCAATCAACTCTGATATCTTACTCTGATACCTTTACTCTGAAAGATAATTCAAGCAAGATGATAACCAGGCGCTCTGACTGAAGGAAGTCATAATTATCTGGCATCAAGATTTGATTCTGAAAGTCAAACCTCTTGCATCAGGCTCTGAATCTGAAATATACTTAATCAAAAAGGGAAGTGTTTTCTTCTATTAGAGTATTCATTTCAGGGGGAGATTGTTAATCTCAGGGGGAGTTATAATTCATACTTTTTATTGAACAAAATTTCTCATGTTTTGTCATCATCAAAAAGGGGGAGATTGTAAGAACACAAATTGTTTCTTAGTAATATCTCTATGTTTTGATGATAACACTTATGAATTTTGTATTCAAGAATTATATACTCTAAATTTGTTCTAGACTGTGTGCTATAGGTACTAAAGAAAATATTCTTAAAAGAGCAAATTTGGATCTGAACAATGATATTATGAAAGGCTTCAAAAGTTCAAGAGCATCTTAAATGAAGATCTGAACGCTGTCTCCAGAAGAATCTGAGTGCTGTCTACTGAAGATTTTGAAGCAGAAGCCTCTAAAGAATAGAAGACCCTAAGAGTTCAAAAGCTTAGTCATTAGAAGACTCTGAAAATACTGTGCTGTATAGTATTGAGAATCTGATATAGAAGACTCTGCTCTGACAGAACTACACGCTCAAGCACACAAGCTGCATATACTCTGATTCAGCATAATCTGAAGAACATCCCAAGACTCTGAAGATCCAGAAGATCTTTACTCTGGAGATTCTGAAGATCCAGACTCTGATGTTGATAGCTGAACTTACTTAGTGAAGAAGATTTGAATATGTCCGTTGGTATATCTCAACAGCTCTTTCCTCTTTTGTGCTAGACACAAGAACACAGACAAAAAGGTTTTATCTGAGCACTCCATTCTAAGGAAAGTTTCTGCAACGTGAAGACAAAAGGCACCAGGCTTTTTCAGCACAACCTCCAACGTAAAGACAAAAGACACCAGGCTTTTTCAACACAGCCTCCAACCTTGAGAAGACTTCATGGATCTAAGTGCCTATATAAAGAAGTCCACTCCATCTTCTTCAAGAGACGAACTTCTTGCAAAAATCACTTATCAAAGCTAATCTCTCAAAAGCTCTTATATTCTATTTGCTGTAACATTGTTCTTAAACTTAAGAGAAATATCACAGTTGTGATAATAGCTTTTTAGAAGCATTCTTACTCTTGTAATAGTTTTACATTGATTGTAAAAGGTTTCTGATCGGTGGATTTCAGTTGTGTTTTCAAACGCTGTTTGTGGTTAACTTCGCAATGTTTTTATCTATTTTTCGAAGCTTTAGTTGTTATTATCTGCATTAATCGTAGTTGTGTGTCTTCAAGTCTTATGTTTAAGTTTATGTTGCTTTTGCCGCTGGTGTGTTTGATTTGGTTTCTTTTAGTGTGTTTTTGGCAGGAATAGATAGCACGACAATCGCACCGCATTCGGAGGCACAAAAAAGGCGAAAAAGGGAACTCAGAGCTGCAACACGGGTACCCGTGTTGCACAACACGACCCGTGTCATGAAGGACACGGCTGGCAGACACGGGTGGATCAAAGCAGAAGAAAAAAAGAAGACTCAGACTTGCAACACGGGTGCCCGTGTCATGCAACACGGCCCGTGTTGCAGCCCTTGGAGAGGAACACGCCCTGAAGAAGTCAGCAGCCTGACACGGCCACCCGTGTTGCACAACAGGGCCCGTGTCAGGGCCACTGAAAGTGAAATTTCTCTGTTTTCTGATTTTTTGCTGAGAGACCTATTTTGAAGGGCATTTGAGACATTTCGCGATGTAATTTGAATTTAGATATAAGAGGCACATTTTAGAAAGTAGGGGACACTTTTTGAATTGATATTAGGATTGACAACTGAGAGGAGAGTTCGGCTGGGAAACAGAGGATCGATCAAAAGCGGAAGCAATTGATGATCCAAGGATTTCAACTTGTATTGTAATGATCTTTTCCTTTTCAATTCTAATTACTTTTATGTTTACCAAGAACATGAGCAGCTAAACTCCACGTTGTTAGGGGGTGGTTCTAAGTGCGATGTAATGACTTGTGTTTAATTATTCTATGAGAACTATGTTTTTACCTTGATTTATTTTATTTTGCATTAATCGTAATCGTATTCATATTGGAAAGTAGAATTCGAATCGTGCTTAGGCTTTAGTCTGGAAAGTCAACCTGACACTTTTGCAAAATAGTATCACGGTCGATATTCCTTAGGAATGAGGATATCCCGTATCACGTATTTTATGGTCGAAACTATTGCTTGATGCTTTTCAGGGACACTGAGGAATTAGTGTACAGGAAAATCATCAAAGGGTTTTCCTTAAGGAATTAAGGCAACTAAAGTGGCCAACTGATAAATTAAGGTTAATAACGAGGATAGTAGAATAATCATACATGGTCTTTACTCGCATCGACTCCACTCCCCTAACACTGTTCTTAGATTGATTAATTAAGTCCGTATTTACTTATTATATTACTCTGCTACCAAACAAACCACTAGACCTTTTGTTCATTTGAATCCTGAAAATTCCGTTAATTACTACGCAGTCCGCGAGATCGATACTTGGGACTTTTCCCTTATTACTACAATTGGTAAAAATAGTACACTTGCTATTTTCCCGATCAAGTTTTTGGCGCCGTTGCCGGGGACTGCCAAATTGACATTGTTTTTAGAATCCAAAAGAAATTTTGTTGCTCTGCGACTAAAATTTTATTGTTTACTGCATAACTGTTATCCGCTTATTATCTAACGCTTGTCTAATTGTGTATGCGAGGTCAGGCCTCAGCTAAATATTCTTTTGATACAGAACCAGAACGAGCATTACACGAAAGACGGAGATTAACTAAAGTTAAAAGACTGGAAGAAATAGAGGAAATTATATCCGTGCAGAGCGACTCCGAAGAGAGAGAGACAACACCTGAAACTGCTCAAATGGCTGGAAATCCACCTCAGCCTGAAAGACTGCTAGGAGACTATGGAGGGGCCAATGCTCAACCAAACCGGATGATCATTGTGAATCAATCGGTGAATGCTGCGCATTTTCAGCTACACCCTTCCACCATCCGTCAGTTGGAGAGCAAGCCGTTCGCCGGAAGAATCAACGAAGATGCAAATAAACATCTTCAGAGATTCCTCACAACCACCACCTCGCTGAAAATAGAAGGACATTCCGAAGAGGCCAAGAGATTAGTTATGTTCCCATTCACACTCACTGATGATGCGGAAGAATGGTTTTACTCGCTTCCCGCTGGGAGTATCACAACATGGCAAGAGATGGAAACTGCGTTCCTGAATGAGTATTTCCCTGCCTCAGTGTTCATCCGAAAAAGATACGACATTGTCAACTTCAAGCAAAAAGAAGGAGAATCTTTAGGGGATGCATATAAGCGGTTTAAGAGGTGTCTTACAGCATGTCCTACTCATAACATGGACGCCACGGAGCAGATGCAAAACTTTGTGAATGGATTACGACTCAAAATGAAACAGCTCATAGATACTGCTGCCGGTGGCTCAACAAACTTCTCAACGGCCACAGGTATCAGAAGGATCATAGAAGCAATCGCCGCGAACGAGCAACTTGAGTTGTATGATCGCACGGTTAACCAACCGGAAGGTAAGATTGATCTGAAGCTGGCAGACCAGGTTGTTAAAATGGAGGATCAGATCACCGCTGAGGTAGAGAGAAGGTTAAAGAAAATGAATGTTGAAACTCAGGTAGTGGCACAGGTTGAGCCAGGTCAAGCAGCACCTTGTGAAATATGCGGTGGGCCACACTTTACAATGCATTGTGTAGCAACTCAAGAGCAAGTGGAACAGATTAATATGTTGAGGCAGAACAATCCTTACGCCAACACATATAATCCTGGTTGGAAGAATCACCCAAACTTTTCATGGAAAGATCAACAAGGTAATGTGCAAAAACCTGTTCAAGGCCAACAACCGTATCAACCTCAGCCACAGCAGTACCAGCAGACACCGTACCAACCTCAATATCAACCACAAGCGCCTCGAAAAGCTGATTGGGAAGTGGCCATTGAGAAAATGGCCGCCCAAAGTTCTCAATTTCAAGAAGAGACAAGGAGTAACTTCAGGAATGCTGGAGCATCCATAAAGAATCTTGAAGTACAAATGAGTCAAATTGCCCAACAGCTAGCAAGTTCACAAGCGCCGGGTACACTTCCAAGTGCCACAGTACCAAATCCGAAGGATCACCACCAAATTAAGGCGGTAGTAACAAGAAGTGGAAAAGCCAAGGAAGTAGGAGAAAAGGAAACGGAACTGAATGATCAGATGATTGAAGTGGAACTGGAAATTAAAGAGAATGAAATAGTCGAGGAAGAAGTGGTGACACCGGTACCGGTAACTAAAGAAAAAGTGGTAGAACCGAAACCGGTGATCAAGCTGCCATACCCCTCAAGAAATAAGAAGAAAGGACAGCAAGAGAAGAATTTCGAGAAGTTCCTTGAGCTGTTTAAAAAGTTGGAGCTGAACATTTCGTTGTTGGAGGCACTAGAACAAATGCCCACCTATGCAAAATTCATGAAGGACATCATTGCTAAGAAGCGGACGAGTGAGTCCGAACCTGTTATTCTAACGGAAACTTGTAGTGCTATTTTGCAGGGTCTGAAGATTCCGGTCAAGAAGAAAGACAGTGGAGCTGTTACTATCCCATGCACTATTTGCGATAGGTCATTCAACAGAGCTTTAATTGATTTGGGAGCAAGTATTAGCCTCATGCCCTTGTCCATCTACAAAAAATTAGATATTGGTGCGGTTTAAGACACTCAGATGACCCTCTAGTTTGCTGATCATTCAGTTAAGCGGCCATATGGAGTGGTTCAAGATGTACTAGTTAAGGTAGATAAATTTGTGTTTCCGGTTGATTTTGTGATCCTAGAGATGCCGGAAGATGAAGAAATGCCGTTAATTTTGGGCCGACCATTCTTGGAAACCGGGAGAGTCATGATAGATATGGAAGGCGGCACCCTGACCTTGAAAGTATATGACGAGGAGTTAAAAATTGATGTTAGTAATACCATGAAGCATAAACAGGATCGTGGTACCAGTAGCAACATCCAAGTGCTAGAACAGGTCGTAGAGAGCGAACATTTGGAGAGTGTGACCCAACTACCCCTGGAGAGAGTGCTAAGCATGTCAATCTTTAAGGAAGACAAAGAAGTAGATGAGAATGACAGAGAGGTAGTCGAAATGTTGGACACTCGACCATTCCAAAGGGGATCCCGACCACACCGATGGGAGGACTTACGGCAACCTATAGCGCTGGAGGGTAATGACGAAAAACCTAAAGGTTCGGAATTGAAACAACTGTCGGAAAATCTCAAATATGTTTTTCTAGACACCGAGGAAAAGTGTCCCGCCATTATCAGCTCTAGTTTGAAAAGTGTCCAAGAGAAACAACTGATTGGGGTTCTTAAAAAAATTTAAGAGTGCTATTGGTTGGAAAATCGAAGACTTAAAAGGTATAAGTCCTACAGTTTGCATGCACAAAATCCTTATGGAGAAGGACCATAAACCAGTTGTGCAGCCCCAGCGAAGACTGAACCCCGTTATGAAGGAAGTCGTAAGAAAGGAAGTGGTGAAATTATTGGATGCTGGCCTTATCTATCCTATATCAGACAGTTCATGGGTGAGCCCTATTCACGTGGTGCCCAAGAAAGGAGGTACAACAGTGGTGACTAATGACAAGAATGAGTTGATTCCTACGCGTACTGTCACTGGTTGAAGGGTATGCATTGATTATAGGAGACTTAATTTAGCCACCAGAAAAGATCACTTTCCGTTGCCCTTTATTGATCAGATGTTAGAAAGATTGGCTGGTCACGATTACTATTGCTCTCTAGATGGATACTCCGAATACAACCAAATCGCGGTTGCGCCGGAGGATCAAGAGAAGACAGCTTTCACATGCCCGTACGGAGTTTTTGCTTATAGGAGGATGCCATTCGGGTTATGTAATGCTCCAGCCACATTTCAAAGATGCATGACTTCTATTTTTGCGGATATGCTCGAGAAACATATGGAAGTCTTCATGGATGATTTGTCGGTTTTCGGGTCATCATTTGATGATTGTTTAACTAACCTGTCACTTGTTTTGCAGAGATGTCAGGAAAGTAACTTGATCCTGAATTGGGAAAAATGTCATTTCATGGTGAGAGAGGGCATCGTCCTTGGTCACAAAATCTCACACAAAGGAATCGAAGTTGATCAAGCAAAAGTGGAAGTAATATCCAAGTTACCACCACCCGTAAACGAGAAAGGTATCCGAAGCTTCTTGGGTCACGCAGGGTTCTACCGCAGGTTCATAAGAGACTTCTCCAAGATAGCTAAACCGTTGACTTCCTTGTTAGTCAAGGAAACGGTGTTTGTGTTCAATAAGGAGTGTGCTGATGCATTCGAGAACCTGAAAAATAAGTTGGTGTCAGCACCAATTGTGATAGCCCCAGACTGGTCGCTACCGTTTGAGATCATGTGTGACGCCAGTGACATCGCAGTAGGGGCTGTATTGGGGCAGCGGAAAGAGAAGCTTTTGCATGTTATTTACTATGCGAGTCACGTTTTGAACCCGACACAGATGAATTATGCAACTACCGAGAAGGAGTTGCTAGCGGTGGTGTATGCCTTTGACAAATTTAGGCAATATCTGTTGGGTTCTAAAGTGATTGTTTATACTGACCATGCTGCGTTAAAATATCTTTTTGCTAAACAGGAGTCGAAGCCCAGGCTGCTGAGATGGATCCTTCTTCTCCAAGAATTCGATGTGGAGATTCGGGATAAGAGAGGATGTGAAAACACTGTGGCTGATCACCTCTCGCGCATGTCACCAATTGAAGAGAACGAGGAAAAGCGCCCGATAAAGGATGAGTTTGCTGATGAACACATCCTAGTTATTCATGGCGTTCCTTGGTTTGCGGATTACGCCAACTATTTAGTCGGGGGTCTCATACCCGACGATTTTGATTCTAACAGACGGAAAAATTTTGTTCATGACTGCAGGTTCTACTTATGGGATGATCCGTTTCTTTACAAGAAAGGGGTGGATGGACTGATCAGACGATGCATTCCGGAAAACGAGCAAAGGAAGGTGCTCGAAGCATGTCATAATTCAGATTATGGAGGGCATTTCAGTGGCGACCGCACCGCAGCCAAAGTCCTCCAATCAGGGTTGTATTGGCCGTCTTTGTTCAAGGATGCCCAGAACGTAGTTAAGGAATGCGACAGATGTCAACGGACTGGAAATATCTCGAAAAGAAACCAGATGCCGCAGAATTCCATGTTAGAAGTAGAGTTGTTTGATGTTTGGGGGATTGATTTTATGGGACCATTCCCACCATCATTTGGAAAACACTATATACTGGTAGCAGTTGACTATGTTTCGAAATGGGTAGAAGCAGTGGCACTACCAACAAATATGCCAAAGTAGTGGTCAGATTTCTAAAGGAGAACATATTTTCGCGGTTTGGAGTACCAAGGGCCCTTATAAGTGATGAAGGAACTCATTTCCTAAATCATCTCATGGAAAAGCTACTCCTTAAGTATAATGTGAAGCACAAAATATCTACTCCATACCATCCTCAAATCAACGGGCAAGCCGAGGTGTCAAATCGACAACTCAAACAGATATTAGAGAAAACAGTGCGTGCATCCCGTAAGGACTGGGCAGTAAAGCTGGACGACGCTCTCTGGGCGTATCGCACTGCATACAAAACACCCATTGGTATGTCCCCTTACCAACTGGTCTATGGTAAAGCTTGCCATCTACCTCTAGAGTTAGAACACAAGGCATTATGGGCATCAAAAGTTCTTAACCTAGACCTCACCAGAGCAGGAGAGTCCAGAACCCTCCAACTCCATGAGCTAGAGGAATTCAGGAACCGGGCGTATGAGAATGCAAAAATGTACAAGGATCAAGCAAAGAAATGGCATGATCGACGTATTCAGAAGAAAGAATTTCGGGAAGGACAATTAGTACTGTTGTACAACTCCCGACTGAAACTATTTCTGGGAAAGCTTAAATCAAAATGGTCGGGACCATTTGTAGTACATAAGACGTTTCCGCACGGAGCAGTCGAGCTGAAAAATCCAGCAAATGGAGACATTTTTAAAGTAAATGGTCAGTGTCTGAAACCTTACTACGAGGGACAACAGAAAGATCAAAACGATGTCGTTCATCTCACATGATACGATGACGGGCCGTCGAGCCAGGCGACGTAAAACGAAGCACTTTGTGGGAGGCAACCCACGTATTTCACATTCACGCTTTCATTTTGTTTTTGTTTTAACACGTTTTGATCAACTCGCAGTTCATCGGTGAAAGAAGAATGTCGGAGACCGGAGGAGAGGGAAAAAGTTGAAAAACAGCACCCTGACACGGGTGGCCGTGTTGTACAACACGGGCCGTGTCAGGCCCAGCATGACAGATGTGAGAAAGTTGGAAAAAAGGTGGAGCAGTGGAGCAACACGGGTGCCCGTGTTGTGCAACACGGCCCGTGTTGTGCAACACGGCCCGTGTTGCAGAGGCGTGACTTTGAAAAAAATATATGCTACAGGAGGAGCAACATGGGTACCCGTGTTGTGCAACACGGCCCGTGTTGCAAGGCGCGGTCAGATTTTTCAAATTTTAACCCGTGGGGCCCACCACTTTAACCCCCACTTATCATTACCTACCACACAATTCATATCATTTTTCATCTTCCTCCTTCTTCTCCCTCACAAAACCCTTAACCTCCATAACTCTCTCTACACAAAAGCTTCATTATCTACCACACCCACTCACCGAAACCACTTCCGTCCTTCACAAAAAACATTCTACTCATCATTGTGATTAATTCTACGGTTGCGTTTTTCACTAACAGGGATTTCGAAATTTTTTGAACCATCTGTGTTGTTTGTGTTTTGCAGGTTCAGAATGCCTCCTCGTAGAGATACCGGAAAAGCAGTGGCGGAAACTTCACGCCCCATAAAGAGAGCACACCGTATGGCGAACCCTCACGGCATACTCTTTGAAGACCCGGATCATCAGAAAAAGTACTCTAACATCATCAAGCGTAAGCTCACGCCCACAAGGTATATCTGTAACACTACGCTTGATAATCTAGGGCTGAGAATAGAGGTCCATAGGATGTTTCACACTCTGGGGATGTTAGAATTTATGCAATTAGAAGCGCCAACTTATGAGCGCATAACTGTTGAATTCTTGAGCACTTTAGAATTTCAGTTGAAGCACAGGTGGACGGGGGTGGAGGAAGAATATTATGGTACACTGAGGTTTAGGTTATTTGATACTGACCATAGCCTGACCATAGCCGAATTGGGAGATATTCTGAAGCTCCCCAATTTTGGTCCCGGAGCCCCTCCGGGAAATTTTAGTGCAGGGGACTTCTGGAAGGCTATTACAGGCAGAACTGATTATGTTGCAAAAGCGGCAAAAGCCTCTTGTATCCATAACCCTTGTTTCAGGTACGCTCAAAAGGGATTGGCATATACACTGTTCGGCAGGGGTGACAGCACAGGGGTGGCGACTCAGAGGGAGTTGTACTTCATGTACGGCATGGCCAATCACGAGCTCATTAATGTAGCTGCCTTTGCAGCTGATCACCTGAAGAGGGTTGCGAATGCACCTTCAGGCGAAATAAGTGTAGGCGGTATGATTACTCAAATCGCGAATCACTTTGGCCACGGTGCTCTCTTGAGAGAGGAACCCACTGTTGCAGGTAAGACAAAAATAGATCTTGCCACACTGACTGCCCAAGGTATGATTCGAGTCTTTGATAATTACTACTCCTTGGTAAGCCGAAACAGTCATCTCCTTGCTTTACCTGCCCCTGACTTTATTAGTATTCAAAATGTGAATAACTAGCTATATGAGAGCCCCCTGCAGGATGAAGAAGACCAATTTTATGATGGTACAAGTGCAGAATTCTTTGAGGATGAAGGCGATCAGGTAGAAGAAGCGCCTATACCGCCTACTCGATTTTCACCCCATCAGGAATCAGGCTCAGGCTCGTGGAGCTTATCTAAAAAAGAATGGGATTGGATGGAGAATGAGATGTGCCATCTCCGAAGTGAGCAGACGAGGCAAGGCGAGGAGCAGACAAGACAAGGGAACGAACAAATCCGACAAGGCAGGTTGATCGGTGAGATGCATGAATGGATGCGGCAGATGATGCTGCGCGACCAACCTCCGCAACCATGAACTCTGTGAGTCCCCTGCTACTAGTGTTCTAACAGTGAGGACACTGTTGAATTCTAGTGTGGGGGTATTTTATTTGTGTTTTATTTTATTTGTGTTTTTATGATGTTATTTGTGTGTTTTCAATTCTGTTGCAGTTATTTGTTTATTTAATTTCCAGTGTTAGTTTGAGAACATGATAGCGATCCACAGGAAGACCCCCCTGACATTGAGCTAATAAAATTAATAAAATTGTTGGTTGGGGAACTGTTTAGTGAAGATGTTGAGTGAGGTGATGAGAAAGTATATAGAATACTCAGAAAAGAATCGTGAGGATGAAATCGGGATAATCTTGAGAGATAGGTAAAAGGCCAACACCCTGGGTTTCCCAAATAGGAACGAGTTCGACGTGTAGATTTGTACCATAGTGCTTTGATCTGAGAAGTACCCCTGAGTAGTTTATTTTGACAATCAGGCTCCATCAAAAATAATCGTGTGTGCAAGGGTAATGAAAAATATGGAGTTAAGGCACAGAGAAAAAAAAACAAACAAAAAGGGGCAATTAGGCGACTAATCCTTCTAAGTTGGGTAACCCTCACCCGGTTATTCAGCCCAACGGCGGTCGAACTTGAAAGCCATTCAAAAAGAATAACAGTGCCAGAAAAAGAAAAATGTCATTGATAAATCTTGTGCACACGAGGAAAATCATAAAAGCCATATAGTGATTGTCCGAATGAAAGGGAGGAAAATCGAAAAAGAAGACTTAAGTACAAAGCATAGTCGGAGAGGTTACCCATAGGGAGACTGAGGTCTGTGGTTTACCGCAGTCTAGTGTTTGCATGTTACCTGTTTTGAGGGAAAAGCCGAGATTAATCCTAGGGGACTTGGAATGAGAAGTTCAAGTATGAGTATTATCACCGTAACTCACAATTCTATGGACGGTTCCGTTATGAAGAAAAAAAAAGAGATATTAAGTTCGGGTTGGTGAGCTTGTTGCTTGAGGACAAGCAAAAGTTCAAGTTCGGGGGAGTTTGATCGGTGGATTTCAGTTGTGTTTTCAAACGCTGTTTGTGGTTAATTTCGCAATGTTTTTATCTATTTTTTGAAGCT
This sequence comes from Lathyrus sativus, assembly GCA_963859935.3. Classification (NCBI taxonomy): domain Eukaryota; kingdom Viridiplantae; phylum Streptophyta; class Magnoliopsida; order Fabales; family Fabaceae; genus Lathyrus; species Lathyrus sativus. The sequence goes on from OZ012739.1 coordinate 424,591,148, forward strand.
TTAGTTGTTATTATCTGCATTAATCGTAGTTGTGTGTCTTCGAGTCTTATGTTTAAGTTTATGTTGCTTTTGCCGCTGGTGCGTTTGATTTGGTTTCTTTTAGTGTGTTTTTGGCAGGAATGGATAGCACGACAATCGCACCGCATTCGGAGGCACAGAAAAGGCGAAAAAGGGAACTCAGAGCTGCAACACGGGTACCCGTGTTGCACAACACGGCCCGTGTCATGAAGGACACGGCTGGCAGACACGGGTGGATCAAAGCAGAAGAAAAAAAGAAGACTCAGACTTGTAACACGGGTGCCCGTGTCATGCAACACAACCCGTGTTGCAGCCCTTGGAGAGGAACACGCCCTGAAGAAGTCAGCAGCCTGACACGGCCACCCGTGTTGCACAACACGGCCCGTGTCAGGGCCACTGAAAGTGAAATTTCTCTGTTTTCTGATTTTTTGCTGAGAGACCTATTTTGAAGGGCATTTGAGACATTTCGCGATGTAATTTGAATTTAGATATAAGAGGCACATTTTAGAAAGTAGGGGACACTTTTTGAATTGATATTAGGATTGACAACTTAGAGGAGAGTTCGGCTGGGAAACAGAGGATCGATCAAAAGCGGAAGCAATTGATGATCCAAGGATTTCAACTTGCATTGTAATTATCTTTTCCTTTTCAATTCTAATTACTTTTATGTTTACCAAGAACATGAGCAGCTAAACTCCACGTTGTTAGGGGGTGGTTCTAAGTGCGATGTAATGACTTGTGTTTAATTATTCTATGAGAACTATGTTTTTACCTTGATTTATTTTATTTTGCATTAATCGTAATCGTATTCATATTGGAAAGTAGAATTCGAATCGTGCTTAGGCTTTAGTCTGGAAAGTCAACCTGACACTTTTGCAAAATAGTATCACGGTCGATATTGCTTAGGAATGAGGATATCCCGTATCACGTATTTTATGGTCGAAACTATTGCTTGATGCTTTTCAGGGACACTGAGGAATTAGTGTACAAGAAAATCATCAAAGGGTTTTCCTTAAGGAATTAAGGCAACTAAAGTGGCCAACTGATAAATTAAGGTTAATAACGAGGATAGTAGAATAATCATACATGGTCTTTACTCGCATCGACTCCACTCCCCTAACACTGTTCTTAGATTGATTAATTAAGTCCGTATTTACTTATTATATTACTCTGCTACCAAACAAACCACTAGACCTTTTGTTCATTTGAATCCTGAAAATTCCGTTAATTACTATGCAGTCCGCGAGATCGATACTTGGGACTTTTCCCTTATTACTACAATTGGTAAAAATAGTACACTTGCTATTTTCCCGATCAGTTTCCTTAAGAGGATCCAGTTGGGATCAGTAGCTCTTGAGAAGACTAAGAACAGTTGTTCTTAGGTGTTACTATTGTAATCTGTTTGATTAAATAGTGGATTAAGTCCTTGACTGAGAAAGGCAAATCACTCTTGAGAGGGTGGACTGGAGTAGTTGAGTTCAACGAACCAGGATAAAAATAACTGTGTTTTGAATCTTTAATTATTTGTCATACTTATTCAACCCCTCCTTCTAAGTATTTTCTCACCTTCAGACAATGCCATGGAATCCTCAGATGAGGAAGAAGTAAACATCTATTTCATGGAAAATCACAAAGAAGATGAGGTAAATTTACATTTAGCTTATGATGATTTATTTCGCAGATGTAAGAAATTAAGTAAGGAATCAAGTAAACTAAGACACCTTGTCTCCACCTCTAAAACTACTTATTGGAAGAAATAGAAAGTCTTAAAGAGAGAAAGATATTTTAATTCAAAGTCCTTCCTCTTCTCATGAAATTTTAGTTTAACCTACCAAGTGTGATCAATGTGAAGTTTTAAAAATAAAATTGATGATCTACAAAACACACTTGATAAGTTTAATAAAGGAATAGACAACGTGATTCTTATTCTATAAAATCAAAGAGTCTCGTATAATAAAGTTGGTTTATATGATGAACTTAATGATAACATTAAAAACTTTATTAACATATGTCATGCTCATCAAAATTCAAAATGCAAAACTATGAAATAAAATTATTGTAATAAAAGTGGTAATGTTGATTTATTTTGCTTAATTAAGCAACGTTACATTAGTAAATATGGTTATCCTCCTTCACATTTTTATGAAGAATACCATGGCTCAAAATGAGAAACATGTCAACTTCGTCATATTTCTGTAATTATGATCCTCATGAGAAATCTAGTGAAAATATTTATCACTTTAACATTGGATATCTAAAGTTAAGACCTAAGCTTGATAGTAATTGTTCAAAGCATATAACTGGAGATAAATCTCTTTTCTCTTTCTTTACTCCTAGAAAGGGAGGATATGCCTCTTATGGTGACAATAACAAAGGAAATATAATTGGTACTAGTATCATTGTTAGTTTTCTCAATCCAACGATTAGAGAGGTTCTTTAGTTGATGGTTTAAAGCATAATCTGCTAAGTATTAGTCAATTATACAACAAAGGTAATAATGTAACATTTGATTCTTCTGGATGTAGGGTTATAAAATCTAAGTCAAATAAAACTCTTTTAACCAGACCTAGAAGTAGGAATATATATACCATAAACCTTAACAAAATCCATTCAAATGATGTATTTATTTTGAGAAATGAGGATGAATCTCGCATATGGCATATAAGAGTAGCTCACATCCACATGATCATCTAAACAAGGTGGTCCGCAAGGATTTAGTAATCGATTTTCTAAACATATGTTTTGATAAATATGAATTATGTGATACATGCCAAAAAGATAAACAAATAAAGGCATCCTTTTAAATCTCAAACTATTGTTTCTACAAATAGACATTTACAACTGTTGCATATGGATCTTTTTGGCCCATCCAAAATCACAAGTTTTGACGGGAATTACTATGCCCTTATAGTTGTGTATGACTAATCTCGCTATACATGAACAATTTTATTATCTCATAAATGAGACGAGTTTTTTACCTTTCAAAAGTTAGCAAATTTTATCTAGAACGAGAATGGGCTAAACATTGCATCAATATGAAGAGATTGTAACATCCCAAATTTAATCGGAATATGTTAATTAATTATTTAATTAAGAATATTCATGTTTCGGTGATTTTCCGGTGGTTTTGTGAATATTGGAAAGATGTGCATTTTCGGGTATTTATTTGATTAATAGCATATAATATTAATTTATTAGTATTATTATTAATTAAATGGAATAAAAATGAAGTAAGGGCAATTTGGGCATTTGAGGGAGTTAGTAAGGGTAATGAGGGAAAAACTCAATTTGTGAGGCCCAATACTAGGTTGGACAAAATTGAGTTCTGAAGGGGAATTTGAATTTATTTTTGTGTTAACCGTGAAAGTTTGGTTGCCAGAGCTCTGAAGGAAAGGTTGGAGGCAGAAGATCCCGAAGTTAATCGTGAAAGCTGCAAATCGACCAAGGTATGGGGAGTACCGCTGTTCATGATTCTCTATGTATGCCTTTAGATGTGCTTATGGTTGGTTTATGATTTAAGGTATTTTGGGTTGGTTGTGGGAAAATAGGGAATTTGATGATAAGGCTTTGAGGTTAGAGGTAATGGTATGTAACACTGAATATTGATATGAGAATGGAAACCTTAGCCTTCGTGGCCAAAACCTTGGATCGTTATATATTTGACCCTGTAGGAATAGGAATGTTCAAATGTGAGTAACTCTGATGCACTCAGAGCAATTGCAGGAAAATAATGATTTAGGTAGTGCGAATGTTGCCAGATTGGCCTAATAAACCATAGATTTTGTGTTGTTCTCGCCGTATGACCGTAGGGATGATTTAGGGATGCTTTGGGGGCATTGGGTAAGTGAATTGTATGAGCATTTGGACAAGAATCAGTTCTGGTCGTAACAGGTTTTTGCTGTCATCGCATTGTTCGCCTAGCGAGCACGCCAGCGAAGACTCGCCACAGACTCGCCCAGCGAGCATGTCAGCGAAAACTCGCTACCGATTCGCCTAGCTAGCAAGCCAGCGAACGTAGCAGAGTTCGTGAAATTTTATTGTTTTGCAGCGATGCCTTGATGTTTAATTCTGGGATTTCTGGGATGGATTACCCCGAGTATGACAGTGGGTTTTGGGTAATTTGTACATGATGTTATGATAGTTTCCTATGATGTACCAATTGAGTTAATATGATGAAATTACCATGATTTGATGAACTATGTGATAACATGAGATATGATGATTTATGTGATGATGATGAATATGATGAATGATGATGCACCATATGCTGTATTGTGAGGATTATTATTGTGACGTGTGCATCATGTATTCATGTGCACTCGGACTTCGGTTCAGGACCTTGATTACTTTGGCTTCAATCCCACTGTGTGGATGTGAAGTATTTTGATGTGCTCCGGTTCTCTAGTAGAATCGATCCTATTGATGGGGATCTATGGAGGGTTAATGGCCCAGTGTCCATCGCGCTGTGATGAATTGTACCACATGCATTGAGTTGTGTCGCATTACATTTATGAGTCTTTTTGTATGAATTACGACGTTGTGGCCTTTGAGGCATATTTGAGTAATATGAATGTGTTGAATATAATTATGATGCCGTTTATGCATTAATTGTTATACATTGATTATTATGAATTTTTTTACTCACCCTGCCTGTTTGAATGTTACCTCTACGTGGGTAACATGTAGATGATCCAGTTTAGCCGTGGACGCCGGCGAGGAGTTAGTTTTGAAGTTTTGAGTGTTTTAGTCTTTTGGTCAGCCTAGAGGGTCTTGCTCTGATATATATCATCGGGTTGGGTTCCTTGAGTTGATTTTATACTGTTGACGTTATTTTGGTTAATTTCCCTTTTTGGGGAAAACTTTGATTTATGCTTTGAGTTCCGTTGTTTATGATGTTTTGATGTACTTTGGGAAAAACCCGTAGTTACGGAGTATGGACCTATTTTGATGACTTTGAGAAATGTACGCCCTTTTAGTGGCTTTTTAATGAGATTTATTTATTCACTCTGATTTCTGTTTATTTTGTCTTGATATTTTTGGGGTAGAAAAAGGGTGTTACATTAGTGGTATCAGAGCCGGTCGGTTTGTCTGGCCAAGTGTTTATGTTGTTAATCCCCTGTCAGTCGATAGTGTGAGAACACTATCGATGAGTTGTTTCCTTCTAACCTTGTTGGTGGTTGTAGATGGCAGGAAGGAATGGTCGTGCTATTGCTAATGCGATGGAATCACTTGCCCAAGTGATGGCTCAGAATGGTGGACCTCCAGATGAGTTCCATGCTTTGGGAAAGTTTCAGAGGAACAATCCGCCGACTTTTGTGGGTACTCATGTTCCTGATGGTGCGCAGAAGTGGCTGAAAGTGATTGAGAAGATTTTCCGAGTTATGGCGTGCACTGATGCGCAGCAGGTACAGTTTGGTTCGCATTTGCTGGCAGAGGAGGCTGAGGACTGGTGGGATAACACTCACCAGAGATTAGAAGATGCGGGAATTGCAATAACTTGGACTGTGTTTAAAGAAGAGTTTCTGAGAAAGTATTTTCCTGAAGATGTTCGGGGGAAGAAAGAGGTGAAGTTCCTTAAGCTGAAACAAGGTAATATGACTGTGGCTGAGTATGCGACAAAGTTTGAGTCTTTGGTCAAGTTTTGTCCGCATTACAACCGTGCTGACGCAGAGATGTCGAAGTGTCTCAAGTTTGAGAATGGTTTGAGACCAGAGATTAAGCAGGGAATTGGCTATCAACAGATTCTTCGGTTTTCAGAACTAGTGAACAAGAGCAGAATTTATGATGAAGATAGCCGAGCTCGATCTACTCACTACAAGAAGCTGAGTGAGAAGAAAGAGAAAGGTCAGTTCAGGGGAAAACCGTATGTGACTTCTGGTGATAAAGGAAAGCAGAAGGCTTCTGATGGGAAAAAGCCAAGTGGATGAGTGGCTACTGCTCCAGGGAAGTGTTATAAGTGTGGCGAGCAAGGCCACCATGCTGATAATTGTAAAGCGCTGAGGTGTGATCGTTGTGGCAAGAGGGGTCATAGGGCTAAGGACTACAAAGATGAAGCTCCGACTTGCTTCAACTGTGGAGAGAAGGGGCATATCAGTACCTAGTGTCAGCAGCCGAAGAAGACTGCTACTACTGCTCAGACAAGTGGCAGAGTGTTTGCTTTGAGTAGTGCAGAAGAGGCCAAGACAGATAACTTGATCAGAGATACTTGTTTTATTAATGATATTGAATTGATTGCTATAATTGATACTGGTGCTACTCATTTATTTATTTCGCTTGAATGTGCTAAGAGGTTGAATTTGAATTTGTCTGCTATGAGTGGGAGTATGGTTATTGATACCCCGACGAATGGTTCTGTGACTACTGCTTTAGTCTGTTTGAGCTTCCCTTTTACTATTTATGATAGGAACTTTGTGATGGACTTGGTTTGTCTACCTTTGAATCAAATTGATGTTATCCTTGGGATGAACTGGTTGGAGTACAACTATGTTCACATTGATTGTTATAGTAAGACTGTGAGATTTCTTGAGTTTGATGATGGTGGAGAGTTGATGTTTGTATCCGCTAAGCAAGTGGAAGGACTTGTAGAAGATGAGGCTAAGATGTTTTCTTTGTTTGCTTCGCTTCAAGTTGATTGTGCAGCAAGGGCGTGGAGCTACCAGTTGTTCAGAAATTTCCTGAGGTGTTTCCAGACGACATGAATGACCTACCTCCTGAGCGTGAGGTAGAGTTTACTATTAAGGTGATACCGGGCACTAGTCCTGTATTGATGGCTCCTTATCGGATGTCTGCATCTGAGTTAGGGGAATTGAAGAAACAGTTGGAAGATTTGCTTGAGAAGAAGTTTGTTCGACCGAGTGTTTCTCCGTGGGGTGCTCCTGTGTTGTTGGTGAAGAAGAAAAATGGTAGTATGAGATTGTGTGTGGATTATCGGCAGTTGAATAAAGTGACGATTAAGAATAAATATCCACTTCCGAGGATTGATGATTTAATGGATCAATTGGTGGGTGCTTGTGTGTTTAGCAAGATTAATTTGAGGTCTGGTTATCATCAGATTCGTGTTAAGCCTGATGATATTCCGAAGACAGCTTTCAGGACGAGATATGGACACTATGAGTATACTATGATGCCGTTTGGAGTTTCGAATGCACCTGGCGTATTCATGGAGTATATGAATAGGATTTTCCATCCTTATTTGGATCAGTTTGTAGTGGTGTTTATTGATGATATTTTGATATATTCTAAGTCTGAAGAAGAGCATGCGCAACATCTAAGAGTTGTATTGCAGGTTTTGAAAAACAAGAAGCTTTATGCCAAATTGTCTAAGTGTGAGTTTTGGTTGAAGGAAGTGAGTTTCCTTGGCCATGTGATTTCTAGTGGAGGGATTGTTGTGGATCCGTCGAAGATTGATGCTGTGTTGCAGTGGGAAACTCCAAAGTCTGCTACTAAGATTCGAAGTTTCCTTGGGTTGGCTGGTTATTATCGCAGGTTTATAGAAGGCTTTTCTAAGTTGACGTTGCCATTGACTCAGTTGACTCGAAAGGGTCAAGCTTATGTGTGGGATGTTGCTTGTGAGAAGAGTTTTGTAGAACTCAAGAAGAAGTTGACGACTGCTCCAGTGTTGATTTTTCCAAATCCGAGTGAGTCCTTTGTGGTGTATTATGATGCGTCGAAGATGGGCCTTGGAGGCGTATTGATGCAGAACGGTCAGGTGGTTGCTTATACCTCCAGACAACTGAAGGTTCATGAACGGAATTATCCTACGAATGATTTAGAGTTGGCTGCTGTGGTGTTTGTGTTGAAGATTTGGAGACATTATCTATTTGGGTCCAGATTCGAAGTGTTCAGTGATCACAAGAGTCTGAAGTATTTGTTTGATCAGAAAGAGTTGAACATAAGGCAGCGAAGATGGCTTGAACTTCTGAAGGATTATGATTTTGAATTGAGTTACCATCTGAGTAAGGCTAATGTGGTGGCAGATGCATTGAGTAGAAAGTCCTTGCATATGTCGATATTGATGATTCGAGAGTTGGAACTAATTGAGCAATTCAGAGATATGAGTTTGGGTTGTGAAGAGACTCTTAGCAGTGTAAAATTGAGTATGTTGAAGCTGACTAGTAGTATTCTCCAAGAGATTAGAGACGGTCAGAAATCTAATTTGAGTTTGGTGGATCGTCTCGCGTTAATTAATCAAGGTAACAGAGGTGATTTTCGGATCGATGAGAATGGTGTGATGAAGTTCTGAGATAGAGTATGTGTTCTCGATGTGCCAGAAATCAGGAAGAGCATTCTTGAAAAAGGTCATAGAAGCGGGTTGAGTATTCATCCTGGTGCCACAAAGATGTATCAAGATTTGAAGAAGTTGTTTTGGTGGCCAGGTATGAAGAAGGAAGTTGCAGAATTTGTTTATGCTTGTTTGACTTGTCAGAAGTCGAAGATTGAACATCAGAGGCCGCCGGGTCTGATGCAACCGTTGAGTATTCCAGAATGGAAATGGGATAGCATTTCTATGGATTTTGTGACAAGTTTGTCGAGGACGTTGAAGGGATATGATTCGATTTGGGTAATTGTTGATAGATTGACTAAATCAGCTCATTTTGTACCGATGAGGGTCAATTATTCGTTGCAGAAGCTTGCCGAATTATATATTGAGCAGATTGTGAAGTTGCATGGTGTTCCGTCGAGTATTGTTTCTGATAGAGATCCGAGATTTACATCGAGGTTTTAGGAGAGTTTGCAGGCAGCTTTGAGTACTAAGTTGAGGTTGAGTTCTGCCTATCATCCGTAGACGGATGGACAGACGGAGAGAACTATCCAATCTTTAGAGGATTTGTTGAGAGCCTGTGTTTTGGATCAAGGTGGATCGTGGGATAGTTATTTGTCGTTGGTTTAGTTTACCTATAATAACAATTATCATTCTAGTATCGGGATGGCACCGTATGAGGCTTTGTATGTTAGGAGGTGTAGGACTCCGTTGTGTTGGTATGAATCAGGCGAGAGTGTTGTGCTCGGACCTGAAGTTGTGTAAGAGACGACTGAAAAGATCAAGATGATCCTTGAAAAGATGAAAGCGTCGTAGAGTCGTCAGAAGAGTTACCATGATAAGAGGAGGAAAACACTTGAATTCCAAGAGGGGGATCATGTGTTTCTGAGAGTTACACCGATAACTGGTGTTGGTCGAGCTTAGAAGTCTCGAAATCTCATATCGCGCTTTGTTGGTCCGTATCAGATTTCGCAGAAGGTGGGGGAAGTAGCCTGTCGGATTACCTTACCTCCGTCGCTCGCGAATTTGCATGATGTGTTTCATGTGTCTCAATTGAGGAAGTACATTCCAGATCCGTCGCATGTGATTCAAATGGATGATGTACAAGTGCGAGATGATTTGACTGTTGAGGTGCTGCCTATTCGGGTTGACGAACGAGAAGTGAAGCAACTACGAGGTAAAGAGATCGCCTTGGTGAAGGTATTGTGGGGAGAACCAGCTGGAGAAAGTTGGACTTGGGAACGTGAAGATCAAATGAAGGAGTCATATCCGACTCTGTTTTCTGCAGGTAATTTTCGAGGACGAAAATTCTTTTAAGTGGGGAGGAGGGGGGGGGGGGGGGAGTTGTAACACCCCAAATTTAATCGGAATATGTTAATTAATTATTTAATTGAGAATATTCATGTTTCGGTGAATTTCCGGTGATTTTGTGAATATTGGAAAGATGTGCATTTTCGGGTATTTATTTCATTAATAACAAATAATATTAACTTATTAGTATTGTTATTATTTAAATGGAATATAAGTGAAATAAAGGCAATTTGGACATTTGAGGGAGTTAGTAAGGGTAATGAGGGAAAAGCCCAATTTGTGAGGCCCAAGACTAGGTTGGACAAAATTGAGTTCTGAAGGGGAATTTGAATTTATTTTTGTGTTAACCGTGAAAGTTTGGTGGCCAGAGCTCTGAAGGAAAGGTTGGAGGCAGAAGATCTCGAAGTTAATCGTGAAAGCTGCGAATCGACTAAGGTATGGGGAGTATCGCTGTTCATGATTCTCTATGTATGCCTTTAGATGTGTTTATGGTTGGTTTATGATTTAAGATATTTTGGGTTGGTTGTGGGAAAATAGGGAATTTGATGATAAGGCTTTGAGGTTAGGGGTAATGGTATGTAACACTGAACATTGATATGAGAATGGAAACCTTAGCCTTCGTGGCCAAAACCTTAGATCGTTATATGTTTGACCCTGTAGGAATAGGAATGTTCAAATGTGAGTAACTCTAATGCACTCAGAGCAATTGCAGGAAAATAGTGATTTAGACAGTGTGAATGTTGCCAGATTGGCCTAATAAACCATAGATTTTGTGCCGTTCTCGCCGTATGACCGTAGGGATGATTTAGGGATGCTTTGGGGGCATTGGGTAAGTGAATTTTATGAGCATTTGGACAAGAATCAGTTCTGGTCGTAACAGGTTTTTGCTGTCATCACACTGTTCGCCTAGAGAGCACGCCAGCGAAGACTCGTCATAGACTCGCCTAGCGAGCATGCCAGCAAAGACTCGCTACCGACTCGCCTAGCGAGCAAGCCAACAAACGTAGCAGAGTTCGCGAAATTTGATTGTTTTGCAGCGATGCCTTGATGTTTAATTCTGGGATTTCTGGAATGGATTACCCCGAGTATGACAGTGGGTTTTGGGTGATGCGTACATGATGTTATGTTAGTTTCCTATGATGTATCGATTGAGTTAATATGATGAAATTACCATGATTTGATGAACTATGTGATAACATGAGATATGATGATTTATGTGATGATGATGAATATCATGAATGATGATGCACCATATGCTGTATTGTGAGGATTATTATTGTGACGTGTGCATCATGCATTTATGTGCATCCGGACTTCGGTTCAGGACCTCGATTACTTTGGCTTCAATCCCACTGTGTGGATGTGAAGTATTTTGATGTGCTCTGGTTCTCTAGTAGAATCGATCCTATTGATGGGGATCTATGGAGGGTTGATGGTCCAGTGTCCATCGCGCTGTGATGATTGGTACCACATGCATTGAGTTGTGTCGCATTGCATTTATGAGTCTTTTTGTATGAATTACGATGTTGTGGCCTTTGAGGCATATTTGAGTAATATGAATGTGTTGAATATAATTATGATGACGTTTATGAATTAATTGTTATACATTGATTATTATGAATTATTTTACTCACCCTGCCTGTTTGAATGTTACCTCTACGTGGGTAACGTGCAAATGATCCAGTTTAGTCGTGGATGCCGACGAGGAGTTAGTTTTGAAGTTTTTGAGTGTTTTAGTCTTTTGGTCAGCCTAGAGGGGCTTGCTCTGATATGTAACATCAGGTTGGGTTCCTTGAGTTGATTTTATACTGTTGACATTATTTTGATTAATTTCCCTTTTTGGGGAAAACTTTGATTTATGCTTTGAGTTCCGCTGTTTATGATGTTTTGATGTACTTTGGGGAAAACCCGTAGTTACGGAGTATGGACCTATTTTGATGACTTTGAGAAATGTACACCCTTTTAGTGGCTTTTTAATGAGATTTATTTATTCACTCTGATTTCTGTGTTATTTTTCCTTGATATTTTTGGGGTTGAAAAAAGGTGTTACAGAGATCATGGTAGTGAATTCCACAATGTGGATTTCGATAAATAATGAGAATGGAATTGAGCATACTATTTCTATTCCATGAACTCCCATAAAAAAAAGGTGTATTAGAATAGGAAAATAGATTTGTTAAAGAGCTAGCGAGGATGATGCTCAATGAGACTAACCTTCTTATGTAATTTTTAGATGACGTGGTAAGCATTATTTTCTATGTGATGAATCATGTCTTAGTAAGAACAATTCTAAAGAAGATTCCCTATGAGTTATAAAGAGGAAGGAATCCTAAAATTTCTCACCTCCATGTGTTCGGATGCAAATGGTTTGTTCTCAATAACGGGAAGGATAGTGTTGGAAAGTTTGACATTAAAGTTGATGAAAGACTATTCCACTTCTAGTAAAGCTTTTAGAATCTTCAATAAATGAATCATGTCTATAAAAGAACCAATTTGTGCTAGCTTTGATGAATCTAGCCCAAATTCAGTAAAGGTAGATTTTATTGATTGTGAAGGTGTCTTGGAGAAAACATCTCTAAAAGACAAGGATCAAAACAATGATCAAGATAAAAATCAAGATATAGATCAAGACAATGATCAAGATAAAGATCAAAATCAAAGTCAAATAAAATATCATCAAAATGAAGATTCAAACATTGATCCTCAATATCTTCCAAAAGAAGGAAGGACAACAAAAGATCATCCAATCCATAATATCATTGGAAGTATATCTAAGGGAGTCACAACCTGACACTCCCTTAACTAGGTATGTATCCTTATGGAAATTGTTTCCCAAATTGAGGCAAGGGACATTAATGAAGCTTTCATTGACAAAAAATGTTCTTTTTTGTTATGCAAGAAAAGTTAAATCAATTTTGGATAAACAATGTTTGGATTTTAAGCTCTTTCAAATGGATGAAAAGAGTGTGTTCTTGAGAGGTTACATTTAGGAGGAAGTGTATGTTGATCAACCTCCTAGTTTTCTAAATTCGTCTTTTCATGATCATGTCTTTAAGTTGAAAAAGATTCTCTATAGTTTAAAATAAGCCCCTCGAGTTTGGTACGAGCAGTTGAGCAATTTTCTGCTTGAAAACAATTTTTAAAGAAGAAAGGTTGATGTAATTCCTTTTATTAAGAAAACTGAGAATGCATGTTATTATGAAAATTTATGTCGACGATATCATTTTTGGTGCTACTAACGAGTCCTTGTACAAGGAATTTTCTAATATGATGAAGAATGAGTTCAAAATTTCTATGATGACGGAGTTACAATAATTTTTTGGATTGTAGATTCATCAATCAAATGAAGGAACCTTCATCAATAAAGAAAAATACTGCAAAGAGCTACTGGAAAGATTCAGCAAGGATAAGGCAATGTCAATCTCAACCCCAATGAGTACGTCATACAGTTTAGATAAGGATGAAGAAGGAAAAGAAGTATAAGAAAGAAAACATCGAGGTACGATAAGCGATTTCTTTTATCTTACTACATCTCGTCTTGATATCTTGTTGGATGTCAGTTTGTGTGCATGTTTTTAAGAAAAATCTAAAGAATCACACCTCACTGCGGTCAAAAACATTATGAGTTATCTCATTAGCACACCACTTATGGGTTTATAGAACCCCAAAGGGACAGATTTTTATTAATTTTGGTACTCTAATTCCAATTTTGTTGGGTGCAATTTGGCCTAAGATTGTCATTTTAAATAACGAAAAGGACAATCTTGGTAAATTTGATGCTATGTCTCATGAAGGAATATTCATAGGGTACTCATATTAAATTAAAGTATATAGAGTTTACAATCATAGAACATCATCGATTGAAGAATCTATTAATGTTGCATTTTATGAATCCTCTTCCCAAAAGGCAGGAAAAGGTATTTGTTCTAGTATTTCAGGTGTGATAACAGAGAATTTGATCAACGTTGAAAGTACCAAAGAGGGTCCTACTTCACCAAAGGATGAGGACATTAATGAAGATAAAGAGGAAATCTCACACGAGGAAGACAAACAAGAGACCTCAAATCAAATGCCTCAAGAATGGACGAGTGCAAAAGATCATCTGTTGGATCAAATACTAGGAGATATAAAAAGAGGTATAAGTACTAGATATCAGGTTAACTATTTACCTAAATATTCTACTTCCATCTCTCAAATGTAACCTAAAATGATACCTGATGCTTTACTTGACAAGGGATGGTTACTTGTTATGCAAAAAAAAAAACTTATCCAATTTAAATGTAACAAAGTTTGGGACCTTGTTCTGCGTCCAGCTGATAAAATATCCATTGGTACTAGATAGGTATTTAGGAACAAAATGGGTGAAAGTTATGTAATTACTAGAAATAGATCAAGGCTAGTGGAAAACGGGTGTAGTCAAGCTAAAGGAATAAACTATGAGGAGACTTATGCTCCCGTAGCTCGTCTAGAAGCTATTCAACTTCTTTTGGCATTCGCTTGCTTCCTGGATGTTAAGCTTTATCAATTGGATGTTAAATATGTTTTTCTTAAAGGCTACATAGACGAAGAGCTCTATGTTTCTCAACCTCCTGTTTTGAGAACCAAGAAAATCCTAACTATGTTTTTAAACTTAAAATAGCCCTTTATGGTCTCAAACAAACTCCAAGAGCTTGGAATGGGTTTCTTAGTGGATTTTTAATAAAACAAGGATTAATCATGGTAAAGTAGACACCACTTTGTTTATTAGACGTAAAGTAAAGCATATTCTTTTAGTTCAAATATATGTCGATGATATTATTTTTTATTCTACTAATGAATCTCTTTGTCAAGAGTTTGCAACTTTGATGCAGGGTGAATTTGAAATGCCTCTCATGGGAGAGCACACATATTTCTTAAGATTGAAAATTAAGCAAGCTGAAGAAGCAACTTTCATAAGCCAAACGAATTTTTTTTGGAGCTTCTCAAGAAGTTTGATATGTAAAACTCGAAGAGCATTTCAACCTCATGGTGTCAAACGAGCTAATCGACAAATATGATAATGGATTGGAAATCAACATCGCCAAATATAAAGGTATTATATGATCCTTACTCTATTTAACAGAAAGTATGACAAATATTATGTTTAGTGTTTGTATGAGTTCCAAATATCAAGTGTCACCTAGGGAATTCGACTTTAAGATCGTAAAAAGAATTTTGAAGTATCTTAACAGAACCTCGCAGCACGGCTTTTGGTTTCCCAAGGGTAGCACATGTAGCTTAGTAAGTTTTTTTATTCTGATTTTGCAGGGTGCAAATCGGAAAGGAAAAGCATTAGCGGTACTTGTCACCTATTTTGAAATTGTTTAATTTCTTGGCACGGTAAGAAGTAGCACAGGTTTTCTCTTTCTACCGCCGAGGTTGAATACGTAGTCGTTGTTGCACCCCAAAATTTGACCAACATTTATTTATCCATCAGGTGTTTGAAGGTTGATACCTTCATCAGAAATTTCAAGAGATCCTCAGAGGAATTGGTTGAAACCAAGGTTGTGTGCTTCATAGCTTGAGAGTTGTGGGAGCTCCTCAGATGATTCTGAGACTTTGAGAATGAACTTGAAGCTTTGGGAAGGTTTATGAGATGTCTTGAAAGCCATCATGAAGCCTAGAGAGGTCATTGTGCAAGAATTCAGAAGATTCAACCATGAATGGTAGAATTAGGGTTTTGACTGGGTCAATCCTAGGTCAGCTGAAGATTTGGAGAAGGTTGAGACCTAATCCAAGGGCCATGAGATCATGGAATGATGTATGGAGATGTTGTAAAGATGATTCCTAGACCAACTCATCATGATTGAGGAGTTTGAGAAGTTTTAAGTTAGGGTTTCTAAGGACTGTCAGTGAAAAAACCCTAATTTTATCCCCATCTTCCAGGCAGTTTTATCTCAAGATGTGATTGATATCTCATCTTCCCCACAACATGAATGTTTTAGAGCTTGTTCTTAGATTTAATTTGAGTGGTAGAAGTCCTTGATAGGATTTACAGAGCTCAAGTTATGGTTTTGACAAATTACAGGTCATCTGAGGTGTGTGAATCTGGGTCCTTGAAAGTCACCCAACTTGCAGACAACTTTTGCCCTAGTAGGATGATTCCTATGATCTCTTGGTCAACATGAATGTTGAAGATCATCTTCTTAGCTTTCTATAGAGTACTAGAAGTCCTTGATAGGATTTGTAGAACTCAACTTATGGTTTGAACAAGACAAGGGTATTTTGGTCATTTGGAAGTTATATGTCATTTTAAGCAAAGGCCATATCTCCTATTTCCAAGCCTCAAATGAAAAAACTCAAAACATCAAAGTTGTTCAAAATGGCATTTTAAGCCTAGAAAAGTGGTCATGAGTTGTTGGAAAAGCTTGAAGCAAGGATTGACAAGAATGGGTGAAAATGACCTAAAAATGGCTTATAACTTAAATGGATCCAAGTTGGAAAATGGTTTGAGAGATCTATGAATCCAAAATAGGTCATCCAATATGTCATTTTGAATCCAAACATCATTTTAAAAACAATGGTTTAAATACATTTTTGATTTGAGGTCTAAAAATGGGGGTTACTTTGTAATGTTGTTACTTGCATAATAAGGAACCTTTGGAAAACTTCCCCAAAGGCAAAGAATCAGCTAATTCTTCACACATTCCATCTCAATATCTCACAAGGGGAGATTTTGACACAAAATTAAAGGCCTTAATGCATGAGATGAGATAATACCATATGTCATTACAAGAGAATTTCCATTACTTTCTAGATGATTCTAAAAGCTTCTAGATGATTCTATTGATTGTTATATATTGAGAGGATCACAATGAAGAAAAAGGTTGGTGAAATCAGTGGTGAAGAGTGAAGGAGAGAGTGGTGTTCAAGGTTTTCTTCAAGGGCAAGCAAGACTCGAATCTTCCATTACAAGCTCCTCCCATCAAAGATAGTGCAAACAGAAACAAATACTCCATTAGAGGATCACTTGGAAGAGATAGCAAGCACTGAATCAAGCTCTACACACCTCTACCATTACCACTTGACAGGTTGGTATTCTTCTCCATATCTCATTATTTATGCGCTTTCCATTAGGTTTCTAGGTGTAGAATGAACATGCTAGGTTAGTTGATTAATTTCTGAGGATTAGAGGAAGATCTATGGAGTTTCATGGCAGGGTGATGGTTCTTTAATTTCCAAGAATAGGATGTTTAGTGAGTATTAATGATCATGTTATGGTTCAGAATGATTAGGGTAATGCCATGAACAAGATCACACCATTAGATTTGAGTTTCATCAAGGTCGATACCAGAGAAAAATGGTGGAACCATGACTTTGATGCATTCTGTTTGAAAGGTACACGATGGTTCAAAGAAAACTAAGTGTATGGCCATGTTCCTGGGAAAGAATAGAGCAGTTTTGGTTCTTAAAGTTTTGGATTTCATGGAGAAATGGAGGAGAACGAGTGAGGTAAAGTTCTTGCATGGAGTTAGGGTTTTCTGAAACCCTAGATGGAAGTTTGGAGAAGATGATCCCTCCGCCGTTGGATCATTCATTTTATTTGACTTTTTAATCCAATCCTAGGGCCACGATTTGAAAAGAAAACGGAGGGAATACCATAAAGCTAAACACTGCGTTTAATTAAATGAGAACCTCTGGGCCTGGATCAGCTTCGCTACTCACACCCCACCCAGACGACCCAAATCATTTTTGAACTAAAACCTATTGCTAAATACACCGCGCCCTTTTCAATTTTCTTTAATTTTTCAAACTGTTTTTCTTAGCGCAATTGGGCCCAGGCGCGCCATGCTAGGCGCACCCCCCTTCCTGGGCCCATCGTAGTAATCAACTGGGCGCAGTTCATTTTGACACCCCCCATCCCATTTATTTCAATTCTTTTATTTTTAATTTCTTTTATATTTTCTTGCATCTTTAATAATTCATAAAAAATTGAGAAATCATTGTTTTTTAATGCTTGTTTTTTCTATAGACTCATAATTTTGTGTAGAAAATTAATAAAAATAAAAATTCCATTTTATTTTTAGTTTTATATTTTTAGAATATTATTCTTTTAAATAGCTTTTAAATAGGTTTAAGTAGATACTCAATTTTGTAGAATTTATTTTAGGACCTTCCCTTAATCTTTTTGATTCATTCTTTTTAGTATGATTAGATATTGAGCCTTAGTTCCCATAGGATTTATTTCATGATTTTTAGATTAAAATTTGATTAGTTTAATTAGGTTAGCATTAGGGTACCAAATTAGGGTTTAAGAATGCATAGGTGAAATAATTCATTTTCTTTTGAGAGTTTTGACTTGATTTTTGGGTATGGGCATATAGGGATGTTATGGGTAGGTGTTATAGACCCTTGTAAATGATTGTTAGAATTTTCCCCTTGGTCTTTATATTTTTAGATATTTTCTGAAGTTGACTGATTGTATTGACTGTCTGTGTGATATTTGTCTGTCTCTGGGGTTTATCTTTGGGGAATTGTTGTGGGGTTTGGTTTGTCTTGAAGACCTTGTTGAAGGAGCATGATGAAGATTGAAGATCAAGAACCAGAGATCCAGAGATTGAAGTCCTAGTCTAGGAGCTTGTTCTCTATTTGTGAGGTTTGAGATCCTGAAGTTTGAGGGAAATTCATGGTACTTTCCTGAGGAAGGCACTATGGATGTCTTTCATTCTTTCTTCTCACATCTTCCTTAAGTATCCAATGATGTTGGAGCCTTCATGTGAGTTTAGTTTCTCCTGAGGAGGAATGTAAACTGATCACAGTTGTTGAGCCACATGGAATACGATTCCTAAGTGGAAGCCTCCTAGTACTTTCCTGAGGAAGGCACTATGGGTCTGTTCACTTAGTTCCCTTAGTTCATCTAGGACTTCTTAAGTATCCAATGATGTTGGAGCCTTCATGTGAGTTTAGTTTCTCCTAAGTAGGAATGTAAACTGATCACAGTTGTTGAGCCACATGGGATACGATTCCTAAGTGGAAGCCTCCTAGTACTTTCCTGAGGAAGGTCCTATGGGTCTATTCACTTAGTTCCCTTAGTTCATCTAGGATTTCTTAAGTATCCAATGATGTTGGAGCCTTCATGTGAGTTTAATTTCTCCTGAGGAGGAATGTAAACTGATCACAGTTGTTGAGCCACATAGGATATGATTCCTGAGTATAAGCCTCCTAGTGCTTTCCTGAGGAAGGCACTATGAGTCTGCCTACTTAGCTCCCTTTCTTTGGTAAGCTTGTTTTGAAGCTTGAAGACTGGGATTGATTTATTTTGATTAGGGTTTTGCTTTAGGGCTTTGCTTAGATCTGATTAGGGTTTTGTTTTAGGGTTAGGATTAGGGAGAGTTTAGATGTAGAATTTCTTTCTCAAGCATGTGGTTTGTTTGCCTAATGGCACTTCATTCATTTTATCTGTATGATTGCAGTTTACTGTTTATTGCTTGATAGCATGTTGTTATTTTTCAGTATGATTACTGTTATTTCATGACTGGCTTGAGGTTGAGACGAGCTTGTGGAGGCTGAAGCCCCACACACATTTCCTCCCTCACTTGCATTGCATGCATTTTATTGTTAAGCTGATGTTTTGTCTGTTTTGGTGTATCATTGACATGATCCCTTAGGACTCTCATTTCCTTTGATAAGGATTTGATGATAGACTTTTAGGTTGAAACCTATGTATGGCAACTTCTAGGAGTTCCCTGTTCAAACCTCAACCATAGGATGAATCCATGACATGATAACAGTAGGACTTGATAGTCTCCCTCCTAGTTGGGCCTGTTCTCTTCTCATCTCAAAACAGTTTAAGATACATTAATCATGAATGATTTCTTTCGTACGTTACGAGCCTTAAGCTATCTGAGAAAGGATTGTGGGAGAGTTCCTTTTCCACAGTCTGGATGTTTAGTATGGTACCCTTTGGGTGACATGCGACGCATTCACTCTCAGGTCATAGTCTCTAGTGCGGTTGAAATCGCAAACACAATAAAAAACACTTCTTTCAAAACAGGAAATAAACCGTAGTTTCTCGAACTACGTGAGCTCTGATCTCTCATACCTGTTGAGAGTACGTAGGCACAATACTGATGTATTGGCGAGCTACCTTCCCCCATAACCCTTCGTAGGCCGAACTACGTTGACTCTGATTTCTCATTCTCTGATGAGAATACGTAGGCATAAAGTGCAACGCTTTGCCGAGTCATTTTTCTTTTCCTTTCTCAGCCAGCCTTGATAGGTAGATAGAATAAAACCAACCCGTCCAAGTAAACAAACAAGCGTGGATCCCGTCGAGTACGACGGACGTGAGGGGTGCTAATACCTTCCCTTTGCGTAACCGACTCCCGAACCCAGACAATGGTTGCGATGACCTTGTCTTACCCTTTTTTTCGTCAGGTTTTTCCGATCGTTTCCTTTCCCGCTCTGAGGGATAAATAACGAAAGGTGGCGACTCTTCTGTCATGCCGGCACCTTATTTTCGCGCAAGCGACAGCTGGCGACTCTGCTGGGGATCGAACCCAGAATCTCTGGTTCTCTGGTTCCCTATGAGAGTCAATCCTAGCGCTTGTATGTTTGCTTGTTGGGTTGCGTTTATTTATCGCATTTTTTACTTCTCGCACTTTATTTCCCGCATTTTATTTCCAGTTTGATATGATTATCTGTGCTGCTGTGGGAGAGGGATGTTACTATGAGTGAGAAGTCGGACCTGGGCTTGAGTATACACCTAGACATAGTTGCGGAGAGTAGTAGACGAACCTGTCTGCTGAGCAGGCACAGTTCCTTACGAAATTTGCGCTCAGACGAGGTTCTCGCAGAGGTGCTCCTTTCCGGTCCTGAGGATCTGAGGGGAGTCCAGACGTGAGGATTGTCGACTCTGGGGACCGATCATTTGGAAGTCAGCTAAGTGAGGCCTCTTCATGACTTGATGATGCCACTCTTTCTTGGAATCGTATCGTCACTCATGAAAGTCTGTGACGCTGATGACCGCATAGGGTGCTGTACCTTTGTCCGTGGATTAGGTCCATACCTGTGAGTGGGATTGGGTTTATTGCAGGAAACTTTGACCTTCAGACCACCTGGTTTTCTTGACAGTGAATCAGTTATGTTGGTACCAGGGTTCCTCAGTTGCAGATTTGTCTGTTCTTGATAGAGCAGGTTTTGATCAGAGGATCTTATCATCGGGTGTATGTCTGTTCTTGATAGAGCAGGTTTTGATCAGAGGATCTTATCATCAGATTTGTCTGTTCTTGATAGAGCAGGTTTTGATCAAAGGATCTTATCATCAGATTTGTCTGTTCTTGATAGAGCAGGTTTTGATCAGAGGATCTTGTCATCAGGTGTATGTCTGTTCTTGATAGAGCAGGTTTGGATCAGAGTATCGTCATCAGTGGTTTGTTCTTGATAGGGCAGATTTTGAGTGGGGTCTGAAGATCTCATCAGCAGATGTTGTTTGTTCTTGATAGGGCAGATTTTGAGTGGGGTCTGAAGATCTCATCAGCAGATGTTGTTTGTTCTTGATAGGGCAGATTTTGAGTGGGGTCTGAAGATCTCATCAGCAGCTGTATGTTTGTTCTTGATAGGGCAGATTTTTGATTTGGGGTCTGAAGACTTCATCAGCAAATATCTCTTGATCATGCACTCGGGGTCCTTATTATCAGACATTTGTTCTCGACAGAGCAGAATTTTGATCTTATGTATATGGTCCTATCAGAAGGTCGTTCTTAGCAGATCATATTGGTGGTCTCACACCAAGGTTTTCTTCTCATTAGTGATTATCGACACAGAATCTCCACAGTAGTTACCTGGATATGTTATTGCATGCCTGCATTTTGCATTAGTTTGCATGTTCATTTGCATTCCATTAACGTGTGTCTGTGACGGGTACCGTTCCCCGATCCAGGATTTCTCGCCTCCTCTTGTATTATTATAGCCTTTCTCAGGAAGACTGTTGCGTACAGGTTCCCGGCCCCTGATGTGTCGAAGTTGACTGCCGCTGATGCTATAGGCTTCCCATGTGTATATGAGATTGATGTTTCCATGATTGGGCTCGGATTTCTTCTTCTTATTATTATTGTCAGCACTGGCACTAAGGCGCTAGGATCGGGGGAAATCTCCCAAGCACACAGACACACGCATGCATCCGCATGAAGCATTTGCATGGCGTACATTTTGTTGCTTTTCCTAACCTTTTATGTTGACAGGTTTTTCAGGTTCACAAGTTCCGAGCTGCTTCCGGTCTCCAGGATTGATCAGAGACTCATTCACCGTTACTCAACTCGAGCTAATCAGACAAGGATCATGGATCAGGTGCAGTCAGATGTTCAAGAGCTCCGTGAACGGATGGATCGTTTTATGGAACTGATGCAGGTAGTCGCTAATGGTCAGGATCAGCTTCGTACTTTGGTTCAACCTTTGATCTCCAGGGTTGATAGTAACGGCATACTTCACGGCGGGGCTGTGCCTACTCCTCCTCTAGTTGATGCTCCGCAGAATGTTGTTCCTGTGGCCGGGGGCAACGGCAGTGCTAATGGCAATATGATGACCAATATCGGACTCAATACGACGGGCGTCGGCAATGGTAGTCTGGGAGCTAATGTCAACATAGGGCCGGTCAACGGCAATGCTGGCGTCGGAAATCTGTTGGTGCCTCAACCGTGGCTTGAGGATCATCAGGATGATGTGTTTTCTCAAAGAGGTGTGGAAGCAGAGTTGAATGCTGAAGCTCAGCTCAGGTTCAAAGCACTGGAAGACAAGATGAGAGACATTGAGAATCAGAATACATTGGGCGTCGATATGTCCAAGCTGGGGTTAATTGCTGATTTCAAGGTACCTCATAAGTTCAAGGTGTCTGTCTTTGAGAAGTATAAGGGTACTACTTGCCCTCGTGTCCACCTTCGGTCTTATTATAGAAAGATGTCCGCCTATTCCGACGATGAGAAGTTGCTGATGCACTTCTTCCAAGATAGTCTTTCTGGTCCATCTCTCGAGTGGTATATGGGCTTGGAACCCACTACCGTGCGCACATGGAAAGATCTCGCTGAAGCGTTTGTCCTCCATTATCAATACAACAGCGACTTGGCCCCCAACCGAGTCCAACTCCAGAACCTTTCACAGCGGAATAATGAAGGCTTTAAGGAGTACGCCTAGCAGTGGCGTGAGTTGGCTGCTCGGGTTCAACTGCCGATGGTTGAGCGCGAGCTCGTGCAGATGTTTGTTGCTACCCTCCCGGGAATCTACTATGAAAAGCTGGTCAATGGCATGTCTGGGACATTCTCGGCTCTCATCACTATGGGCGAGCATGTCGAGAATGGTATAAAGATCGGAAAAATTCAAGGTGAATCATCCTCAGCTGGAGGAGGTGGAAAGAAACCTTACGCTGGTAAACGTCGAGAAGGGGATGCAAGTGCTGTCACCAACGCTCGGAGAAAGGGCAAGGGCCCTCAGTAGCAGATTGCTAGCATAAATATCCCGGCAGCTCTGCCACAGCAGCAGCAGCAGCAACCGCAGCAACAGAGTCAGCAGGGATATAGAAAATATCAGAATCGGGCTCCTTTGGCAAACCGTCACTTCGAAGCGCCACCTATGTCGTATGCGCAACTCTTGCAAACTTTGCTTCAGCTTCAGTTAGTGCAAAAGAGGACGTTGGCTCCCTTAACAGGGGCACCACCACCGGGGTATGACGCAAATGCCACTTGCGATTTCCATACTGGGGCACCAGGCCATACGATTGAGAACTGCAAAGCCTTTAAGCACAAGGTGCAGGACCTGGTAGATGCCAAGGTTATTAACTTTTCTGATAATGTGCCCAATGTTACCAAAAACCCTATGCCTCATCATAGGGGAGGCGGAGTGAACGCCATTATCGTAGAAGAGAGTGCAGATACGTTGACTGATGTCAAAGACTTGAACACGTCGCTTAGTTTCGTCAAAGCTAAGTTGGTGAAGAGGGGGTTATTTCAAGGATGCGGAGAGTTATGCATGGCTTGTGCTACACATCCTGATGGGTGTGAGCAGCTGGTAGAAGGTATCCAAAGTCTGATGTCTGAGGGTATTTTGCAGTTCAGCCGGAGAATCGAAAGTGTATCAGGGGAGGTTGTGTTGAAACAGGCAGATGAAGTCGCCACCATTACCATTCCTCGTCAACCTATTACCATTTCTGCGCCCCGACCGCCTACAATCACTATTACCAGGGCCGGACCGATCCCATTCGAGAGCACTAACGCCGTTCCGTGGCATTACGGCGCCGAAGTCTATTGCAATGGTCAGAAGATAGAGCTGGAGCCGTATGGGTCGACTGTGCAGAATCTCGCAGGAGTCAGTGGTATTACTCGAAGCGGAAGAGTGTTTGCACCGACAGAGGTTGTGGCAGAGAAAGTGGTCAGAGCTGATGCCGCTGATAAGGGTAAAGGCAAAGCCGTCGAAGAGGTCCCTTGTGGGACAGAGAAGGATTTACTAGTCAGAGATGCCGAGGAGTTCATGCGGTTAATCAAAAAGAGCAACTACAAGATTGTAGGCCATCTTCATCAGACTCCGTCAAAGATTTCTATTCTCAACTTTTTGCTGTGTTCTGAAGCGCACCGCAACGCGTTACTGAAGGTATTGAACGCTGCCTATGTACTGCAAGAGATATCAGTGAATCAGCTAGAAGAGGTGGTAGCCCATGTTAATGCTGGCAATGGGCTAGGTTTCACAGATTTAGAGCTGACTCCTAAAAGGAGAGATCACAACAGCGCCTTGCACATCTCGATAGAGTGTAGAGGCACTATCATGTCGCATGTCCTGGTGGATACGGGTTCGTCGCTTAATGTGCTTCCGAAGAAGGCATTAATGAAGTTGGACACTCGTGGATTGCTTTGCACGCCCAGTGATCTGGTGGTGAAAGCATTTGACGGAACTAAGCGCCACGTTTTCGGAGAGTTGACCCTGCCGATTCAAGTTGGTCCGGAGACGTTCGATACGGTTTTTTATATCATGGATATCATGCCTGCCTACAGTTGCCTCTTAGGTCGGCCATGGATCCATGCTGCTGGTGCCGTGACGTCCACGCTGCATCAAAAGCTCAAATATGCTGTCGGGGGAAGCATAGTAACCGTCTGTGGTGAGGAGGACATTATGGTGAGCCACTTGTCATCCTTTAAGTATGTTGAAATGGATGGCGAAATCCATGAAACTCTCTGCCAAGCATTTGAAGCCGTCAAGGTGAAAGAGGTAGCTCCTGTCGTCATAGAGAAGCAAGAGATGAATCTCTCCTCGTTCAAAGAAGCTCGGGCCGTCGTCGAAGCCGGTTCCACCCCAGGCTGGGGGCATGTTTTGGAGATACCGATCAAGCAGGATAAGTTTGGATTGGGGTATTCTCCTGAAGCTGAAGCTTCATCTTCTTCGTCTAGCAGCTCGTCTCGTGGGAAGGGGCCGATCCTATTTACCAAGGGCGGAGTGATTTTCGAAAGCATCAACGCGGCGTCTGAGGACAGTGGGGATAGCGATTGTGATCTTGACGCCTGGATTCAGCCAAGCAAGCCGGGCGAGCGCCTCAACAATTGGACCATCAAGGAGATTATCCAACTGACAAGTGAAGAGTAATGATTTACTTTTTACAATCTTTGTACAACCCTATGTCCTGCCCGGGGCATAGTGGTTTTATTGTCAGGGCCTTGTTGGATTATGTACATGCATTTTGTTAATAAATCAAAGGTGTTTTCTTCGTACTCAAATTTTGTGTTCTTTGTTATTCCTGTTTTATGTTTATTTTGAAAAACAGTAAAATGGCAACGGGGTTTGTGCTAACCTGCATATTCTTGCTTTAAACTTAACCCTTGTTATTGCAGGATCCACATAACAGACGACATCGACTCTGGACCCTCTACGGCTCACTACGACTTCGATTGCCCGATCTATCAAGCCGAGGATGAGATTGATGAAGACGAAGACCTTCCGGAAGAGTTGGCCCGCTTGTTGAGACAAGAGGAAAAGGTTATTCTGCCTCACGAGGAAGATATTGAGATCGTAAATCTGGGTTCTGAAGAGCTCGTCAGAAATGTCAGAGTAGGGGCTGCGCTGCAGAATGATGTCAAGCATAGACTGGTCGAGATGCTTCGAGAGTATAGTGACGTCTTTGCTTGGTCATACGAAGATATGCCCGGACTTGACACAGACATCGTGGTTCATCGCTTGCCGTTGCGAGAAGATTGCCCTCCAGTCAAGCAGAAGCTTAAGAGGACGAGACCAGATATGGCTGTAAAAATCAAAGAAGAAGTCCAGAAGCAGTTGGACGCAGGATTTCTAGCCGTTACCACTTACCCTCCGTGGGTCGCCAACATAGTGCCTGTACCGAAGAAGGACGGTAAGGTACGCATGTGCGTCGATTATCGGGATTTGAATAGGGCGAGCCCTAAGGATGATTTCCCGTTGCCTCATATCGATGTGTTGGTCGACAACACAGCCCAGTTCTCTGTGTTTTCGTTCATGGATGGCTTCTCCAGTTACAATCAGATTAAGATGGCACAGGAGGACATGGAGAAAACGACGTTTATCACCCCCTGGGGAACATTTTGCTATAAGGTAATGCCCTTCGGTCTGAAGAACGCAGGGGCCACTTACCAGCGAGCAATGGTAACTTTGTTTCATGATATGATTCATCATGAGATCGAGGTCTATGTTGATGACATGATTGCAAAGTCCCAATCAGAGGAAGAGCATCTGGTCAACTTGTTGAAGCTTTTTGAGAGGCTTAGGAAGTTCAGGCTGAGGTTGAATCCTAACAAGTGCACTTTCGGAGTGCGGTCCGGAAAGTTATTGGGGTTTATCGTTAGTGAACGAGGTATTGAAGTTGATCCTGCAAAAATAAAAGCTATTCAAGAAATGTCAGCGCCGAGAACAGAAAAAGAAGTTCGTGGTTTCTTGGGCCGAATAAACTACATTGCAAGGTTTATCTCTCAGCTCACGGCCACTTGTGAACCGATGTTCAAGCTTTTAAAGAAAGATCAGGCGATTACTTGGAATGAGGATTGCCAGAAGGCATTCGACAAAATAAAGCAGTATCTTCAAGAACCTCCAATCTTGATACCCCCAGTGGCTGGACGGCCATTAATTATGTACCTGACGGTTCTGGAGAATAGTATGGGGTGTGTTCTCGGTCAGCACGACGAGACGGGCAGAAAAGAGCACGCCATTTATTATTTGAGTAAAAAGTTCACTGAGTGTGAATCTCGATACTCGATGCTGGAGAAGACGTGTTGTGCATTAGCTTGGGCCGCCAAACGTCTACGACAGTATATGCTCAATCACACCACTATGCTAATTTCGAAGATGGATCCGATCAAGTACGTCTTCGAGAAGCAGGCTCTTTCGGGCAGGATTGCCAGATGGCAAATGGTGTTAACGGAATATGATATTCAGTACGTCTCCTAGAAGGCCATTAAGGGAAGCGTATTATCTGATTACCTTGCCGAACAGCCAATCGAAGATTACCAGCCGATGAAGTTTGAATTCCCTGACGAGGATATTATGTTTCTCAAAGCAAAGGATTGCGATGAGCCATTGCCCGGTGAGGGGCCAGATAGGAAATCTCAGTGGAAGTTGATATTCGATGGAGCGGTTAATTCCTATGGAAGTGGCATCGGGGCTATCATCACGACTCCTCACGGATCCCACATCCCGTTTACTGCGAGACTGACGTTTCCAGTTACCAACAATGAGGCAGAGTATGAAGCATGTATTATGGGTCTAGAAGAGGCAATTGATTTGAGAATCAAGAATCTAGACGTATACGGTGACTCAGCTCTTGTAATCAATCAGATTAAAGGGGAGTGGGAAACTCGTCAAGCGAATTTGGTGTCGTACATGAATTATGCCAGGAGGCTGCTTCCGTTCTTCGATCGAGTGGAACTTCATCATGTACCCAGGGCTGACAATCAGATGGCTGATGCCTTAGCCACGCTGGCTTCAATGTATAAAGTCAATCTTTGGAATGAAGCTCCAAGCATTGTCCTTTCGCGTCTTGATAGACCGGAATTTGTCTTTGCAATCGAGGATGCCGCCGACGGCAAGCCATGGTTCCACGACATCCATACCTTCCTTATGACTAAGGAATATCCTGCGGGTGCGTCAACCCAGGATAAGAAGACTCTGAGGAGGCTGTCTGGAAACTTTTATCTCAATCCTGATGGAGTTCTGTATAAGAGAAACCACGATCTCGTGCTACTCAGATGTGTAGATGAGAAAGAGGCGAGTTTGCTCATGGAAGAAGTCCATGAAGGCACATTTGGTACGCACGCCGGCGGGCATGCCATGACGAGAAAGATCCTGAGAGCAGGATATTACTGGCTGACTATGGAGTCGGATTGCTTCAGATTCGCGAAGAAATGTCATAAGTGCCAGATTTATGCTGATAAAGTTCATGTGCCACCGTGCCCATTGAATGTCATGTCCTCCCCTTGGCCGTTCTCCATGTGGGGCATCGACATGATAGGCAAGATCGAGCCCACTGCATCCAATGGTCATCGTTTCATTCTGGTAGCTATCGACTACTTCACCAAATGGGTGGAGGCAGCCTCGTACGCTAATGTGACCAAGCAGGTGGTAGCTAAATTCATAAAGAGGGACATCATCTGTCGTTATGGAGTTCCCGAGTGGATCATTACTGATAATGGTTCGAATTTGAACAACAAGATGATGAAGGAGTTGTGCCAGAGCTTCAAGATCGAACACCACAACTCATCTCCTTACCGGCCGAAGATGAATGGCGCCGTCGAAGCCGCCAACAAGAACATAAAGAAGATTGTTCAGAAGATGGTTGTGACGTACAAAGATTGGCACGAGATGCTGCCGTTTGCCTTGCACGATTATCGCATGACGGTGCGTACGTCGACCGGGGCAACTCCTTTCTCCTTGGTGTACGGTATGGAGGTTGTCCTACCGTTAGAAGTGGAGATTCCTTCTTTGTAAGTTTTGGTTGATGTGAAACTCGACGAGGCAAAATGGATTACGAATTGTTTGAACCAACTCAGCCTAATGGACGAGAAGAGGTTAGCATCGATTGCATTTGGTCGTTTGTACCAAAGCCGAATGAAGAAAGCTTATGATAAGAAGGTGCGTCCTAGAAGCTTTCAGACGGGTGATCTCGTCCTGAAGAAGATTCTTCCGCCACACTCCGATCACCGGGGCAAGTGGACTCCGAATTACGAAGGGCCGTATGTCGTCAGCAAGGTCTTCTCAGGAGGAGCTTTGTTGTTATCCACGATGGATGGTGAAGATTTTGCATCCCCGGTGAACGCGGACGCAGTTAAAAAATACTTTGCTTGAAAGAGACCCGCTGGACAAAAAAGAAAGAGTCCAGGCAAAAAGGGGCATCCCGGCGAACCAAAAACAGAATAAAAGGTTCGGGCAAAAATTAGGGATATATTGAAAAAATGTACACCCGCGAAGTCGAAAACCTATACTGGGCGGCTTCGGCAAAAAAGGGTATCCCGGTGAACTGAAAACCCGTAAAGGGCGGTTCACGCAAAAGTTAGGGATTTGAATAAGAAAATGACTGTGTTCCGCGTGTGGACTTTCATTGTTTAGTGGTTGGGAGGACCTGAGGGCCGTTTATCTGAATCAATCTCTTCCGAAGCTGAAGCGTCGGAGAAGTATCAAAGTCGAGTGGGTCTTAGAGGGATCAACTCATGGTGTTCGTCTACGCCTCGTTGCCGACATTTGTATATACTGATGTATATTTATGTTTTATTTTCGCGCGGCTTCCTCATTCCAGGAGTTTGCCTCTGTTGTAAAACATTCTTACCCATTCAGGGGTTCATCATCAATAAAATGCATATTATTCAGCAATTCTGCTTGCCTGTTTAGCATTTATCTGTTTTGTTTGCGAATGAAAACGCCGATGTTTTTGATAAAATGCGCATACATAAACTTACGGGCCTAGGCCCATTGATTGTTGAAACAATTAATTACCTGAATATTGTCACGAGATAATAACTTTGATAGGCCCCTTTGAGGAGGGTATCTTGTCGGTTTGTTTGTGTTGTTGCAGGTGTAGCACCTTCCAGAAGATGTGTCGTGCACATCCCCGAAGCAGGGCGAGTCCTCCTTCTCCAGTAGAGTTCAGTGGCTTCTCCTCCGCAGAGTCTGAACGCAAGATAGTGAGCATTGATATGTCTCCCCAGGCAGAGATGATTCTTTTCCCCAAGCAGACACATCCTGAAGGGACGTCATCTTCTCAGCTGAGTCGCGCGCCGAAGCTCGTATCTCCCCGCACCGGGTCACCAGTGTAAGCTTCTTAGAAATGTTCGGGTGTCGAAGCTCGTGTTTTCCCCAGTAAAGTCGCCGAAGCAGGTGTCCCCCCAGCACCGGGTCACAAGTGCAGGTTTCGTAGGAAATTCTTCGTACGCTGAAGTATGCAACGACTGCTAGTGTCAGACTGAAGTCTCCAGCGAAACTGAGATTCCCCATCAGAGTCATGCTCTCTCCTGAAGCCGGACGATTCCCTCTTCCCTAGTAGAGTGTTGGAATAGCTGATGTTGTATCCCTCTGCAGAGTTGTATGCTCCCCCGAAGTCAGATGATTCTTTCTTCCCCAGCGAAATTGAAACTCCTCATCAGAGTCGTACTCTCCAGTGAAGTAGAATGATTTCTCTCTCCCCGGCTGAGTCCGCGAACCCCCAAGAGAGCCGAATCCTTGGAAGCAGTTGGGACCATAAGTGGATTTTCCCTAGCAGAGCATTGAACAGCTGGTGTTGTATTTTCCCCAGAGTCGTACTCTCTCCAGCGAAGCAGAATGACTTCTCCTTCCTCAGCCAAGTCTGCAGATGTCCAAGAGAGCCGAATCCTTGGAAGTTGATCAGACCATGTTTAGTTGTTTCCCCAGTGGAGTGTTGAGCAGCTGAAGTTGGTCCCCCACAGAGTTATCATCCCCAGAAAAGTAGCCATGGCGGCCACACAGTCTATTCTCGCGATTGACATCGCTTTCCCTCAGCAGGTTCAGGTTCTCGTAGAGCTTCGTTCCCCTGCAGCAGTCAACTGAAGTTGTTTTCCCTGCAGCAGTCAACCGAAGATCATTTCCCCAGACGGAGTCCAATTGATATTGGCATGTCCATGTTCTCCTCAGCAAGATGATTCCTCTATCGGAGCAGTTCTTTTCTCCTTGACAGGAGAACTTCCCCCCGACATTTATTTTGCTGACGGGATCGCATCATTGTGCATGATTGCATAGCATTTAGCATAAACGCATAGCATTTCCACCATATGGGGCATGGCGCCAAAGCATATGCATCATAAACATGATCTAGGTTACTATCATTCTTGTTTTACAGGTGTTCCGCCGAAGGATCAGTTGCTCAGGATGATTCCTGACATTCCCCCCAACGAAGTCTTCAGCTCAAGATGATTTTTGAGATCCCCAGCGAAGTCTCCAGTTCAAGACGATTCTTGAATTCCTCAGCAGGGCCGTTGGCTTAAGATGATTCATAAGACCTCAGCGCAGTCTCTAGAGTTGGTTGCTTAAGTTGATACCTAGAGTCCCCGGCGAAGATCGCCCAGGACGATTCCTAAAACTCCAAGAGAGTCGAGTCCTTGGAAGCTGCTCAAGTCGTGATTGGTTTGTACCCGACAAGAGTTGTCCAGGAAGATTCCTGGAATCCCCAGCAGAATAAAGTCTCCAGAATGGTTATCGGTTCAGGATGATTCTTGAAGGTGCCCGACGGAGTTGTTTGTTCAAGATGATTCTTGAAGTCCTTAGCAGCGTGATATGTTTGCTCCAACAGTGATGTCTAATCTGAAGATTGACTTCTTAAACGCCTGAAGGCGATATCAGAAGGTTCCTGTGGATTCAGATTTCCTTGTTGATGAATCAACGTTTGTCTGAAGACAAGGTTCAAAAGTTTGTAGATCCAACTTTTGTGTGCAAGGTGATCCGCGTTGGCCTGAAGACCAAGTCAGTTGTCCTGAGGTGATGATCGATTGCGATCAAGTGAATAATGTTTCTTCTGACTGAAGTCGAAGATGTTTCTCCAGCTGAAGCGGAGTTTGCCTGAAGGCAAAGTGTTTGAATCCCCGTAGAGTCATGAATGGATCAGGATACCACTTCTCTGACTGAAGTCACAGATTTCCCAAGCTGAAGCGAAGGTGCCTGAAGGCAAGGTTATCCCCAAAGTCATGAATGACTTAGGATTCATTTTTCGGACTGAAGGCCGAAGTATATCCCTGACTGAAGTCACGAATACTCTATAGCAGAGGCGGAGTTGCCTGAAGGCAGATCCATGTATCCTTGAAGGCCAAGGATCATTTTCTTCAGACTGAAGTCGAAGATACCTCCTGCAGAGTTGCCGACGGGCAAAGCTTATATCCTTGAAGGCCAAGGATGATTATCTTCAGAAATACTTGAAGATCTTTTCTAGCTGAAGCTGGAATCGCCGACGGGCAAGGTTTATATCCTTGGAGGCCAAGGATCCCATCTTCAGGAGTACTTGAAGATCTTTTCTAGCTGAAGCTGGAAGTGGCCAGGGGCCAGGGTTTCGTATAGCTTTGATGTTGAAGTTCTGCGGTGGGCTCAGTATGCAGTAGTATTTGGACGTTCGTTATGGTTCTGAGGGAGAACCCCAGATCAGAGTGTGCTCGGTTAAGTCTCTCATTCCCAGCGGAGTAGTTTCAAATACGCAAGTGTACCTTTTGTTCCATTTACCAGGGGTGAATCCCAAGTCAGAATTGTTCAGTGATGTAGTTCTCCAGCGGCGAGGCGGGGTATTTTGACTGTCCGACGGCGAGGTCAGATTATGTTTGGTTCTGGCGGCGAGGTTGGATGTTTGTTTGACGGCGAGGTCAGACTCTTTAAATCCCCAACAGAGATGATGTTTGTACGACGGCGATGTCGAGTGTCTCTCAGAGTGATGTTTTGTTTCCGGCGGCGATGTCAGATTCAGTTTTCCAGCGGCGATGTTGGGTATGCCAGATGATGTAGTTCTCCAGCGGCGAGGCGGGGTATTTTGATTGTCCGACGGTGATGTCAGATGTAGTTTAGTCTTCCAGCGGTGATGTTGGGTGTTGTGGTTGTCTGAAGGCGATGTCAGAAGAATTTAATATGGATAACCGACGGCGATGTCAGATCAGTGTCTCTCCAGCTAGTTGTCGTGCAGCTAGTATTGCAGTATTCAAAGATTTGTTCCCCGCAGAGTATCGTGTGCTCATGCAGTTGGCAAATTTTCGGGTTTACCGGTATTCAACCGTCTCGCACCTTGATTGGCTGAGAGTCGTTCGCTTCTCACCCAGTCAGGTTCAAGCCGTTTGAATAGGGGCAGTCGTTGATAGTTATTGTGCACAAGTCTCATGGCTAAAGCAACATTTTCTAAATTACGATTTAAAACTTGGTTACATTCGAATCAAGTGCGATAACACTAGCGAGATAAGCCTCACTAAGAATCTGATACTCCACTCTCGAACTAAAATATAAAACTCAACACCATTTTCTTAGAGATCATGTTGAAAAAGGAGACTTGCTGACATTTTTACAAAATCATTATCATCAGAACCTTTTCACGAGATTTGTAGGGAATTGGGAATCTTGGATTCCTCGTGCCTTAAATAGATTAGGATTTATGTTTACTTTCTTTTTCTATTTTCATTTTCTTATTCAGTAACACTTTCTTGTAGTAAATCATATTTCACCAACTCTATTTGTATATCTCTATAACTCTTGCATCTGGTTATATCATTGTGTATATTTGTTCGGCATATGTTCATTGGTTTGCTTATTACATTCTTTACTTTACTCATTCATCTCTAGCATGCATATGATTATTCATATTTGAATTTAAAGCCTTTTTAAATGTGTGTTGTTAATTATGTGCATTTAAGCATTCTTATACATGTTCGTGCATTATTTAATCTTCCATTCATAGTAGTTTTGATCACTTCATTTTTTGTTGATATGTTGTTGCATGTCTATTTGCGTGTTTGTTGCATGTAGCATGTCGATCTTCGTGTTATATATCTGATATATGACATTGTATATTCTTTTTAGCTATTTAGCTCATGAGTTCATATGGAGTTTTTTCTATTACAGGTTATTTGGCATTTAGACCCATTACCATTTATCTCTTTTTGATCTTGTCAAATGGGGAGAAGTTGTAATGTGAGTCTAGATTTTTTATGTGTTTTATGTTGTTGTGTGTGTATAATGTTTCAGGGGGAGCACATTCATTTGTTTTCTTTGGATCAAGGTCAACTCAATTTCAAATGAAAGCTTGCCAAACATCAAAAAGGGGGAGACTGGAGTTGCATGTCTTTAATACACATTAAGGGGGAGAACCCTAATACAATTTTGTTGCTTGTATCTTAAGTTTTTTTTCTTTACTATTTTTTATTGAGTCTCCTCTTCAATTATGCATCTTTGGATTAAGTTTTGATTCATCTCGTTTTAGCATGCATAATTCAAATGTTTGCATTTGAGTATGACCATTGTGTTTTAAGTAAATTGGTTGAGTTAATAAAACAAGAACCATACTTGATTTTGGTTCAAGTTATGTGGGAAGTGGTATCTCAAATTATTTTGAAAAACTTGAAAAATTAAGTTCTCTTGTGTGTGACTCAAATCACTCATAAACCATAACTTGAATCAACTCAAATTGAGAAAAACAAGAAGAATTTTATATCTATGACTCAAATCACAAATTTCACTTGATTCGAATCGTGCAACATTGTGACTCAAATCACAAGTTACACATGATTTGAATCACACAAGTTCATGTTAGACATTTCCCAGTTTGTTTAGAATCATCACTTACACATCCGTTGTATTCAATGGGAACCATTTAGTTAGTTTTGTGAATAGAGTGTTAGCTTTCATTTATTTGTTTTCTTCTTGTTATTAAAATTTTGAAAGGGAAAAGAAAAGGACTAAAAATAAGTTTTTTTATTAGGGTGCTTGAAAAGATTTTGAGTCTTTCTCCTACTTATCCCCAAGTACGATGAGAAATTCAAAGCTACGTTGTCCTTTGCAAGAAAAATATATTTTTGGATTTTTTTGTTATAATGCTTGATGAGACGTTGAATCTCGCTCCTACATATGATGATGATTTTTTTTCAAATTCTAGAGAAAGACACTTCAGCTTATTTTGGGATCAAAAATCTCTTAAAACAAGTCAATGACTTATAGGTTCCTCCAGAAGTTACAGATGCCATAATGGAATTGGGCTCACTGATTAATCTTGTTATTATTAACCACCTCAAAGATATTTTGACTAAAATCCAGAACAAATCAGAGACCCAACTGGATAAATGGGATGCATCCAATGAATACACTACAAAGGTTGTAGAGTTGAAGAATGGAAATTCCTGGCTCTGAACAAAACAAGAGGAAATTGAAACCTGTGACAAGAATGTCGAAGAATGGGAGCAACATATCAAAGTATTGCAAACCAAAATTTCTCAGGACAAAAAGCACAAAGTCGAACTTTTAAAGTTTGATCATGAAGAAGCGGCCAAAGAACTCGAATTTCGTATACACCACATCGAGAGAGCTCAAAAACTTGGGAAAGAAATTGAAGAAATTTCAACCAACAAAGCTATCTGCGAACGACGTTTGATGCTTCAAATGTCGAAATATCAAAAGATGAAAGATTCCCCTCCTTTTTAATCTGATTGTAAATGATTAACTTGTTTCTTTTTTGTATTAATATTATGCCCTTCGTGGCATTTAATGTAATGACTTAGCCATTTTGCTAACTTTTATTTTAACCCTTATATTGGCTTCGATTACCTTTGCATATATTATTCCTTACTTATTTTGACTTCTTGAAGTACAGGTTTATATTTCTTTAAACATTTACCATTTACCTTCAAGATTCTTCTATCCTCATTTAACTCTTCGACTTTAAATGCGCCATTGGAAAAAGATTTAATAATTTGAAAAGGACCTTCCCACTTTGGAGAACACTTGCCCAAAGTTCTAACTTTTTGATCCATGGGTAAAATTACTTTCCAAACTAAATCTCCAGTCGAAAATAACTTAGCTTTCACCTTTTTATTATATGACTTTTCTACTCTTTTCTTTTGCCTTTTTATAATTCTAAGGAATTCAGTCTTTCTTCACCCAATTCAACTAATTCGTCCAACATCATGTTCCAATAGGACTCAGATGGGATCTCATATTGTCTCTGAATTCTAGTTGACTGTAATTAGATTTCGACTGGTAAAACTGCATCGTGGCCATATGTTAGTCGAAAAGGTGTAGTGTTTGTAGCATCTTTAAGGGAGGTTCGACAAGCCCACAAAACTAATGTCTTATGCCAATTTCTTGGCTTCTTCTCCACATGCTTCTTAATTAACTCAATCACTACCTTATTTGCTGCTTCAACTTGAACATTAGCCTGAGCATAATGACGCTTGCGCAAAAATAAGGTGCCGGCATGACAAAAGAGTCGCCACCTTTCGTTATTTATCCCTCAGAGCGGGAAAGGAAACGATCGGAAAAACCTGACGAAAAAGGGTAAGACAAGGTCATCGCAACCATTGTCTGGGTTCGGGAGTCGGTTACGCAAGGGGAAGGTATTAGCACCCCTCACGTCCGTCGTACTCGACGGGATCCTCGCTTGTGTGTTTACTCGGACGGGTTGGTTTTATTCTATCTACCTATCAAGGCTGGCTGAAAAAGAAAAGAAAAATGACTCGGCAAAGCGTCACACTTTATGCCTACGTATTCTCATCAGAGAATGAGAAATCAGAGTCAACGTAGTTCGGCCTACGAAGGGTTATGGGGGAAGGTAGCTCGCCAAGACTTCGCCATCTTGTGCCTACGTACTCTCAACAGGCATGAGAGATCAGAGCTCACGTAGTTCGGGAAACTACGGTTTATTTCCTGTCTTTGAAAGAAGTGTTTTTTATTGTGTTTGCAATTTCAACCGCACTAGAGACTATGACCTGAGAGTGAATGCGTCGCATGTCACCCAAAGGGTACCATACTAAACATCCAGACTGTGGAAAAGAAACTCTCCCACAATCCTTTCTCAGATAGCTTAAGGCTCGTAACATACGAAATAAATCATTCATGATTACTGTATCTTAAACTGTTTTGAGATGAGAAGAGAACAGGCCCAACTAGGAGGGAGACTATCAAGTCCTACTGTTGTCATGCCAAGGATTCATCCTATGGTTGAGGTTTGAATAGGGAACTCCTAGAAGTTGTCATGCATAGGTTTCAACCTAAAAGTCTATCATCAAATCCTTATCAAAGGAAATGAGAGTCCTAAGGGATCATGTCAATGATACACCAAAACAGACAAAGCATCAGCTTAACAGTAAAATGCATGCAATGCAAGTGAGGGAGGAAATGTGTGTGGGGCTTCAGCCTCCACAAGCTCATCTCGACCTCAAGCCAGTCATGAAATAACAGTAATCATACTGAAAAATAAACAACATGCTATCAAGCAATAAACAGTAAACTGCAATCATACAGATAAAACGAAACGAAATGCCATCAGGCGAACAAACCACATGGGCAAGGGAGCTGGGCTCTACCGAATACCCGCAAGCAAAGCCATGCAATAACAATACAAGCAGAGGGAGCAACTCAACCTCTAATGCAATCATGCTCCTAGATTCTACTTATTCTAGATGAACTTATTCTAATGTGTCATACCCTAAATTTGTCCCACCCGTTTTTTAAATATTTTCGCATTTTTGTCCCGTGCCATTTAGACACGTGTCATCTCGCAATTGGTCGATTTTTCAAAATTTATCTTTTGACCAATCAAAATGTGACATGTGGCCTAAAAGGACATTTTTTGTTATTTTATTTCTTTTCTTAATTTCATAAACCCTTTTCTTTTTCTTCCTTTTTCAAAAAAAAAAGTATTATTAATACCAATATTTTATACACATATATATATATATTTCTTTTATTTGTAAATATCCTTTTTTGTTTTACATATATTCATATCTTTTATTTTTCTTATATATATATATATATTTAATTTTCTTTTTTAAATAGTTATTAGTTTAGTTTAAATTAATCTTTTCATTTGTTAACATTTATGTGTTTTGTTAATATTCATATTTTACTTAATTATGTTAGTAAATATTTTAATTAATTAAACAATTGCTGAAAAATTAGAAAAAGAGAGAAAACGGGCCCATTTGGTTAGTGGCCCATTAGGGCTGAGTCTGGTTTTTAAAAAGGGGGAGAGGAAACCCTAGGGAGGACGAATATTGTTCATCTCCCCTCTCAGAACCCTAGAGGCGCCGAAAACCCCAAATCAAACCCTTCAAACCCACACCAATTTCGTCAAATAGCCGCCACCACCTTCAACCATCATCGTCTTTCCTCTCCAGTTTGCGATTTGCATACCTAACTTTATCACTCCAAAGCTAACGGCTCAAAATCCTCATTTGGAACTACCACTTCAGATCCACCGAGTATTCGTCGCAACACAAACATGATAACCAGCTCCTATTGTGATAAATCCATCGTTTAGATGCCATCCGTGCTTGTAACGCGTGACTACCGCGACAACAACAGTTTAAAACTCGCGCGAGGTGTTGCGGTTTTGACGTCTTCAGTTCCTCTTTCAATCCCAGTTCGTTGATAACAAAGGTGTAACGGCCTCGTCTCCAAGACTGCACAGACAGCTTCGCCGATACTTTCGGTCCAGACCGTTCTCATCCGCAACACCGACCGTTCAATAAGGCTTCAGCTTGGCGGTAATTTCGAGGTCGATTGTCTTTATATCCATTGCTGCAATTAAAGAAAGGAAAGCTTTGATTTGTTTTACTTTGATGCTAATGTGCTTGTTTGTTTTTTGATTGCTTTAAGTTAATGGATGTGTGTTTTAAAGAACAAGGTTAGCTGTTTGATTGTAACACCATCATAAGGAATGTGTCGAGATGCTTCTGTTTGAGTGAGCTTTTATCATTTTGTTTGTCTAAGGTTGCTGTGAATATTTTCTATGCTATCAAGGTCAGGTGTTAGCATTGCCAAGCAGGTTGAGTGTAGGTTTCAGACGGTTGATGTACGTATCGTTTTCATAAATTGGGTTTTGTTGGATTGTTACATTTAGATTTGTACTGATTTTTTTTTCCGGTTGGATAACTGTCAGACATAGCATCAATCTATTTTTAAGCTTATCCTGAAATTTGATTTGTGCTACACTGTTATGGATTTTTGCTGACAAACCATTAATCTGGTATTTCAAGGCATCATGGGCTGTTACACTTTATATTGAATTTATGAATTACTGTGATCTGTGGATGGACTATCGACTTTATGCGGTAAAACGTTGAACCTGAGTCATGCCGGCGTGTTCTTTGCGTTCTGCATAATCAGTGCAGTTCTGTATGTTGCATTTTGTGACCATGTTTCTGCAGGTTTCTTTCCTACAGCAGACCTGATGAACTTCGACATCAATATTAGTAGAACTGCCTTTCGTTATTATCTCTCTTTTTCAGCTTTTAACCAATTAACCCATCGGGTAATATGAAAACAGGTTCCAGGTTTTCTTTAATAATAATTGTGAAAATAGGAATATCAAAAGATAAAAACGCAAGACTTTTTTTTTAAGTTCATACATGCAGAAATGAAAATTGTAGATTTTTTTCCAAACTTATTTTCAAGATTTGAGTAATTACTAATGTTACCATTCTAGTTTTATTATTAAAATCATGAGTATTATGGCTTAAATAATCCATTTGGTATTGCTGCTTCTTTCTGCGTTTCGATAAGTTTTTTTTAAACAGAAGTCATAGACTATTTTAAAATGTATTTTTTGAAATACGATTGCCTAGCTTTCTTAATTCTAATTCAACTTATTTTTAACATTAAAATTTTTCTTTCTATTTAAATCAAATTAAACTCTTGAAGTCTAGCACTTCTTGAGTTTTCGAATGAACATTATTGGGGTGTACACCTTAAATAATATGTCATTCAATCATTTGTATAGTACGCAATTTAGAACAAATATCATAGGAATCTAGCATTCTGTGTGATATTTTCTTTGTTTATTCAAACATTCTCCAAATGAAAAAGGTGTCGTCGAGATCTAGCATTTCGATAATGCCCCAATTAATTGGTTGTGAGGCCTACGTCTCATTTATCAAATAATTGTCATTTCTCTAATTTTCAAATCCAATATCGTATTCTCACCTCTCGTACTACAATTCTTTTTCATACCCTCGATTCAATTCTTCAAAATATCTTTCTCGACCGAAAGAAGGAGGTTCTTGGAGTCTAGCATTCCTTGAATTTTCGAGTGAATAATTCTCGAGGCACGCCCTTTGAGTTATTATTCATTCAATCTTTCGACTTTTTTCAAATATCTTTTTCGATTCACACCTCGAAGAAGGAGATTCTTGGAGTCTAGCATTCCTTGAATTTTCGAGTGAATAGCTCTCGAGGCACGCCCTTTGGGTTGTTATTCACTCAACCTTTCGACTTTTTCAAACTCAACCGTTCTCTATATTCTCCTAAGTCGATTGCTCGTCCGCATTCGCAACCCATTTCTTTCACAATTCCTCGTGGTCTCGATATTAGGGGCACCCTCAGGGACTAATATCGTTTCTCACAACCTTAACCCTTGACACGTCGTCAAGCCGGTTCCATCTTCAATCAAATCTTCGACACGTCGTCGAACCAGTTCAAAACAATTTCCTTTTGGCCTCGCATGCCATTCTTCGATTCGATCCTTTCACAAACACATTTTTCTAAACTTACGAAAGAGGGATATTCTTAGAATCTAGCATTCTTTGAATATTCGAACGAGTAACTCTTGGGCGCGCCCCCGAGTTGTTATTAGTTCATTCTTTCGTTTTCAAAATATCCAACTCTTATCTCCAACCCATTCAACCTCATCTTTTCGTGGTTGTTACCACGAACTACGGACGCTCTGATTCTTTATTCATTCTTGAATATAAGATACGTAGGCACAAGATTGCGATGATCTTGGCGAGCACACTTCTATCCATCTTCCATTTTCCCCCATCCTTTCCCGTAGTCGAACTACGACGCTCTGATTTCTCATTCTCGTCCGAATGAGCATACGTAGGCACAAGGGCCCCAATCCTTGGCGAGCACCCTATCTTCTAACCACCCATCTCTCCTTTGCATCTCTAACCTTTTACCCTACCAATTCTATCTTTAATAGCGAGAAGAAAAACAAGTAAACCTAAACAACACTCCCCACAATTACCTTAAGAGGTTCCCGTCGAGTACGACGGACGTGAGGGGTGCTAATACCTTCCCCTCACGTAACCGACTCCCGAACCCGGAACTTGGTTGCGACAGCCCTGTTCCTATCCTTTCGTTTTTAAGAGGTTTTCTCGATATTTTCCTCTCCCGTTTATTCGGGAAAAATAAAGTTCGGTGGCGACTCTGTCGAACCGCATGTCCGCGCCTTTCGCGCGAGGGTCGTATTTTCGAATGAATTTTCGAGGTGCGACATAATGCAACAGACAAATCAAACAAAACACACAATACAGAAAAGAAAAACAGAAGAAAGCCTCAGCTCCTCCAGCAGCAACTCAGTCTTCAGACTTCAATCATCAATTGCTTTCCAGGTATCAACCCTACAATATGAGTATCAACTCATCTTCTCCCTTAAGCTTCAGCTTCTTTGATCAGCTCCACCTTCAGGCTTCACTATCTTCAGGGATATTCAAGTATCAACTTGA
Organism: Lathyrus sativus; assembly: GCA_963859935.3. Lineage (NCBI taxonomy): Eukaryota > Viridiplantae > Streptophyta > Magnoliopsida > Fabales > Fabaceae > Lathyrus > Lathyrus sativus. Next base: position 424,632,377 of record OZ012739.1, read on the forward strand.
TCTTCATGCTCTTCAAGCTTCAGCTGGAATGGAAGTCTTCAAGGATTCATCCTCTTCTGAAGTCTTCATCTTCCTGCTCAAGCTCTGACAGCTCTCAAGACTAATCAAACAGAGAGGGTCACCACTGGATAAGCTGGGGGATATTGAACTGCTTATTTGATCACCAAAGGTGACCTATAAGGGTTCAATATCAAGTGAAGGGTTCCCTCAAAAGTTCTACCTCCTGAGTATAGCACTAATCCCTCCAAAGGAGAGAGGTGTATACCCTGGAAGGACTTTGAATCACAGGGAGGAATGGATGTGAAGAATACTATCCATGTTTAAGAAAGAAATTATCTACATCTACGCTCTTCCTAATCCTAACCCTAAAACAAAACAAAAAGAAGAAAAACAAGCTCCTCAAGCTCCTCCAAGCCTCTTCCAATCTTCTAGTATGCTCCACCATGCTCCACACAAGGACACCAAGCTCCTCAAACCAATGGGAAACTCCAAAGCAAAGCAAACTAAACAAAACTTGCCCTAAAGGCCATACAAACAATCATTCAATTCAAAAAATCAACTAAAAATAGTATATTATTCTATTAAATCCTAATATAAATGCTAGGGGACCCTAAATAACTACCCTTAAGTCCCATATATTCCCCATAGACTAAATTGCCCTATAAAACCTAAATCTAAAATTGTTATTGACCTATATTAAAGTTTTAATCAAATTCTACACTACTTAGAACTACCTAATTAAAACTACCCTAAAAAATTATCACAAAATTATGAAATTAAATCAGGGGGACCCTAAACCATTCATCTAATCATCCTAAAAAAATTGAATTAAAAATCCTAAGGTAACTACCCTAATTAAATTCTACAAATTAGCATACCAACTAAAAGAATTAAAAAAGCAATTAAAAGTATAAATGTGCAAAAAATATAAAAATGAAATAAAATGGCTATTTTATGATTTTATATTTTTCTAGACAGAAAATGAAAATTGGGAAAAAAAGTTTCATTAAAAAATAATGATTTTTCATTTTGTTATGAATTTTTAAAGTGAAAAGAAATTTGGAGAAAAAATTAAATGAAAAATGACATGGGGGGTGCAAGAAGTAGATGCATTCAATTCATTATTATGATGGGCCCAGGAGGGGGGGTGCGCCTAGCATGGCGCGCCTGGGCCCAGTTTCTACCAGAAAAAACAAAAATAAAAAAAGGCTGGATGGTGCGAATAGCATGTTATCATAGTTAAAATGCAATGGGCCTGGAAAAGGGGGGGTGGAGAAAGCATTCCACTTATCCAAAACGCAGCCGTTTGGACGCTGCAGCCCCCTCCCAATTTCGTGCGCGATCTGGTCCGTCCGATGGGCTCTCCAAGTCAAAAATTCAACGCGAATCCAATGGCCTACATGTTGTCTTCAACCTTTGGCCATTAGGGTTTGTAGTAACCCCATGAAAACACACCCCATGCATGAACTTTCCCTCCTTCGTTCTCCCTTGTTTCTCAACCAATTTCGCTCGTTCAAAGCCCAGATTTAACCCATTTTCCACGCTGAACATGATGGTGATCTTAGATTCCACTGAAACACACTCTATCCTCCAAACAGAATGGATAAACAAACCAACCTCAACATATCATCAAATTTTGACTTCAATATTTCTCCTCTTTCTTTATACAGAAATGACCTCCATGTTATGCTCATCATCCTAAGCTATAGCACACGAAATAATACTCTCTATCCAGTGAGTTCTTGACCATTAAAGAATCGTGTCCAATTTTCAATCTTCACCAATGGCTCTATAACTTTGCAGGATTAATCACCTAGTGGTCTCTAATGGTTTTCCAACAAGAACTAACCCTAGCCATGCCTAAAGTGAGAGGTAAGAACAGTTTTGCATACCTTGACTCTTGCAATGGTGGATGTTGAAAGGCTTCGAATCAATCCTTGTAGATCTTCACAAATGGTCCCTAGGTGATGAGCAATACTCTTCTTGCACAAGATTTGATGGAGATGGCTTGTATCTTCAGATTCAATCCTTTTTGCTCTCTTGCAACTTCACTTGAAAAGCTCCAATTCTTCAACAATGGTGGCTCACTCCAGCATGAACATCTTCAGGGATGTTTATGGAGATGATTTGTGGAAGAAAATGGAAAGGTAATGAAGAGAAAAATGAAGTTTCACTACAATTTGCAAAATGGAAAGTTTTGGTTCAAACTCTTTTTTCTACCACCATTAACATCAACAATCACCAACCTTTCACCAATGGGCTTTGTAATCAATATATAGAGATGTTTAGAAGGGTCTAGAATCATCTAGATCAATCTAGATGGAACTTGAAGTTTCTAGGATATGGTATTTGCATTTTACTTCCCACCACATGAGATATCATGACAAAAACCCCATAACTTGAGTAATTATCTTCATTTTCTCCTTAGGTGGTATTTTGGACAATATACAAAGCTTAAACACCTTGTTTATGAAGCTTTTCTTTGATTTGGCTAGGTACCCCATTATGCAAGTATGACTTTTACAAAGCAACTCCAAAATTTAAGCCTCAAATCAAAATTGTGGCTGAACCATTGTTCTTAAAATGCCCTTGGGAGTCAAAATGACCTATCATATGCCATGGTTAGGGTTTATAGCTTGGATTTTGTGATTTTTCATTTCACTTGAATTAACTCATGTCCCTTTTTTAGGCCATTTTTATCACTTTTTGCTATGAGCCTTTCCAACATCTCATTACCACCCTACTAGCCTTAAAACATCATTCTAAGCAACTTTTATGTTTAAAGTTTTTCCATTTGAAGCTTGGAAGTAGGAGATATGGCCATATGCTTGAAATGACCTGTAACTTCAAAATAACCAAAATGCCCCTGGCTTGTCAAGGCATAACTTGAGTTCTACAAATCCTATCAAGGACTTCTAGTACTCTCTAGAAAGCTAAGAAGATGCTCTTTAACATTCATGTTTACCAAGAGATCATAGTAATCATCCTACTAGGGAAAACGTTGTCTGCAAGTTGGGTGACTTTCAAGGACCCAGATTCACACACCTCAGATGACCTGTAATTTGTCAAAACCATAACTTGAGCTCTGCAAATCCTATCAAGGACTTCTACCACTCAAATTAAAGCTAAGAACAAGATCTACAACATTCATGTTATGGGGAAGATGAGATAACAACCACATCTTAAGCTAAAACTGCCTGGAAGACAGGGATCAAACTAGGGGATTTTACACTGTCAATCCTTAGAAACCCTAGCTTAAAACTTCTCAAACTCTTCAATCATGATTAGTTGGTATAGGAATCATCCTTATAACATCTCATTACATCACTCCATGATCACATGGCCCTTGGATTGGGTCTCAACCTTCTCCAAATCATTAGTTGACCTAGGGTTGACCCAGTCAAAACCCTAATTCTACCATTCATGGTTGAATCTTCTGAATTCTTGCATAATGACCTCTCTGGGCTTCATGATGGCTTTCAAGACATCTCATAGGCTTTCTCAAAGCTTCAAGTTCAACCTCATAGTCTCAGAATCATCTGAGTAGCACCGACAACTCTCAAGTCATGAGACACACAACCTTGGTTTCAACCAATTCCTCTGAGGATCTCCTGAACTTTCTGATGAAGGTGCCAACCTTCAAACACTTGATGGGTAAATAAATGTTGGTCAAATTTTGGGGTGCAACAGCTGCCCCTATTCAAATGGCTTGAACCTGACTGGGTGAGAAGCGAACGACTCTCCTCCAATCAAGGTGCGAGACGGTTGAGTACCGGTAAACCCGAAAATTTGCCAACTGCGCGAATACACGATACTCCGAGGGGAACAAATCTTCGAAAACTGGAATACTAGCTGCACGACAACTAGCTAGAAAAATACTGATTTGACATCGCCGTCAGTTATCCACATTAAATTCTTCTGATATTGTCTTCAGACAACCAAAACACCCACCATCACCGCTGGAAGACTAAACCACCTGACATCGCCGTCGGACAATCAAAATACCCCCGCATCGCCGCTGGAGAACTAAATCTGACATCGCCGTCAGACAATCAAAATACCCCGCATCGCCGTTGGAGAACTAAATCTGACATCGCCGTCGGACAATCAAAATACCCCGCATCGCCGCTGGAGAACTAAATCTGACATCGCCGTCGGACAACCAAAGTACCCAACATCACCGCTGGAGAAAACACAGCACTGAACAACTCTGACCTGGGGCTCACCCCTGGTAAATGAAACAAATGGTACACTTGCGTATTTGAAACTACTCCACTGGGAATGAGATACTTAACCAAGCACTCTCTGATCTGGGGTTCTCCCTCAAAACCATAACGAACATCCAAATACTACTGCATACCGAGTTCACTGTAGAACTTCAACATCAAAGATATATGAAACCCTGGCCCCTGGCCACTTCTAGCTTCAGCTAGAAAAGATCTTCAAGTACTTTTGAAGATGGAATCCTTGGCCTTCAAGGATAGATGAAACCCTGGCCCCTGGCCACTCCAGATCCGCTGGAGAATCTTCAAGTTCTTCTGAAGATAAGCATCCTTGGCCTTCAAGGATGTAAACTTTGCCCGTCGGCAACTCTGCAGGAGGTATCTTCGACTTCAGTCTGAAGAAAATGATCCTTGGCCTTCAAGGATACATGGATCTGCCTTCAGGAAACTCCGCCTCTGCTATAGAGTATCCGTGACTTCATTCAGGGATATACTTCGGCCTTCAGTCCGAAAAATGAATCCTAAGTCGTTCATGACTTTGGGGATAACCTTGCCTTCAGGCACCTTCGCTTCAGCTTGGGAAATCTGTGACTTCAGTCAGAGAAGTGGTATCCTGAGCCATTCATGACTCTGCGGGGATTCAAACACTTTGCCTTCAGGCAAACTCCACTTCAGCTGGAGAAACATCTTCGACTTCAGTCAGAAGAAATACTAGTCCGGTTATACCATAGCCCTCAGGCCTCGACTTCAGTCAGGAAAAACCGCTAGTCAATGTGGTACCATAGCCTTCAGGCCTCGACATCAGTCGGGAAAACCACAATTCACTTGATCGCAATCAATCATCACCTCAGGACAACTGACTTGGTCTTCAGGCCAACACGGATCACCTTGCATACAAAAGTTGTATCTACAAACTTTTGAACCTTGTCTTCAGACAAACGTTGATTCATCAACAAGGAAACCTAAATCCACAGGAACCTTCTGATATCGCCTTCAGGCGTTTACGAAGTCAATCTTCAGATTAGACATCACTGTTGGAGCAAACATATCACGCTGCTATTCTCTTGACATCCTGTTAAGTCGTTGCTAAATAAAAGCAAACACCGGGTCACCAGAAATAACCATCAGATTAACACCTCTGTTGGGGAGAGAGGAATGAGGGTTCACCCAAACAATCTTGCGAACTCACTAGGGAAAAGGGAGAATGGTTCATCCAAACAACCTTGTAGACTTTTGCTGAGGAATAGCGAGAGAGTTCACTCAAACGACTTCAACAACTGCTGGGGAATACCGAAAGAGCTCACTCAGACGATTCCTACAAACTTTACTGGGGAGCAAGTACTTCTGCTCGAGAACAAGGTAACCACCTGGTTCATGCTTCATATGCAAATGCTGGAAAAATGAGCGTAATGCTCCGTGCGAAACGGAATGCTACGCTTTTGAGTAAATGTTATGCGATCATGCAAGGAAATGCCCCCAGCAAAATAAATGCTGGGAAGAGGAATCATCCTCTCGGGGAGAGTAACCACTCTGCTGAGGAAGAGCTACCCTTCAAGGGAACTGCATTTTCTGCCCATCTCAACTGGACTTACACTTGAGGATGACGGACTCCTCCGGAGAACACAGCACATCAGGCTGATCAACACACTATCCTCTGCTATACTCTGCATGGGGAAAGCGATAAATGCCCTGAACGGCTCTCTGGGAAACGACCCTTCTGGGGCACATAGCCTTCAGGCTACAAGACACTCACGTCATTAAGTCTTCAAACCCACGGGGATAAACAAACTTCTGTTTGCTGGACAATCCTTCAGGATCTGCTTGGGGAAACATTTCATCTGCCACTCATGGCTGTGCTCGGCTGGGGATATCAATCTACCTGCCTGCTGCTGGGGAAGTGCCAACCACCTGCTGGGGAAAAGACCTCCACTCCGTTGGGGATTCTAGGAATCATCCTGGGCAACTCTTGTTAGGGACAAACCGATCGCGGCTTGAGCAGCTTCCAAGGACTCGGCTCTCTTGGGGCTTCAGGAACCATCCTGGGAGATCTTAGCTGGAGACTCAAAGTATCAATTTGAGTAACCAACTCTGGAGACTGCGCTGGGGTCTTAAGGATCATCTTAAGCAAACAGCCCTGCTGAGGGATTCGAGAATCATCTTGAACTGAAGACTTCGCTGGGGATCTCAAAAATCATCTTGAGCGAGCGACTTCGTTGGGGAGAATGTCAGGAATCATCCCGAGCAACTGATCCTTCGGCGGAACACCTGTAAAACAATAACGGTAACAACCTAGATCATGTTTATGATGCATATGCTTCGGCGCCATGCCCCACACAGTGGAAATGCTATGCGTTTATGGCAAATGCTATGCGATCATGCACAATGATGCGATCCCGTCAGCAAAATAAATGCCGAGGGGGAAATCCTCCTGTCAAGGAGAAAGGACTACTCAGATAGAGGAATCATCCTGCTGAGGAGAGCGTGGACACGCCAATATCAATTGGACTATGTCTGGGGAAAACAACTTCAGTTGATTACTGCAGAGGAACGAAGCTCTACGAGAACCTGGACCTGCTGAAGGAAAGCGATACCAATCGCGTGAATAAACTGCGTGGCCGCCATGGCTACTTTTCTGGGGATAACCACTCTGTGGGGAAACAACTTCAGCTGCTCCATACTCCACTGGGGAAGAAACCGATCATGGTCCGATCAACTTCCAAGGATTTGGCTCTCTTGGATATCTGCAAACTTGGCTGGGGAAGGAGAAATCATTCTGCTTCACTGGAGAGAGTGCGACTCTGGGGAAATACCGCATCGGCTGTTCAACACTTTGCTAGGGAAAACCACACATGGTCCCTACTGCTACCAAGGATTAGGCTCTCCTGGGGTCTGCAGACTCAGCCGGGGAGAGATAAATTATTCTACTTCGCTGGAGAGTACGACTCTGATGAGGAATTTCAATTCCGCTGGGGAAGAAGGAGTCATCCGACTTCGGGGGAGAGCACAACTCTGTAGAGGAATACAACCTCAGCTGTTCCAACACTCTACTGGGGAAGAGGGAATCATCCGGCTTCAGGAGAGAGTATGACTCTGGTGGGGAATCTCAATTCCGCTGGAGACTTCAGTCTGACACCATCAGTCGTTGCATACTTCGGCGTACGAATAGCTTCCTACGAAACCTGCACATGTGACCCGGTGCTGGGGAAAGAATCCTGCTTCAGCGACTTTACTCGAGCTTCGGCACCCGAACATTTCTACAAAATCTGCACTTGTGACCCGGTGCTGGGGGAGAATACGAGCTTCGGCGCTTGAACACTTCTACAAAATCTGCACTTATGACCCGGTGTTGGGGACGAATACGAGCTTCGGCGCGCGACTCAGCTGATGAGGTGACGTTCCTTCAGGATGCGTCTGCTTGGGGAAGAGAATCCTCTCTTCCTGGGGAGACATATCAATGCTCACGGCCTCGCATTCAGACTCTGCGGAGGAGAGACTACTGAACTCTTCCGGAGAAGGAGGACTCGCCCTGCTTCGGGGATGCGCACGGCGCACCGTCTGGAAGGTGCTACACCTGCAACAACACAAACAAACAGACAAGATACCCTCCTCAAAGGGGCCTATAAAGGTTATTATCTCGTGACAATATTCAGGTAATTAATTATTTCAACAATCAATGGGCCTAGGCCCTTAAGTTTATGTATGCGCATTTTATCAAAAACATCGGCGTTTTCTTTCGCAAACAAAACAGATAAATGCTAAACAGGCAAACAGAATTGCTGAATAGCATGAATTTTATTGATGGTGAACCCCTGAATGGGCAAAAAATGTTTTACAACAGAGGCAAGCTCCTGGAATGAGGAAGCCGCGCAAAAATAAAACATAAATATACATCAGTATATACAAATGTCGGCAACGAGGCATAGACGAACACCGTGAGTTGATCCCTCTAAGACCCACTCGACTTCGATACTTCTCTGACGCTTCAGCTTTGGAAGAGATTGATTCAGATAAACGGCCCTCAGGTCCTCCACACCATTAAACAATGAAAGTCCACACGCGGAACGCAGTCATTTGCTTATTCAAATCCCTAACTTTTGCGTGAACCGCCCTTTACGGGTTTTCAGTTCACCGGGATACCCTTTTTTGCCGAAGCCGCCCAGTGTAGGTTTTCGACTTCGCGGGTGTACATTTTTTCAATATATCCCTAATTTTTGCCCGAACCTTTTATTCTGTTTTTGGTTCGCCGGGATGCCCTTTTTTTGCCTGGACTCTTTCTTTTTTGTCCAGCGGGTCTCTTTCAAGCAAAGTATTTTTTAACTGCGTCCGCGTTCACCGGGGATGCAAAATCTTCACCATCCATCGTGGATAACAACAAAGCTCCTCCCGAGAAGACCTTGCTGACGACATACGGCCCTTCGTAATTCGGAGTCCACTTGCCCCGGTGATCGGAGTGTGGCGGAAGAATCTTCTTCAGGACGAGATCACCCGTCTGAAAGCTTCTAGGACGCACCTTCTTATCATAAGCTTTCTTCATTCGACTTTGGTACAGACGACCAAATGCAATCGATGCTAACCTCTTCTCGTCCATCAGGCTGAGTTGGTTCAAACGATTCGTAATCCATTCTGCCTCGTCGAGTTTCACATCAACCAACACTCGCAAAGAAGGGATCTCCACTTCTAACGGTAGGACAACTTCCATACCGTACACCAAGGAGAAAGGAGTTACCCCGGTCGACGTATGTACCGTCGTACGATAACCGTGCAATGCGAACGGCAGCATCTCGTGCCAATCTTTGTACGTCACAACCATCTTCTGAACAATTTTCTTTATGTTCTTGTTGGCGGCTTCGACGGCGCCATTCATCTTCGGCCGGTAAGGAGATGAGTTGTGGTGTTCAATCTTGAAGCTCTGGCACAGCTCCTTCATCATCTTGTTATTCAAATTCGAACCATTATCAGTAATGATCCGCTCGGGAACTCCGTAATGACAGATGATGTCCCTCTTTATGAATTTAGCTACCACCTGCTTGGTCACATTAGCGTACGAGGCTGCCTCCACCCATTTAGTGAAGTAGTCGATAGCTACCAAAATGAAACGATGACCATTGGATGCAGTGGGCTCGATCTTGCCTATCATGTCGATGCCCCACATGGAGAACGGACAAGGGGAGGACATGACATTCAATGGGCACGGCGGCACATGAACTTTATCAGCATAAATCTGGCATTTATGACATTTCTTCGCGAATCTGAAGCAATCCGACTCCATAGTCAGCCAGTAATATCCTGCTCTCAAGATCTTTCTCGTCATGGCATGCCCGCCAGCGTGCGTACCAAATGTGCCCTCATGGACTTCTTCCATGAGCATACTTGCCTCTTTCTCATCTACACATCTGAGTAGCACGAGATTGTGGTTTCTCTTATACAAGACTCCATCAGGATTGAGGTAAAAGTTTCCAGACAGCCTCCTCAGAGTCTTCTTATCCTGGGTTGACGCACCCGCAGGATACTCCTTAGTCATAAGGAAGGTCTGGATGTCGTGGAACCATGGCTTGCTGTCGGCGGCATCCTCGATTGCAAAGACAAATGCCGGTCTATCAAGACGCGAAAGCACAATTCTTGGAGCCTCATTCCAAAAATTGACCTTATACATTGAAGCCAACGTGGCTAAGGCATCAGCCATCTGATTGTCAGCCCTGGGTACATGATGGAGTTCCACTCGATCGAAGAACGGAAGCAGCCTCCTGGCATAACTCATGTACGGCACCAAATTCGCTTGACGAGTTTCCCACGCCCCTTTAATTTGATTGATTACAAGCGCTGAGTCACCATATACGTCTAGATTCTTGATTCTCAAATCAATTGCCTCTTCTAGACCCATAATACATGCTTCATACTCCGCCTCATTGTTGGTAACTGGAAACGTCAGTCTCGCAGTAAACGGGATGTGGGATCCGTGAGGAGTCGTGATGATAGCCCCGATACCACTTCCATAGGAATTAACTGCTCCGTCGAATATCAACTCCCACCGAGATTTCCTATCTGGCCCCTCACCGGGAAATGGCTCATCGCAATCCTTCGCTTTGAGAAACATAATATCCTCATCAGGGAATTCAAACTTCATCGGCTGGTAATCCTCGATCGGCTGCTCGGCAAGGTAATCAGACAATACGCTTCCCTTAATGGCTTTCTGGGAGACGTACTGAATATCATATTCCGTTAACACCATTTGCCATCTGGAAATCCTGCCCGAAAGAGCCTGCTTCTCGAAGACGTACTTGATCGGATCCATCTTCGAAATTAGCATAGTGGTGTGATTGAGCATGTACTGTCGTAGACGTTTGGCAGCCCAAGCTAATGCACAACACGTCTTCTCCAGCATCGAGTATCGAGATTCACACTCAGTGAACTTTTTACTCAAATAATAAATGGCATGCTCTTTTCTGCCCGTCTCGTCGTGCTGACCGAGAACACACCCCATACTATTCTCCAGAACCGTCAGGTACATGATTAATGGCCGTCCAGCCACTGGGGGTATCAAGATTGGAGGTTCTTGAAGATACTGCTTTATTTTGTCAAATGCCTTCTGGAAATCCTCATTCCAAGTAATCTCCTGATCTTTCTTTAAAAGTTTGAACATCGGTTCACAAGTGGTCGTGAGCTGAGAGATAAACCTTGCAATGTAGTTTATTCGGCCCAAGAAGCCACGAACTTCTTTTTCTGTTTTCGGCGCTGGCATTTCTTGAATAGCTTTTATTTTCGCAGGATCAACTTCGATACCTCGTTCACTAACGATAAACCCCAATAACTTTCCGGACCGCACTCCGAAAGTGCACTTGCTAGGGTTCAGCCTCAGCCTGAACTTCCTAAGCCTCTCAAAAAGCTTCAATAAGTTGACCAGATGCTCTTCCTCTGTTTGGAACTTCGCAATCATGTCATCAACATAGACCTCGATCTCATGATGAATCATGCCATGAAACAAAGTTACCATTGCTCGCTGGTAAGTGGCCCCTGCGTTCTTCAGACCGAAGGGCATTACCTTATAGCAAAATGTTCCCCAGGGGGTGATAAACGTCGTTTTCTCCATGTCCTCCGGTGCCATCTTAATCTGATTGTAACCGGAGAAGCCATCCATGAACGAAAACACGGAGAACTGGGCTGTGTTGTCGACCAACACATCGATATGAGGCAACGGGAAATCATCCTTAGGGCTCGCCCTATTCAAATCCCGATAATCGACGCACATGCGTACCTTACCGTCCTTCTTCGGTACAGGCACTATGTTGGCGACCCACGGAGGGTAAGTGGTAACGGCTAGAAATCCTGCGTCCAACTGCTTCTGGACTTCTTCTTTGATTTTTACAGCCATATCTGGTCTCGTCCTCCTAAGCTTCTGCTTGACTGGAGGGCAATCTTCTCGCAACGGCAAGCGATGAACCACGATGTCTGTGTCAAGTCCGGGGATATCTTCGTATGACCAAGCAAAGAAGTCACTATACTCTCGAAGCATCTCGACCAGTCTATGCTTGACATCATTCTGCAACGCAGCCCCTACTCTGACATTTCTGACGAGCTCTTCAGAACCCAGATTTACGATCTCAATATCTTCCTCATGAGGCAGAATAACCTTTTCCTCTTGTCTCAACAAGCGGGCCAACTCTTCCGGCAGGTCTTCGTCTTCATCAATCTCATCCTCGACTTGATAGATCGGGCAATCGAAGTCGTAGTGAGCCGTAGAGGGTCCAGAGTCGATGTCGTTTGTTATGTGGATCCTGCAATAACAAGGGTTAATTTTAAAACAAGAATATGCAGGTTAGCACAAACCCCGTTGTCATTTTACTGTTTTTCAGAATAAACATAAAACAGGAATAACAGAGAACACAATATTTGAGTACGAAGAAAACGCCTTTGATTTATTAACAAAATGCATGTACATAATCCAACAAGGCCCTGACAATAAAACCACTATGCCCCGGGTAGGACATAGGGTTGTACAAAGATTGTAAAAAGTAAATCATTACTCTTCACTTGTCAGCTGGATAATCTCCTTGATGGTCCAATTGTTGAGGCGCTCGCCCGACTTGCTTGGCTGAATCCAAGCGTCAAGATCACAATCGCTACCCCCGCTGTCCTCCGACGCCGCGTTGATGCTTTCGAAGATCACTCCGCCACAGGTAAATAGGATCGGCCCCTTCCCACGATATGAACTGCTAGACGAAGAAGATGAAGCTTCGGCTTCAGGAGAATACCCTAGTCCAAACTTATCCTTCTTGATCGGTATCTCCAAAACATGCCCCCAGCCTGGGGTGGAACCGGCTTCGACGACGGCCCAAGCTTCTCTGAACGAGGAGAGATTCATCTCTTGCTTCTCTGTGACAACAGGAGCTACCTCTTTCACCTTGACGGCTTCAAATGCTTGGCAGAGAGTTTCATGGATTTCGCCATCCATTTCAACATACTTAAAGGATGACAAGTGGCTCACCATAATGTCCTCCTCACCACAGACGGTTACTATGCTTCCCCCGGCAGCATATTTAAGCTTTTGATGCAACGTGGACGTCACGGCACCAGCAGCATGGATCCATGGCCGACCTAAGAGGCAACTGCAGGAAGGCATGATATCCATGATATAAAAAACCGTATCGAACGTCTCCGGACCAACCTGAATTGGCAGGGTCAACTCTCCGAAAACGTGGCGCTTAGTTCCGTCAAATGCTTTCACCACCAGATCACTGGGCGTGCAAAGCAATCCACGAGTGTCCAACTTCATTAATGCATTCTTCGGAAGCACATTAAGCGACTAACCCGTGTCCACCAGGACATGCGACATGATAGTGCCTCTGCACTCTATCGAGACATGCAAGGCGCTGTTGTGATCTCTCCCTTTAGGAGTCAGCTCTAAATCTGTGAAACCTAGCCCATTGCCAGCATTAACATGGGCTACCACCTCTTCTAGCTGATTCACGGATATCTCTTGCGGTACGTAGGCAGTGTTCAATACCTTCAGTAACGCGTTGCGGTGCGCTTCAGAACACAGCAACAAGTTGAGAATAGAAATCTTTGACGGAGTCTGATGAAGATGGTCTACAATCTTATAGTCGCTCTTTTTGATTAACCGCATGAACTCCTCAGCATCTTTGACAAGCAAATCTTTCTCTACCCTACAAGGGACCTCTTCGACGACTTTGCTTTTACCCTTATCAGCAGCATCAGCTCTGACCACTTTCTCTGCCACAACCTCTGTCGGTGCAAACACTCTTCCGCTTCGAGTAATACCACTGACTCTTGCGAGATTCTGCACAGTCGACCCATACGGCTCCAACTCTAACTTCTGACCATTGCAATAGACTTCGATGCCATAATGCCACGGAACGGCGTTAGTGCTCTCGAATGGGATCGGCCCGGCTCTGGTAATAGTGATTGTAGGCGGTCGGGGCGCAGAAATAGTAATTGGTCGGCGAGGAATGGTGATGGTGGCGACTTCGTCGGCCTGCTTTAACATAACCTCCCCTGATACCCCTTCAGCCCTCCGACTGAACTGCAAAACACCCTCGGTCATCAGACTTTGGATACCTTCTACCAGCTGCTCACACCCATCAGAATGTGTAGCACAAGCCATGCATAACTTTCCGCATCCTGGAAAGAACCCTTTCTTCAACAACTTAGCTTTGACTAAGCTAAGCGGCGTCTTTAAGTCTTTGACATCAGTCAACAGATCTGCACTCTCTTCTTCGACAATGGCGTTCACTCTGCCTCCCCTATGATGAGGCATAGGGTTTTTGGTGACATTGGGCACATTATCGGAAAAGTTAATAATTTTGGCATCTACCAGGTCCTGCACCTTGTGCTTAAAGGCCTTGCAGTTTTCAATCGTATGGCCTGGTGCCCCTGTATGGAAATCGCAAGTGGCGTTTGCGTCGTACCCCGGTGGTGGTGCCCCTGTCAAGGGAGCCAACGTCCTCTTCTGAACTAACTGAAGCTGAAGCAAAGTCTGCAAAAGTTGCGCATACGACATGGGCGGTGCTTCGAAGTGACGGTTTGCCAAAGGAGCCCGATTCTGGTATTTTCTATATCCATGTTGATTCTGTTGTTGCGACTGCTGCTGCTGCTGCGGAGCTGCTGGGATGTTTATACTGGCTATCTGCTGCTGAGGGCCCTTGCCCTTTCTCCGAGCGTTGGTGACAACACTCGCATCCCCTTCCCTTCGCTTACCAGCATAAGGTTTCTTTCCACCTCCTCCAGCTGAGGATGATTCACCTTGAATTTTTCTGATCTTTATACCATTCTCGACGTGCTCGCCCATAGTGATGAGAGCTGAGAACGTCCCAGACATGCCACTGACTAGCTTTTCATAGTAGATTCCCGGGAGGGTAGCCACAAACATCTGCACGAGCTCGCGCTCAACCATCGGCGGTTGAACCCGAGCAGCCAACTCACGCCACCGCTGGGCGTACTCCTTAAAGCCTTCATTATTCCGTTGCGAAAGGTTCTGGAGTTGGACTCGGTTGGGGGCCAAGTCGCTATTGTACTGATAGTGGAGGACAAACGCTTCAGCGAGATCTTTCCAGGTGCGCATGATAGTGGGCTCCAAGCCCATATACCACTCGAGGGATAGACCAGAAAGACTATCTTGGAAGAAGTGCATCAGCAACTTCTCATCGTCAGAATAGGCGGACATCTTTCTATAGTAAGATCGAAGGTGGACACGAGGGCAAGTAGTGCCCTTATATTTCTCAAAGACAGGCACCTTGAACTTAGGAGGTACCCTGAAATCAGCAATTAACCCCAGCTTGGACATATCAACACCCAATGTATTCTGATTCTCAATATCTCTCATTTTGTCTTCCAGTGCTTTGAACCTGAGCCGCGCTTCAGCATTCAGCTCTGCTTCCGCACCCCTTTGAGAAAACACATCATCCTGATGATCCTCAAGCCACGGTTGAGGCACCAACAGATTTCCGACGCCAGCATTGTCGTTGACCGGCCCAATGTTGACGTTAGCTCCCAGACTACCATTGCTGACGCCCGTCGCATTGAGTCCGATATTGGCCATCACATTGCCATTAGCACTGCCGTTGCCCCCGACAACAGGAACAACATTCTGCGGAGTATCAACTGGAGGAGGAGTAGGCACAGCCCCGCCATGGAGTATGCCGTTACTATCAACCCTGGAGATCAAAGGTTGAACCAAAGTCCGGAGCTGGTCCTGACCATTAGCGACTACCTGCATCAGTTCCATAAAACGATCCATCCGTTCACGAAGCTCCTGAACATCTGACTGCACCTGATCCATGATCCTTGTCTGATTAGCTCGAGTTGAATAACGGTGAATGAGTCTCTGATCAATCCTGGAGACCGGAAGCAGCTTGGAACCTGTGAACCTGAAAAACCTGTAAACATTAAAGGTTAGGAAAAGCAACGAAATGTACGCCATGCAAATGCTTCATGCAGATGCATGCGTGTGTCTGTGTGCTTGGGAGATTTCCCCCGATCCTAGTGCCTTAGTGCCAATGTTGATAATAATAAGAAGAAGAAGAAGAAGTTCGAGCCCAATCACGGAAACATCAATCTCATATATATATGGAAAGCCTATCAAGGCAGTACATAGCATCAGCGAGTACAAAACAAATCAACAGCGTGACCTCAGCCAACAAGCCTGGTGATGGTCATCATACAGCAAATATCAAAACAAAGGAATACAACTAGTCAAGTACAGCCACGGGCGCGATACTCTGCTAATAACTCCTTCGTCTCTGGATGATCTGGCAAAGTGAGCAACCCCTCGACGAGTAGTTCCCTCTGCACAATGGTTTGCTGAAGTCCCTGAACTGAACTTTCCCATGCTCCTTCGCCGAAGCAATCTTCCAGTTTCCGCTTTTTAGACTCAAACTTCAGCTTGCACTCCTTCAGGTTAGCAAGGGCTTTGTTGAGTTGGCCTTCAGCGGCGTATCTGCGGGCGGTTTCTTCATCAAACCTTCGCTCACTGTCCTTTACCTCGGCTTCCAGCTTAGAGATCTGCAGCATCAGCTTGTCCTCTCGTTCCTTCCTAGTGGCCAGGGAAGTCTTCCGATGCTGGTCGAACTTAGATATCCTCCGATATGCCTCGTCCAAATGCTGCTTCTTCGTAGCTAGTACATCATTAACAGCCCTGAAGTCCTGACCCAAGCGTTCCCGATCAGCAATCTGCTTTGCCAAGTCTGCACCCAGTTGGTTCACCGACTCTATTTTCTTTTTGAAAGCATGCACGGCTTCGTTCCTCTCACTTCGAAGCTGAGCTAACTCTTTCTCCAGTTCTGCGTTCGCCCGCTTCAGCTCATCCCGCTCAGCTAGTACCTGGTTATGCTGATGAATGGACACAGTAGTAGGCTCTTCGATTGGTGGAGGACTCTCTGGTCTGGCATGAGGAAAGGGCATCCCTATAGCGTTGGCTCTGGCTCTGATCCAAGCTGAATAAGGAGGATAGGCTTGACTGTTGCTTTTTCCCAACAAAGGCTTTCCTCTCTTACTGATACTGTTCCACGCATGCTGAAGCTTGGACAACAAATCCCCCTCTAGAGTACCCGTGAGGTACAGAGATTCCTGTACCTCTTCCTCCTTCGTCAGAGTCCTCAAAGCATATGCGAACTGACGAACTAGCAACGACGGATTGTAGTTGATGCAACCCTTCCTACCTATCAGAGGTACATTAGGAAACCCACTACAACTGAAGATCACCTCGGTACCTAACCTGTCTCTATCGAACCAGTCGATATCTTCTGCAGACAAACTCATCAGACGCTCAGGCCACTCAGCTGTGGCTGCAGACAAGAAGAAAGAACCCCTCTTGGGCAAATGACTATCAAACCATTTGTACAGCAACGGTACGCAGCATGAGACATTCTTACCTCTCCGGTTCTCATTCTTGTAGCGCACTGAGTGATATACATGTTCGATCAAAGTAGGGACTGGATTCCCTGAGGCGAAGATGTGAAATGCATCAAAGTCTACGAAATCAGGCAGGTTGGGGAACAGGATAATGCCATATATGCATAAAGCGAGGATGGCATTGAATGCGTCCCAACATCTGTCCTTAGCACACTGCTGAGCCTTAGCTACCAGAAACTGCAAGGAGAACCCAGGAACCTTGTTCCAACTCATCACTACTAACTCAGAGGCGTCCAAATGAAGTGAAGAAGCTAAACCAGCCAGATCAGGCTCAACATCCATGTGGACAAAAGGCATCTGCCTTTTGATAGGCACACCCAGCAAATCAGCATACTCTTCCAGCGCCGGCGCGAGAACGAAGTCCTGAAAAGTGAAACATCTCAGTGGAGGGTCATAGAACTGCAACAGAGCATGTTACCCATTCAACTCGGACGTAGAAGGTTTGCAAACCAGACTGAGCAACCTGCCATAAGACTTCCTGAACCCATCCTTCACAGAATCACCTGCTAGAGCTATCAAACCAGTCAACTTCGACACATCAGGGGTCGGGAACTTGTACGCAACAGTCTTCCTGAGAGAGGCCATAAGAATACAATAGGAGGCGAGAAATCCTGGATCGGGGAAACGGTACCTGCAACACAGACACACGTTAATGGAATGCAAATGAACATGCAAACTAATGCAAAATGCAGGCATGCAATAATATATCAGGATAGCTGCTGTGGAGATTCTGTATCAACAATCACTGATGAGAAGAAAACCCCGGTGTAGGACCACATATCTGATCTGCCAAGAACAACCATCTGATAGGATCATATACATAGGATTAAAATTCTGCTCTGTCGGGAACAAATGTCTGATAATAGGGACCTCGGATGCATGATCAAGAAATATCTGCTGATGAAGTCTTCAGACCCCAAATTAAAATCTGCCCTATCAAGAACAAACATGCAGCTGCTGATGAGATCTTCAGACCCCACTCAAAATCTGCTCTATCAAGAACAAACAACATCTGCTGATGAGATCTTCAGACCCCAAAATCTGCTCTATCAAGAACAAACCACTGATGACAATACTCTGATCAAACCTGCTCTATCAAGAACAGACCTACACCTGATGATAAGATCCTCTGATCAAAACCTGCTCTATCAAGAACAGACAAATCTGCAACTGAGAAACCCTGGTACCAACATAACTGATTCACTGTCAAGAAAACCAGGTAGTCTGAAGGTCTAAGTTTCCTGCAATAAACCCAATCCCACTCACAGGTATGGACCTAAACTGACTCAAGGTACGACATCCTATGCGTTCATCAGCGTCACAGACTTTCAAAACTGACGATACGATTCCCAGAAGGAGTGGCATCATCAAGTCTTGAAGAGGCCTCACTTAGGTGAATCACAAATGATCGGTCCCCAGAGTCGACAATCCACCAAATCAGCAACCGTCTCAACCCAAAGGGTCGAAAGTGAAGCCAACCGGATGAACCTCGTCTAAGCGTGGATTTCATGAGACACTAGTGCCTGCAAAGCAAGCACGCGCCCACTAATTTCCACTCTAAGTCTATGGTGCACTCAAGCCTGGGTCTGGCTTCTCACTCATCAGAACTCCCATCCCACAACAGCACAAATAATCATATTATACTGAAAATAAAATGCGGGAAATAAAGTGCGATAAATAAACGCAATCCAACAAGCAAACACACAAGCGGTAGGATTGACTCGCACAGGGAACCGTGTTTTCCCCAGCAGAGTCGCCAACTGTCGCTTGCGCAAAAAAAAGGTGCCGGCATGACAGAAGAGTCGCCACCTTTCGTTATTTATCCCTCAGAGCGGGAAAGGAAACGATCGGAAAAACCTGACGAAAAAGGGTAAGACAAGGTCATCGCAACCATTGTCTGGGTTCGGGAGTCGGTTACGCAAGGGGAAGGTATTAGCACCCCTCACGTCCGTCGTACTCGACGGGATCCTCGCTTGTGTGTTTACTCGGACGGGTTGGTTTTATTCTATCTACCTATCAAGGCTGGCTGAAAAAGAAAAGAAAAATGACTCGGCAAAGCGTCGCACTTTATGCCTACGTATTCTCATCAGAGAATGAGAAATCATAGTCAACGTAGTTCGGCCTACGAAGGGTTATGGGGGAAGGTAGCTCGCCAAGACTTCGCCATCTTGTGCCTACGTACTCTCAACAGGCATGAGAGATCAGAGCTCACGTAGTTCGGGAAACTACGGTTTATTTCCTGTCTTTGAAAGAAGTGTTTTTTATTGTGTTTGCGATTTCAACCGCACTAGAGACTATGACCTGAGAGTGAATGTGTCGCATGTCACCCAAAGGGTACCATACTAAACATCTAGACTGTGGAAAAGAAACTCTCCCACAATCCTTTCTCAGATAGCTTAAGGCTCGTAACGTACGAAAGAAATCATTCATGATTACTGTATCTTAAACTGTTTTGAGATGAGAAGAGAACAGGCCCAACTAGGAGGGAGACTATCAAGTCCTACTGTTGTCATGCCAAGGATTCATCCTATGGTTGAAGTTTGAACAGGGAACTCCTAGAAGTTGTCATGCATAGGTTTCAACCTAAAAGTCTATCATCAAATCCTTATCAAAGGAAATGAGAGTCCTAAGGGATCATGTCAATGATACACCAAAACAGACAAAGCATCAGCTTAACAGTAAAATGCATGCAATGCAAGTGAGGGAGGAAATGTGTGTGGGGCTTCAGCCTCCACAAGCTCATCTCGACCTCAAGCCAGTCATGAAATAACAGTAATCATACTGAAAAATAAACAACATGCTATCAAGCAATAAACAGTAAACTGCAATCATACAGATAAAACGAAACGAAATGCCATCAGGCGAACAAACCACATGGGCAAGGGAGTTGGGCTCTACCGAATACCCGCAAGCAAAGCCACGCAATAACAATACAAGCAGAGGGATCAACTCAACCTCTAATGCAATCATGCTCCTAGATTCTACTTATTCTAGATGAACTTATTCTAATGCAACAGACAAATCAAACAAAACACACAATACAGAAAAGAAAAACAGAAGAAAGCCTCAGCTCCTCCAGCAGCAACTCAGTCTTCAGACTTCAATCATCAATTGCTTTCCAGGTATCAACCCTACAATATGAGTATCAACTCATCTTCTCCCTTAAGCTTCAGCTTCTTTGATCAGCTCCACCTTCAGGCTTCACTATCTTCAGGGATATTCAAGTATCAACTTGATCTTCATGCTCTTCAAGCTTCAGCTGGAATGGCAGTCTTCAAGGATTCATCCTCTTCAACAATCTTCAATGAAGTCTTCATCTTCCTGCTCAAGCTCTGACAGCTCTCAAGACTAATCAAACAGAGAGGGTCACCACTGGATAAGCTGGGGGATATTGAACTGCTTATTTGATCGCCAAAGGTGACCTATAAGGGTTCAATATCAAGTGAAGGGTTCCCTCAAAAGTTCTACCTCCTGAGTATAGCACTAATCCCTCCAAAGGAGAGAGGTGTATACCCTAGAAGGACTTTGAATCACAGGGAGGAATGGATGTGAAGAATACTATCCATGTTTAAGAAAGAAATTATCTACATCTACGCTCTTCCTAATCCTAACCCTAAAACAAAACAAAAAGAAGAAGAACAAGCTCCTCAAGCTCCTCCAAGCCTCTTCCAATCTTCTAGTATGCTCCACCATGCTCCACACATGGACACCAAGCTCCTCAAACCAATGGGAAACTCCAAAGCAAAGCAAACTAAACAAAACTTGCCCTAAAGGCCATACAAACAATCATTCAATTCAAAAAATCAACTAAAAATAGTATATTATTCTATTAAATCCTAATATAAATGCTAGGGGATCCTAAATAACTACCCTTAAGTCCCATATATTCCCCATAGACTAAATTGCCCTATAAAACCTAAATCTAAAATTGTTATTGACCTATATTAAAGTTTTAATCAAATTCTACACTACTTAGAACTACCTAATTAAAACTACCCTAAAAAATATCACAAAATTATGAAATTAAATCAGGGGGACCCTAAACCATTCATCTAATCATCCTAAAAAAATTGAATTAAAAATCCTAAGGGAACTACCCTAATTAAATTCTAAAAATTAGCATACCAACTAAAAGAATTAAAAAAGCAATTAAAAGTATAAATGTTCAAAAAATATAAAAATGAAATAAAATGGCTATTTTATGATTTTATATTTTTCTAGACGGAAAATGAAAATTGGGAAAAAAAGTTTCATTAAAAAATAATGATTTTTCATTTTGTTATGAATTTTTAAAGTGAAAAGAAATTTGGAGAAAAAATTAAATGAAAAATGACATGGGGGTGCAAGAAGTAGATGCATTCAATTCATTATTATGATGGGCCCAGGAGGGGGGGTGCGCCTAGCATGGCGTGCCTGGGCCCAGTTTCTACCAGAAAAAACAAAAATAAAAAAAGGCTGGATGGTGCGAATAGCATGTTATCATAGTTAAAATGCAATGGGCCTGGAAAAGGGGGGGTGGAGAAAGCATTCCACTTATCCAAAACGCAGCCGTTTGGACGCTGCAGCCCCCTCCCAATTTCGTGCGCGATCTGGTCCGTTCGATGGGCTCTCCAAGTCAAAAATTCAACGCGAATCCAACGGCCTACATGTTGTCTTCAACCTTTGGCCATTAGGGTTTGTAGTAACCCCATGAAAACACACTCCATGCATGAACTTTCCCTCCTTCGTTCTCCCTTGTTTCTCAACCAATTTCGCTCGTTCAAAGCCCAGATTTAACCCATTTTCCACGCTGAACATGATGGTGATCTTAGATTCCACTGAAACACACTCTATCCTCCAAATCGAATGGATAAACAAACCAACCTCAACATATCATCAAATTTTGACTTCAATATTTCTCCTCTTTCTTTATACAGAAATGACCTCCATGTTATGCTCATCATCCTAAGCTATAGCACACGAAATAATACTCTCTATCCAGTGAGTTCTTGACTATTAAAGAATCGTGTCCAATTTTCAATCTTCACCAATGGCTCTATAACTTTGCAGGATTAATCACCTAGTGGTCTCTAATGGTTTTCCAACAAGAACTAACCCTAGCCATGCCTAAAGTGAGAGGTAAGAACAGTTTTGCATACCTTGACTCTTGCAATGGTGGATGTTGAAAGGCTTCGAATCAATCCTTGTAGATCTTCACAAATGGTCCCTAGGTGATGAGCAATACTCTTCTTGCACAAGATTTGATGGAGATGGCTTGTATCTTCAGATTCAATCCTTTTTGCTCTCTTGCAACTTCACTTGAAAAGCTCCAATTCTTCAACAATGGTGGCTCACTCCAGCATGAACATCTTCAGGGATGTTTATGGAGATGATTTGTGGAAGAAAATGGAAAGGTAATGAAGAGAAAAATGAAGTTTCACTACAATTTGCAAAATGGAAAGTTTTGGTTCAAACTCTTTTTTCTACCACCATTAACATCAACAATCACCAACCTTTCACCAATGGGCTTTGTAATCAATATATAGAGATGTTTAGAAGGGTCTAGAATCATCTAGATCAATCTAGATGGAACTTGAAGTTTCTAGGATATGGTATTTGCATTTTACTTCCCACCACATGAGATATCATGACAAAAACCCCATAACTTGAGTAATTATCTTCATTTTCTCCTTAGGTGGTATTTTGGACAATATACAAAGCTTAAACACCTTGTTTATGAAGCTTTTCTTTGATTTGGCTAGGTACCCCATTATGCAAGTATGACTTTTACAAAGCAACTCCAAAATTTAAGCCTCAAATCAAAATTGTGGATGAACCATTGTTCTTAAAATGCCCTTGGGAGTCAAAATGACCTATCATATGCCATGGTTAGGGTTTATAGCTTGGATTTTGTGATTTTCCATTTCACTTGAATTAACTTATGTCCCTTTTTTAGGTCATTTTTATCACTTTTTGCTATGAGCCTTTCCAACATCTCATGACCACCCTACTAGCCTTAAAAAATCATTCTAAGCAACTTTTATGTTGAAAGTTTTTCCATTTGAAGCTTGGAAGTAGGAGATATAGCCATATGCTTGAAATGACCTGTAACTTCAAAATGACCAAAATGCCCCTGGCTTGTCAAAGCCATAACTTGAGTTCTACAAATCCTATCAAGGACTTCTAGTACTCTCTAGAAAGCTAAGAAGATTATATTCAACATTCATGTTGACCAAGAGATCATAAGAATCATCCTACTAGGGCAAAAGTTGTCTGCAAGTTGGGTGACTTTCAAAGACCCAGATTCACACACCTCAGATGACCTGTAATTTGTCAAAACCATAACTTGAGCTCTGCAAATCCTATCAAGGACTTCTACCACTCAAATTAAAGCTAATAACAAGATATACAACATTCATGTTGTGGGGAGGATGAGATAACAACCACATCTTAAGCTAAAACTGCCTGGAAGAGAGGGATCAAACTAGGGGATTTTACACTGTCAATCCTTAGAAACCCTAGCTTAAAACTTCTCAAACTCTTGAATCATGATGAGTTGGTCTAGGAATCATCCTTATAACATCTCAGTACATAACTCCATGATCACATGGCCCTTGGATTGGGTCTCAACCTTCTCCAAATCATTAGTTGACCTAGGGTTGACCCAGTCAAAACCCTAATTCTACCATTCATGGTTGAATCTTCTGAATTCTTGCATAATGACCTCTCTGGGCTTCATGATGGCTTTCAAGACATCTCATAGGCTTTCTCAAAGCTTCAAGTTCAACCTCATAGTCTCAGAATCATCTGAGTAGCACCCACAACTCTCAAGTCATGAGACACACAACCTTGGTTTCAACCAATTCCTCTGAGGATCTCCTGAACTTTCTGATGAAGGTGCCAACCTTCAAACACTTGATGGGGTAAATAAATGATGGTAAAATTTTGGGGTGCAACACATAATAAGGTGTGGAGGTCAAAAGTTTGAACCCCATTTCTTTCATCTTTCGACTAGTAAAAACTGATCTTTGATCTGTTGTAATAGTTTTTGGGATTCCAAACCTATAAATAATATGTTTCTGGATGAATTCGGTCACTGCATCTTGATCCACATTTACAAATGGTATAGCCTCAATTCACTTAGTGAAATAGTCTATTCCCACTAGAATGTATTTTTGACTCTTGGATGATGCTGGTTGAATTTCCCCTACTAAATCCAAAGCCCACCCTCTGAAGAGCCAAGGCTTTACTATGGAATGTATTTCGCTTGCAAGAACATGTTGAGTGCCTGCATGTATTTGTCATTCTTGGATTATGTTGGCGAATTCAATATAATCTTTAAGCATGGTAGGACAATACATCCCTTGTCGAAAGAATAACCATTTCATCTTATGGCCTACTTGATGCGCTCCACATGCCCCACTATGGACATTAGAGAGAGCCAAGTATGCCTCATACTCACTAAGGCATTTGAGTAAGACCCCCTCTGGCGTCTTTTTAAATAATTCTTTCCCCATCAGAACATAACTTAAGGCACGATATTTAACCTTTCATGCGACAAAAGCTGTTGGGTTTTGCAAGTAGTCTACAATTGGCTTTCTGCAATCTTCATCTGTCAAACTATCTATAGCCAATATTTCAAAGCTCTCTTGTCAGTATATCCTAGCTTCATTGTTTCCAAGTTTTTCGGGGATAGTCTAGTTGATGCAACTCTTCCTCTGACTTTGATTGCATCTTGCAATTTTTCTTTCAAAATTTTGTATCCAGAAGCAATCTGGGCCAA
Source organism: Lathyrus sativus (assembly GCA_963859935.3). NCBI lineage: Eukaryota > Viridiplantae > Streptophyta > Magnoliopsida > Fabales > Fabaceae > Lathyrus > Lathyrus sativus. The sequence continues at coordinate 424,657,286 of OZ012739.1, forward strand.
GTCATTGGCCTCTTGATTCTCAAGTCGAGGTATGTGTCGAATACTTACCATTTTGAATCTTCGTAACAACCTATTGGCTATCACAAAGTACATGATAATATTTTTATTAACACATTTGTATTCTTTTGTAATTTGCTTTATGACCAACTCTGAGTCACCCATTATTTTAACTCGAGTTGCCCCCAATTCCAACAAGATTTCAAGTCCAGCAATTAAAGCTTCATACTCAGCTTTGTTATTTGAACAAAGGTCTTTGACCTTGTACTTGAATTATGTTGGAATTTTGTTAGGAGAAATAATTAAAACTTCCACTCCCGTTCCATCTTTATGACTAGAACCGTTGAAGTACAACTTCCAAGGTTCAAGTTCCACATAATTTAGGGAATTTTCGACTATAGAGTGGTCGACTATAAATTCTGCTACCACTTGTCCTTTAACAACTTTTAATGGCATATAAGTTAAAGAATATTCAGTTAAGGCCAATTCTCATTTGTCAATTCGACTGTGTAAAATGGGTTTAGAAAGTATATGTTTAATAACATTGAAATGAGATGAAACATAAACTTCAACTGAATTTATATAATGCTTTAATTTTGTATAAGAGAAGTATAGAAAAAGACATAATTTTTTGACTATACTATATCTAGTTTCTGCATTATTTAAGACTCTACTAAGGTAATAAATGACTCTTTCGATGTCATTTTCATCCTCTTGAGCTAACATACTCCCTAAAGTCTTGTCAGGCGCAGCTATGTACAATCTCATACTCTTATTTCTACAAGGAGGCGCCAGAATTGAAGGATGAACAAGGTAGTCTTTAAGCTTGTTGAACACTTCTTGTTGTGCTTGCCCCCATTAAAATCCTTATTTCTTGAGTCAAAGTAGAGGTGAGAAGGCTTGAGTCTTGCCACTTAGGTTGGAGATGAACCTCCTTATGAAGTTGATCTTTCCTAGTAATGACTGTAATTCCTTCTTTGTCGAAGGCGTTTTCTCCTCCGTGATGGCCTTGGTCTTGTTCTGATTAATATCTATTCCTTTTTTATGGACCACAAAGCCTATAAAATCCCCCACCTGCACACAAAAAGCACACTTAAGAGGATTCATCTTGAGACCATGCTTCCTCATCCTTTCAAAAGATTGTCAAAGATGGTCAATATGACTTTTCCCTGAAACTGACTTAACTGCAATATCATTAATGTAAATCTGCATAAAAGTCTCAATAAAGTCATGAATTATTAAATTCATTGCTCATTGATAAGTTTCCCCAACATTCTTTAGGCCAAAAAGAATTACTACTCACTCGAAAGTCCTAAGGCTCTAGGGCATCGAAATGCTGTCTTTGAAATGTCCTCCTCAGCAATGAAAATCTGATTGTATCCAGAATACTTGTCGTGCATACTTAGATACTCGTGGCACGCGACAAAATCGACTAGCATTTCCGCCAAGGGCATTGGGTACTCATCTTTTAGGGTTGCAGCATTTAAGTCTCTAAAATTTATGCAAACTCTCAAAGAACTATTCTTCTTAATAACTGGAATAATATTAGCAATCCATTCGACATACCTAGTCGAACGGATGAATTTGCATCTTAGAAGTATTTCGACCTCCTCTTTGATCTTTGAGAGAACTTCAGGTGCGAAGCGCCTTGGAGTTTGCTTGATGGGCTTCTTCCCAGGCTTTATTGGCAGCTTCGGTTCGATCATATCTCTACTTAAACCAGACATTTCATCGTAATTCCATACGAAGCAGTCTTTGAACTTCTTCAGCAGTTGGATCACTTCGAATCTGAGTTATGGGTTGATATTGGCATTGATGTATATTAGCCTTCTTGTTTTTCCTTCTCCCAAGTTGATTTCTTCTAAAGGGTCTTGCGCCAGCATCTTGACATTGTTTGCTAGCGGATCCTTTTCAAAAATCAAAGGCTCGTCATCATAGATGGCATCTAGCTTTTGGCTTTGCACTTTGACTTGATCTTTTTCTGGTGGCTCCGGATCGAAGTCCTTCTCAGGGCCTTCAAAGTGTTTTTCTTCATTTTTGGCTTTGACAGCCATGTATTTTACCTCGCCATCTAGGTCCACTTTCAATTTATTTTCAGCTATATAAGCCAAAATCTTTCTAAGTCCCAATGACTATGTCATCATCACTGAACTCGCTACCTCAACCAGTTGGTTGGATTTCAGCTAATCCAAACATGTAGTATTCTTTGCCTACCACCTTCATATCCCACTATAAGGCATGGGTTGGATGTAGGTACAAGGAACAAAATGCATTATCTGCAGGGTTACAAGGCGTTATGTGGGCTAAGTTTCTGACAAAGTGTCACCCACTTACTTGATTGACCTTAGCCATATAGTAGCTTTGGTCCGCCTCTATGTTTTCAAAAATCCCATCACTTTGCCAGATGGAGATTCTTTGGTGAAGTGATGATGGCACTGTGCCTACTCCATGAATCCACTCTCGACCAAGGAGCAAATTATAATTGGCCTTTGACGCAATTACCATGAACACTATTGGCCTGGTGATTGTTCCAACTGTCAAATCTACTTAAATAACTCCCATTTTGGTGCCCACTTTCCCTTCATAGTTTGAGAGGACCATGTTGTGGGGTTTTGTGCCGAATTCATTCTTCCCAATCTTCTTCAGCATGTAATGAGACATTAAGTTTATAGCCGCCCCACCGTCCATTAGTATCTTTTTGATACCAACATTCTCTACTTTGCCTCTAATAAATAGAGGCTTTAGGTGATTCTTCATGGCTTCGTTGGGCCTTTTAAAGAGTGCATTTTTCTCTTCAACACAACCATTACTCAGAATATAGTAACAGACTAGCCTATGACTGGCCACTTCTAATTCGACTTCGTCCTCTTGTTCATCCATCTCTGCCACCCTATCATACTCTCTGGGTAGTATGGATACTACGTTGCAGATGATGTCTAAAAAAGGTTGTGATCCTGAATCAAAGTCGTCTGTCATCATATCGTCATCTGCAGCCATCTGGTCAGATTTTTCTTTTACTTCTTCCTTCTAGTCAGCAAACAACTTTCTCTCGATTGGCCTTTTTCCGACAGGCTCTTTGTCTTTGTTGCAATCCTTTTTGATTGGCATGTTGTTGCTTGACTTAGATTTTTCTTTCTCCACATCCTCCCTCTCAGCTTTGCGCCTTCTTTATTGTCGTCTCCACTGAGACCTTGTCATAAGGTTTTTCCCCTTATAATTCCCTGAGCGCCATGCTGATTATTTGGAAGATTAAAATTCTCTCTGGCACGCTGTTGACGAACCTCTTTCGACTTCAAAAATTTTCCATTTATTATGACCATGCCCTTTTTTCTCGATTGACTTTACCCACTTGCCCTTAGGGGCGTCAACAGTGGATTTGAATGTTGACGGCCTATTTCCATGTAACCCTGTTCCACCTTGATCTTGTCTCCTTGGTGCTAACTTTTTGTCGAAAGCCCCATGGTTTTTTGAATCCCTCCAGTTCTTTTTATTCCTTTCCCGTCGAACTCCTTGTATGTTCTCTGCAGCTTTCTTATCAAAGACCTTTAAAGAGATAAAGACATGGTCATTGCAAGGAAGGAATAGGAAAATATCGATAAAACCTTTAAAGAGATAAAAACATGACCATTGCAACCAAATTCTAGGTTCGGGAGTCGATTACGCAAAGGGAATGTATTAGCACCCTCTACGTCCGTTGTACTTAACGAGAACCTCTTGATTCAATTCGAGAGAAAATTTAGCTAGGTTTTTGTTTTCTTCTAAGGTTTTTCTTATTAGGGGAAATGCATGGTTTTATATTAGTGTGCTCGCCAAGGATTATAGCCCTTGTGCCTACGTACTCCCTCGTGCAATGGGAAAGTAAGAGCATCGTAGTTCGTAGGACTACGAGTAAAGGTTTGGGATAAAAGGAAAAAGGTATAAAAAAGAAAAGGTAGCTCTCTAAGATCTCGCAATCCTATGACTACGTATCCTCATTGGTAAATGAGGAAGTCATAGAAATCGTAGTTCGGACGACTACGGTTGGTTGGTTTCTAAACGAACGAGTGTTTAGGTCGCATTCTAATTACTAAACGTTGGCTTCTCTGCTCGCTAGGGGAGGATGAAACATTGGTTCATATGCGCGGAAGAAGGGACTAAACAATATTCTTTGGGAAAGGTGTTTGAGTTGTGGATCACACGGGGGCGAGGAATTAGTATTTGAGAAATTTCAATCGTACGGGGTCGAGAAAAGAGAGTTTGTCGTGTTGGATATTTTGGTTTGGAAAAGAGGATAGATTTGAATAGATTTTAGTGTTTTGGTCGCACGGGGGCAAGGAAGATGAGGTTGGTTAGATATTTTGATGGAGAATGATGACTTTTCGATAAACGAGACGTCAGCTTTGCAACCAATTAATCGGGATATTATTGGAATGATAGATTCTAACGACACCTTTTTCATTATATTAATTACGAAATTTGTGTTTGATGGACAAAGAACGACTTATTCCAAGTATTTAGGGCAAGCATTTAGGGACGAAAGGTTAAGCAACCCACAATCCAAGGTGTGCACCCCAAGAGCGGTCCTAAAAAATTCAAGGAATGCGAGACTCCAAGAACTCAATTCTTTCGTAATTTAATTGAGAAAAAGATTTGAATAGATTAGCGTATTTTGATTAGATGTGTTAGGTATTTTAATCGGATTATGTATTTTAGAAATGAAAGATTGAAATGATCACAATCCAAGGCGTGCGCCTCAAGAGCGTTCATTCAAGGATTCAAGAAGTGCTAGACCTCAAGAATCCAATATCTCCATTATTAATTGAGAAAAGTATCTTTTGAGAAAGTTAGGTTAGGTGTTTTACTTGAATTAGGGTTTGCATGAATTAAAAGTTTCGAAAGGAGTTAAATATTTTAAAAGGGTTGGAGAATTAAGCATCTTAAAAATAAAAGACGAAACGAACATAACCCAAGGCGTGCGCCTCAAGAGTGTTCATTTAAGGATTCAAGAAGTTCTAGACCTCAAGAACCCACAACCTTCATTGACTTAATTAAAAATGTTTTAGAAATATTACCCATAAATGGATTATGACTTTAATTTTGAAATTCTGGTATGCAGATCACATGTGTTCCAAGAACATTGATCTCTGCTCAACAAGGATGGGGATAGACCATGGCCAATTTAAATTTCTTTAAATTCTCCCAATGTCATGACCAATGTCACGACCTCTGTTATGACATCTGCAGTCTGTCATGCTATTTATCTAACCATTTAAAGTACAGAATTGTAAATGCAGAAAGATAAATAAAAAAGTAATTGTTAACCCAGTTCGGTATCAACAACACCTACATCTAGGGGCTACCAAGCCAGGGAGGAAATTCACTATTAGTAGAATCAATTCAAAGCCAAACCTCCAATTTGCACTTTTCACTTAATCTCTACCCAATGACACTTCAGCCTAGAGACACTCTAGTACCTGAGTATACCCACTCACTCCCCTACTATCACACAACAGTGATATCAAACAATTACAAAGACAGTATGAAGAGACACTTCATACACACCTTGATCTTGCTTCACAGCTTTGATCAAGGAACTCTCACACACTCTTGCTTCACAGCTTCGAGTGAGACACATCCTAGAATCTACCTAACCAAAACAATCATCCACCAGATAATTGCTTGGATTACAAGTATTCCTAAACAGACTTTGCACGTGAAGAACAACCCTCTTCACTTACAATTATGTCTACCACAATGCATCATACAATGCAAAGGGTGATTGACACACAAGGGACTCTCAACCCTAGACCTCTATTCTACACTCTGGTTTTTCTTGATGTGAGTGTTTTCTTTTCTTCTGCTTCTGCTCCTCCTTTTATAGTCGTGCAGACTGGGCTTGGGCTGTGCAGAAGTAACAAATATTAGTTTTAATAAATTAAAACTAATTTCCACTATTTAAGGTGTTGTCCAATTAGGTCATGGCATGGTCAGCATTGCCTTGAATCTCTCCTGAGATAACTCAGAAGTCATAACATGTTTCCTGATATTTAGCCTGAGATATATCAGGTCTCATAACAGAAAAACAAACTCAGCCCATCTGATGTCATACGATCAATGTCATAACATTGGTCATGACATTCAGCTTCACTTCCTTTTGGCTGACCAGCTTGCCCTGCTGAACACTTCTCCAGAATCTTCATCATAACAGACATGGTTTCTCCAATATTCTGCAGAATAATATTAAAAACAAGTATCTTCAAGTTTCCTAATCCATCTCCTTGACATATTTATTGATGAGGTATTTTCAACATGGTCTCATCAATCCAAACCATTTCTGTCAAGAGATATACACTAGCACCTCCTTCTGTTGTCATGCAACTATGTCTTGCTTAAAACACATGACAACACACCTTACTCACCACCACACACATTGTTGTGGCTGCACACCTCACACTGCCTGTGAGGAACTAGGCTACTGTTAATCCATAGCAGCGCCTGTTGTGTCAGACAGCTATGTCATTACTTTGGTAATGATATCCATGACAGTTGTCCTTTCTTCTACTGCTAACCCACAACAGTGCCTGTTGTGCCAGACAGCTATGTCATTACTTTGGTAATGACATTCATGACAGCTGTCCTTTCTTCTACTGCTAACCCACAACAGTGCCTGTTGTGCCAGACAACTATGTCATTACCAAAACATAGCAGCCCCTGCTGTAGCAGACATGATGTCATACGATCAATGTCATGACATTCAGTATGACATTCATGACAGCAGTTCTGTCATCAACTCCTTCTGCATCCATGACCGCAGTTCTGTCATCTGCTCTTGATAGCTCCTGCTGCACCAGATGTCAACACATGACATCAGTTCTGTTTTCAGCTCCTACTGCACCACTACTCCTACTGTTTCTCACACATGACAATAGTTCTGTCATGACAGCAGATGGATGTCGTGCTGGATGTCACGACATTCAGCATGACATTCACATTAAAACACTCCACAACAGTTCTTTCACCAGCTCCTACTTGCTTCTTTAGTGATGTCATAACTCTGGTAATGACATCCTGCTTAACATTAGTGCAAAATCTTGTTTTACCACAATTTAGCCAATCATGGAACCATGGACAATTCTATATCATTGAACCATGGAACTAACAAACTCCCCCTTTGTCCAATTTTGGCTAAAACAACTTATCAGGACATTCAACAGTAGTTTAAACTAACTATCATGCTCCCCCTTGATAGTTGCATCCAGCATTGCAGCAACAATGCTTTCCTCATCAGCAGCAGTCGGTTTTCTTTTTCTCCCCCTTGGTTTAGTCAAAACTTTGTCATCAGGTACTTGTGTATACATCAACTCAACACAAACAGTACATACAATCATCTCACAAGCTGCTTGACCTCTAACAATGACTGCACCACTTCAGCAGCTACACACCAGACAGGTACTCATCTTCCTCTGTCAGCATAAACATTGCTCCCCCTGAAAGAGAGAACCCAAGCACATGAAGAAATTCTTCATCATCTTCACACATGCATCTTTATACCCCTTGATTCACAACCCATACTGGAGCAAATAGCATAGGCAGTTGCAGGATTCCTATCTGGAAGCTTTCTCAGATTTCAGCTTTGACAGAAAATCTCCAAGATGTCATAGTGAAAATCCATCCATATGCACAAGATCAAGACTGCTGATGTCTTGATCTTTACCTTCACCAGTCATTTGGATAGAGGCCCAAATACCTGACTTGGTTCATTGTCACCTAATGACAGGCCCAACATGACTACCCTGTCATCATGAGCTTGGTGCAGTAACCCAATGTCACAACCTCTTGTCTGACATTCTGCCTTCCTCAAGTCCTAGATTTGTTTGACACCATAAAAAAATCTTGACACATAACCGCACTCTTGCAGCAACAGATCCTAGATAGGAGTATAACTCTCCCATATCAATGGTACCCAATGCACATGAATGGAAAACACAGGACGCATCTTCATGTATTCAAGAACACATTCTCTGTTCAACCCACATGTTGAACGCATTCACATACCCCATGCTTGAATCACAAGCAATTAGTACTCCCATCAAACAGAAGCTCTCCCCCTATCTTTGATAGCAGCTACTCCAAGATCACCACATTACCTCTCATGACCAACTCTATGCTTATACAGAGAGAAGGCACCAAATTGATTCACCTCTTCCTAGAGTTACTTGTAGCAGAAGAGACCACTTCTCCACAAGTATTCTGGCCTTAGGCTGAGTACAAGATAGACACCGCATAGGGACTTTATCACATCATAATGCACTCAATACCTTCACATCATAATCCAAGACAGTCCTTTTACCTCATCATTCTCCCGTATGACAAGATAGAGTACTTCTTAGCCAAGAAGTGAATCACAAGTTCCACAAGAGATCTTCACATATCAGATGGTTCATATCACAGACACACCATCCATGGTTCTTTATGTGCCCATACTGGACTTACTGCTGCCTAGTAGTCCAACTGAAGATCTTCACAGCTCCACAAGAAGGTAATTTTCTATACACAGCTTAGGGCTTCTACCACAAGCTCCAACATGTGAACAGAAATAGATCCTCCTTTGATCTTCAACCAATTACCCTTCTGCACATGAGTAATTAGTTCCACGCATGAACAGACCCAGAACCTTCTGTGGTCTTCAAATACCTATCCTTCTGCACAAGAATAGTTCTCTAAATGCACATTGCTTAAATACCCAAATGCCACTGTTTGGTTATTCAGCATTTTTCAGAGCTCTAGTAAGTCTGCTAATCCACCAGGCCACTTTGATCTTCACATTCTTCTTGCTCCAAAGCAAGGCATCTACTCCTTCACACAGCTCCCACAAACTGTATGATATGAAGCATTAATTCCATTCATACATGAGAAGATCAACTTATCTTCAAATGATGTGCCACAACATCACTTGAGGCCTTTGAAGTTCCTGCTTGACGTCACAAATTTGGTTAAGACATCCAGCGGGAGAGTTCAGGCTTTCATTCTGCCACTTAGACTATCCTCATCACTCAATCAGACGGAGCTCATAGACTTGAGTTTGAGTAGACAACCTCCATCCTGCTTTGTTGTACCACAATAATTACCTTGAAGTGCATATGCTTCATGAACCTCCTCTTTAGAGAAACCAAACATGCCAAAGCTTGATTCTTTTAGGGAGGAAGGATCCCACAAGTCTTTACAAAAGGATTCCCGCTTTCCTCAAGTATAGACTTCTTCAAAAAATCAAAGATAATTGTCACTTATCCTTGACCTCCAAGCTGAGCAAGGTCATATGCTCCTATGCACTTAGATCAGAAATAAACTGACCTAAGCAGTGCTATCACCAACACCATCTTCTAGACAAGTTTCTTGCCAGGAAACTTTCTAGCTAATAGATCAGGTGCTTCTAGTAGAAACTAGAACACAACTGCTGCACTCCAATACTCTTATAGAGCAGATTGTCTTCATCTTCATTCCCATCATCATTCCACTCTAGCCTTAGTTTCTTGCCAGGAAACTTTCTAGAATGAGTACAGATACAACTATATCTCCTTTGATCTATGGATCAACAGAATTCTGCACAACCTCTGCTGATTGAATGTCTCAACATCTGGTTGAGCATCAGATCCTTGAAGTAGACCAAACAAATCAGGGGTCTTGTGCTGCTACTGCTGAGACATCTTGTTCATCACTCAGGATAATCCATTAAATATATGAGAATATCTCAAATAGCAATGAATCTTAAATCCTTGTAACAGATCCTTCTCTAAACTTCATGGAAAACCAAGGCTGATATCCTTGACTTAACCTGCCTATGTCTTCTCCTGCTGATAGAGTCCTTGCAGGTCATGAGTGGTGAAAATAACTCACCTCCCACTATCTTCTTTAGACCAGCCTTTATAATACACAGCAGACCTGGATCCAGCAACCTGCCACAGCCAGTGTAAGACACACTTCTCTAAGGGACATCATAGTTCTTTTATCAGAAAATTATGCAGCGGAACCACCAAAAGAACTTCTTCAACATGCCCTTATAGGACATCATACAGAGGTAGCCACTCCTTCACAATCACCAGGTCATAGAAGCTCCTACATCAAAGGGCACAGCAGCAGATGCCTGGACTCCTTCACTCCATAAGCTGTAGCTTAGCAAGATCATCAAATCAGCTGCAACTTTTCCTTGTTTAACCACCAGAAAGTATCTCCCAAGATCTCATCCAAAACAGATAAGATGCCTGCTCTGATACCAATTAAAATTCTGGTATGCAGATCACATGTGTTCCAAGAACATTGATCTCTGCTCAACAAGGATGAGGACATACCGGCCAATTTAAATTTATTTAAATTGTCCAAATGTCATGACCAATGTCACGACCTCTGTTATGACATATGTAGTTTGTCATACTATTTATCTAACCATTTAAAGTATAGAATTGTAAATGCAGAAAGATAAATAACACAGTAATTGTTCACCCAACTCGATATCAACAACACCTACATCTGGGGGCTACCAAGCCAGGGAGGAAATTCACTATTAGTAGAATCAATTCAATGCCAAACCTCCAATTTGCACTTCTCACTTAATCTCTACCCAATGACACTTCAGCCTAGAGACACTCTAGTACCTGAGTATACCCACTCACTCCCCTACTATCACACAACAGTGATATCAAACAATTACAAAGAAAGTATGAAGAGACACTTCATACACACCTTGATCTTGCTTCACAGCTTTGATCAAGAAACTCTCACACACTCTTGCTTTACAACTTCGAGTGAGACACAACCTATAATCTACCTAACCAAAACAATCATCCACCAGATAATTGCTTGGATTACAAGTATTCCTAAACAGACTTTGCACGTGAAGAACAACCCTCTTCACTTACAATTATGTCTACCACAATGCATCATACAATGCAAATGGTGACTTACACACAAGGGACTCTCAACCCTAGACCTCTATTATACACTCTAGTTTTTCTTGATGTGAGTGCTTTCTTTTCTTCTGCTTTTGCTCCTCCTTTTATAGTCGTGCAGACTGGGCTTGGGCTGTGCAGAAGTAACAAATATTAGTTTTAATAAATTAAAACTAATTTCCATTATTCAAGGTGTTGTTCAATTAGGTCATGGCATGGTCAACATTGCCTTGAATCTCTCCTGAGATAACTCAGAAGTCATAACATGTTTCCTGATATTTAGCCTGAGATATATCAGGTCTCATAACAGGAAAAAAAAACTCAGCCCGTCTGATGTCATACGATCAATGTCATAACATTCAGCTTCACTTCCTCTTGGCTGACCAGCTTGCCCTGCTGAACACTTCTGCAGAATCTTCATCATAACAAACATGGTTTCTCCAATCTTCTACAGAATAATATTAGAAACAAGTATCTTCAAGTTTCCTAATCCATCTCCTTGACATATTTACTGATGAGGTATTTTCAATATGGTCTCATCAACGTAAACCATTTCTGTCGAGAGATATACACTAGCAGCTCCTTCTGTTGTCATGCAACTATGTCTTGCAACTATGTCTTGCTTAAAACACATGACAACACACCTTACTCACCACCACACACATTGTTGTGGCTGCACACCTCACACTGCCTGTGAGGAACTAGGCTACTGCTAACCCACAGCAGTGCCTGTTGTGCCAGACAGCTATGTCATTACTTTGGTAATGACATCCATGACAGCTGTCCTTTCTTCTACTGCTAACCCACAACAGTGCCTGTTGTGCCAGACAACTATGTCATTACCAAAACATAGCAGCCCCTGCTGTAGCAGACATGATGTCATACGATCAATGTCATGACATTCAGTATGACATTCATGACAGCAGTTCTGTCATCAACTTCTTCTGCATCCATGACCGCAGTTCTGTCATCTGCTCTTGATAGCTCCTGCTGCACCAGATGTCAACACATGACATCAGTTCTGTTTTCAGCTCCTGCTGCACCACTACTCCTGCTGTTTCTCACACATGACAATAGTTCTGTCATGACAGCAGATGAATGTCGTGCTGGATGTCACGACATTCAGCATGACATTCACATTAAAACACTCCACAATAGTTCTTTCACCAGCTCCTACTTGCTTCTTTAGTGATGTCATAACTCTGGTAATGACATCCTGCTTAACATTAGTGCAAAATCTTGTTTTACCACAATTTAGCCAATCATGGAACCATGGACAATTCTATATCATTGAACCATGGAACTAACAAATTTAGTTAAGAAAATATTTGTAAAGGTTAATAATTTTAATTATGTTAAATGGAAATTAATCATTTTTTTATAAATGAAAGACGAAACGAACACAACCCAAGGTGTGTGCCTCAAGAACATTCGTTCAAGGATCCAAAGAGTGCTAGACCCCAAGAATTCACTCCGTTCATTATTTAATTAAGAAGATATTTTAATGTTATGTTTTTATAAGAGACAAAATTTAGGTTGCGAATTATTAGGTGTTGAACTAAATCAACTCAAATTAGGAGCCATAACAACGAATAAATTGCCTATCAAACCATTGACTAGTTAATTAATTAAATATGATATGATAAAAAATCATGATAATTATGCCGAGAAGAGAAAAAAGTTGAACATCCCATTATGCTATTATTATTATTGTCATCTTAATATTTAAGCAATATACCAAGGTGGTAACAAAAATAAGCAAATAAGATTTTGTAAATAGACTAGGTGTGGACATAAACCAATAGGGTCACATTATGGAGGCCCCAAAGGGTGGCCATCTTCTCCAATTCGAACTGCTCCAGAGGCCCAAACTCTCCTCACATCAGCTTGCGCAAGAAACAAAGGGAAAGGTGGGGAATAAGGAAAAGTCTACTTGGTTCTTTTCAAGAAAAACGTGGCAGACAACAAAATAAAGTGTCATTAAGCGTGCATGTGATATTGATCACACATAGGGAAAGAAACAACAACATTCAAGGCTTTAAAATAAAATAAAAATGCTAACGGTTCCAAACTCATTTCCCTATTTCTCAGATTCAAACTAAACACTCCTATAGCCTCTCTCGTCTTCCAAAATCTCTCTCCCTTCTCTTATTCTCTATCGTAATCGTCCTTTTCTCTCTCTGCTTCAAACCATAATCAACAAAAATTGAAACAACAAAACCCTCCACCTGAATCCGTGACATATCAAAGCAGATTCGTGCCAAAAACCCTATCAGCATGAAAACAAACCTACTGACACATTAAACCCACATCCATCATATATTTTAACCCAAAGATTATATGCTAAAGCTTCTAATCCCTAGTTTCAGAATCAGCAAAACAACAAAAATCAAAGGGGAAAAACACGATTCAAGGCATGTTCTCAGCAGAAAAATGAATGTTAAGTGTAGAAAGGGCATACAAAATGATTCGCCGACGTTTAAAAGTTCCAGCGAGTTTCGGGTGACAGCAAGAATAGTACCTCAGGTATGAAATATTTTCTCTCTTCTTCTATTCTTTTTTTTCGTTTCTTTACTGAGTCTTGAAGTGTCTAACTTTTCTTTAATCCATAGGATCATCATCCATTTGAATTATAAATCTTTTTTTTGAGTTCTATATGTGATGTTTTTTTTCTTGTCATTTTTTATCTTGATCCAGCAACCGTTTATGGTCTTGGGTTCATTGTATGAGGATAGTTTTCCTGTAAGACCTAGTGTTATACTGCTTTCTTCATCATATAGTTAGAAGATCCTCTTTGGATTGATGATGTCCCAATTGGATGCTTGACGTTAGGGGTGTGCAAAAAAACCGGTTCACAAGAACCAAATTTGAAAATATGGTGCACCGATTTCAAAAGTCCATATTATTTGGTTTTACTAAAACCATTAAAAACCTGTGTCCACTTTTTAAAATCATGGTTAATCCATTTTTCAAACTCTTCGTCTTTTTTTTTTTTTTGTTAATGGTCATATATATATATATATATATATATATATATATATATATATATATATATATATATATATATATATATATATATATATAAATATATATATAAAAGGGTGTGAAAAATAACCGTAAAATAAATTCCTATTCAAATTTTAAAATTCAGTCCAAATTTATATTTTAAATTTGGTGGCCCATTTATCAAATTAAAAAAAAACGGTAACCGTTTGTTTCAAACCGGATTGAGATTCGGTAACCATTTTTCAATAAGCTTCAAAAACAAAAGTAGAATAGTTTGGGAAAATCAAGATCAACACCTATAATTTGCAATAAAATTGATTTGGTTTAAAGTAGAATAAGTTTAAGATAGATAGGTCGCAATAAGTTTAAAGTAGAGTAAGTTTCACGATTAATTGATAAATCAATTCAACGTACTTCTCGATTAATTGATTTAATTCACGATGAAAAGGAATTAGTCTAATTCTAGATTTACATTGAATAGTTTAAAGTTTAAGATATATGGAGTATTGATTTAATTCAATGTAAAACTGAAATAAAATTGATTAATTGATTTATATCAATTATTTGATAGTTTGCAATAAATTTAAAGTAGAATAAATTTCAGGTGGTTTATCAATTATTTGATAATTTGCAATAAAATTAATTTTTTTTTTAAAATTGGTTTTAAAACTGATTTTTTTAAAGAAAATAAAAAACTAGTTTTGAGAAAAACCAGTTTAAAACTGGTTTTTTAAAAAAACTGTTTTTTTTTTAAAACTGGTTTGAAACCGAACCAATCCACTTGTAAACCGGTTTTATATAAATGGTTTTAAGATCCAAATCAAATCATATATGTGGTTTGGTTTGGTTTGATTTATAATCCATGCACACCCTTACTTGATGCTTTCTCGAGTCGATATTTTGTTAAAACTGTAAGCGCATTCTTTGGTAATTTGGACTTGTCTAGGTAATACTACTATTTTGATTTCTTTTATTCATGTTGGATTTCTGCTGATTTTGGTTATAACTTGAAGAAATGGAGAATTGAAATGTTGTTTGAAGGGATTGACAAGGTTGCGAATGGCCTATGTTGTTCACTAGGAGAAATGGTTGGTAAGCTTGTTGTACAATGCTTTGGTGTGAATTATTGAGCTTAAACTAATCCCTTGCATCTCTTTATTTCGTATGTACTTGGTGCGGCTTCTTGAAGGATGAAAAATGCGAGAGAGCTTACTTGGTAGCATCGTCATCGTTCTAGATGGATGGCTTCATACAACCTTACAGCAGTTTTCATTTTTCTTAAAGAGAAAAACAACAATATGAAGTTATGTCTTATGGCCTATGCTTGGTAGTGACTTGTAGATATAACCATTCTTACAGATTGCTATAACCTTTGCCTGTATTGAACTATTATTTTTCTTCCTTTCATTTGCATGGTGTGAGTCTTCCATGTAGAAAGTGCTCAAGGGCTCAATTGGTTTGTAAATAGGGATAATTTACATCATGTCCTTGTGTTTTTTTTGTAATAAAGACTTAGTATAGAATTTTCTACTATGTACTGTTCAACTCAAACTGTGTGTAGCTTTGAGCCTCTATATGTATGCTGACTTTGAAACCGATTTGAAATCAAATGGACTTCGTGTCCGTCTTGCGACAATCCAGGAACTCTATAATTTTAATCTTTGTAGTGGATCCAAATTAATTCATGAATGTTATCTTTTTCTGACTTGTGATTGTGCATTGAAATGCAGAATTGTTGATGTAATATCACCCTCTCTTGAAGATAATTTGTGTGCTGCCTAAATCATAATCTGAGCTTTGTACTAAATGATTGAAAGAAAAAAAAAAACTAAGATAGTTCTCATGACTTGAAAGGGATCGCCATGTTGCACTAAATGATCTAATCACGAATTTGAAATAAAGCTTGAGTATAATCCGGAGATGGCTCAAACAACACAACGTGACTATTCATCATGGCTTTAGCATCAACTTGAAATATGGATCGAAATGATATTAATACCTTCAAAACTTAACAAGGAATGACCAAGTAGTTTAACCGATCTTGAAGCAATTTGAATCAAAGGCTTGTGAATTTGGACTCATGGCGTGAAAACAAATTGAAACAAACTTGGTATGAGTTGATCTTGAAACAACTTTTTAAAGCAAATTCCACACGGCTTGCAACAACAAATGATCATGAAGCCCAATCATGACTTGAGATTGTTTTTAAATGTTTTCAAATATTAACTCAATGTTTGACTTTTTGCTCTTGTATCCTGATAGTTTAGACCACCTTAATGCACTCATGCCTTACTCCAATAATTTCCCTTATATTTTACGGTGATTCACATTATGTCTCAAAAAAACAAACATGTAACGAGCCAAGTCTTGGAATATATCAGTCATGTGTTTTGGCTTGTGGCTTAATGACATTGTTTTTGAATAATTACTCCTTAGATGGAGAGCATATTCTACTTTTATCTCCATTTGAAATTAAACACCCATACAAAAATCTTGTGATTACCACAAACACATACCAGATCCCTAAAACCTAAATTTTAAAGGATCCTGGCCATAGGTTACAGAGCTCGGTATAAGAAAATGAGAGGGTAGGAAAAATTTGGGGTATGAAAGGCAGAACATTACTTGAGATTTCTTTCGTTGGCATCTATGGATGAACTCGACTAGATTCTCCTTCTATTTAGGATATGCTACCTTGGCATATTCTTCTTGTTTGAGACTGTCCATCCACCTCCATTGCAGACTCCTGGGTCATTTCGACCATGTTGACCCCAACGTTGGTATCTCCAACAATGTCCAACTCTTGTAGTTTGATTCTAAGGCCTTCAGTAGCCTTAGTTTTATTGTTAACTTATATGAAACCATCAGTAGTCTCTTGTGTTGTAATTACTTGGTTGGAATCCTCAGTAGTCCCTTTGTCGAAGCCTTCAGCAGCTTCCTTGATGAAACCCTAAGTGGTTTCTATTTTGCAATCATTAGTGACTTTCTTAGCGAAGCCTTCAGTAGCGTCTTCGTCGAAGTCATCAATAAGTTCTTGATTAAAGTTCCCAGCAACCTGGATGAAACCCCCAGTGGTTTCTTTGTTAGAGTCCTCAGCAATTCCTCTAGTGAAGCCATCATCAGCTTCGACCATTACAACATCACTGGCGAAGTCATCAGCAACTTCCACCATGTTGCCCATAAATAGTTCTGAGTAATGTGCATCTTCTATAGGGAGAGGGTCAGAGTCTATCTTCATTTGATTCTTTGACTTGTCGGCGAACTTGAGTTTTCCCTCCTTGATGGAATTTTGAACAAGATCCCTGAAAAGAAAGTATTGAGAAGTTTTATGACCCAAAAAATTATGGTATTTACAAAACCCTATCTTTTTCCTTTTCTCTAAAGGAGACATTTTAGCACTATGGGGTACTATCATTTGACCATCTTTAACTAACAAATCAAAGATTTCATCACATTTTGTGACGTCGAAGGTATAGGTTCTCTTAGGGATCCTATCATTCCCCTCTGATTCGGCTGGATTATTCCCATTCGACGGTGTTAAAACTTTACAGAAATAAGGTGGGCCTTATTTTAGTTCAGCAAGGTCAATTTTATTCTCGTCGAAAAGGGATCAGTACTAGTTTCTTTTTCATCTTCGTCGAATTCGACGTAAGCTACCCTTTCTTTTCTATTCTTGTTTGCCCTAGCTTTCTCATCCTTCAGGAGTTCTACCTATCGAACACTGTCAACCAACTGGGCCATGTCTCTCAAGTATAGGGTATCTAATTTCTTCCTAATTGAGTAGTCAAGGCCACCAGCGGCCAACTCATGCTCAGACACCTATGTAAAACACCTAGCCTTAAGCAGTCGAAACCTATTCAAGTAATCGTTTATTGGCTCAAACAATTTTCTCTTAATGTTGGCCAATTCTTTCAAGCTTATCTTCGACTGTCCTATATAGAACTGTTCATAGAACAATCTCTCCAATTGAGTCCAAATGTGGATCGAATTTTCTGGTAGTGTGGAAAACCAGGTAAAGGCATTTTTAGTAAGTGAACTTCGGAAATATTACATCCTTAGGTTCTCATTATTAGCAATCTCGCTTGCCTCTGTTATGTATCTTGCCACATGTTCGACTGTGGACTCACTAGTATCCCTTGAAAACTTAGTAAATTTAGGGACTTTCCATCTAGGAGGTAATTTTGTTTGTAGAACATACTCCGCCAATGGTGATGTATATCTTGGCACATTTCGTTGAACTTGGTTAATTGTGGGGTCTTCTTCCAAGATTAACCCTGGGTTTTCTCTTACCCATTCTCTTTGGGGCTATCGAGGAGGTTGAGGGACACCAAAGAAATAAGCAATGCGCGTCATTTGCGCTATTGTTGGTTCATTTGCATAGTATTTTGAATTAAGGGGTTGAATATGACACCCATTTGTTGGGCAAGCATTTGGACCATCTCATGATTACTTTTGTCCATCTGTTGCCTTATCACTACTGCAGAAGTGTTATGATATTAGGTATCTGGGTAGGAAATTATATCCATAAGGGCTGGCTAATTCGACCCATGTTATTGATACCTGAACCAGATACTTGTAATGGTGAAGTTATGTTCACCACTGGGTTTGAGAACATTGATGAAGAATTATTAAACTTGTCATTACTGATGTGGGCATGCCATAAGGTTGTTCACGCCTTATTGGAGGCATCGAAAATCCAGGCCCACTGGGCGTGCCAATTTGTTTACCATGAAAATTGGTAAACAACCGCTTGTCTTCCAAAAATTGATTTACTTGCAGGATCAACCAGTGAATCCTAAGGACATAGGTATTGTTTCAATATCTTTTTGTAAAGTTGAAGAACACTTCGATAGTGTTCATGTTATAAAGGTTTGTAATAAAGTTTCATAAAAAGGATAAACTTTGTATAAATTGGTAAAAGAAATGCAATCAAGAAAACTTCAAAGTAAAAGTGCAGTAAGATATAAATGATAAATGGAAAGTAAATTTCTATTGAAATAAATGTGGTGTTTCAAACGTACATTTCTCAATGAAAAAACTTTTTCTCACTTGACTTAGATACTTTGAGTGAATTTTTGAGTATTTGTACAATAACGAACACACAAAAATCCTAACACTAAGACTCCTATTTATAACAAGTCAAAATAACTGTCTACAACAGACATTTCTCCAAAAATTTACATGTTTCGCTCCGCATGTCTTCATTTCACCACGGCTCTCCACACGTCTCTCTTGAGAAACAGATAAGGACAAAAGACAGTTATTTATCCGTATTTGAATTTCAAAACTTCTGTTGAAAGAAGACTTCAAACATCCCATGTCAAAGTTGCTTTCTACACTTAGAAAATATTTCTAAGTATTGTCCAGACATGTCTCCTTCAAGGAAACTACTTCGACCAAACTTCTCACACAAGTTCCTGTCAAAGTCATCAAAATTCAAGAAACTTGATTTTCATTTAGTGTCTTTAAACAAAAGTCTGGCGTCGAAATTTTCAGCCAACAGGAATAGATATTTTTTCGTGGAATTCCTCTCTGTCTCCCCTCTCTTATGCAAAATATGGCTCTTTTGCAGAGAAAATTCTAAGTAATCTAGATCAACAATTTGTGAGGTTTTTGTGTGAAGAAAATGTGAGTGGAGTGAATGTGAGTCAGTCGAAACCAATAATTTGTTAGAAAGGAATGAGTAAAAATGTGGCATTGATGAGAAAATGATGAAGATATTTTGTGATATGTTTTTTT
This sequence comes from Lathyrus sativus, assembly GCA_963859935.3. Lineage (NCBI taxonomy): Eukaryota > Viridiplantae > Streptophyta > Magnoliopsida > Fabales > Fabaceae > Lathyrus > Lathyrus sativus. The sequence goes on from OZ012739.1 coordinate 424,676,950, forward strand.
CTACCAATTTAATCAAATTATTAATTAAAAAAACAAAATTAATTAACTAATCAATATTTGGTTAAATATATGTTACCTTCGTTATTATGAGTTTTGGTTTAATTCTCTTCAGTTTTTTTTTGTGATCCCCCTTAAAATATTAAGATTTTCTTTATAAAGCTCCCATAACTCTACTATTTTAGTCCAAACTCCACTGAACTTTTTTTAATTTTTTATTTCTTATTTAAAAATTCACATGAAAATATTTTTAAATTTATTTTTTTTTAAAATATTTTTTTCATTTTGTTTTTAAATTAGAAAGTTAAAAACCAATAATTTGTTAAAAAGGAATGAGTAAAAATGTGGCATTGGTGAGAAAATGATGAAGATATTTTGTGATATGTTATTTTCTACCCATTTAATCAAATTATTAATTAAAAAACAAAATCAATTAACTAATCAATATTTGGTTAAATATATGTTACCTTCATTATTATGAATTTTGGTTTAATTCTCTTCAGTTTTTTTTTTTTTTTTGTGATCCCCCTTAAATTATTAAACTTTTTTTTTTTAATTTTTTATTTCTTATTTAAAAATTCACATGAAAATATTCTTATATTTCTTTTTTTTTTATTTATAATTTTTTTCGTTTTTTTTTAATTAAAAAGTTAATTAAACAATTTTTATAATAAATACATTAGACTTCAAATTCTCTCAACTTGATTTCTATTTAGTAGTATAGATAAGTGTTTGTTTTATAAACACTAATCTTTTGTTTATATAAAACGATGTGGGACTCTATGCTGGAATGCTCATACATTTTCTCTAATTGTTTTGCCTGCGTGTTTTTTAAAGCAGCCTTTGTGCATCAAGTTATTCACTTGGAATATTGACTACAAAAACCAAATTTATAATGATGTGATTTAATCTATCATGGTGTGATTTGAGCAATCTTGTTTTTCAATCTATAATACAAGTAGTAAAATACATCATTGCTTGTGGAACATCAAGCTCAATTGGCACCAAACAAAATTAGTCTAGAAGTGAGTGAGCACGAAGAGGTTAAAGTAGAAGATGAAAACAATTATGGTCATTGTACTCATTGATTGGACTCACATCAGTGTCGCAGCTTCTCACGTATTCACTTCCATTACAGTAAGAGTTCATAGCTGCTAGAAAAGCATGATCATGGTTACTAGAATAGCAAGCTATATGTTCACTTTCATAACATGTATGTTGGAACTTTAAAAGTCACACTATCCAAAGTAATGATATCTCACGTGGATTTAATAGTTGCTATTACAATAGCAGGGTCTATAAAAAAATTTCACTTCCAAGAGAATATAACATTTTGAATTAAAGAAGCAATAATGTCTTTCAACAAAAACTTTAATATTTTCAGAGTAGAGAGAAGAGGAAGAATCAGAAGCACCATTATAAAAACGGTATTCCTCTTACCAACACACAAAAAGCATCATCAAAGAATCAAAATAAGTTCCAACAATGTTGTCCAGAACCAAGAAGCTATAGAGGTCCAACATTTTGTCTAGGTCTAAGAAGTTGCAGAGGTCCAACAAGTTGTCCAAGTCCAAGAAGCTGCAGTCGTCAACAAGCTATCAAGGTCCACGAAGCTGTAGAGGTCCAACAAGTTGTCTAGGTCGAAGAAGTTGTACAGGTCGAAAAAGGTGTCCAGGTCCAAGTGATTGTGCATAGAAGAAGAAACATGAGGAGAAGAAGAACAAGGAGAAGAATAATGAGGAGAGTTATCTTCAATTCTTCTTCTGATGATGAAGCACCTTATACTTGGAGTAACTTTATGTCATCTAGAGAATTTAACTTTGATTATTAAAAATGAAAGTTTCTTCATTGTCTTCAACATGCATAAGTTTTTGTTGTCTTCAATATGAATCATGGACCTATGAAAAATGCACTTTGAATGATAATGCACTTTGATTTAATGTTTGTTAATTTTTGTAGATTATGTTTGTTAAAAGTATAGCATGAATCATTTTCTTATTATCTCGAAACCACCCATTTCAAACCAAGCTTTGAACATAACCTTTGCATCTTCTTATTGTCTCGATACCACACATTTTGAACACATGTTGGATTGCATTGGTAGCAGAATCACAGTATGAATTTATGGAACAATGGATGGATGATGCCCTGGTTAGGAACTATTTTTACTGTATATGCATGCATGCATGTATTGTGTTATTGAATTAGTTGGGTTCACAAGCACTAGAGTCTCACATCGTTTGTGGGTTAGCAAATATTAGTGTATATATAGCTTTTTCACACAGCAAGTATTGGGTCGCTGCTGAAAAACTTGGGTATTCAGCCCAAGTGTTATATTTTGCAATTAAAAAATATTTCCACATGGATTTTTAAATAAGAAATAAAAAATTAAAAAAGATCCATGTGAACTACCACGTCACCCAGAAATAGAATTTTGGCTGAAATAGTGGCCATGAGGGCTTTACAGATGGAATCTTGATATTTCAAAGGGGGAATCACAACAAAAAAATCTTGAAGGGGGTTAAACCAAAATACGCTATAATGGCAGGGGGTAACATATATTTAATCCACCAATATTAAACAAGTCAATTTTTTAATGATTAGTAAAATTTTTGTTTTAATTATTTGGATAAAAATGAATTAAAAAACCAACTAATCTAATTCAGGGAGGTTATGACAGTTTTGGCAGGGAGAGAAGACAGCGTTCAATGGATTTCCGTCACTAAAAATGTCATCCCACCTCAAGTAAGCGGTCATGCTCAACCTCAGCCCGTACGGATCCCAGTTGAGGCCCCCGTTATTCAAGAGCATCCCATTGTTCGAGATGGACATTCCTTACCACATGACGCTATTAAGTATCAAAATTTTGCATGCTCAGAGCCAAATTCCCAAGGGGAAATCCCAGTGAGGAAGACCAAGAGATCAGAGGTTATTGAGATTTCTGAAAAGTACCGCGTGCTGGATGAAAGACTTAAAGCTATAGAGGGGCATAATGCTTTTGATATGGATACTTTAAACATGTGTTTAATGTACCCGACTTTTAGAAGTACAAAGGCGATAACTGCCCAAAGCACCATTTGGTGATGTTCTGCTGAAAAATGACCTCCTATGCTCTCGATGATAAGCTAATGATTTATGTTTTCAAGATAGTTTGAGTGGGCATCGTTGAATTAGTACATGGAATTAGAAAGAAGTCATATTCGGTCATGGTCATACCTAGTTAACTCTTTTTTGAAGCAGTACTAATACAATTTGGACATGGCTCCAAGTTGCTTCCAATTGAAAGGCCTATCTCAAAAGAGTAATGAGTCGTTCAAGAAGTACATCCAAAGATGGAGAGAGTTTTTCGTTTGCGTTCAACCGTTGATCTTAAAGAAAGAGTTAGTTGACATGTTCATGGATACCTTACAGGGCCAATACTTTGAAAGGATGGTAAGCAATGCATCAGCAGACTTCTCTGACCTGGTGAAAGTTGGAGAACGCATGAAGAGCACCCTTAAAAGTGGAAGACTCCAAGGTGTCTCGAGTGTGCAGGCTATTGAGAGTGAATCCCTTAGTGATTCCCAAGAGGAAGAGGAGGATGAAACTGATTCAATCTCAGAAACTCACCAAGCTTCACAAACTCTGTCTCTGGTTCCCTATTACCAACATCCATATGCGGAGCTTGTTCAATGCCAGCAACCATTACCTCCCGGTCCTCAGTACCAGCAACCATGACAAGGTCTACCGAGTCAGCCAGCTTAGGTTCTGCGCCAGCGTCAACGTCAAAATCATTGGACTCAAAATCCAAACAATCAACATCGACGTCAAAATTAGGATAGACCTCCACACCGGCATGAAAGAGAGACTCTCCAGATCGACCCTATCCCAATGACGTACAATCGATTGTGGTCTCACTCGGTCCAAAGTTCATCAATAGCTCCTAGAAAGATCAGATCCATGAATTATTCATTCCCTCCTTGGTAATACTCAGATATCCAATGTGAATTTCATGATGGACTAGTGGGCCACTCAATCGAATAATGTAAGGTCTTCCAAGAAGAAGTGCAAGACCGGATCAAAAAAGGGCAGCTGACTTTTGATGGCCCTGATGTGGTGAATAATCCATTTCCCTAATGAGTTCGAAGACTTTATGAGGTACTTCGCAGAGCCAGCAAGTCGAGAAGAAAATATCGTCCTCAACACTAGCAATCGTTTTGATGTTTCAACTTTTCCTTTGTATTTTCTTTGCATTTTAAGCATTGTTGTTTTTCTTTAAATGGTAATATTAATGAAGTGATCATGCACTTTCTGAATCGACCCATTCATATTCACTCATCTTTTCCATTTATTCAAAAACAAAAACAAAATATTTCTCCCATTTCACTTTCTTTATCACACTGTTGATTAGCAAAGATTTGAGGGAGGATGATGAAAACCTGATACCTGAAATTACTATGGCATGCTTTTGAATAGAACTTTACTGATAACGTAAGGCGTTATTTCTAACCCCCAAACACCGGAGAAATAAGAAGTTAATCCCTAGTCAACCACTTTCAGTCTAGAAGTTGGTGCTTCCTTCGAATTTAAAAAAAAACACTCTTAATTTTAACCAAGGGCAGAGTAGTTGTGTTCAGATAGTTTGATTGTGCATTCAATCTTCAAGAGAATCCTTCCAACTCTATAGACCCTCCAAAGAGGTTCAACGTCATGTTTTTCTTTGCACACACCTTGAAGTGTCGAAGAAGCTGAGAAAAGCCAAAATTTTTGTAGTGGTTGTTCCTCAATAACCAATAACATGGCAGTCACAATATTTCAAAAATACAAATCAAAAAGAAAAAACTCGCTAAGTCAAATACCACAAAAAAGCAACTTAGGAAAAATCAACTGAAAGCTTCAAAGAAGTGATTCAGGAACAAATTATGGATCAAAAAAAAAAGAGGTCATCAAAGTCCTCAGCAAAGACAAAATAAGGTGACTTCCATTTCAAGAAATCTTATCTTGAATCTTCATCTTCACTCTTATACCTTCAAACCCTCTTGGTAATTGAATGTGTGTGTCAATTTAAAAGAATGTAGGACTGTGAATGTCCGGACAAAATTGGGGTATGACATGATCAAAGTGAAAATGAGCGCGTAAGCACACAAAAAAATAAGTGTACCAAAATAATGTATGGATATATAATTTAGTAAAAAAAACAGTTGCAAACCCAAACCTAAAAACACTGTTCTCTAGTTTAACGTGCGGTTAAGAAATTGATTCAACCGATCAGTCTGCAAAACTAAAATTTTATTCTAGACAAAATAAAATAAAATTGGTTGCTTGAAAATGAAATGCCCAGAAAAAATTAGGATATAATTTTTATCCAATTATTTTAATTAATAATATGTCTAAATTTTTGTCAGGGTTACTTGTAATACCCTAATTTTTACCCCTAAGATCCCATATTTCATTTGCATCATTACATACGCAAACAAGATCATACTTTATGGTTCTCCCGGCACCCTTGTGTGTTTCTTACTTGCTTTTTATTGTTTATGTTTACTAACCTCTAACCAAAATACCAAAAATATTTTGCAATTTTGCTTGTTTCCTCTTCTTTGTGTGTTTAGGGTTTTGCAGGGAGATTGATGGCAAGGACATTCATTCGAGTCTAAATCAGATGGAAGTTTGACCTCATCTTGGTCAAACTATCAAGAGATTGCTTCAAGTGCAAATTGGTTGTGGTAGTGGGCTATTTTCTCAAGCAGTGATTGTCCAAGACCATGTTGTCTTGTGCTAAAATTCATCAGGCTATTAAGAAGTGATTTATGAGACTCAGAAAATTATGGAAAAGTTCAAGTGGATTCAAATGAAAGGTTCTTTAGTTGTAAACTATTCAGTGGTCCAAGATTTGTTCATTCATTTTATCAAAAGGTTACTGAAGAAATCTCAAGTGTGGATTTTGGGTCAGATTTAATTAAGTCAATATGATTTACAACACAATCAAATCCACGTGAGCAAGTTAATGCTACATGTAATGCATGAAGCCTTACCATCAACAAAAAAAAACTCAGCATGTGATAAGCAGAACTCCCCAAATAGTTGTAAGAGTGCTGAAGATAAACACATTCATAGGGAGTCAAATTTTTTTCAGTTATAGAATCTCGAGGTGAAAGAAATGTGCAAAAGACGGACGAGTCAATTGAGAAAAATATTAGTGATAGTCAACCCTTTGAGGAACAGAAGTCTTGTAGTCCCACTATTAATCCAAAAGAATCAACACACCTTGAGCCACAACCACCTCCTGATGAGCTGCTTTCAATGGAAGAAGATATGGACATTTGTGATACCCCTCCTCATGTCCCTGCGGTGACAGATTTCTCATCAGGAAAATGGTTTTACCTTGATTACAGAGGTGCAGAAAAATCCTGCCAAATTATGTGATATTAAGTTCCTTGTTGATGAAGGGGTACTAATGTCAGATCACTTTATCAAGCACTTGGATAGTGACAGATGACCAATAGTTGAAAATGCAGTGTCACCATTGGCTGCTCAGAGTTTCCCGTCCATTGTGGCAGATACAATAACTCAGCTTGTAAATCCTCCAGAAGCTTCTGGTAATATTTTGGCCGATACTGCAGATATTCAATCTGGTCCTGAGAATTATCTGGAAAAGTCGGGCCCCTCGCTGCTGCCACGTGGACACCCTAGCCCTAGCGAGAGTGTGCTTACATCTGAACTTTCAGACAACTTCTACATTGATGAAAGAGTTCAAAATCTGTTAGAGGGTTATGATGTCATTCTTGGGTTGGAACTTGAGGCAGTAAAAGAAGCTTTGCAATTGAAATTTGAATATGCAAAGGAAGATGGATTAGGAGACTATGAAGGTTTTCCTTGGCATGTTTCCTATCCTAGGGAAGTTTGTGATTCTAGTACTAATTTAGCATCAAGAGATTCAGAATCTCAGTTAAGTATAGACAATATGGATAATGGTTTGGCATTCCTAAGGATTGGTTTTCTACCCATTGGCCATGCAAAGGTGGTGACTGGAAGAAGAACGATGATACCCACGATCGATGTTATAGAAAAAAAGTTGTTCTAAATAATGGTTTTCTATTGTGCCAAATGCCAAAGTCTGGATGTGAAGATCCTCGATGGCCTGAAAAAGATGACTTGTATTTTCCTTCTCAAAACAATAGGCTTGATCTCCCTTTGTGGGCTGTTGGTGTTGATGATTGGCTTGATTGCAATGTTGCAAGCAAGTCCATTCAAAGTAAGCTTTCTTCTGTCAAAGGAATGAAGGGAAATGTTCTTTCAGTGGTAAGGATAAATGCATGCCTTGTCAATGATCAGGGATTGTTGCTCACTGAGTCACACCACCAGACCCGAGTCAAGGATAGACAACATCCAAGGTCAGCTCGGCCATTCACTTCAACCTGTGATAGTAAGAGATCATCAACTGAAGAAGACTCTCGATCAAAATTAGTTAGTGATCAAGGTTCTTACCAATGCATGGAGTCCATTAGTGTCCCTAAAGACCATCTCTGTACTATCCAGGAGTTGCAGCTACATTTGGGTGACTGGTATTACATTGATGGTTCTGGGCGCGAGAAAGGGCCTTCATCATTTTCAGAGCTACAATATTTAGCAGATCAAGGAATTGTAAAAAGGCATAGCAGTGTGTTTAGGAAATGGGATAAACTTTGGGTTCCTATTACCTCTACTGCAGAAAATTCAGATGTCTGTCTCATGAGCCACCAAAAAAGCAGTTCAACATTGGGTGCATGCTCTCAAGGTGTTTCATATGGTGGATCTTACACAAGTTCAAGTATGTTTAACAGGATACACCCTCAGTTTGTTGGTTTTACTCGTGGGAAGTTGCACGAACTGGTTATGAAATCTTACAAAAGCCGGAAGTTACGTCTCCACCTATTCGAGCAGAATGTGAGAAGCTACCAATTCTGCCTGTTTCAAATGCCAATTTAATTTCAGTGCGCCAGGGATTGATGCAACATCCTTTCCGTCAAAATCAGTTCTAGATGCATCACCACATTCAAAGCTCATGTCTTCATTGAGTGATAATTCTCGACAGTTTCAGTCCCAAAATTCTAAGTTGAGCTCAGTTATCCAAAGATTAACTAACAGGGTATCCGCAAGTTTAAATAACAGTGTCATTGTTGGTCAATTGAATTCCTATCCAGCTTTCCAATCAGCCATTCATGGAGAGAAATTGAGTCATGAATCAGTTGGGGAAACATCACATATAATGGTCTCTTATGACACCCATGATAGCTCCCGGTTCGTCGCGAATGATGGCCAATTTTTCTTCCACAGCTTCCAATCAGATTCAGTTCCTGCTCAACTCCTTGAACAAAGTCAACTTTGATTCCATTCTCCAGCAACAAAACTCCAGTCCTGCACCAGAGGAACTGAGTCCATCTGAAATAAGTGAAATATGTGACTACTTCAGCCGTCGGGTGGCATCCGAGCCCTATGATGCTTCTCGTGTTGCTTCATTCATAACCACGCTCACCTTACCTATACCAGTTTTGAGAGAATTCTTGAAGTTAATTGCTTGGAAGAAGGGATTAGCTCAGGCACAAGTTGGAGATGTCGTTTCAGCTCAAAAACCACGAATTGAATTATGTCTTGAAAATCATGTTGGGTTGAACGGGGATGAGAACGCAAATAGCTCATCTGCATTTAGAAGTAACATCCATTATGATCGTCTGCACAATTCAGTTGATTTTGCACTTACTGTTGTTCTAGATGAAGGAAAATTGCGATCTAAACGCAGCGGAAAACAAAAATTTTCCTTTAGTGATCCTCACGAATGAGCATGGTCAGTGATAGAATCGTTACCTCTTTGTGGCGATTCAGATCTTTGATGCAGCGATCACAAACGTTGATGAAGTGCAACGCCTCTACTCAGTCCACACGAACAGCTTCCGGTCACAGTGCTAGCTGCTTACGAACGGAATTATTTGAGTGAGAAAAGAGAATCAAAAACGAAATTGAATCAAATGAAAGCTTCATCACAAGGGTTCCTTTTATAGACTCTCTTGTGGGCTGCGGGCTAAAACCCTAATTCACATGATCCATAATAATATTATATATTATTATAATAACTATTATTATAATAAATATATTTATTTTATTATTATTTTATAACCATTATAAAATAACAATAATTATTATTATATTATCCGAATTTCTATTTTTCACTTAAGTGCACCGTACCTTACGGTGTTCCTTTGATTTCTCTATCTCTCATCAAACTGTCCTTATGTGTGTGACCCTGTAGGATTTCGTAACGTTGGTAATTATATTAAATTATATATATTTAACATAATAAACAGTAAGCGGTATCTAGCAACACATCACTGCTACCCAAGTCACGAAAATGTCATGTGATCTGACAAAACCTTTTTCGTGATAATATATGTTTGTACAATTACCCTTTTGCCCCTATGTCTATATTGAACACAAGGCATACACTGTGTCATCCTTGTCCAGTTCAATATTGGGCCCTTAGACATTTCTCCTGTTATGCAGGATTGGCAAATTCCATCTAGGACACTCATGTCCCTCAGCATGCTTCGTGGAGTGCCCATCAACTGTCTTTATGATCATCCAGTTACGGATAATGTTTGATCAGCAATAAAGCACCTGACTCTACATCTAGGGTCCATAGTGGTTTCAGGTCGAAGGGTGGTAATACACCATTATCACCATGAGAATAACTTATGACACTTTGCATAACATACTATGTAGTATTCTCATAGCGGGTCAATCCGGTATAAATATTACTCCTAATATTTATACCTATGTCAAGACTTGATAACTCTTTATCCATGATCCATGAGATGTGATCATCAATCTATCTTCATAATAGTCTCAATGCTTTTAATGTTATCCCACTTTGCAATAAAGCTTGACTACGGATATTTTAAGAATAATGTCTTTATGTTTAATGGGATCTCATGATTAAGTCACACTTAACATTTCATTAAACAGACTAACTATTCTAGGGACTTTATTATTCTGAAAGACAAACATAATAAAGAAATGCCTTTTATTATTAAACGAATAATCCGATACAAGTACCAAAAAGTATTGGCCTCTAGGGCTTACACCAACACTAGATTCTGCTCACATCCCACACGACAATGCTGCTGGTGGTGCTGCTTGGTTGCCTTACTGTGTTTCTGTAAGATTGAGATATTCATTCAGTGAAAGTGTTAATGTATCCTTTCTAGGCATGAGTGGTAGCCATGGTGGGAGGGCATGTTGGTCGCATGTTGCCATTGGGAAGCAATGCTCAAACCTGTGTGTTTCAGCTCTTTCAGAGTCAGAGGAACTACTGTGCTGCAGTGAGATGCATGGAACCTCAGGTGGTTCCCACAAGTTCTGGTTCTGTGTAAGCATACAAGCAATTGAGATTGCTAAAGGCATGCATTCTGATGCTATTCAGGATTGGTGTTTGGTGGTCAAATCCCCACTAACGATTAGCAATTTTCTTCCCCTTGCTGCTGAATATTCAGTTCTTGAAATGCAATCAAGTGGTCATTTTCTTACATGTTCAAGAGGTGTATTTTTATCTGGAAAAACAGTGCAAATATACAGTGCTGATATTAGGAAACCTTTGTTCTTATCATTGCTTCCACAAAGGGGTTGGCTTCCCGTACATGAAGCTGCTCTTATATCTCATCCTAATGGGAATCCATCAAAAACAATTAGTTTGAGAAGTTCAATATCTGGAAGGGTTATCCAAATTATTCTTGAACAGTAATATTTGAGAAGCAATGTGTTCTACAAGGTCTTCCACATGGCAAGCAAAAGTGTTGACGCAGATCAGAGGATAACTCAAGACTTGGAGAAGTTAACCACAGACTTGTCTGGACTGGTAACTGGACTTGTAAAACCATCCGTAGATATTTTGTGGTTTACATGGAGAATGAAGATGCTAACTGCTCAAAGGGGAGTCTACCATTTACCCTGCCAAATCCACTATCAAAGGCAACAGCAATGATCCAAGTGTTGAAGCCTGTGCTGAAAAGTTTGATGGAGAAAAGATTTAGTTGTCTGGCTGTTGTTTTGATGCACTCGTACACTTTCCCGCAGCATGAACAACAGGTTGAGAGGTTCGCACCAGATCTTTGACGCCTTATGCAAGCTTTCTGCGGATTCAAATGCCAACGTACACGTGCTGCAGCAGCTATCACTCGCCTCTTGCATTCTCAGAAAATTAATAATGTTGTTGCAGATTGTGTGAATCGTGTCGGCACTGTTCTTGCGTTAGTTTCCTTGTTGGACTCTTCTGTCAATGAATCTGTTTCCACATCAGAGGAGCTTGAACACGGATATTCTGATCGGGATGCTCTCGTGCGTAATTCAGGAGCTCGCCTTTCAGTTTCTGCATACGAATGCAGTCTCCAAATCATTTGAAAAAAACAGGGTAATATTACAACTGGAGATACTTATTCAAGCAAGTCAAAACTTACCCACGAGAAGCTTCATACTGAGCCATATTTCCAAGTCGTGCATATACGTCAAAGCTGACACGAAGTTGTGCTAAGAAATCCACGTCATGTTTTAGATTACGAATGAACTGCAAAGTGATAAAAGCAAAATGACGTCACGAGTTATAATTTGCAAATAAAAAAATGACATGAAAAATATCACAACAGGTCACGCACAACTTGCATCACAAAACGCAGAAAAAACTCACAAACGGCAATCACTTTCCCTCACTCTCAATCTATAAATACAACTCATATTCACTCATTTTGATTCAAGCTTGGAAGCCAAAATCACTCTGATATTTTTTCTCCTCAACTTCCCTCGCCAAAACCATTTCATACCATATTCACTCTTCTACTCTTTTCTTCCAAATTAACTTCAAACAGAGACCAATTTCAAACCAGAATTCATTCAGAAGAAGAAGAGAAGCAAGAGGAAGTTTGGATTGATTCTTACCTGTGACTTTGAAGGTAGTTCAATGGATTTTGTTTTCCCGATTCGAGTTCGTCTTTCTATATTTCCTTGAATTGTTGGTACTGTTGTGAAGAGCTTTTGATTACGATCCATTCTGTGTGACTTTCGCGTCCCGCCGCTTTGATTTGAGCAAGCACTGAAGCATCCATGGCCGTGAACAGTGCCGCGTGAGAGCTAGAAGAAGATGATGAAGCTATTCTGTTTCTTATTTCTTTTCCTTTGATTTTAGTTTTATTGTTTTTTTGTTTAAACATATCTTGGGCCGTGAGGCCTTTTTTTACTATCATCACCATTTTTTATTTACTTTAAACCTCTTTTTTTATTTTTTTTATTATTCAATTTCCTTTTAAGAATTTTCTAATATTTGTTTTCTTTTGAAATAATTTCTTAAAATAGTTTTTGTTTTGGATCTTAAATTTTGATAAGATCTCATCAATATCAATGGACTCTGGGTGTCGATTTTATCCACCAAGAGAGGTGATTGATATTGATGATGATTTAATCGATTTAAGATTCAAATTGAGGTTTCTTTTCATTTTTAATTCTCTTTCTTCTTCTTTTTATTTTTGATCGATGAAATTTATGGATCATAGATTGTTGATTATCAAGGTTGTTTAATCTTCATTATTTCAAATCTATGGACGAATAATCATTGAGATAATTCTCCGTACTTTGGAATAGTGATAGATTACCTTTGATTAATTGATTAAAAATCTTGATTATGATGAGATCACTACCTCTTTTCTTTTTGTGTGGCATGTTTTAGGAGAGTGATTTACATATCACTTCTCTAACATGTGTTAACACTAACATTATTATTGACCGGCCTCAGATAGTCGTGGTTTCTACATAAATCCGATTACGATTGCTTAACATAGCGCTAAAGTGTCCCTTAATCGGAAAATGATCATTCGTGGCTCAAACTTACGTTTAAAAGTCCAAGTATGTTTAGTTGCTTGTCTTAAGTCCAATACCTATGAAAATCATTGTTACGAGGCTTTGATTCTATCAATCCTCTAATGAGCTTTCATTAACCTTGGTCTAAGTGCAAGAATTAATCATCATTGATCATATGTTCTAACCACTAACCACTAATTCACTAACAATATCCTTGTTTAATTTTGTTTATATTCTCTTCTTACTCCTTATCTCTTACTTTTATGTTTCCATTTTATCATTTCATATCATATCTTTGTTTATGTTTATGTCATTTTTCTTTTGTCCACTTGGACCATACCTTGTTCAAAACACTAATAAAGGATAAAAATCTCTAAAAAAAACTCGGTGCTATTAACTTTGTGGTTATGCTCTTGGACTACTCTTAGACCTTGGACTTCATGGACCTTTGGACTTAGAATTAGGACTCTTATTCCTATGCTTGGAGTATTGTGGATCTTAGCCTTTATTTGGCTCGCTCATTAGCTTATGCTTTAAATCGGATGGAATTCTTTTTGCTTGCTATGGAGTGTGCTACAAGTCGGTTAGATTTTTCTTACCTCTAGCTTTTATTTTGGTTTCTAGGATAGTCACTTCATCTCCTCCCCTTCTTAAATTTTCAAAACTTTCTCCCTCTTTCAAAACTGCTTTCGCAATAAAACCTTGACTTTCGTCAAGTGATTTTCAAACTTTGTTCTTCTTAATAAAAGTCAATCAATGTTAATCATGTTTTGACCAATTTCAAAAGACATAAAAAATACAAAAACTCATCAACTCTTTTTGTGCCTTTATGCACTTTTTCACTTTAAAACTTTTCATAAAAGTTTAGACACAATTCATTTCTATAGTTGAGATGTAATTCTCCTATTCCCCATATTATTAAGACTTTGACATTTTCCACGTTGATGTTGAGTGATAGTCTTGTTGATAATCCAAGCAAATCCTCCATCTTTATGTGACACAGATGTTGTCTTAATACTCGTGGGTGAATAGTCGCAGTTTTCTCCTTAAAATGACGACTTGTCTTTACATCTAAAATCAATCAAAACCAACAAATTTTTGTCATTTGTACCACGAACTACGGGGTTTTGATCCCATATTGAACTTTGTGGGTACGTAGGCATGAGGCGATAAGTCTCTCCAAACACAAAAATCTAAAAAAATAATTCTCTTCTCATCTCTCCAATCTCTTTTCAAACAAACCATTTTCAAACCAAAAAACATAAATATTTCAAAGGGCTCCTATAGAGTACTATAGACGTTTTGGGTGCTAACACCTTCCCATTGCGTAACCAACCCCCTTACCCCGATCGCTGTCTCGTGTTCTTATTTTAGAACTATTTGGTTTTGTTCGCTCTTTTTCCTTTCCTTTTTTGGATAAAATAAAAGTGCGGTGGCGACTCTTGTTTTCTTTGAGTTAAGTTAATCAATAACTTACACTCACGATTTTTACCGCTACAGAAAAGTGGCGACTCTGCTGGGGATATTTAGGTTCCTAGTGGGTTTCGCCTACTTTGATTTATTTATTGTTTTTTCTTGTTTGTTTGACTTGTTTGTTATTGATTGTTCTGTTTTGGTGCCTGGTAATCTGTGTGGTGAGATAAGTCCTATACCCGGACTTGAGTGCACTTATGATAGGAGGGTGGTATAGTCTTGTTGGCTTACGTGGAGTAGTCCTTACTAAGCTGACCTGAGATCCCCCGCTCAGTGGAGGCCCCTTTGGAATTACTGATGTCTTACGAGTAGTCGTAATTGATATTACTTTTCCTGATTGGGAGCCTGAGAAGCTGAGGACCTTAGAACCCTTTAACCCATCTTGGCCTTATTAGGACGTGGTGCGGTGGCTGTTCAGGTGTAGACTTGAATTAGTCGTTACGCGATACCACACTCAGAGTTTCTCTTGAGAATATTGTTGGCTGACGAGTAGTCGTTTAAGCCGATAATATCCAAAAGATGGAATTATGACTCCGGGAACTTTTTAGAACCTTGTTCTACAGGTGATGATATAACCATAGTACATACCATTATGGGTTGGTTGGTTCTTACCTTTGGCTCCATGCTCGTGCCGAACCTTTGAACCTGTGTGCTTTGTATGTCTTGTTTGTGGATGTTGCATCTTGCACTCATGCATTCATGAGCATTGTGTTTCAGATTGTGAATTATATGAACAAAATGCAAACGCGCGCAGATGCAACAAAATAAAATGAGTGTTCCAAAATAATCTATGCGTAATATTGTTCAATATAAAAGACAGTTGTAGGCCCAAACCTGAAAATATTGTTCTCTGATTTTACAGGCAGTTAAAAAATTGATTTAACTGATCTGTCTGCAAATTAAAATTTTAATCTAGATAAAACAAAATAAAGCTGATTGCTTGAAAATAAAACGTCCGAATAAAATTTGGATATAACACATATCCAAATACTTTAATTAATAATATGTCTAAATTTTTGCCATGGTTACTATTTTAAACAAATATAATGTAAAATAAAACCACAAGCCATACTAAAACCCCTTTTTTGTTGAAAAGAATTCATCATTTATTATAAAAATATATATATTTTAATTGAAAGGGAAACAAAGATTTGTTAAGTTCTATGTTCTAGACGGGACATTCATGTACAATTATTAAAGTCGTTATGATCTAACAGTGAATATATCATTTACTATGTAAAATTTCCAATTAAAACACATTCAGTCTCGATTGTTCGTGTGACGAGATTGAGTACTAGGTCTCATTCTTTAATTTTTCTAGAATATATGTAATAATAGTTTAAAATAAAATATTTTATAATTTTAGAACTATTTTTTCATAATTTTACATCAACTACGGATTCTATGGCACCAACTTCTAAGGTTAAAAAGAGAATGTGGAACTACGATTTTTATAAACTTAATATTTTTTTTGCAGCATGCAATATATAATGCGAAAAATTTATTACACCGTTGTCGTGTAAATGATAGAAAATGTTTGTTGTCAATGTCATAAAAGGTTTGTCAGTATTTTTAAAAAATAAGTAAAAAAACGCTACCTATAATCACGATTTTTAAAAAACCCGTGGTGAGAGGTATACCAACATTTTGAAAAACTAAATAAAAAACCAAAAATGTTGGTGTTGGGGTTTAACTCATGACCAGACACTACCTGTAATCACAGTTTTTTGAATAACAGACCTCACTTTTTTCCACGGTTGAAATTTTAACTATGATTAAAAGTATTTTAATAAAATCAAATCAAATGCATGCTCCTAAATATTACATATATTGCTACGGTGAATAGGAAACTGTTGTTACTTTGTCGTTGTTATTTAGGTGAATGCAAAGTAAAGTGGAGTCAAATGTATGAAAATTTTAAAAATACCTGACAAAATTGGTGAATTATATGATCAAAAATGCAAACGCGCGCAGATGCAACATAATAAAATGTGCGTTCCAAAATAATCTATGCGTAATATTGTTCAATAAAAAAGACAGTTGTAGGCCCAAACCTGAAAATGTTGTCCTCTGATTTTACAGGCGGTTAAAAAATTGATTTAACCGATCTGTCTGCAAAATTGAAATTTTATTCTAGATAAAACAAAATAAAGCTGATTGGTTGAAAATAAAACGTCCGGATAAAATTAGGATATAACACATATCCAAATACTTTAATTAATAATATGTCTAAATTTTTGTCAGGGTTACTATTTTAAACAAATATAATGTAAAGTAAAACCACAAGTCATACTAAAATCCCTTTTTTTGTTGAAAAGAATTCATCATTTATTAAAAAAAAGTTAAATATTTTAATTGAAAGGGAAACAAAAATATGTTAAGTTATATGCTCTAGACGGGACATTCATGTACAATTATTAAAGTCGTTATGATCTAACAGTGAATATATCATTTACTATGTAAAATTTCCAATTAAAACACATTCAGTCTCAATTGTTCGTGTGACGAGATTGAGTACTAGGTCTCATTCTTTAATTTTTCTAGAATATATGTAATAATAGTTTAAACTTAAATATTTTATAATTTTAGAATTATTTTTTCATAATTTTACATCAACTACAGATTCTATGGCACCAACTTTTAAGGTTAAAAAGAGGATACGCAACTATGATTTTTATAAACTTAATATTTCTTTTGCAGCATGCAATATTTAATGCGAAAAATTTATTACACCGTTGTCGTATAAATGATAGAAAATGTTTGTTGTCAATATGTCATAAAAACTCAATTTTTGACGTAGGAGAATTTTTGGGTTTAAATCTTAATTAGTACTAGAAAAATCATAAGAAATGTTATATTGAAAAAACTAAATAAAATGGAGCTTTAATGTTATGGTTGAATGAAAAACTTAATGTTCATCAAAGAAATTATTGGCCTAATATGACCATAGTATTATTCTCACAAAATAAAGCTTCTGTCTGCAGATGGCAAATAAACATTTAAAAGATGCTTCCAAGAGTAGCAAAGCAGTTTTTCATTGAATATTAGTTCCACATCCAGCAACTAAAAATATGATTAACAGAACAATACGTGAAAGTTATATTTGTGTATAGCCTATTTGATTTTAATTTTAAATGAAAGCAGCATAAAATCATCATATTGAACTTACGATATTAACAAAAAGGAAGATAAATATTAGGCTAGAAAAACAAGTACAAATATTATTAACCGAACAATGTTGGGTTAATAGATCACGTGACTTTAATCTTAAACGAAAGCAGCATAAAATCTGAACTTACAATATTAACAAAAAGGAAGATAACAATTACAAATACTATAAAAATAAGAATTTGGAAGTTATGATGGTTTAAATAGCTCACGTGACTTGAATCCTAACAGAAAGTAGCAAACAATCACCATGTGAAAATTAATATTAAAAGCTAAATATTGGACTTGAATTGGTGGGGTGCGCCAGCAATTGCTTTAGTGCAACGCAAAAGTGACACGCAAGAGACCCAATAGCAAGCTACTGTGGTGGCCTCTTACCCTCAATAAATAAATTTAATATCGTGTGGACCATTGGCCCACATATCAGATATTAAACTGATAAGAACAGATACTACACTTGATCTTAGCCAAAAGGCCGAGAAAGGTATGCTTATTCCTGTAACTCGCTTCCTTTTTTATATTGCATATTTCCTCTGTTGTTTGCTTTCCTCCCCGATGTGGGACTTAAACCATTGCACAAAACTTGCCATCGTACTTCAACTTACAACCACAGTCATTCTCATTTCCTATTCCCTTATTACAAGAAAATGACTCGCTAGTTTGAATTTGTTACTGCTGACTGTGCTTCACTGCTTCATATTAGCATCAATTAATGGATGTTTCTTGGCCTAGCCTTAAAGGTGACGTAACATTCATTATCATTGAGGAATCACAAGGATTACCAAATACTTCTACACTAAAATGCATGGCTATGGGGTAACTTAAGTTATAAACTTGTTTCTTTATTTAGGCCCTGTTATCAATCATATATATAACTCCTCCACTTCAAATTAACTTAATCTTATATGCTACAATAAAACAACAATGCAGCATTCGCATGCACCATGTAATCTAATGTAGCCTTTTAACCAACTAATGTCTCCAATCTTTTGTTATGCAGCAGCATTCTTCATCAGCTAATACAATTAATGCAACCACACTTGGAATGGACCAATTACAACCACACACTTCACTGCACCATGTAATCTAATATACTTGCTTCCATATTCTTTTTCAACCCTTGTTTTAACCCATCTATTTCTAACCACATTTAATTAATCTTTCAATTCAATACTAACTTCTCTAAATATTCTAGACTAACTTTAGTTTAAGTTTTAATTTTATTTCTTCCTTCTTTTTTTATTATTATTATTATTATTAAAATGGCTTTCTTAACTTCACACAAATCTTTTTTTTTTAATTAATAAATTGCTTTTCATTCACCAACTAAAAGTATAAAATAATTTTTTTTTAAATTGTTTTTTAGTTAATGCTCTTATTTATGGGTGTTTAGACATTATTCTTTTGTAGTATTTTAGGTCTCAATGTTGTTGGCGTGGTGTAGGTGTATAGGTTTGCATCAAGTTGATTTTGGATATGACAAATCAAAGTTTTCATACCCACATTTGAACATAAACACCTGTGTCATATTGAAATTTGTATCCTCTTTACACGGGGTTTGTGAACTTAAACTCGCATGTCCTTTAATGCTATGTTGGAGGAACCATGAGGATTGAGTCATAAACTATAGTTAAATAACTCATAGAGAATATGGATCAAAAGAAATATTTTTGCACATATATGGATGCTAGAAGAACATGGATGATAGAGCTTGATACTCGAAATGTCTTGTTTGTTTGCCATAAACTAACGAGTGCTCAAATTGAGGCTCTCACAAAGACTCTAGCAAACTAGAACCTTGCACAACAGATATAAAAAATAGAAAAGGATAAGAAAATAAAACAGAGGCATAAACGAAAAGAGGTAGGTTTGGCATTTCATTTCAGACTTTGTCTTTCCAAAGACCCAACTTCTTCTTCTTCTTCATTGCGCCGCCATAATCTTCTCTTTTTCCTGTAAAAAAAAGAAAAGAATAACAGAAACCAAATGTGATATTGATGAAATCTTACGAGTTACGATTTGTTGGTGATTCTGCCGGTGATGAAGCTTTGAAGGTTTTGTCAAAAATCTCCCCTCTTTTGATAAGTCGTGAGAACGGCCGCCGTTTTTCTCTTTTGTCTCCTCTCCCATTTCTCAAATACAACTTATGTTTATATATGTAACAAATTAGGGTTAACTTTAACCTAATGCCCACTTTAAAGCCCAACTTAAATAATTAGTCAAAGATAAAAAAACATTAGAATAAAAATAAAAGAAATAAAACAAAAAGTGAAGAAGGTGGGATTCGAACTCTCAAACTCTCACACTCACAACTCCTTACACAGGGTCTCTTGCCAATTGTGCTATTTTATTCATTCAAAATAAAGTGGCACTAGAAACCCTGTGAACTAAAAGAGCGCGCCACATGATATTTTCTTGCAACAATTAAACAACTGCACAACTCGTTAGTGGTTAGTTTAAACGCAATGCACAATGAAATGGGATGCAAGATGAAACGACTAATCTTAGGGCAAAATTTGGGGTATTACAGTTGCCCCTATTTAAATAGCTTCACCAGATGATTTGAGCGACGAAGGCTTGAGAAATCATGGTGGAGGGATTTAAATATAGATAACCGAAAATTTTGCCCTTAGATGCAGTGATATGCAATGCTATGGACAAAACAAATCAAGAGATAATGCTAACAATGCCATGAATATAGTATGATGCGTATGATGGAATGGTAAATTCAAAGATGCTGACGACACGACGACACCGGGGACAGACGCCACAAACCACACTGGGGAATAAGACGCACTGGGTGACAGCACGACCCTGGGGGAATTCTAACGATGATGGTCTACTGGTGCTAGCATGACCAATTTTCACCTTTAGAAAGGAAAGGTAAGAGTGAGATCCTCAATGGAGATGGCACCGATGAGACGGCCTCCACTGGGGAAAATCTAGGAGTAATTATTCAACAGGTTCAGACGTGACTGACTTATATTCTAGAGTAAAAAATAAAACTGGATCTGCACGACTGTAGGATCGATTAACAAGATGCTGGAGCATTGAGCAAAGAATAACATCCAAGCTTCTGGAAACTCTCCCTCGTGACAGGATCAAACGGAATTTAGGAATCCGTAGAAAATATACAGGGTAAAACCGGTTGTATGCCAAAATAAATGGTCTTAAATGGGAAACGCCCTGATAAGCTTTCTCGAGAGAGAACTGCCACTTATCGTTGGAAGGGACTTATATGCCAAACTGGATAAGCTCTCAAATAAAGAGACTGCTGCTTATCTGTGGATAATAGATTGATTGATAATATAAACTTCTCCACGCCTCAAGTCTGTGCTCTCTGAACATGATTCGGTTTCTTCTTTTGCTAAAGGATAAAACAAACATCTTCATAATTCGAGATCGGTGCTCTCCCGAATATGATTCGGCTCCTTCTTTTACTAAAGGGTAAACGAACTTCTTCATACTTCAAGATCTGTGCTCTCCTGAATATGATTCTGCTCCTTCTTTTACTAAAGGGTAAACGGACTTCTTCATACTTCAAGATCTGTGCTCTCCTGAATATGATTCGGCTCCTTCTTTTACTAAAGGGTAAACGAACTTCTTCATACTTCAAGATCTGTACTCTCCTGAATATGATTCCGCTCCTTCTTTTACTAAAGGGTAAACGAACTTCTTCATACTTCAAGATCTGTGCTCTCCTGAATATGATTTCGCTCAAACCTCCCCTTTCTTCAAAATGATACGGGAAATGGAAACCAAACTGCTCGCTGGAGATGGTCATTTGCTGTCAGTCATAACGAAGATAGGATAAGCTTCTCGGGCGAGAAATGCCGCTTATTTGCAAGAGTGGCAATAATAAGCTTCTCGGGTGAGAACAACTTGTAGAGGTGGTAACAGGTAATGTAAATTGTAAAGAAAGTTGTGATGATGGCAAACATCTAGATCCCTGAGTGATAGCAGGTAACATAAATTGTAAAGAAGGTCGTGATGATGGCAAACATCTAGATCACTGTAATGTAAATTGTCAAGAATGTTGCGATGATGGCAAACATCTAGATCACTGAGTGATAGCAGGTAACATAAATTGTAAAGAAGGTCGTGATGATGGCAAACATCTAGATCACTGTAATGTAAATTGTCAAGAATGTTGTGATGATGGCAAACATCTAGATCACTGTAATGTAATAATGAGCTCCTTGTATGAGAAGATCAATTGTAGAGTGTATTGTAAAGTGTAAGGTAGGTGATAAGCTCCTCGGCTGGGAACTGTTGCTTGTCTATTGTGCAATGTAGTGATAAGCTTCTCGGGCGAGAACTGTTTCATATATGCAAAGGATTGTAAATGCTTTTCTTGAAAGATAGCGTAAAATTAATGCACGTCCAGGTAGGTTCGACGACTGACAGGACTGAAATTCGATCAAGAATTGGGCTAGAAAGAACTGATAAACAAAACTCCATTGAGGAAAAGAACTCGAATGGGGACTACCTTATCTTAACGCGGAAAGGTAACGGAAATAACCATCGTCCACGAGGGTTGAACTCTATGGGGAAACTGGAAACAAGTAGGTATTTTATGCTTAGGGCTACCGATCTACTTGGAGAGAGCGGACAAACCCAATTACTCGGCGGTAACGACAAGGATAACGACAAATAGCAAGCATGCAAATGCTAATGCGTATGCCAAAGTGTATACGAATGTGTATGTTCATGTGTATGACAATGAAATGAAAATGAGTATGCAATGCTCATGCTTATGCTTATGCTGACAAAACAGATGAGAGAGGAGACATGAGATGAAATAAACATCTCGACAGAAATACCCAGTGACCTCTGCAACAGTACATCTATTAGAGGATAGGAATAGTTGATGGTAAGACCGAATCTGGCTTCAAAGTTAAAATTTCCCTGGGGAGAAAAGATCATGACTTCTACATGGGGATACGTCTTCACTGGAGAGTATGATGCCCTGACTTCAACTGGGGATTCATGACCTCCGCATGGGGATAAGATGTCATGACTTCATGTGAGGGATTGATATCATGAACCATAATCAGCTCAAGAACTCTTGGATCATAGACTTCCGGGGATAAAATCTGTATGGGAAAGGTGTGGAGCTAGACAGCTTCATGGAGATAGTGTAGCAACTTCCTGGGAAAAGTACCTCGGCTTCCTAGGGAAAGGTATATCCGACTGGGGATAAGATATATCAAACTTCCCTGCGGAGAGTTCATCAGACTTACTGGGGAGAAATCAACAGACATTCCTGGGGAAGGTATCTTGACCTCTTGGGGAGAATATGGCAGTCTCCTGGGAAGTATTTCCTGAGGAAAGTAAGGCAATTTCACTGAGGAACAGATGATTCCGCTGAGAATAGGGTTCAAGAACATATATCACTTGGAGGATACCGGGGATATCTCTGCAGTCTTGAGAGTCACTGGGGATTTATCGGATGGATCCCAAAAGTGTTGTCAGCTTAAAGTCTCGCTGGGGACTGTTATTGGGAAGATGCTGGTATGATCTCTACTGTCTTAGAGATTCCGGCTCAGCCCAAAGTGTTGTCAGCTTATAGTATCGCTGGGGACTGTGTCGGCTTAAAGTCTCTCTGAGGACTGTGTTGAGGCAATGGTTAAGATGTAGATTCTGCAACGATGAGATTTACTAGGGAATGAAGATCGCCGGGAGTAAAATCCATCGGGTGCACGAAGAATGTCGTGAAACGAAGCTAACTTTTATCTCAATGGACTTTGTCAAGGTCGCCATTTTGAAAATATCATGCCCCAGAGTACCTGCTTTGTGAGAAAGTCATCTCGAGAGCATTTTACAGAGAAACATGGAGTCCAGATGCCCCACTATTTTCAAACTCTTGGAGAGATTTGCCAGATCTCGACGTAACTGGCACAGATCAACCGTGTTACGACTGAGTCTACAAGAATAGCTCTTAAGTACGTCATGTTCGCATCAGTAAGTAAGTTGGAAATCACCTGCCCCTGTTTAGCAGAATCTTCAAGTTCCATTGTGGATGTACGTATGTAAGTTTCTATGATATCAAACACAATCAACACACGCGAAATGCTATCCTGAAACTATCAATGCAATAATATTTGTTTTGAAAAATTTTGTTTTTATTTTGAAAAAGGGTATCGCTATAACTTGCGACCGAAGTCGCGTAGCTAGGATATGAATTTAACTTATAATGCCAACGATAAATTGAGCATAGCTCGTAGGAGTCAGGAAACGTTATCTCGTCGAGTATGCTTCTAAAAGAATTCCTACTTCAATTAGGTCTTTTAAAGG
This sequence comes from Lathyrus sativus, assembly GCA_963859935.3. Lineage (NCBI taxonomy): Eukaryota > Viridiplantae > Streptophyta > Magnoliopsida > Fabales > Fabaceae > Lathyrus > Lathyrus sativus. The sequence continues at coordinate 424,700,740 of OZ012739.1, forward strand.
TTGTATCGCGGCTCGGTTCACGGTTTAAGAAACAAAGGATAAAGGCTCAAAATGTTATTTGCATCCACCCATTCTTCGTGATGTTCTCCAATCCTATTCAGTTAACGAGATACGAGCACTCATATCTCAATCGGGTTTGATATGGTTGAGAACTCATTAAGGCTTTGGACATGGCAGTCACTCACCTATTGTCTTTTGTGTTTGATCACACGACTTTGTTCTTTATTAGGAACTCTTTATGGTAATCCTTTGTTTTTATTATATTTTTTCATTCCCTAACTTTTGCCTGGACGACGTCTTTTGGATTTGACTTTGGAGTCCAGCGGGATGCCCCAGTTTTGCCTAAGTCTCCTTCATAGGTTGTGACTTAGCGGCCTATATTTTTTATTTTTTTTATTTTTGTCGACTAAGTCATGTGACTCTTTTGAAGGTTTGTGACTTCCTCACTTTGTAGGTAGTATAAGGATGGTCATTGACTTCTAAACTTCCTAAGGTGTTAGGGATAGGTTCTCGAAGGTTCGCTCCTCCTTTTTGAGAGTCTGAGCGCTCGATCAATTTAACTGAAAAACTACCCTGCCCCAGGTTAAAATAAGGGTTTTAATTTGGAAAAGAAGAAAACTCCTACTTCAAGGCTCAAAGGGGGTAAAGAAGGGTTATCATTCTTATATCTTCAGTGTTTGGGATTTGAAACAATGCCTTACATCATCATCAGGTTTCAATTGGAAGCATACGACAAGAGATTTGATGTTTTGGTTCATCATCCTCCTCCCAATTCTCTATCAAGGCAAGAGATCGGGTAAAGTTGGCATTATAGTTTATGGAAAAAATATTTTTAACGAGTGAAACGAATGGATTATTCCAGACAAATATGCATTGCATTAATTATTCCAAAATAAACAAGTTCGTACATGATAATTATGCTTAATCAAAGAAAATAACATATAAGTAAGCCAAAATGAAATGTCTCAAAGTCCTTCAAGATGTGTTTATGAAGTCTTCGCGTCAGAGACCGGCATGGTAGTGGTTTCCTTTAGCGGAGCCTCGCTGGAAGGAGTCGTCTTGCTTGCCCCAGCTACGTCTGTCATTACTTCATTATCGGTCTTCAAATCTTCACTCAGAAAAACTCTCCCAGATTCTCTGTTGATCGGGGTCGCATCATCTTGAGGATTGCTGAAATGAAAAGGACTAGGCATATAAAAAACTACCGACTTCGGCTGATTCACCGTATGCGTCACTGGTTGAGATATGTTGAAAACAGGCTTTGCAGAGCTTGATTCTGGCCCCTGGGACGCCCTGAGAGGAGTCGTGACTTTCGGCTGAGGATCGTCAAAAGACAGGACCTTCTTTTCTAGCAAATCTCTGACAATATTCTTAAGCGTGTAACATCCTTCCAAATCGTGACCAGGCGCACCCTCATGAAATAAACAATGAGCGGCTGTGTTGTAATTGACAGGTACCGGATTGGGAGGTGGACCCAAAGTTCGGGTAACAACCAGACCTTGTTGCACTAAGAAAGGATACAACTCAGTGAACGTCATTGGGATCGGAGGACAACGCTTGTATAGTCTCCTATTTTGACGAGGTATCGTCTCCTCCGATGGTTGGCACACGGGAGCGTTGGGCACTCGTTGATAGTTGACAGGAGCTTGTGCAGGCTGATAAATCGGATGCTAATAGACCGGAGCCGGTTACACAGGCTGATATGTAGGGAATTGCTGACTAAAAGGAGGTGCAACAATAGCTACATAGGGTTGTGGAGCATACTGAACTGGATAACCTTGAACATAATTCTGCTAAGGTTGCCAAGGTTGATGAGTAGCCATCAAGTGATTCCTCGGACGTGCAGGTCCTTTATAATGGTCAAAGCTCGGAGTTTTTCACTTTGGAGGAGTAACTCGTCGAACTGGTTGAGCAATAGTAGGATTCACTGAATTGGATTGACGATTCTGAGGAGGTATATTCTCGACAGTAACAACTGGTTGAGGATCCACAACAGTATCGGTAATTTCAGAAACAACGGTAGGTTGATTATCCATCTTCACCTTAAGGGCTTGCAACATCTCCATAATCTGCCCCACACTTCCTTGAAGATCTTTGAGTTCATGGCTGACATGGTCGATCTCTTGAGCTTGTTTTTCCATCCTTTTTCGAGCTTGGGCTCTAGTGTTGTACTGATGCGGAGGACCCAGGGTAACGAAACTGGAAGGTGAGAGAACCGAGTATGAGAAACCGGGAGACACATGGAATGCAAAAATATGATGCTAAAATGCAAAATGATTTCATGGAATTCACAAATTTACGAATATTGCAGAATAACAAAGAAACTTTATTTATTAATTGAAAATGGATTACAAATAATATTCCTAGAAAAATCTTGGCATAACATAAAAGTTAATAATGACCCTAAGGAAGCTTCTTGTTCTGCCCCTTGATCTACTCTTCTAGCTGGGCCTTTTTGAGGATGAGCCTATCTTCAAAAGGTAGATCGAGAGTTAGAGGAAAATAAATCCTTCATCAAAACCAAACAAGGGTACATTGGAAAAGTCTTCACAATTGTTAGTGATCATATTGCCCTTGATATCGGATAACTTCGAGCATATGGCTTTAGCAACGGTCTTGTCCTTTAGGGTCCCTCTCCAAGAAAGGGAACAGAGTCTTATCCAAAATAGACAACCCTACGAGCTGAGAATATTCTTCCAAAGTAGGTAATAGCTGATAATTGGGGAATGTGAAGCAATGGTAGTCGGGATCATAAAATTGTAGCAAAACCGAAAGAAGTCCTTCGTTCACCTTATATTCCAATAAAGATAACAACCTTCCATACCGGTTACAGAATCCTTCTCGATCTTGGATTAAAGATCCTAGCTTCCTTAGGTCATCTAGCTTAGGACTTTTAAAAGTATATTTCAAAGTTTTCCTTCGATTGTAATCCATAGTATCCTGCAATATTCATAAACAAGGTTTGAACTCCATGAAATGTAATGCAATGTAATGTTTTAATGGATGCAATGCACATATACAAAGTCCTAGGTTAAAGGTATGTGCAAGGAGTTAGGGTCTACCCATCCCAATAAGGTATGTACTAAGGTTAATTGTACTTGCAGAACAAGGTTCTAAGAAGTGCCCAAAGTCATCAGTCCCTCCTTCGGATATTATCAACTTTCCAACTGACTCGGAGGTCGATAATATTCTCAAGAGAACCTCTTTTGAGTGTAGTATCGCGTAGCAACTATTGTAGGACTACTCCCACATAGTTCCCGCACTACGTCCTATATAAGGCCAAAGTGGTGTTAAGGTACTACGGTCCCCAATATCATAGACACCAATTGAAAATAGTAAAAGTTTTCACGACTACACTCGTTCAACCGAACCATTTTTGAAAGGGTCTCAACTGAGCGGTGATTCTCGAGTCAACTTGGTCGGGACTCACTCCCGGCAAGCCTCGTCGAATATCTCACCTTCCTATAATAAGGTCACTCAAGTCCGGATTAGGACTTATCTCACAATAACAGGGTACCCCCAAGCAAGGCACAATAATAATATATACAAGAGAATAAATAATGAAAAATATCATACAATAAACAAAATAGGGATAACCCTTAATAGTTAAGATACCGTCCCCAATGAAGTCGCCATTTTCTGTTGCGGTGGAAATAGGATATCAAACTATTAATTAGTTTAAATCACAATTCTTGATTCACAACCGCTCTTTGATTTATCCGAAGGAAAAGGTCAAAAGAGGGAAAACCTATTTTTGCATCGTAAACACAATGCGGGGAGAGACCTAGGTAAGGGGTTGGTTAAGCTTAGGGAAGGTACTAGCACCCTAAACTTCTGTAGTACTCTACAGGAACCTTTTGTTTATTGTATGATTTTTTTTATTTTTATTTATTATCTGCTTTAATATATATTGAGCTAAGGGATAGAGTGACCTAAAGACCTAAGGGTTAGTCCTAAGTTTACTCGGCAAGACTCGCATCTTGTGCCTACGTATCCTGGATAGGGAATGGAATCAGAGTAATCGTAGTTCCCCTTGAAAGGGAGGTTAGAAACGTCTTGACTATGGTCAAGGTTTCAATGGGGAATAAACGTATCTTAAGGACACGCTTACGTGGAGTCTTTGAAACTCCTATTTCTATGTTGAATTTGTTAATTGAAAATTTAGGGTTGAAATTAGGGATTCCACGGCGGGAAACCCTAAACAGAGTACGACGACTCTTTAACCTAATGCTAGGGTAAAGGGTATTTTCGTCCACGTCGGGACACCTAAGCTAATAAGGGTTTTGAAATGGTTGAAACTAGGGTTATTGAATCGGCGGCCAAACTGTTAATCCTAATTCCTTCGGAGGGAAATATAACGGTAAAACATGCAAACATGGCAAAATATTATATGGCAGAAATTAAACTGCGGAAAATAAAGAAAGCGTCGCGACGATCACTCGCGTAAATTACAAATCCCAAAAAAAGAAAGATAAAATAAAACCGCGACCATGGCCTCGCGTAAATTGCATCCATGGAACAAAATAAATTGAACAAATAATTTAAATATAATCTAAGGAGAGAAACAGAGAACATTAGTGCAAAGGGTTAGACAGAAATTCATGGCAAATAATAAAATAGTGAAAAAGAAAAATTAAGAATTTGGACGTTTGTTTAACATTATTATTATTACATTTTTAAAAAAATTTAATTTAAAAAGAAAATTAATTTGATTTTGAAAATGTTTTGGGTTGATTTTGAAAAAGATCTAGCTTTAATTTTGAAAATGTTTAGTTTTAATTTTTTTTTTTAAAATTTTAGTTTTTTAATTTAAAATTTAAAGAAACATTTTAGTTTTTATTTAAGAAATGTTTTAATCTTATTTTAAAAAAACTGTTTTGGTTTAACTTTAAAAAAAAACTGTTTTAAATTTTAAAAGAGTGTTTTTAGTTTAATTAAAGAAACACATGTTTTTTTTTTTGGATTTTTATTGAAAAGAAATTGTTTTTATTGAAAAGTAATTGTTTTTATTAAAAAGAATTTATTTTTATATTACCAAATGCTCTTATTCTAGAAATACAAAAAAATATTTGCAAAAACATTACGTTAGTTACTTAATTAACAAAACATCACGTTAGTTATTTAATTAGCAAAACATTACGTTAGTTACTTAATTAACAAAACCTTACGTTAATATCTATAAAAACTCAAACCAATTAATGATAATAAAAATGGAAAAAGAAAAAAAGAAAAAAGAGAAAAAAACAAAAGATATAAAAAATAGAAAAGGATAAGAAAATAAAACTGAGGCATAAACGAAAAGAGGTAGGTTTGGCATTTCATTTCAGACTTTGTCTTTCCAAAGACCCAACTTCTTCTTCTTCTTCATTGCGCCGTCATAATCTTCTCTTTTTCCTGTAAAAAAAAAAAAAAGAATAACAGAAACCAAATGTGATATTGATGAAATCTTACGAGTTAAGATTTGTTGGTGATTCTGCCGGTGATGAAGCTTTGAAGGTTTTGTCAAAAATCTCCCCTCTTTTGATAAGTCGTGAGAACGGCCGCCGTTTTTCTCTTTTGTCTCCTCTCCCATTTCTCAAATACAACTTATGTTTATATATTAGGGTTAACTCTAACCTAATGCCCACTTTAAAGCCCAACTTAAATAATTAGTCAAAGATAAAAAAACAAACTAAAACAAACTTAAAAGAATAAAATCTTTTCTAATATTTTTAATTTTCTGATTTTTGGATGTTTTTATGAATAATATGGAAAAAAGTGAAAAAATAATATTTTTTAAAAAATAATTTAAATAAAATACGAAAATAATAATTAAATAATAAAAAAAACTATTTTTGTTATTTTTTTTATGAAAATAGAAAAGTTAGAATAAAAATAAAAGAAATAAAACAAAAAGTGAAGAAGGTGGGATTCGAACTCTCAAACTCTCACACTCACAACTCCTTACACAGGGTCTCTTGCCAATTGTGCTATTTTATTCATTCAAAATAAAGTGGCACTAGAAACCCTGTGAACTAAAAGAGCGCGCCACATGATATTTTCTTGCAATAATCAAACAACTGCACAACTCGTTAGTGGTTAGTTTAAACGCAATGCACAATGAAATGGGATGCAAGATGAAACGACTAATCTTAGGGAAAAATTTGGGATATTACAATATCACCTTTCAAAAAAGAGACTCGTGAAAGTTATACTCCACCAACATCTCACTCTTTTTCAAGCACTATCATATTCATCTTATCAATATCACTGACAAAACTCAAGTTTTTGCTTACAACTATATCCCATAAAATTCCACATCCCTTGCCAATACCATTTTTCTATCTTCTGCTGGAATAGAGGTATTTTCTCTCTCGTTCTTGTTCTTGGAAAGAGAAGAACCTGGTTTAGTGTTACCTATAACAACCACGTGTTTCAAAACTTTTACAGTTATAGGGTTGACGTCTAAAAGTGGTGATGTCCCTATTTATGAGTTTTTCTTGGATAATGGCTTAGAACTATTTTGCAAAATTCTGCAAAATTGCCAAAAACATTAAAATTGTGTTAAATGGAATTTGTTGATGTTCATATAAAAACTTTACACGTAATGACATTAGTCACATCTTTTTACAGACAACTATCTTTGTTGTTGTCAATCTCTATGATTTTTATAAACAACTTAATTCACCATCGGTATTTAAAATATATTCAATTAACCAATGGTCCACACTTGGTGAAAGGTATGTCAGCATTTTGAAAAAGTAAGTAAAAAACCAAAAATGTTGGTGCTGGGATTGAACCAATGACCAGACGCTACCTATAATCACAGTTTTTAAATAACCGTGGTGAAAGACCTCACTTTTCACCACGGTTGGAATTTTAACCGTGATTAAAAGTATTTTAATAAAATAAAAAAAATGCACGCTTCTAAATATCACATATTGCTACGGTGAATAGGAAATCATTGTTACTTTGGAGTTGTTGTTTACGCATTTTGTAGTAGTGACTATTCATCTAGTTTGTATGTAGATCCGAGAATTTATTCTGACAGACATTTTAATATTATGCATGATGAAAGATATGTTAAGCTATTTAGGTGAATGTAACGTAAAGTGGAGTCGAATGTATGAAAGTTTTAAAAATGCCCGAAAAAAATTGGTGAATGACATGATCAAAATGCAAACGCGTATGGATGCAAAAAAAATAAAATGAGCGTACCAAAATAAAGTATGTGTGATATAGTTCAATAAAAAAGATAATTCCAGGCCCAAACCTGAAAACATTATTCTCTAATTTTACAGGCGGTTATGAAATTGATTCAACCGATCTGTCTGCAAAATTGAAATTTTATTCTAGATAAAACAAAATAAAGCTAGTTACTTGAAAATGAAATATCCCGATAAAATTAGGATATAACATGTATCCAAATACTTTTATTAATAATATGTCTAAATTTTGTCAAGGTTACTATTTTAATGAAATATACTGTAAAATAAAACCACAAGTCATACTAAAACCCTTTTTTTTATTGAAATAAATTCCACATTTATTAAAAATAAATAAATATTTTAATTGAAAGGGAAACAAAGATTTGTCAAGTTCCATGTTCTAGACGGGACATTGATGTTCAATTATTAAAGTCATTATGATCTATCAGTGAATATATCCTTTACTATGTAAATTTTCCTAATTAGAACATATTCAGTCTCGATTGTTTCTGTGACGAGATTGAGGACTATGTCTCATTCTTTAATTTTTCTAGAATATATGTAATAATAGGTTAAGCTTAAAATTTTTATAATTTTAGAAATATTTTTTCATAATTTGCATCAACTACAAACTCCATGGCACCAACTTCTAAGGTTAGAAAGAGGATGTGGAATTATTCTATAGCATCAAATTTATCTTGATTGTGTATAATATAACCTACTATGAAATTCTCAATAGTTGCGTCATTTTCCACAAATTGTTCATTAAGGAAACTTATATTTTCTTTAAGTTAGAAGCATTTTCTTGTTACACTATAATCTTCTCATTTATCTTCTTTTTCAGCTGACTTTAAACAACCTGTTCCTCTTCCAGACTCTTCTTCCTCTGCAACACATGCTTCTCTATTCCACAAAGACTGGAAAGTGCGCTACCTATAATCACGGTTATTTTAAATATATGTTGTTGTATGTCTTTTAATAAAAGTGTAAAATAAAAAAAAAACAGCATTAGAACTACCTATAATCACGGCTATCTTAAATACCCGTTGTTGTATATCTTTTAATAAATTTTTAAAAAAATTGTAGCATTAAAACAAGAGCAACAGCAAGAACAACAAGAACAACAACATTAAGAACAACAAGAATAACAACAAGAACAACAACAAAAACAAGAACAACAACAACAACAACAACAATAACAAGAAGAAGAAGAAGAAGAAGAACAACAACAACAACAACAACAACCAAAACATAAACAACAATAAAACAACAACAACAATAATAATAACAAAAACAACAATAATAAAAAAAGAGCACCAACAACTAACATTGCTAACTCGAATCCATATTTTCTTTTTCTCATTCAAGTTGTAAAAGAGATGATGGAGTTCTTAAATTTTTTAATGAAATAAATGATATTTTTGAGTTTTTTTTTATAAAAGAAATGTTGTTTTCGAGTTTGGTTTAGTGGAGAAATAGAGTATCATAAATGAAAGATGATGTTTGGAGGTAAAAGATGTAATTCGTCTAAGTTTTAGGTTTCACGCAGATCACTAATAGTTGTGTCTTGATCGTTGATAATCCTTAAATGGGCGGCCAAGATTTGTTTAAGGATAGAGAATAAACTAAATAAGTAGGCCACCTATAATGTTGGTGCTGGGACTTGAAAAAAAAGTAAAAAACCAAAAATGTTGGTTTTGGGACTTGAACCCGTGACTAGACGCTACCAATAATGACGGTTTTTTAAATACCCATAGTGAAAGCTCTGTCAGTATTTTAAAAAAATAAGTAAAAAACGCTACCTATAATCACGATTTTTTAAATACCCGTGGTGAAAGGTATACCAACATTTTGAAAAAATAAGTAAAAAAACCAAAAATGTTGGTGTTGGGGTTTAACCCATGACCAGACACTACCTATAATCACAGTTTTTTGAATAACCGTGGTGAAAGACCTCACTTTTGACCACGGTTGGAATTTTAACTATGATTAAAAGTATTTTAATAAAATAAAATCAAATACATGCTCCTAAATATTACATATTGCTACGGTGAATAGGAAACTGTTGTTACTTTGTCGTTGTTATTTAGGTGAATGCAAAGTAAAGTGGAGTCAAATGTATGAAAGTTTTAAAAATACCCGAAAAAATTGGTGAATGATATGATCAAAATACAAACGCTTGCGGATGTAATAAAATAAAATGAGCGTTCCAAAATAATCTATGCGTAATATAGTTCAATAAAAAAGAGAGTTGTAGCCCCAAACCTAAAAACATTGTTCCTTGATTTTGCAGACGGTTAAAAAATTGATTTAACCGATCTGTCTGCAAAATTGAAATTGTATTCTAGATAAAACAAAATAAAACTAATTGCTTGAAAATAAAACGTCCGAATAAAATTAGGATATAACACATATCCAAATACTTTAATTAATAATATGTCTAAATTTTTGCCTGGGTTACTATTTTAAACAAATATAATGTAAAATAAAACCACAAGCCATACTAAAACCCCTTTTTTGTTGAAAAGAGTTCATCGTTTATTAAAAAAAATTAAATATTTTAATTGAAAGGGAAACAAAGATTTGTTAAGTTTTATGTTCTAGAGGGGACATTCATGTACAATTATTAAAGTCGTTATGATCTATAAGTGAATATATCCTTTACTATGTAAAATTTCCAATTAAAACACATTCAGTCTCGATTGTTCGTGTGACGAGATTGAGTACTAGGTCTCATTCTTTAATTTTTCTAGAATATATGTAATAATAGTTTAAACTTATATATTTTATAATTTTAGAACTATTTTTTCATAATTTTACATCAACTACTGATTTTATGACACCAACTTCTAAGGTTAAAAAGAGAATGTGGAAGTGTGATTTTTATAAACTTAATATTTTTTTTGCAGCATGCAATATTTAATGCGAAAAATTTATTACACCGTTGTCGTGTAAATGATAGAAAATGTTTGTTGTCAATGTCATAAAAGGTTTGTCAGTATTTTTAAAAAATAAGTAAAAAAACGCTACCTATAATCACGATTTTTTAAATACTCGTGGTGAGAGGTATACCAACATTTTGAAAAACTAAATAAAAAACCAAAAATGTTGGTGCTGGGGTTTAACTCATGACCAGACACTACCTGTAATCACAGTTTTTTGAATAACAGACCTCACTTTTTTCCACGGTTGGAATTTTAACTATGATTAAAAGTATTTTAATAAAATAAAATCAAATGCATGCTCCTAAATATTACATATATTGCTACGGTGAATAGGAAACTGTTGTTACTTTGTCGTTGTTATTTAGGTGAATGCAAAGTAAAGTGGAGTCAAATGTATGAAAAATTTTAAAAATACCTGACAAAATTGGTGAATTATATGATCAAAATGCAAACGCTTGCGGATGTAATAAAATAAAATGAGCGTTCCAAAATAATCTATGCGTAATATAGTTCAATAAAAAAGACAGTTGTAGCCCCAAACCTGAAAATGTTGTCCTCTGATTTTGCAGACGGTTAAAAAATTGATTTAACCGATCTGTCTGCAAAATTGAAATTTTATTTTAGATAAAACAAAATAAAGCTGATTGCTTGAAAATAAAACGTCCGGATAAAATTAGGATATAACACATATCCAAATACTTTAATTAATAATATGTCTAAATTTTTGCCTGGGTTACTATTTTAAACAAATATAATGTAAAATAAAACCACAAGTCATACTAAAACCCCTTTTTTGTTGAAAAGAGTTCATCGTTTATTAAAAAAAATTAAATATTTTAATTGAAAGGGAAACAAAGATTTGTTAAGTTTTATGTTCTAGACGGGACATTCATGTACAATTATTAAAGTCGTTATGATCTATAAGTGAATATATCCTTTACTATGTAAAATTTCCAATTAAAACACATTCAGTCTCGATTGTTCGTGTGACGAGATTGAGTACTAGGTCTCATTCTTTAATTTTTCTAGAATATATGTAATAATAGTTTAAACTTATATATTTTATAATTTTAGAACTATTTTTTCATAATTTTACATCAACTACTGATTCTATGGCACCAACTTCTAAGGTTAAAAAGAGAATGTGGAAGTGCGATTTTTATAAACTTAATATTTTTTTTGCAGCATGCAATATTTAATGCGAAAAATATATTACACCGTTGTCGTGTAAATGATAGAAAATGTTTGTTGTCAATGTCATAAAAGGTTTGTCAGTATTTTTAAAAAATAAGTAAAAAAACGCTACCTATAATCACGATTTTTTAAATACTCGTGGTGAGAGGTATACCAACATTTTGAAAAACTAAATAAAAAACCAAAAATGTTGGTGCTGGGGTTTAACTCATGACCAGACACTACCTGTAATCACAGTTTTTTGAATAACAGACCTCACTTTTTTCCACGGTTGGAATTTTAACTATGATTAAAAGTATTTTAATAAAATAAAATCAAATGCATGCTCCTAAATATTACATATATTGCTACGGTGAATAGGAAACTGTTGTTACTTTGTCGTTGTTATTTAGGTGAATGCAAAGTAAAGTGGAGTCAAATGTATGAAAAATTTTAAAAATACCTGACAAAATTGGTGAATTATATGATCAAAATGCAAACGCTTGCGGATGTAATAAAATAAAATGAGCGTTCCAAAATAATCTATGCGTAATATAGTTCAATAAAAAAGACAGTTGTAGCCCCAAACCTGAAAATGTTGTCCTCTGATTTTGCAGACGGTTAAAAAATTGATTTAACCGATCTGTCTGCAAAATTGAAATTTTATTTTAGATAAAACAAAATAAAGCTGATTGCTTGAAAATAAAACGTCCGAATAAAATTAGGATATAACACATATCCAAATACTTTAATTAATAATATGTCTAAATTTTTGCCTGGGTTACTATTTTAAACAAATATAATGTAAAATAAAACCACAAGCCATACTAAAACCCCTTTTTTGTTGAAAAGAGTTCATCGTTTATTAAAAAAAATTAAATATTTTAATTGAAAGGGAAACAAAGATTTGTTAAGTTTTATGTTCTAGAAGGGACATTCATGTACAATTATTAAAGTTGTTATGATCTATAAGTGAATATATCCTTTACTATGTAAAATTTCCAATTAAAACACATTCAGTCTCGATTGTTCGTGTGACGAGATTGAGTACTAGGTCTCATTCTTTAATTTTTCTAGAATATATGTAATAATAGTTTAAACTTATATATTTTATAATTTTAGAACTATTTTTTCATAATTTTACATCAACTACTGATTCTATGGCACCAACTTCTAAGGTTAAAAAGAGAATGTGGAAAGTGCGATTTTTATAAACTTAATATTTTTTTTGTAGCATGCAATATTTAATGCGAAAAATTTATTACACCGTTGTCGTGTAAATGATAGAAAATGTTTGTTGTCAATGTCATAAAAGGTTTGTTAGTATTTTTAAAAAATAAGTAAAAAAACGCTACCTATAATCACGATTTTTTAAATACTCGTGGTGAGAGGTATACCAACATTTTGAAAAACTAAATAAAAAACCAAAAATGTTGGTGCTGGGGTTTAACTCATGACCAGACACTACCTGTAATCACAGTTTTTTGAATAACAGACCTCACTTTTTTCCACGGTTGGAATTTTAACTATGATTAAAAGTATTTTAATAAAAGAAAATTAAATGCATGCTCCTAAATATTACATATATTGCTACGGTGAATAGGAAACTGTTGTTACTTTGTCGTTGTTATTTAGGTGAATGCAAAGTAAAGTGGAGTCAAATGTATGAAAAAATTTAAAAATACCTGACAAAATTAGTGAATTATATGATCAAAATGCAAACGCGCGCAGATGCAACATAATAAAATGAGCGTTCCAAAATAATCTATGCGTAATATTGTTCAATAAAAAAGACAGTTGTAGGCCCAAACCTGAAAATGTTGTCCTCTGATTTTACAGGCGGTTAAAAAATTGATTTAACCGATCTGTCTGCAAAATTGAAATTTTATTCTAGATAAAACAAAATAAAGCTGATTGGTTGAAAATAAAACGTCCGGATAAAATTAGGATATAACACATATCCAAATACTTTAATTAATAATATGTCTAAATTTTTGTCAGGGTTACTATTTTAAACAAATATAATGTAAAGTAAAACCACAAGTCATACTAAAATCCCTTTTTTTGTTGAAAAGAATTCATCATTTATTAAAAAAAAGTTAAATATTTTAATTGAAAGGGAAACAAAAATATGTTAAGTTATATGCTCTAGACGGGACATTCATGTACAATTATTAAAGTCGTTATGATCTAACAGTGAATATATCATTTACTATGTAAAATTTCCAATTAAAACACATTCAGTCTCAATTGTTCGTGTGACGAGATTGAGTACTAGGTCTCATTCTTTAATTTTTCTAGAATATATGTAATAATAGTTTAAACTTAAATATTTTATAATTTTAGAATTATTTTTTCATAATTTTACATCAACTACAGATTCTATGGCACCAACTTTTAAGGTTAAAAAGAGGATACGCAACTATGATTTTTATAAACTTAATATTTCTTTTGCAGCATGCAATATTTAATGCGAAAAATTTATTACACCGTTGTCGTATAAATGATAGAAAATGTTTGTTGTCAATATGTCATAAAAACTCAATTTTTGACGTAGGAGAATTTTTGGGTTTAAATCTTAATTAGTACTAGAAAAATCATAAGAAATGTTATATTGAAAAAACTAAATAAAATGGAGCTTTAATGTTATGGTTGAATGAAAAACTTAATGTTCATCAAAGAAATTATTGGCCTAATATGACCATAGTATTATTCTCACAAAATAAAGCTTCTGTCTGCAGATGGCAAATAAACATTTAAAAGATGCTTCCAAGAGTAGCAAAGCAGTTTTTCATTGAATATTAGTTCCACATCCAGCAACTAAAAATATGATTAACAGAACAATACGTGAAAGTTATATTTGTGTATAGCCTATTTGATTTTAATTTTAAATGAAAGCAGCATAAAATCATCATATTGAACTTACGATATTAACAAAAAGGAAGATAAATATTAGGCTAGAAAAACAAGTACAAATATTATTAACCGAACAATGTTGGGTTAATAGATCACGTGACTTTAATCTTAAACGAAAGCAGCATAAAATCTGAACTTACAATATTAACAAAAAGGAAGATAACAATTACAAATACTATAAAAATAAGAATTTGGAAGTTATGATGGTTTAAATAGCTCACGTGACTTGAATCCTAACAGAAAGTAGCAAACAATCACCATGTGAAAATTAATATTAAAAGCTAAATATTGGACTTGAATTGGTGGGGTGCGCCAGCAATTGCTTTAGTGCAACGCAAAAGTGACACGCAAGAGACCCAATAGCAAGCTACTGTGGTGGCCTCTTACCCTCAATAAATAAATTTAATATCGTGTGGACCATTGGCCCACATATCAAATATTAAACTGATAAGAACAGATACTACACTTGATCTTAGCCAAAAGGCCGAGAAAGGTATGCTTATTCCTGTAACTCGCTTCCTTTTTTATATTGCATATTTCCTCTGTTGTTTGCTTTCCTCCCCGATGTGGGACTTAAACCATTGCACAAAACTTGCCATCGTACTTCAACTTACAACCACAGTCATTCTCATTTCCTATTCCCTTATTACAAGAAAATGACTCGCTAGTTTCCACAACAAACTTATCATCACCTTTGAATTTGTTACTGCTGACTGTGCTTCACTGCTTCATATTAGCATCAATTAATGGATGTTTCTTGGCCTAGCCTTAAAGGTGACGTAACATTCATTATCATTGAGGAATCACAAGGATTACCAAATACTTCTACACTAAAATGCATGGCTATGGGGTAACTTAAGTTATAAACTTGTTTCTTTATTTAGGCCCTGTTATCAATCATATATATAACTCCTCCACTTCAAATTAACTTAATCTTATATGCTACAATAAAACAACAATGCAGCATTCGCATGCACCATGTAATCTAATGTAGCCTTTTAACCAACTAATGTCTCCAATCTTTTGTTATGCAGCAGCATTCTTCATCAGCTAATACAATTAATGCAACCACACTTGGAATGGACCAATTACAACCACACATTTGAACATAAACACCTGTGTCATATTGAAATTTGTATCCTCTTTACACGGGGTTTGTGAACTTAAACTCGCATGTCCTTTAATGCTATGTTGGAGGAACCATGAGGATTGAGTCATAAACTATAGTTAAATAACTCATAGAGAATATGGATCAAAAGAAATATTTTTGCACATATATGGATGCTAGAAGAACATGGATGATAGAGCTTGATACTCGAAATGTCTTGTTTGTTTGCCATAAACTAACGAGTGCTCAAATTGAGGCTCTCACAAAGACTCTAGCAAACTAGAACCTTGCACAACAGACTATTCAACCAGCTCAAGTCTTTATATGTGATTTTTGTGGTCTTGAGCATTCAAATGGCAGGTGTGTTCATGAAAGTCAGAATAGAGAATTAAAAAATCTAAAAAATAGTGAATGAAAAGAGAGTTGAGAGAGAAGTTAAAAATGAGCGTGAAGAATAAAATGAGTGGAGAGTTGAAAAGAGAGTCTAGAAAAAAGTAGGGAGAGTGAGGAAGGAAAAATAAAATTGTAGTGAATATTTTAAAAGAACTGAAGAAGAAAGAAAAATATGGACAACTTTGAAAATTGTAAGCAACAGAATAATCAAAGAGAGAAAACCACAGTTGAAAACAGATTAGAACAAAGTAGAAATAATAAAGCAATGGAAATAAAGACAGATAAGGGATAAAAAGACTGCACTTGATGATTAAAGTGTGGTTCTATCTGAGGAGTGTGGTGTAATTCTTCAAATTAAGTTTCCCCCAAATTAAATGACCCCAATGGTTTCATTATTCCATATACGATTGAGAAGTTGAATTGGATATGCCATTTTATGACTTGGGAGCAATCATCACCTTGATGCCACTTTCAATTATGAAGAAATTATATTTTCTACACGTCAAACCGACAAATAAGACATTGAAATTAGCTGACAGATTATATATGTGTGTGTGTGTGTGTGTGTGTGTGTGTGTGTTGAAATACCCGGGAAGATATAAACGTCTAGTAGGTAGACTCAATTATCTTACCATCATCAGATCGGGTATTACTTTTGCATTGCCCATTGTGAGTCAATTTCTGAATGCTCCTTGTGATACTCGTTGGAATGAAGTTATTCAGATTCTCAGATATATATAAAGAATGCACCAAGAAGAGGCTTATTGTATAAAGATAAGAGTGATGCTAAAGTCACGTGTTATTCAGACACAGATTGGGCAGGATCACCGTCGAATAGGAGATCCACTTCCGGATATTGTGTTCTTATTGGAGGAAATGATTTCATGGAAGTGTAAGAAACAAAACATAGTTGCACTATCCAGTGTTGAAGCTGAATATCGTGATATGGAAGCAACATCAAAGGAACTTGTGTGGCTTAAGAATTTACTCTCAAAACTTAGGTTGGGAGACCTTCAGGACACAAGACTCATAAGTGACAATCAAGCGGCACTTCACATTCCATCCAATTTGGTATTCCATGAACACGGCAAGCACATAAAAATATATTGTCACTATGTAAGAGAAAAAGTATTGTCAGGAGAAATAACCACAAAGTTCGTCAAATCTGAAGATCAATTGGCTGATATGTTTATCAAGTCTCTTAAGAGTTCTCAAGTGAAAAATATTTGTAACAAGCTCGGATCATACAATATATACAATCCGGATTGAGGGGGAGTGTTTAGAATCGGTTACAAATTAATTAGTATTGATTTGCATTAGATTAGTCATAAGTGTAAATTATGTTATCACCTATTGTGTATATTTATTTTTCATATAAATATACTACATGTGTGATCATATTCGACACATAGAAATACAATTACAACAATAAACATAAACAAACATAAAAGCAACACATTTAAATTAATTTTATATCAACTGCAGTCTTCATGGCACCAACTTCAAACCAACTCGGGGGTTAGAAAGAGGATGTTGAATTATTCTATGGGATCCAATTTAGCTTGATTGTGTATATTATAGCCTACCCTCAAATCCAATAGTTGCATCCTTTTCCATAGATTGTTCATTAAGGAAACTTATTATTTTATTTAAGTTAGAATCCTTTTCTTGTCACACTATAATCTTCTCATTTCTCTTCTTCAGCTGACTCTAGACAACTTGTTCCTATTCCAGACTCTTCTTCACCTACAACACATGCTTCTCCATTCCACAAAGACTGCTACCACCAATTTTCAATTGTTTTACGGTAGCATTCAACTCATCTCAACTTGGAACTATAAGGATATCTGTTGCGGTGGAAATAGGATATCAAACTATTAATTAGTTTGAATCACAATTCTTGATTCACAACCGCTCTTTGATTTATCCGAAGGAAAAGGTCAAAAGAGGGAAAACCTATTTTTGCATCGTAAGCTTAGGGAAGGTACTAGCACCCTAAACTTTTGTAGTACTCTACAGGAACCTTTTGTTTATTGTATGATTTTTTTATATATTTATTATCTGCTTTAATATATATTGAGCTAAGGGATAGAGTGACCTAAAGACCTAAGGGTTAGTCCTAAGTTTACTCGGCAAGACTCGCATCTTGTGCCTACGTATCCTGGATAGGGAATGGAATCAGAGTAATCGTAGTTCCCCTTGAAAGGGAGGTTAGAAACGTTTTGACTATGGTCAAGGTTTCAATGGGGAATAAACGTATCTTAAGGACACGCTTACGTGGAGTCTTTGAAACTCCTATTTCTATGTTGAATTTGTTAATTGAAAATTTAGGGTTGAAATTAGGGATTCCACGGCGGGAAACCCTAAACAGAGTACGACGACTCTTTGACCTAATGCTAGGGTAAAGGGTATTTTCGTCCACGTCGGGACACCTAAGCTAATAAGGGTTTTGAAATGGTTGAAACTAGGGTTATTGAATCGGCGGCCAAACTGTTAATCCTAATTCCTTCGGAGGGAAATATAACGGTAAAACATGCAAACATGGCAAAATATTATATGGCAGAAATTAAACTGCGGAAAATATTTTAAATACTCGTGGTGAGAGGTATACCAACATTTTGAAAAACTAAATAAAAAACCAAAAATGTTGGTGCTGGGGTTTAACTCATGACCAGACACTACCTGTAATCACAGTTTTTTGAATAACAGACCTCACTTTTTTCCACGGTTGGAATTTTAACTATGATTAAAAGTATTTTAATAAAAGAAAATTAAATGCATGCTCCTAAATATTACATATATTGCTACGGTGAATAGGAAACTGTTGTTACTTTGTCGTTGTTATTTAGGTGAATGCAAAGTAAAGTGGAGTCAAATGTATGAAAAAATTTAAAAATACCTGACAAAATTGGTGAATTATATGATCAAAATGCAAACGCGCGCAGATGCAACATAATAAAATGAGCGTTCCAAAATAATCTATGCGTAATATTGTTCAATAAAAAAGACAGTTGTAGGCCCAAACCTGAAAATGTTGTCCTCTGATTTTACAGGCGGTTAAAAAATTGATTTAACCGATCTGTCTGCAAAATTGAAATTTTATTCTAGATAAAACAAAATAAAGCTGATTGGTTGAAAATAAAACGTCCGGATAAAATTAGGATATAACACATATCCAAATACTTTAATTAATAATATGTCTAAATTTTTGTCAGGGTTACTATTTTAAACAAATATAATGTAAAGTAAAACCACAAGTCATACTAAAATCCCTTTTTTTGTTGAAAAGAATTCATCATTTATTAAAAAAAAGTTAAATATTTTAATTGAAAGGGAAACAAAAATATGTTAAGTTATATGCTCTAGGCGGGACATTCATGTACAATTATTAAAGTCGTTATGATCTAACAGTGAATATATCATTTACTATGTAAAATTTCCAATTAAAACACATTCAGTCTCAATTGTTCGTGTGACGAGATTGAGTACTAGGTCTCATTCTTTAATTTTTCTAGAATATATGTAATAATAGTTTAAACTTAAATATTTTATAATTTTAGAATTATTTTTTCATAATTTTACATCAACTACAGATTCTATGGCACCGACTTTTAAGGTTAAAAAGAGGATACGCAACTATGATTTTTATAAACTTAATATTTCTTTTGCAGCATGCAATATTTAATGCGAAAAATTTATTACACCGTTGTCGTATAAATGATAGAAAATGTTTGTTGTCAATATGTCATAAAAACTCAATTTTTGACGTAGGAGAATTTTTGGGTTTAAATCTTAATTAGTACTAGAAAAATCATAAGAAATGTTATATTGAAAAAACTAAATAAAATGGAGCTTTAATGTTATGGTTGAATGAAAAACTTAATGTTCATCAAAGAAATTATTGGCCTAATATGACCATAGTATTATTCTCACAAAATAAAGCTTCTGTCTGCAGATGGCAAATAAACATTTAAAAGATGCTTCCAAGAGTAGCAAAGCAGTTTTTCATTGAATATTAGTTCCACATCCAGCAACTAAAAATATGATTAACAGAACAATACGTGAAAGTTATATTTGTGTATAGCCTATTTGATTTTAATTTTAAATGAAAGCAGCATAAAATCATCATATTGAACTTACGATATTAACAAAAAGGAAGATAAATATTAGGCTAGAAAAACAAGTACAAATATTATTAACCGAACAATGTTGGGTTAATAGATCACGTGACTTTAATCTTAAACGAAAGCAGCATAAAATCTGAACTTACAATATTAACAAAAAGGAAGATAACAATTACAAATACTATAAAAATAAGAATTTGGAAGTTATGATGGTTTAAATAGCTCACGTGACTTGAATCCTAACAGAAAGTAGCAAACAATCACCATGTGAAAATTAATATTAAAAGCTAAATATTGGACTTGAATTGGTGGGGTGCGCCAGCAATTGCTTTAGTGCAACGCAAAAGTGACACGCAAGAGACCCAATAGCAAGCTACTGTGGTGGCCTCTTACCCTCAATAAATAAATTTAATATCGTGTGGACCATTGGCCCACATATCAGATATTAAACTGATAAGAACAGATACTACACTTGATCTTAGCCAAAAGGCCGAGAAAGGTATGCTTATTCCTGTAACTCGCTTCCTTTTTTATATTGCATATTTCCTCTGTTGTTTGCTTTCCTCCCCGATGTGGGACTTAAACCATTGCACAAAACTTGCCATCGTACTTCAACTTACAACCACAGTCATTCTCATTTCCTATTCCCTTATTACAAGAAAATGACTCGCTAGTTTGAATTTGTTACTGCTGACTGTGCTTCACTGCTTCATATTAGCATCAATTAATGGATGTTTCTTGGCCTAGCCTTAAAGGTGACGTAACATTCATTATCATTGAGGAATCACAAGGATTACCAAATACTTCTACACTAAAATGCATGGCTATGGGGTAACTTAAGTTATAAACTTGTTTCTTTATTTAGGCCCTGTTATCAATCATATATATAACTCCTCCACTTCAAATTAACTTAATCTTATATGCTACAATAAAACAACAATGCAGCATTCGCATGCACCATGTAATCTAATGTAGCCTTTTAACCAACTAATGTCTCCAATCTTTTGTTATGCAGCAGCATTCTTCATCAGCTAATACAATTAATGCAACCACACTTGGAATGGACCAATTACAACCACACACTTCACTGCACCATGTAATCTAATATACTTGCTTCCATATTCTTTTTCAACCCTTGTTTTAACCCATCTATTTCTAACCACATTTAATTAATCTTTCAATTCAATACTAACTTCTCTAAATATTCTAGACTAACTTTAGTTTAAGTTTTAATTTTATTTCTTCCTTCTTTTTTTATTATTATTATTATTATTAAAATGGCTTTCTTAACTTCACACAAATCTTTTTTTTTTAATTAATAAATTGCTTTTCATTCACCAACTAAAAGTATAAAATAATTTTTTTTTAAATTGTTTTTTAGTTAATGCTCTTATTTATGGGTGTTTAGACATTATTCTTTTGTAGTATTTTAGGTCTCAATGTTGTTGGCGTGGTGTAGGTGTATAGGTTTGCATCAAGTTGATTTTGGATATGACAAATCAAAGTTTTCATACCCACATTTGAACATAAACACCTGTGTCATATTGAAATTTGTATCCTCTTTACACGGGGTTTGTGAACTTAAACTCGCATGTCCTTTAATGCTATGTTGGAGGAACCATGAGGATTGAGTCATAAACTATAGTTAAATAACTCATAGAGAATATGGATCAAAAGAAATATTTTTGCACATATATGGATGCTAGAAGAACATGGATGATAGAGCTTGATACTCGAAATGTCTTGTTTGTTTGCCATAAACTAACGAGTGCTCAAATTGAGGCTCTCACAAAGACTCTAGCAAACTAGAACCTTGCACAACAGACTATTCAACCAGCTCAAGTCTTTATATGTGATTTTTGTGGTCTTGAGCATTCAAATGGCAGGTGTGTTCATGAAAGTCAGAATAGAGAATTAAAAAATCTAAAAAATAGTGAATGAAAAGAGAGTTGAGAGAGAAGTTAAAAATGAGCGTGAAGAATAAAATGAGTGGAGAGTTGAAAAGAGAGTCTAGAAAAAAGTAGGGAGAGTGAGGAAGGAAAAATAAAATTGTAGTGAATATTTTAAAAGAACTGAAGAAGAAAGAAAAATATGGACAACTTTGAAAATTGTAAGCAACAGAATAATCAAAGAGAGAAAACCACAGTTGAAAACAGATTAGAACAAAGTAGAAATAATAAAGCAATGGAAATAAAGACAGATAAGGGATAAAAAGACTGCACTTGATGATTAAAGTGTGGTTCTATCTGAGGAGTGTGGTGTAATTCTTCAAATTAAGTTTCCCCCAAATTAAATGACCCCAATGGTTTCATTATTCCATATACGATTGAGAAGTTGAATTGGATATGCCATTTTATGACTTGGGAGCAATCATCACCTTGATGCCACTTTCAATTATGAAGAAATTATATTTTCTACACGTCAAACCGACAAATAAGACATTGAAATTAGCTGACAGATTATATATGTGTGTGTGTGTGTGTGTGTGTTGAAATACCCGGGAAGATATAAACGTCTAGTAGGTAGACTCAATTATCTTACCATCATCAGATCGGGTATTACTTTTGCATTGACCATTGTGAGTCAATTTCTGAATGCTCCTTGTGATACTCGTTGGAATGAAGTTATTCAGATTCTCAAATATATAAAGAATGCACCAAGAAGAGGCTTATTATATAAAGATAAGAGTGATGCTAAAGTCACGTGTTATTCAGACACAGATTGGGCAGGATCACCGTCGAATAGGAGATCCACTTCCGGATATTGTGTTCTTATTGGAGGAAATATGATTTCATGGAAGTGTAAGAAACAAAACATAGTTGCACTATCCAGTGTTGAAGCTGGATATCGTGATATGGAAGCAACATCAAAGGAACTTGTGTGGCTTAAGAATTTACTCTCAAAACTTAGGTTGGGAGACCTTCAGGACACAAGACTCATAAGTGACAATCAAGCGGCACTTCACATTCCATCCAATCTGGTATTCCATGAACACGGCAAGCACATAAAAATATATTGTCACTATGTAAGAGAAAAAGTATTGTCAGGAGAAATAACCACAAAGTTCGTCAAATCTGAAGATCAATTGGCTGATATGTTTATCAAGTCTCTTAAGAGTTCTCAAGTGAAAAATATTTGTAACAAGCTCGGATCATACAATATATACAATCCGGATTGAGGGGGAGTGTTTAGAATCGGTTACAAATTAATTAGTATTGATTTGCATTAGATTAGTCATAAGTGTAAATTATGTTATCACCTATTGTGTATATTTACTTTTCATATAAATATACTACATGTGTGATCATATTCGACACATAGAAATACAATTACAACAATAAACATAAACAAACATAAAAGCAACACATTTAAATTAATTTTATATCAACTGCAGTCTTCATGGCACCAACTTCAAACCAACTCGGGGGTTAGAAAGAGGATGTTGAATTATTCTATGGGATCCAATTTAGCTTGATTGTGTATATTATAGCCTACCCTCAAATCCAATAGTTGCATCGTTTTCCATAGATTGTTCATTAAGGAAACTTATTATTTTATTTAAGTTAGAAGCCTTTTCTTGTCACACTATAATCTTCTCATTTCTCTTCTTCAGCTGACTCTAGACAACTTGTTCCTATTCCAGACTCTTCTTCACCTACAACACATGCTTCTCCATTCCACAAAGAATGCTACCACCAATTTTCAATTGTTTTACGGTAGCATTCAACTCATCTCAACTTGGAACTATAAGGATATCACCTTTCAAAAAAGAGACTCGTGAAAGTTATACTCCACCAACATCTCACTCTTTTTCAAGCACTGTCATATTCATCTTATCAATATCACTGACAAAACTCAAGTTTTTGTTTACAACTATATCCCATAAAATTCCACATCCCTTGCCAATACCATTTTTCTATCTTCTGCTGGAATAGAGGTATTTTCTCTCTCGTTCTTGTTCTTGGAAAGAGAAGAACCTGGTTTAGTGTTACCTATAACAACCACGTGTTTCAAAACTTTTACAGTTATAGGGTTGACGTCTAAAAGTGGCGATGTCCCTATTTATGAGTTTTTCTTGGATAATGGCTTAGAACTATTTTGTAAAATTATGCAAAATTGCCAAAAACATTAAAATTGTGTTAAATTGAATTTGTTGATGTTCATATAAAAACTTTACACGTAATGACATTAGTCACATCTTTTTACAGACAACTATCTTTGTTGTTGTCAATCTCTACGATTTTTATAAACAACTTAATTCACCATCGGTATTTAAAATATATTCAATTAACCAATGGTCCACACTTGGTGAAAGGTATGTCAGCATTTTGAAAAAGTAAGTAAAAAACCAAAAATGTTGGTGCTGGGATTGAACCAATGACCAGACGCTACCTATAATCACAGTTTTTAAATAACCGTGGTGAAAGACCTCACTTTTCACCACGGTTGGAATTTTAACCGTGATTAAAAGTATTTTAATAAAATAAAAAAAAAGTGCACGCTTCTAAATATCACATATTGCTACGGTGAATAGGAAATCATTGTTACTTTGGAGTTGTTGTTTACGCATTTTGTAGTAGTGACTATTCATCTAGTTTGTATGTAGATCCGAGAATTTATTCTGACAGACATTTTAATATTATGCATGATGAAAGATATGTTAAGCTATTTAGGTGAATGCAACGTAAAGTGGAGTCGAATGTATGAAAGTTTTAAAAATCCCCGAAAAAAATTGGTGAATGACATTATCAAAATGCAAACGCGTATGGATGCAAAAAAAATAAAATTAGCGTACCAAAATAATCTATGTGTAATATAGTTCAATAAAAAAGATAATTCCAGGCCCAAACCTGAAAACATTATTCTCTAATTTTACAGGCGGTTATGAAATTGATTCAACCGATCTGTCTGCAAAATTGAAATTTTATTCTAGATAAAACAAAATAAAGCTAGTTACTTGAAAATGAAATATCCCGATAAAATTAGGATATAACATGTATCCAAATACTTTTATTAATAATATGTCTAAATTTTGTCAAGGTTACTATTTTAATGAAATATACTGTAAAATAAAACCACAAGTCATACTAAAACCCTTTTTTTTATTGAAATGAATTCCACATTTATTAAAAATAAATAAATATTTTAATTGAAAGGGAAACAAAGATTTGTCAAGTTCCATGTTCTAGACGGGACATTAATGTTCATTTATTAAAGTCATTATGATCTATCACTGAATATATCCTTTACTATGTAAATTTTCCCAATTAGAACATATTCAGTCTCGATTGTTTCTGTGACGAGATTGAGGACTAGATCTCATTCTTTAATTTTTCTAGAATATATGTAATAATAGGTTAAGCTTAAAATTTTTATAATTTTAGAAATATTTTTTCATAATTTGCATCAACTACAAACTCCATGGCACCAACTTCTAAGGTTAGAAAGAGGATGTGGAATTATTCTATAGCATCAAATTTATCTTGATTGTGTATAATATAACCTACTATGAAATTCTCAATAGTTGCGTCATTTTCCATAGATTGTTCATTAAGGAAACTTATATTTTCTTTAAGTTAGAAGCATTTTCTTGTGACACTATAATCTTCTCATTTATCTTCTTTTTCAGCTGACTTTAAACAACTTGTTCCTCTTCCAGACTCTTCTTCCTCTGCAACACATGCTTCTCTATTCCACAAAGACTGGAAAGTGCGCTACCTATAATCACGGTTATTTTAAATATATGTTGTTGTATGTCTTTTAATAAAAGTGTAAAATAAAATAAAAACAGCATTATAACTACCTATAATCACGGTTATCTTAAATACCCGTTGTTGTATATCTTTTAATAAAATTTTAAAAAAATTGTAGCATTAAAACAAGAGCAACAGCAAGAACAACAACATTAAGAACAACAAGAATAACAACAAGAACAACAATAAGAACAACAACAAAAACAAGAACAACAACAACAACAACAACAATAACAAGAAGAAGAAGAAGAAGAAGAAGAAGAAGAAGAAGAAGAAGAAGAAGAAGAAGAAGAAGAACTACAACAACAACAACAACCAAAACATAAACAACAATAAAACAACAACAACAATAATAATAACAAAAACAACAATAATAAAAAAAGAGCACCAATAACTAACATTGCTAACTCGAATCCATATTTTCTTTTTCTCATTCAAGTTGTAAAAGAGATGATGGAGTTCTTAAATTTTTAATGAAATAAATGATATTTTTGAGTTTTTTTATAAAAGAAATGTTGTTTTCGAGTTTGGTTTAGTGGAGAAATAGAGTATCATAAATGAAAGATGATGTTTGGAGGTAAAAGATGTAGTTCGTCTAAATTTTAGGTTTCACGCAGATCACTAATAGTTGTGTCTTGATCGTTGATAATCCTTAAATAGGCGGCCAAGATTTGTTTAAGGATAGAGAATAAACTAAATAAGTAGGCCATCTATAATGTTGGTGCTGGGACTTGAAAAAAAAGTAAAAAACCAAAAATGTTGGTTTTGGGACTTGAACCAATAATCACGGTTTTTTAAATACCCATAGTGAAAGCTTTGTCAGTATTTTTTAAAAATAAGTAAAAAACGCTACCTATAATCACGATTTTTTAAATACCCGTGGTGAAACGTATACCAACATTTTGAAAAAATAAGTAACAAACCAAAAATGTTGGTGTTGGGGTTTAACCCATGACCAGACACTACCTATAATCACAGTTTTTTGAATAACCGTGGTGAAAGACCTCACTTTTGACCACGGTTGGAATTTTAACTATGATTAAAAGTATTTTAATAAAATAAAATCAAATGCATGCTCCTAAATATTACATATTGCTACGGTGAATAGGAAACTGTTGTTATTTAGGTGAATGCAAAGTAAAGTGGAGTCAAATGTATGAAAATTTTAAAAATACCCAAAAAAATTTGTAAATTATATGAACAAAATGCAAACGCGCGCAGATGCAACAAAATAAAATGAGCGTTCCAAAATAATCTATGCGTAATATTGTTCAATATAAAAGACAGTTGTAGGCCCAAACCTGACAATATTGTTCTCTGATTTTACAAACAGTTAAAAAATTGATTTAACCGATCTGTCTGCAAATTGAAATTTTAATCTAGATAAAATAAAATAAAGTTGATTGCTTGAAAATAAAACGTCCGAATAAAATTAGGATATAACACATATCCAAATACTTTAATTAATAATATGTCTAAATTTTTGCCATGGTTACTATTTTAAACAAATATAATGTAAAATAAAACCGCAGGTCATACTAAAACCCCTTTTTTGTTGAAAAGAGTTCATCATTTATTAAAAAAAAATATATTTTTTAATTGAAAGGGAAACAAAGATTTGTTAAGTTCTATGTTCTAGACGGGACATTCATGTACAATTATTAAAGTCGTTATGATCTAACACTGAATATATCATTTAATATGTAAAATTTCCAATTAAAACACATTCAGTCTCGATTGTTCGTGTGACGAGATTGAGTACTAGGTCTCATTCTTTAATTTTTCTAGAATATATGTAATAATAGTTTAAACTTAAATATTTTATAATTTTAGAACTATTTTTTCATAATTTTACATCAACTACGGATTCTATGGCACCAACTTCTAAGGTTAAAAAGAGAATGTGGAACTACGATTTTTATAAACTTAATATTTTTTTTGCCGCATGCAATATTTAATGCGAAAAATTTATTACACCGTTGTCGTGTAAATGATAGAGAATGTTTGTTGTCAATGTCATAAAAGGTTTGTCAGTATTTTTAAAAAATAAGTAAAAAAACGCTACCTATAATCACGATTTTTTAAATACCCGTGGTGAGAGGTTTACCAACATTTTGAAAAACTAAATAAAAAACCAAAAATGTTGGTGATGGGGTTTAACTCATGACCAGACACTACCTGTTATCACAGTTTTTTGAATAACAGACCTCACTTTTTTCCATGGTTGGAATTTTAACTATGATTAAAAGTATTTTAATAAAATAAAATCAAATGCATGCTCCTAAATATTACATATATTGCTACAGTGAATAGGAAACTGTTGTTACTTTGCCCTTGTTATTTAGGTGAATGCAAAGTAAAGTGGAGTCAAATGTATGAAAATTTTAAAAATACTTGACAAAATTGGTGAATTATATGATCAAAATGCAAACGCGCGCAGATGCAACAAAATAAAATGAGCGTTCCAAAATAATCTATGCGTAATTTTGTTCAATAAAAAAGACAGTTGTAGGCCCAAACCTGAAAATGTTGTCCTCTGATTTTACAGGCGGTTAAAAAATTGATTTAACCGATCTGTCTGCAAAATTGAAATTTTATTCTAGATAAAACAAAATAAAGCTGATTGCTTAAAAATAAAACGTCCGGATAAAATTAGGATATAACACATACCCAAATACTTTAATTAATAATATGTCTAAATTTTTGTCAGGGTTACTATTTTAAACAAATATAATGTAAAGTAAAACCACAAGTCATACTAAAATCCTTTTTTTTTTTTTAAAAGAGTTCATCATTTATTAAAAAAAAGTTAAATATTTTAATTGAAAGGGAAACAAAGATATGTTAAGTTATATGCTCTAGATGGGACATTCATGTACAATTATTAAAGTCGTTATGATCTAACAGTGAATATATCATTTACTATGTAAAATTTCCAATTAAAACACATTCAGTCTCAATTGTTCGTGTGACGAGATTGAGTACTAGGTCTCATTCTTTAATTTTTCTAGAATATATGTAATAATAGTTTAAACTTAAATATTTTAGAATTTTAGAATTATTTTTTCATAATTTTACATCAACTATAGATTCTATGGCACCAACTTCTAAGGTTAAAAAGAGGATGTGGAACTATGATTTTTATAAATTTCATATTTCTTTTGCAGCATGCAATATTTAATGCGAAAAATTTATTACACCGTTGTCGTATAAATGATAGAAAATGTTTGTTGTCAATATGTCATAAAAACTCAATTTTTGACGTAGGAGAATTTTTGGGTTTAAATCTTAATTAGTACTAGAAAAATCATAAGAAATGTTATATTGAAAAAACTAAATAAAATGGAGCTTTAATGTTATGGTTGAATGAAAAACTTAATGTTCATCAAAGAAATTATTGGCCTAATATGACCATAGTATTTTTCTCTTGTCCTAATTCCAAATATATCTTTTCGTCAAGATACATCCACCACAAAAACAACACGAACCAATTTCACAAAATAAAGCTTCTGTCTGCAGATGACAGATAAACATTTAAAAGATGCTTCGAAGAGTAGCAAAGCAGTTTTTCATTGAATATTAGTTCCACATCCAGCAACTAAAAATATGATTAACAGAACAATACGTGAAAGTTATATTTGTGTATAGCCTATTTGATTTTAATTTTAAATGAAAGCAGCATAAAATCATCATATTGAACTTATGATATTAACAAAAAGGAAGATAAATATTAGGCTAGAAAAACAAGTACAAATATTATTAACCGAACAATGTTGGGTTAATAGCTCACGTGACTTTAATCTTAAACGAAAGCAGCATAAAATCTGAACTTACAATATTAACAAAAAGGAAGATAATATTAGATTAGAGAATAACAAGTACAAATACTATTAACAGAAGAATATGGAAGTTATGATGGTTTAAATAGCTCACGTGACTTGAATACTAACAGAAAGTAGCAAACAATCACCATGTGAAAATTATTATTAAAAACTAAATATTGGACTTGAATTGATGGGGTGCGCCAGCAATTGCTTTAGTGCAACGCAAAAGTGACACGCAAGAGACCCAATAGCAAGCTGTGGTGGCCTCTTACCCTCAATAAATAAATTTAATATCGTGTGGACCATTGGCCCACATATCAGATATTAAACTGATAAGAACAGATACTACACTTGATCTTAGCCAAAAGGCCGAGAAAGGTATGCTTATTCCTGTAACTCGCTTCCTTTTTTATATTGCATATTTCCTCTGTTGTTTGCTTTCCTCCCCGATGTGGGCAGGATCACCGTCGAATAGGAGATCCACTTCCGGATATTGTGTTCTTATTGGAGGAAATATGATTTCATGGAAGTGTAAGAAACAAAACATAGTTGCACTATCCAGTGTTGAAGCTGAATATCGTGATATGGAAGCAACATCAAAGGAACTTGTGTGGCTTAAGAATTTACTCTTAAAACTTAGCTTGGGAGACCTTCAGGACACAAGACTCATAAGTGACAATCAAGCGGCACTTCACATTCCATCCAATCTGGTATTCCATGAACACGACAAGCACATAAAAATATATTGTCACTATGTAAGAGAAAAAGTATTGTCAGGAGAAATAACCACAAAGTTCGTCAAATCTGAAGATCAATTGGCTGATATGTTTATCAAGTCTCTTAAGAGTTCTCAAGTGAAAAATATTTGTAACAAGCTCGGATCATACAATATATACAATCCGGATTGAGGGGGAGTGTTTAGAATCGGTTACAAATTAATTAGTATTGATTTGCATTAGATTAGTCATAAGTGTAAATTATGTTATCACCTATTGTGTATATTTATTTTTCATATAAATATACTACATGTGTGATCATATTCGACACATAGAAATACAATTACAACAATAAACATAAACAAACATAAAAGCAACACATTTAAATTAATTTTATATCAACTGCAATCTTCATGGCACCAACTTCAAACCAACTCGGGGGTTAGAAAGAGGATGTTGAATTATTCTATGGGATCCAATTTAGCTTGATTGTGTATATTATAGCCTACCCTCAAATCCAATAGTTGCATCACTTTCCATAGATTGTTCATTAAGGAAACTTATTATTTTATTTAAGTTAGAAGCCTTTTCTTGTCACACTATAATCTTCTCATTTCTCTTCTTCAGCTGACTCTAGACAACTTGTTCCTATTCCAGACTCTTCTTCACCTACAACACATGCTTCTCCATTCCACAAAGATTGCTACCACCAATTTTCAATTGTTTTACGGTAGCATTCAACTCATCTCAACTTGGAACTATAAGGATATCACCTTTCAGAAAAGAGACTCGTGAAAGTTATACTCCACCAACATCTCACTCTTTTTCAAGCACTATCATATTCATCTTATCAATATCACTGACAAAACTCAAGTTTTTGTTTACAACTATATCCCATAAAATTCCACATCCCTTGCCAATACCATTTTTCTATCTTCTGCTGGAATAGAGGTATTTTCTCTCTCGTTCTTGTTCTTGGAAAGAGAAGAACCTGGTTTAGTGTTACCTATAACAATGATGGGCTAAAGACGTGTCTACTTATGCGTCTAGCGGTATCTTACTGCAAGTGCACAGCCTATCGAAGTAATATTTAAGATTATCGATCCACAGGGATTCTATGGTTACTTAGTGCTAGATGAACTTCTAGTTTAGCTAAGGCGAATGATTGTCACGATTTTTTTTGTTGGTTTCTAAAACTGTTAAAGGCGGAATTAACTTTTAAGTTTAAATAAAGTAATATTAAGGCGGTCGGTATGTAATTATACT
This sequence comes from Lathyrus sativus, assembly GCA_963859935.3. Lineage (NCBI taxonomy): Eukaryota > Viridiplantae > Streptophyta > Magnoliopsida > Fabales > Fabaceae > Lathyrus > Lathyrus sativus. The sequence continues at coordinate 424,732,145 of OZ012739.1, forward strand.
AACTTAGGTGGGTCAATCTAACCTAGGCTTATAAAGGTGTTCACTTAATCTATTCGGTAGAGATTACCAGTTTAAGTACCCTCAACTCAAACTCTCGTGGTCTTATATCAGATCTTATCCCTAAAGCCCTATGCCTGCTCTCGCTAGCCCATAAGTGTTTAGAGGTAATTTTTGGAAACTAAGTAATTCTAATTTATCTTAAAGCGCTCTCGCTGTGTTTAATTTAAATGCCTAACTTTAGCTATCTGGTTAGAATCTCACACTCTCGTGGTCTTGACCTAACCTAATACTCTTTTCTTACTCTCGTAACGAAAAGATCTATTTCAATTAAAAAGTATCAGCCAGAATGTTAAGTTATTAATTATTTTCAGCCTATGGTTATATTTACCGATTAAGTTTGTGATAACTACATACCGCCCTAAGGTGTTTAGCTACTCATCGATATTAAACCAGACAGAGACAGAGAATTAAATAATAACGTACTCATGGCAGAAAAATAAATAAACATTATAACTAAATTAAATTGCAATATAATGAAAAACCTGGTTAACAAATATTCGAGCAGACTCCTTCTTCCACAGACCGGAAGGCTTGGAGTGGGCGGAAATTAAAAATAAACGAGTGCTGAAGGTCTAGAAACAAATAAAGGTACAACAATTTCCTGATGTTGGAAATTGTTATACGGTTGGTTTGGATACAAATAAAAACGAAACAGAAAACTAAAAGTAATGCAAGAATGGAAATGCTGGGTCGTAAGGCAGTTTGGCAGAGCTTCCGCAGGAATTTTGAATAATGAAGTCTGTCCCTTGTGTTCACAGAGCTTGTGCTATTTATAGAGTCCTTAATGGGCTGGATTCTTGGTCCTTTGTTGCATGGGCCTTGTTGAAGTTGTTGAAGGAATGCTGGAACGTGGCAACCAAATGGGAGTAGTGGTCTTCACGTAATGCCTTGAGGAGAAATAAGAGGAGAAGTGGTCTTCACGTAGTGCCTTGACATAGTCTGAGTCAAAACCAAGTTTTATCCTTGTCACGGGCGTGACAAGGTCTTCACGTTCGTAATTTGAGGTTTTTAAGTGTCACGGTCGTGACCACTCTCTTACGGTCGTGATGGCCCAAATTGGGGTGTCACGGTCGTGACACCCTTGTAACGATCGTGGCTGCAACAAATTATGCAGTCTTTTGCAGGCTTCTACATTTCTTCATCTCCTTGTGGTCTCTTTTGTTCCTTTTTCTCTTAATTCATGATTTAGCTCCATATAATGACGTACCTGCAAAATAGTAAGAAAAACTCGAGAAATCGAGTGTTAAAACGGTGAATATGCGATAAAACGTCAATGAAATCTAGCGATATAATCGATGCGTTTTCTTGTTATCAAACTTCCCCAAACTTAAACCTTTGCTTGTCCTCAAGCAAATAGTCGGTTGAAAATCGGCGGACAAGAATTTATTCACGCATACTCCTAACAAACCGTACGGTGGATCGTTTTGTCGGATAATCTGGTACTTTGATAGAACACTACCGATACACTAATGACACAAGCAACAAGCTATGTCGTCGACTTCCCGTTAAACGAAACAATCGGCAATTACATTATGATTTCACCTGGAGTTCTTCGATCTTGTTTCGCCCGGTTTCATTCCAGCGCAGTCACATTAAGCCCTTTGCCTTAGCACGCACGTAGCGGAGTAGCCGGTTAGCGATTTTGATCCTTTTTTGGGCACGGGGTCTGGTACACGAGTGTGGTAACCCTACATATTTTATCCGATTTGGAGGTTGTGGGGGATCGAGCCGTAGCACGCCCTACCGAGTTCAGAACCAGTACCTCTGAACCAACTCGCAACGGACTCCTTCTCATATTTCTCGTTTCTTATATGCGACCGTGTACTTTGGTGCAATTTCTTTTCATTTTGCATCGAGATATGAAGGATCATTATTGATTAGGCATCAAACGCTTATATTCATCGGCTCCCCACGTGGTTTGTGTTCAGACGGTGCTGACTGCTAGTATAAACTACTAGGGGTTACTTTTGAACTGAAACTGAAAGTGTACTCGTAATGGTAATCGGGATGGAATTTCTTAAGTAGGGAGTCAAAGATGTCAAGATTGTATTGATCTTGTTTAATCGTTCTCGGCTTCCTAATTACGATTCCGTAGGTAAGTCGGGTAATGCGAATAAATAAAGATTTTTTTTCTGGTATAGCTAAATAATCGGGGAAAGTTCGAAATTAAAGAAAATAGCGCAAAGATTTGCTCATTTCATTAACTTGCGAAAAGAAATACAACAGAATTGAAAGTACAACGAAATGGAAAAGTGCGGAAATGAAAGGTACCTCTCCCACACTATATCAGACATTGTCCTCAATGTTGTGATATAAATGCGGTAAAAGAACAGTACAATGACAAAAACGAAAAACAGACATAAACAAATTAAAACTATGGCTGCTGAGGACCGCGGGCTCGGCCTCTGGTGCGGGAGCGGCGTCTGGAGGGAGTCGCTTCAGGATCAGAACCGGTGCCGGAGGCAGCAGTGATGCTAATGCGGAGGGTTTCGAGCTCGCTGAAAATTTCTCCAAACCTCTCATTAGTAGCTTCCTGGTTGGCTGCAATAGTGATGAGTAAAGCATCATACTGAGCCTTCTGCCTTCTCTCCAGTGCGGCGTTCATCTGGTTCTGCTGATGAATCGCAAGGAGGACTTCCTCAAGTGTGACTGCAGGAGCAGGGGGCTGTCGGTTAGATGTCTCTGGTATATCCTAGACAGGCTCAGTTGCATCCATAGCGTCCTGCATCTCATCCTCTGGAGGGTCTGCCTGATCATCATGGATAGGGACGTGATCGGCAGCAGCAGGTAAAACAAAGAGCCAGTTGGCTCGGCTGGATGGATCGATGCGGTCGCGGGACGGCATTATGATATGGTGGAAAATGGTGCCATTGACAACAGGGTTATACCTGCCATCCTCTCGCTGCGCAATCAGGTGAGCGAACCTGCAATAACTCTTGGTGAGGAATTCTGCGGCGAGGTAAGGCTGATTAACGACCAAGTCACCAAGCCCCAACTGAATGGCGAGGGTGGTGACAATGCCGCCTATGAAGAACGGGGAGGAGCCTCTGTGTGCAATGGCTTGGATATGATGAAGCATGAAAGGGGCAGCGTTGATCGGCTCGTCATTGAGAGCGCAATGTAAGAATAGAAGCTCCTTGGAGTTGAGCTTATGGTTGCTTTCTCGAGCGAAGATGGTGTTGCATATGACCCGGTGAAAATAGCGGATTGCCGGGTTGTGGATGTGCGTCGCGTTGAGGCTCTGGAAGGTGGATGCACGGGTGTTGGTTAAGTCGTGCCATAGAGTGAAAGCTGGTTCACTAAAATTATCGGGCACGCGACGGTGAGCTTCAGTTCCGTGATCGAAGCCTAACAACTCGGCTATCCTGGTCTGCGGAAGGTTGAACTCTCGGCCGTGCAATCTGAATGTGGCGACACCGGTGAGCTGACTCTGAGAACCGGGAGGCGTGATGTAACTGAATGAGCTCAAGAACTCCAGTGTCAGAAGTTCGAATGTGGGCTGAGGTTGACTGCAAAGATCCCACAGACCGACCTTTTGAAGCAGGCTTTGAACACCGGCAAGCATTCTGAGTTCCCGTAAACAAACGGTGTCGATGTAACGTGTAGGTTGCACACCGCGGTTTTGGAATCGGATGAAACGTTCTCTCTGAGTTACACCAGCATCACCTTCTCTAAAAGTGATGGAATCCATAGCATGCAAGAGGTTAGAGTGAAGAAAGAAGGGTTTTGAGGTTTTGTGGAAAAATGGTAGAATGAAGGAAATCTTGATTCGGGTTAAATACGGGAGAGTGAGAATGTGATAGGGTATGATAATGGGGGGTTAATGTTGGTAATGGGGAGGTTACGGAGGTTATGGAGAGAATGGGTAGTTTTGGGGAAGTTATGGAGGAGGAAGAAGAAGAGACACGATGAGAAACAGTTCTGTTTCTCACGATGCCTGTAATAGGGGGTGTCACGGTCGTGACAAGGGGGTGACGGTCGTGACACGCTATTTAAGCACGTCACGATCGTGAGATGGGTGTGACGACCGTGAGGGTATGCTTTGCTAAAGAAATTCCAGAAAAAAAACATTTTCTCGCTTGATTCATAATTTAATAATAATCTATTTTCTTCACTAACACTCATATTAAATAAACACCATATATTATATAATTGCAGCACAGTACTATGAGAGATTGTATATTATAAGAAATAATGCAAGCATAACAGTATATAGAATAAAAATATGTAAATTTTTAAAAGTGGAGAAATTTTGGAATTAAAGGTGCATTGCATAAAGTAATTGAAAATGAAGTTACATAAGCTGAAATTACGGTACGAAATTGTTGCGAAAAATAAATCTAACTAGAAACGAAAACAATGAGAAAAATAAACTAAATCACTTATAGCATTTTCAAAAGCGTTTCTTCAAGTCTTCGATGGCGGAGTTCAAGTGATAGAATGGTTCGCAAGTTATGTCCGTCAATCCTATGATGTCCAATCGCATGCTCTTAATGTCTTCTTTAAATATATTAATATCAGTTTGGTAGGCATTGAGAGTGTTCATGATGTTTTGCAAGTTGTTAGCATAATCTCCTTGATTCACTCCAGGTGTTTCATGTACTGCTCCAGTGGGGTCGATGTTATGGTAACCAGGAGGTGTCTCGGGGTCAGTTTCGACATTGGTCAGTATATCATCGTTTATCCTGTAAGACCGAGGTGTTTCAGGAGTAGATGGATAATCAGGTGGGTTTAACTCATAAAGCCAGTTATCCTTATTATGAACACTTACTCTAGCATGATTAGGCAATGTGAACAGGGTTACTACTTCGTTCCGGATTAGGTACTCAAAAGGTGGATGTCCTAAATTCCTTATGATATGTCTATTGAAGCAGAAATTAAGGTTCATAGGGCGGATTGTTCCTAGACGGTTGCACCTGTCCAGTTGGTACCTAAGTCCTATGGCATCAGCAATCATGGTTACAAGACCTCCTACTAATATAGGTGATTCAGGTTCTTCTTGGATACGGGTGAAGGTTTGCATCATGAAAGGTACACCATTAATAGGCTGTCCATTAGTGAAACATGACATAATGAATATTTCATCTTTAGAAACTCCGGTAATATTTTCTTCTTTTCCAAAGAAGGTGTGGGCAAGGAATTTATAGAAGTAACGGAGAGCAGGATTATGGATCTCATCATTATTCATGTCATTTGATTCAGGGTGGTAGTTTCCGATTAAAGTTCCCCAAAAGAAATCTAGCTCCACATCCATCAATTAAAAGAAATCTAGCTCCACATCCATCAATTCTACCTGTGTGGTAGTAAAAGCAAATGGTCCACTAGGGAATCCTATCAAGTCAGCTAGTTCTTTATGGTTAAAATCATATTCTATTCCAAATAAGCGAAAACCAATAAATCCTTTCCTAAATCCAAAACCGCGCTCAAGTAGGTAAAGTAAGGAGCTAAGGAACTCAAAGATGAGCTTGGGGTAAGTCGCACATATCAAATATTAAACTGATAAAAACAGATACTACACTCAATCTTTGCCAAAAGACCGAGAAAGGTATGCTTATTCCTGTAACTCGCTTCCTTTTTTATATTGCATATTTTCTCTGTTGTTTTCTTTCCTCCCCGATGTGGGACCTAAACCATTGCACAAAACTTGCCATCGTACTTCAACTTACAACCACAGTCATTCTCATTTCCTATTCCCTTATTACAAGAAAATGACTCGCTAGTTTGAATTTGTTACTGCTGACTGTGCTTCACTGCTTCATATTAGCATCAATTAATGGATGTTTCTTGGCCTAGCCTTAAAGGTGACGTAACATTCATTATCATTGAGGAATCACAAGGATTACCAAATACTTCTACACTAAAATGCATGGCTATGGGGTAACTTAAGTTATAAACTTGTTTCTTTATTTAGGCCCTGTTATCAATCATATATATAACTCCTCCACTTCAAATTAACTTAATCTTATATGCTACAATAAAACAACAATGCAGCATTCGCATGCACCATGTAATCTAATGTAGCCTTTTAACCAACTAATGTCTCCAATCTTTTGTTATGCAGCAGCATTCTTCATCAGCTAATACAATTAATGCAACCACACTTGGAATGGACCAATTACAACCACACACTTCACTGCACCATGTAATCTAATATACTTGCTTCCATATTCTTTTTCAACCCTTGTTTTAACCCATCTATTTCTAACCACATTTAATTAATCTTTCAATTCAATACTAACTTCTCTAAATATTCTAGACTAACTTTAGTTTAAGTTTTAATTTTATTTCTTCCTTCTTTTTTTATTATTATTATTATTATTAAAATGGCTTTCTTAACTTCACACAAATCTTTTTTTTTTAATTAATAAATTGCTTTTCATTCACCAACTAAAAGTATAAAATAATTTTTTTTTAAATTGTTTTTTAGTTAATGCTCTTATTTATGGGTGTTTAGACATTATTCTTTTGTAGTATTTTAGGTCTCAATGTTGTTGGCGTGGTGTAGGTGTATAGGTTTGCATCAAGTTGATTTTGGATATGACAAATCAAAGTTTTCATACCCACATTTGAACATAAGCACCTGTGTCATATTGAAATTTGTATCCTCTTTACACGGGGTTTGTGAACTTAAACTCGCATGTCCTTTAATGCTATGTTGGAGGAACCATGAGGATTGAGTCATAAACTATAGTTAAATAACTCATAGAGAATATGGATCAAAAGAAATATTTTTGCACATGGATGCTAGAAGAACATGGATGATAGAGCTTGATACTCGAAATGTCTTGTTTGTTTGCCATAAACTAACGAGTGCTCAAATTGAGGCTCTCACAAAGACTCTAGCAAACTAGAACCTTGCACAACAGACTATTCAACCAGCTCAAGTCTTTATATGTGATTTTTGTGGTCTTGAGCATTCAAATGGCAGGTGTGTTCATGAAAGTCAGAATAGAGAATTAAAAAATCTAAAAAATAGTGAATGAAAAGAGAGTTGAGAGAGAAGTTAAAAATGAGCGTGAAGAATAAAATGAGTGGAGAGTTGAAAAGAGAGTCTAGAAAAAAGTAGGGAGAGTGAGGAAGGAAAAATAAAATTGTAGTGAATATTTTAAAAGAACTGAAGAAGAAAGAAAAATATGGACAACTTTGAAAATTGTAAGCAACAGAATAATCAAAGAGAGAAAACCACAGTTGAAAACAGATTAGAACAAAGTAGAAATAATAAAGCAATGGAAATAAAGACAGATAAGGGATAAAAAGACTGCACTTGATGATTAAAGTGTGGTTCTATCTGAGGAGTGTGGTGTAATTCTTCAAATTAAGTTTCCCCCAAATTAAATGACCCCAATGGTTTCATTATTCCATATACGATTGAGAAGTTGAATTGGATATGCCATTTTATGACTTGGGAGCAATCATCACCTTGATGCCACTTTCAATTATGAAGAAATTATATTTTCTACACGTCAAACCGACAAATAAGACATTGAAATTAGCTGACAGATTATATATATGTGTGTGTGTGTGTGTGTGTTGAAATACCCGGGAAGATATAAACGTCTAGTAGGTAGACTCAATTATCTTACCATCATCAGATCGGGTATTACTTTTGCATTGACCATTGTGAGTCAATTTCTGAATGCTCCTTGTGATACTCGTTGGAATGAAGTTATTCAGATTCTCAAATATATAAAGAATGCACCAAGAAGAGGCTTATTATATAAAGATAAGAGTGATGCTAAAGTCACGTGTTATTCAGACACAGATTGGGCAGGATCACCGTCGAATAGGAGATCCACTTCCGGATATTGTGTTCTTATTGGAGGAAATATGATTTCATGGAAGTGTAAGAAACAAAACATAGTTGCACTATCCAGTGTTGAAGCTGGATATCGTGATATGGAAGCAACATCAAAGGAACTTGTGTGGCTTAAGAATTTACTCTCAAAACTTAGGTTGGGAGACCTTCAGGACACAAGACTCATAAGTGACAATCAAGCGGCACTTCACATTCCATCCAATCTGGTATTCCATGAACACGGCAAGCACATAAAAATATATTGTCACTATGTAAGAGAAAAAGTATTGTCAGGAGAAATAACCACAAAGTTCGTCAAATCTGAAGATCAATTGGCTGATATGTTTATCAAGTCTCTTAAGAGTTCTCAAGTGAAAAATATTTGTAACAAGCTCGGATCATACAATATATACAATCCGGATTGAGGGGGAGTGTTTAGAATCGGTTACAAATTAATTAGTATTGATTTGCATTAGATTAGTCATAAGTGTAAATTATGTTATCACCTATTGTGTATATTTACTTTTCATATAAATATACTACATGTGTGATCATATTCGACACATAGAAATACAATTACAACAATAAACATAAACAAACATAAAAGCAACACATTTAAATTAATTTTATATCAACTGCAGTCTTCATGGCACCAACTTCAAACCAACTCGGGGGTTAGAAAGAGGATGTTGAATTATTCTATGGGATCCAATTTAGCTTGATTGTGTATATTATAGCCTACCCTCAAATCCAATAGTTGCATCGTTTTCCATAGATTGTTCATTAAGGAAACTTATTATTTTATTTAAGTTAGAAGCCTTTTCTTGTCACACTATAATCTTCTCATTTCTCTTCTTCAGCTGACTCTAGACAACTTGTTCCTATTCCAGACTCTTCTTCACCTACAACACATGCTTCTCCATTCCACAAAGAATGCTACCACCAATTTTCAATTGTTTTACGGTAGCATTCAACTCATCTCAACTTGGAACTATAAGGATATCACCTTTCAAAAAAGAGACTCGTGAAAGTTATACTCCACCAACATCTCACTCTTTTTCAAGCACTGTCATATTCATCTTATCAATATCACTGACAAAACTCAAGTTTTTGTTTACAACTATATCCCATAAAATTCCACATCCCTTGTCAATACCATTTTTCTATCTTCTGCTGGAATAGAGGTATTTTCTCTCTCGTTCTTGTTCTTGGAAAGAGAAGAACCTGGTTTAGTGTTACCTATAACAACCACGTGTTTCAAAACTTTTACAGTTATAGGGTTGACGTCTAAAAGTGGCGATGTCCCTATTTATGAGTTTTTCTTGGATAATGGCTTAGAACTATTTTGTAAAATTATGCAAAATTGCCAAAAACATTAAAATTGTGTTAAATTGAATTTGTTGATGTTCATATAAAAACTTTACACGTAATGACATCAGTCACATCTTTTTACAGACAACTATCTTTGTTGTTGTCAATCTCTACGATTTTTATAAACAACTTAATTCACCATCGGTATTTAAAATATATTCAATTAACCAATGGTCCACACTTGGTGAAAGGTATGTCAGCATTTTGAAAAAGTAAGTAAAAAACCAAAAATGTTGGTGCTGGGATTGAACCAATGACCAGACGCTACCTATAATCACAGTTTTTAAATAACCGTGGTGAAAGACCTCACTTTTCACCACGGTTGGAATTTTAACCGTGATTAAAAGTATTTTAATAAAATAAAAAAAAAGTGCACGCTTCTAAATATCACATATTGCTACGGTGAATAGGAAATCATTGTTATTTTGGAGTTGTTATTTACGCATTTTGTAGTAGTGACTATTCATCTAGTTTGTATGTAGATCCGAGAATTTATTCTGACAGACATTTTAATATTATGCATGATGAAAGATATGTTAAGCTATTTAGGTGAATGCAACGTAAAGTGGAGTCGAATGTATGAAAGTTTTAAAAATCCCCGAAGAAAATTGGTGAATGACATTATCAAAATGCAAACGCGTATGGATGCAAAAAAAATAAAATTAGCGTACCAAAATAATCTATGTGTAATATAGTTCAATAAAAAAGATAATTCCAGGCCCAAACCTGAAAACATTATTCTCTAATTTTATAGGCGGTTATGAAATTGATTCAACCGATCTGTCTGCAAAATTGAAATTTTATTCTAGATAAAACAAAATAAAGCTAGTTACTTGAAAATGAAATATCCCGATAAAATTAGGATATAACATGTATCCAAATACTTTTATTAATAATATGTCTAAATTTTGTCAAGGTTACTATTTTAATGAAATATACTGTAAAATAAAACCACAAGTCATACTAAAACCCTTTTTTTTATTGAAATGAATTCCACATTTATTAAAAATAAATAAATATTTTAATTGAAAGGGAAACAAAGATTTGTCAAGTTCCATGTTCTAGACGGGACATTGATGTTCATTTATTAAAGTCATTATGATCTATCAGTGAATATATCCTTTACTATGTAAATTTTCGCAATTAGAACATATTCAGTCTCGATTGTTTCTGTGACGAGATTGAGGACTAGATCTCATTCTTTAATTTTTCTAGAATATATGTAATAATAGGTTAAGCTTAAAATTTTTATAATTTTAGAAATATTTTTTCATAATTTGCATCAACTACTAACTCCATGGCACCAACTTCTAAGGTTAGAAAGAGGATGTGGAATTATTCTATAGCATCAAATTTATCTTGATTGTGTATAATATAACCTACTATGAAATTCTCAATAGTTGCGTCATTTTCCATAGATTGTTCATTAAGGAAACTTATATTTTCTTTAAGTTAGAAGCATTTTCTTGTTACACTATAATCTTCTCATTTATCTTCTTTTTCAGATGACTTTAAACAACTTGTTCCTCTTCCAGACTCTTCTTCCTCTGCAACACATGCTTCTCTATTCCACAAAGACTGGAAAGTGCGCTACCTATAATCACGGTTATTTTAAATATATGGTGTTGTATGTCTTTTAATAAAAGTGTAAAAAAAAAAACAGCATTATAACTACCTATAGTCACGGTTATCTTAAATACCCGTTGTTGTATATCTTTTAATAAAATTTTAAAAAAATTGTAGCATTAAAACAAGAGCAACAGCAAGAACAACAAGAACAACAACATTAAGAACAACAAGAATAACAACAAGAACAACAATAAGAACAACAACAAAAACAAGAACAACAACAACAACAACAACAACAATAACAAGAAGAAGAAGAAGAAGAAGAACAACAACAACAACCAAAACATAAACAACAATAAAACAACAACAACAATAATAATAACAAAAACAACAATAATAAAAAAAGAGCACCAATAACTAACATTGCTAACTCGAATCCATATTTTCTTTTTCTCATTCAAGTTGTAAAAGAGATGATGGAGTTCTTAAATTTTTAATGAAATAAATGATATTTTTGAGTTTTTTTTATAAAATAAATGTTGTTTTCGAGTTTGGTTTAGTGGAGAAATAGATTATCATAAATGAAAGATGATGTTTGGAGGTAAAAGATGTAGTTCGTCTAAATTTTAGGTTTCACGCCGATCACTAATAGTTGTATCTTGATCTTTGATAATCCTTAAATGGGCGGCCAAGATTTGTTTAAGGATAGAGAATAAACTAAATAAGTAGGCCACCTATAATGTTGGTGCTGGGACTTGAAAAAAAAGTAAAAAACCAATAATGTTGGTTTTGGGACTTGAACCCGTGACTAGACGCTACCAAATATCACGGTTTTTTAAATACCCATAGTGAAAGCTTTGTCAGTATTTTTTAAAAATAAGTAAAAAACGCTACCTATAATCACGATTTTTTAAATACCCGTGGTGAAACGTATACCAACATTTTGAAAAAATAAGTAAAAAACCAAAAATGTTGGTGTTGGGGTTTAACCCATGACCAGACACTACCTATAATCACAGTTTTTTGAATAACCGGGGTGAAAGACCTCACTTTTGACCACGGTTGGAATTTTAACTATGATTAAAAGTATTTTAATAAAATAAAATCAAATGCATGCTCCTAAATATTACATATTGCTACGGTGAATAGGAAACTGTTGTTACTTTGTCGTTGTTATTTAGGTGAATGCAAAGTAAAGTGGAGTCAAATGTATGAAAATTTTAAAAATACCCAAAAAAATTTGTAAATTATATGAACAAAATGCAAACGCGCGCAGATGCAACAAAATAAAATGAGCGTTCCAAAATAATCTATGCGTAATATTGTTCAATATAAAAGACAGTTGTAGGCCCAAACCTGACAATATTGTTCTCTGATTTTACAGGCAGTTAAAAAATTGATTTAACCGATCTGTCTGCAAATTGAAATTTTAATCTAGATAAAACAAAATAAAGCTGATTGCTTGAAAATAAAACGTCCGAATAAAATTAGGATATAACACATATCCAAATACTTTAATTAATAATATGTCTAAATTTTTGCCATGGTTACTATTTTAAACAAATATAATGTAAAATAAAACCGCAAGTCATACTAAAACCCCTTTTTTGTTGAAAAGAGTTCATCATTTATTAAAAAAAAATATATTTTTTAATTGAAAGGGAAACAAAGATTTGTTAAATTCTATGTTCTAGACGGGACATTCATGTACAATTATTAAAGTCGTTATGATCTAACACTGAATATATCATTTAATATGTAAAATTTCCAATTAAAACACATTCAGTCTCGATTGTTCGTGTGACGAGATTGAGTACTAGGTCTCATTCTTTAATTTTTCTAGAATATATGTAATAATAGTTTAAACTTAAATATTTTATAATTTTAGAACTATTTTTTCATAATTTTACATCAACTACGGATTCTATGGCACCAACTTCTAAGGTTAAAAAGAGAATGTGGAACTACGATTTTTATAAACTTAATATTTTTTTTGCCGCATGCAATATTTAATGCGAAAAATTTATTACACCGTTGTCGTGTAAATGATAGAGAATGTTTGTTGTCAATGTCATAAAAGGTTTGTCAGTATTTTTAAAAAATAAGTAAAAAAACGCTACCTATAATCACGATTTTTTAAATACCCGTGGTGAGAGGTTTACCAACATTTTGAAAAACTAAATAAAAAACCAAAAATGTTGGTGATGGGGTTTAACTCATGACCAGACACTACCTGTAATCACAGTTTTTTGAATAACAGACCTCACTTTTTTCCATGGTTGGAATTTTAACTATGATTAAAAGTATTTTAATAAAATAAAATCAAATGCATGCTCCTAAATATTACATATATTGCTACAGTGAATAGGAAACTGTTGTTACTTTGCCCTTGTTATTTAGGTGAATGCAAAGTAAAGTGGAGTCAAATGTATGAAAATTTTAAAAATACTTGACAAAATTGGTGAATTATATGATCAAAATGCAAACGCGCGCAGATGCAACAAAATAAAATGAGCGTTCCAAAATAATCTATGCGTAATTTTGTTCAATAAAAAAGACAGTTGTAGGCCCAAACCTGAAAATGTTGTCCTCTGATTTTACAGGCGGTTAAAAAATTGATTTAACCGATCTGTCTGCAAAATTGAAATTTTATTCTAGATAAAACAAAATAAAGCTGATTGCTTAAAAATAAAACGTCCGGATAAAATTAGGATATAACACATACCCAAATACTTTAATTAATAATATGTCTAAATTTTTGTCAGGGTTACTATTTTAAACAAATATAATGTAAAGTAAAACCACAAGTCATACTAAAATCCCTTTTTTTTTTTTAAAAGAGTTCATCATTTATTAAAAAAAAGTTAAATATTTTAATTGAAAGGGAAACAAAGATATGTTAAGTTATATGCTCTAGATGGGACATTCATGTACAATTATTAAAGTCGTTATGATCTAACAGTGAATATATCATTTACTATGTAAAATTTCCAATTAAAACACATTCAGTCTCAATTGTTCGTGTGACGAGATTGAGTACTAGGTCTCATTCTTTAATTTTTCTAGAATATATGTAATAATAGTTTAAACTTAAATATTTTAGAATTTTAGAATTATTTTTTCATAATTTTACATCAACTATAGATTCTATGGCACCAACTTCTAAGGTTAAAAAGAGGATGTGGAACTATGATTTTTATAAATTTCATATTTCTTTTGCAGCATGCAATATTTAATGCGAAAAATTTATTACACCGTTGTCGTATAAATGATAGAAAATGTTTGTTGTCAATATGTCATAAAAACTCAATTTTTGACGTAGGAGAATTTTTGGGTTTAAATCTTAATTAGTACTAGAAAAATCATAAGAAATGTTATATTGAAAACACTAAATAAAATGGAGCTTTAATGTTATGGTTGAATGAAAAACTTAATGTTCATCAAAGAAATTATTGGCCTAATATGACCATAGTATTTTTCTCTTGTCCTAATTCCAAATATATCTTTTCCTCAAGATACATCCACCACAAAAACAACACGAACCAATTTCACAAAATAAAGCTTCTGTCTGCAGATGACAGATAAACATTTAAAAGATGCTTCGAAGAGTAGCAAAGCAGTTTTTCATTGAATATTAGTTCCACATCCAGCAACTAAAAATATGATTAACAGAACAATACGTGAAAGTTATATTTGTGTATAGCCTATTTGATTTTAATTTTAAATGAAAGCAGCATAAAATCATCATATTGAACTTATGATATTAACAAAAAGGAAGATAAATATTAGGCTAGAAAAACAAGTACAAATATTATTAACCGAACAATGTTGGGTTAATAGCTCACGTGACTTTAATCTTAAACGAAAGCAGCATAAAATCTGAACTTACAATATTAACAAAAAGGAAGATAATATTAGATTAGAGAATAACAAGTACAAATACTATTAACAGAAGAATATGGAAGTTATGATGGTTTAAATAGCTCACGTGACTTGAATACTAACAGAAAGTAGCAAACAATCACCATGTGAAAATTATTATTAAAAACTAAATATTGGACTTGAATTGGTGGGGTGCGCCAGCAATTGCTTTAGTGCAACGCAAAAGTGACACGCAAGAGACCCAATAGCAAGCTGTGGTGGCCTCTTACCCTCAATAAATAAATTTAATATCGTGTGGACCATTGGCCCACATATCAGATATTAAACTGATAAGAACAGATACTACACTTGATCTTAGCCAAAAGGCCGAGAAAGGTATGCTTATTCCTGTAACTCGCTTCCTTTTTTATATTGCATATTTCCTCTGTTGTTTGCTTTCCTCCCCGATGTGGGCAGGATCACCGTCGAATAGGAGATCCACTTCCGGATATTGTGTTCTTATTGGAGGAAATATGATTTCATGGAAGTGTAAGAAACAAAACATAGTTGCACTATCCAGTGTTGAAGCTGAATATCGTGATATGGAAGCAACATCAAAGGAACTTGTGTGGCTTAAGAATTTACTCTTAAAACTTAGCTTGGGAGACCTTCAGGACACAAGACTCATAAGTGACAATCAAGCGGCACTTCACATTCCATCCAATCTGGTATTCCATGAACACGGTAAGCACATAAAAATATATTGTCACTATGTAAGAGAAAAAGTATTGTCAGGAGAAATAACCACAAAGTTCGTCAAATCTGAAGATCAATTGGCTGATATGTTTATCAAGTCTCTTAAGAGTTCTCAAGTGAAAAATATTTGTAACAAGCTCGGATCATACAATATATACAATCCGGATTGAGGGGGAGTGTTTAGAATCGATTACAAATTAATTAGTATTGATTTGCATTAGATTAGTCATAAGTGTAAATTATGTTATCACCTATTGTGTATATTTATTTTTCATATAAATATACTACATGTGTGATCATATTCGACACATAGAAATACAATTACAACAATAAACATAAACAAACATAAAAGCAACACATTTAAATTAATTTTATATCAACTGCAGTCTTCATGGCACCAACTTCAAACCAACTCGGGGGTTAGAAAGAGGATGTTGAATTATTCTATGGGATCCAATTTAGCTTGATTGTGTATATTATAGCCTACCCTCAAATCCAATAGTTGCATCACTTTCCATAGATTGTTCATTAAGGAAACTTATTATTTTATTTAAGTTAGAAGCCTTTTCTTGTCACACTATAATCTTCTCATTTCTCTTCTTCAGCTGACTCTAGACAACTTGTTCCTATTCTAGACTCTTCTTCACCTACAACACATGCTTCTCCATTCCACAAAGATTGCTACCACCAATTTTCAATTGTTTTACGGTAGCATTCAACTCATCTCAACTTGGAACTATAAGGATATCACCTTTCAAAAAAGAGACTCGTGAAAGTTATACTCCACCAACATCTCACTCTTTTTCAAGCACTATCATATTCATCTTATCAATATCACTGACAAAACTCAAGTTTTTGTTTACAACTATATCCCATAAAATTCCACATCCCTTGCCAATACCATTTTTCTATCTTCTGCTGGAATAGAGGTATTTTCTCTCTCGTTCTTGTTCTTGGAAAGAGAAGAACCTGGTTTAGTGTTACCTATAACAATGATGGGCTAAAGACGTGTCTACTTATGCGTCTAGCGGTATCTTACTGCAAGTGCACGGCCTATCGAAGTAATATTTAAGATTATCGATCCACAGGGATTCTATGGTTACTTAGTGCTAGATGAACTTCTAGTTTAGCTAAGGCGAATGATTGTCACGATTTTTTTTGTTGGTTTCTAAAACTGTTAAAGGCGGAATTAACTTTTAAGTTTAAATAAAGTAATATTAAGGCGGTCGGTATGTAATTATACTAACTTAGGTGGGTCAATCTAACCTAGGCTTATAAAGGTGTTCACTTAATCTATTCGGTAGAGATTACCAGTTTAAGTACCCTCAACTCACACTCTCGTGGTCTTATATCAGATCTTATCCCTAAAGCCCTATGCCTGCTCTCGCTAGCCCATAAGTGTTTAGAGGTAATTTTTGGAAACTAAGTAATTCTAATTTATCTTAAAGCGCTCTCGCTGTGTTTAATTTAAATGCCTAACTTTAGCTATCTGGTTAGAATCTCACACTCTCGTGGTCTTGACCTAACCTAATACTCTTTTCTTACTCTCGTAACAAAAAGATCTATTTCAATTAAAAAGTATCAGCCAGAATGTTAAGTTATTAATTATTTTCAGCCTATGGTTATATTTACCGATTAAGTTTGTGATAACTACATACCGCCCTAAGGTGTTTAGCTACTCATCGATATTAAACCAGACAGAGACAGAGAATTAAATAATAACGTACTCATGGCAGAAAAATAAATAAACATTATAACTAAATTAAATTGCAATATAATGAAAAACCTGGTTAACAAATATTCGAGCAGACTCCTTCTTCCACAGACCGAAAGGCTTGGAGTGGGCGGAAATTAAAAATAAACGAGTGCTGAAGGTCTAGAAACAAATAAAGGTACAACAATTTCCTGATGTTGGAAATTGTTATACGGTTGGTTTGGATACAAATAAAAACGAAACAGAAAACTAAAAGTAATGCAAGAATGGAAATGCTGGGTCGTAAGGCAGTTTGGCAGAGCTTCCGCAGGAATTTTGAATAATGAAGTTTGTCCCTTGTGTTCACAGAGCTTGTGCTATTTATAGAGTCCTTAATGGGCTGGATTCTTGGTCCTTTGTTGCATGGGCCTTGCTGAAGTTGTTGAAGGAATGCTGGAACGTGGCAACCAAATGGGAGAAGTGGTCTTCACGTAATGCCTTGAGGAGAAATAAGAGGAGAAGTGGTCTTCACGTAGTGCCTTGACGTAGTCTGAGTCAAAACCAAGTTTTATCCTTGTCACGGGCGTGACAAGGTCTTCACGTTCGTAATTTGAGGTTTTTAAGTGTCACGGTCGTGACCACTCTCTTACGGTCGTGATGGCCCAAATTGGGGTGTCACGGTCGTGACACCCTTGTAACGATCGTGGCTGCAACAAATTATGCAGTCTTTTGCAGGCTTCTACATTTCTTCATCTCCTTGTGGTCTCTTTTGTTCCTTTTTCTCTTAATTCATGATTTAGCTCCATATAATGACGTACCTGCAAAATAGTAAGAAAAACTCGAGAAATCGAGTGTTAAAACGGTGAATATGCGATAAAACGTCAATGAAATCTAGCGATATAATCGATGCGTTTTCTTGTTATCAAACTTCCCCAAACTTAAACCTTTGCTTGTCCTCAAGCAAATAGTCGGTTGAAAATCGGCGGACAAGAATTTATTCACGCATACTCCTAACAAACCGTACGGTGGATCATTTTGTCGGATAATCTGGTACTTTGATAGAACACTACCGATACACTAATGACACAAGCAACAAGCTATGTCGTCGACTTCCCGTTAAACGAAACAATCGGCAATTACATTACGATTTCACCTGGAGTTCTTCGATCTTGTTTCGCCCGGTTTCATTCCAGCGCAGTCACATTAAGCCCTTTGCCTTAGCACGCACGTAGCGGAGTAGCCGGTTAGCGATTTTGATCCTTTTTTGGGCACGGGGTCTGGTACACGAGTGTGGTAACCCTACATATTTTATCCGATTTGGAGGTTGTGGGGGATCGAGCCGTAGCACGCCCTACCGAGTTCAGAACCAGTACCTCTGAACCAACTCGCAACGGACTCCTTCTCATATTTCTCGTTTCTTATATGCGACCGTGTACTTTGGTGCAATTTCTTTTCATTTTGCATCGAGATATGAAGGATCATTATTGATTAGGCATCAAACGCTTATATTCATCGGCTCCCCACGTGGTTTGTGTTCAGACGGTGCTGACTGCTAGTATAAACTACTAGGGGTTACTTTTGAACTGAAACTGAAAGTGTACTCGTAATGGTAATCGGGATGGAATTTCTTAAGTAGGGAGTCAAAGATGTCAAGATTGTATTGATCTTGTTTAATCGTTCTCGGCTTCCTAATTACGATTCCGTAGGTAAGTCGGGTAATGCGAATAAATAAAGATTTTTTTCTGGTATAGCTAAATAATCGGGGAAAGTTCGAAATTAAAGAAAATAGCGCAAAGATTTGCTCATTTCATTAACTTGCGAAAAGAAATACAACAGAATTGAAAGTACAACGAAATGGAAAAGTGCGGAAATGAAAGGTACCTCTCCCACACTATATCAGACATTGTCCTCAATGTTGTGATATAAATGCGGTAAAAGAACAGTACAATGACAAAAACGAAAAACAGACATAAACAAATTAAAACTATGGCTTCTGAGGACCGCGGGCTCGGCCTCTGGTGCGGGAGCGGCGTCTGGAGGGAGTCGCTTCAGGATCAGAACCGGTGCCGGAGGCAGCAGTGATGCTAATGCGGAGGGCTTCGAGCTCGCTGAAAATTTCTCCAAACCTCTCATTAGTAGCTTCCTGGTTGGCTGCAATAGTGCTGAGTAAAGCATCATACTGAGCCTTCTGCCTTCTCTCCAGTGCGGCGTTCATCTGGTTCTGCTGATGAATCGCAAGGAGGACTTCCTCAAGTGTGACTGCAGGAGCAGGGGGCTGTCGGTTAGATGTCTCTGGTATATCCTGGACAGGCTCAGTTGCATCCATAGCGTCCTGCATCTCATCCTCTGGAGGGTCTGCCTGATCATCATGGATAGGGACGTGATCGGCAGCAGCAGGTAAAACAAAGAGCCAGTTGGCTCGGCTGGATGGATCGATGCGGTCGCGGGACGGCATTATGATATGGTGGAAAATGGTGCCATTGACAACAGGGCTATACCTGCCATCCTCTCGCTGCGCAATCAGGTGAGCGGACCTGCAATAACTCTTGGTGAGGAATTCTGCGGCGAGGTAAGGCTGATTAACGACCAAGTCACCAAGCCCCAACTGAATGGCGAGGGTGGTGACAATGCCGCCTATGAAGAACGGGGAGGAGCCTCTGTGTGCAATGGCTTGGATATGATGAAGCATGAAAGGGGCAGCGTTGATCGGCTCGTCATTGAGAGCGCAATGTAAGAATAGAAGCTCCTTGGAGTTGAGCTTATGGTTGCTTTCTCGAGCGAAGATGGTGTTGCATATGACCCGGTGAAAATAGCGGATTGCCGGGTTGTGGATGTGCGTCGCGTTGAGGCTCTGGAAGGTGGATGCACGGGTGTTGGTTAAGTCGTGCCATAGAGTGAAAGCTGGTTCACTAAAATTATCGGGCACGCGACGGTGAGCTTCAGTTCCGTGATCGAAGCCTAACAACTCGGCTATCCTGGTCTGCGGAAGGTTGAACTCTCGGCCGTGCAATCTGAATGTGGCGACACCGGTGAGCTGACTCTGAGAACCGGGAGGCGTGATGTAACTGAATGAGCTCAAGAACTCCAGTGTCAGAAGTTCGAATGTGGGCTGAGGTTGACTGCAAAGATCCCACAGACCGACCTTTTGAAGCAGGCTTTGAACACCGGCAAGCATTCCGAGTTCCCGTAAACAGACGGTGTCGATGTAACGTGTAGGTTGCACACCGCGGTTTTGGAATCGGATGAAACGTTCTCTCTGAGTTACACCAGCATCACCTTCTCTAAAAGTGATGGAATCCATAGCATGCAAGAGGTTAGAGTGAAGAAAGAAGGGTTTTGAGGTTTTGTGGAAAAATGGTAGAATGAAGGAAATCTTGATTCGGGTTAAATACGGGAGAGTGAGAATGTGATAGGGTATGATAATGGGGGGTTAATGTTGGTAATGGGGAGGTTACGGAGGTTATGGAGAGAATTGGTAGTTTTGGGGAAGTTATGGAGGAGGAAGAAGAAGAGACACGATGAGAAACAGTTCTGTTTCTCACGATGCCTGTAATAGGGGGTGTCACGGTCGTGACAAGGGGGTGACGGTCGTGACACGCTATTTAAGCACGTCACGATCGTGAGATGGGTGTGACGACCGTGAGGGTATGCTTTGCTAAAGAAATTCCAGAAAAAAAACATTTTCTCGCTTGATTCATAATTTAATAATAATCTATTTTCTTCACTAACACTCATATTAAATAAACACCATATATTATATAATTGCAGCACAGTACTATGAGAGATTGTATATTATAAGAAATAATGCAAGCATAACAGTATATAGAATAAAAATATGTAAATTTCTAAAAGTGGAGAAATTTTGGAATTAAAGGTGCATTGCATAAAGTAATTGAAAATGAAGTTACATAAGCTGAAATTACGGTACGAAATTGTTGCGAAAAATAAATCTAACTAGAAACGAAAACAATGAGAAAAATAAACTAAATCACTTATAGCATTTTCAAAAGCGTTTCTTCAAGTCTTCGATGGCGGAGTTCAAGTGATAGAATGGTTCGCAAGTTATGTCCGTCAATCCTATGATGTCCAATCGCATGCTCTTAATGTCTTCTTTAAATATATTAATATCAGTTTGGTAGGCATTGAGAGTGTTCATGATGTTTTGCAAGTTGTTAGCATAATCTCCTTGATTCACTCCAGGTGTTTCATGTACTGCTCCAGTGGGGTCGATGTTATGGTAACCAGGAGGTGTCTCGGGGTCAGTTTCGACATTGGTCAGTATATCATCGTTTATCCTGTAAGACCGAGGTGTTTCAGGAGTAGATGGATAATCAGGTGGGTTTAACTCATAAAGCCAGTTATCCTTATTATGAACACTTACTCTAGCATGATTAGGCAATGTGAACAGGGTTACTACTTCGTTCCGGATTAGGTACTCAAAAGGTGGATGTCCTAAATTCCTTATGATATGTCTATTGAAGCAGAAATTAAGGTTCATAGGGCGGATTGTTCCTAGACGGTTGCACCTGTCCAGTTGGTACCTAAGTCCTATGGCATCAGCAATCATGGTTACAAGACCTCCTACTAATATAGGTGATTCAGGTTCTTCTTGGATACGGGTGAAGGTTTGCATCATGAAAGGTACACCATTAATAGGCTGTCCATTAGTGAAACATGACATAATGAATATTTCATCTTTAGAAACTCCGGTAATATTTTCTTCTTTTCCAAAAAAGGTGTGGGCAAGGAATTTATAGAAGTAACGGAGAGCAGGATTATGGATCTCATCATTATTCATGTCATTTGATTCAGGGTGGTAGTTTCCGGTTAAAGTTCCCCAAAAGAAATCTAGCTCCACATCCATCAATTAAAAGAAATCTAGCACCACATCCATCAATTCTACTGTGTGGTAGTATAGAAGTAACGGAGAGCAGGATTATGGATCTCATCATTATTCATGTCATTTGATTCAGGGTGGTAGTTTCCGGTTAAAGTTCCCCAAAAGAAATCTAGCTCCACATCCATCAATTAAAAGAAATCTAGCACATCCATCAATTAAAAGAAATCTAGCACCACATCCATCAATTCTACTGTGTGGTAGTAAAAGCAAATGGTCCACTAGGGAATCCTATCAAGTCAGCTAGTTCTTTATGGTTAAAATCATATTCTATTCCAAATAAGCGGAAACCAATAAATCCTTTCCTAAATCCAAAACCGCGCTCAAGTAGGTAAAATAAGGAGCTAAGGAACTCAAGGATGAGCTTGGGGTAAGTCGCACATATCAAATATTAAACTGATAAAAACAGATATTACACTCAATCTTAGCCAAAAGGCCAAGAAAGGTATGCTTATTCCTGTAACTCGCTTCCTTTTTTATATTGCATATTTTCTCTGTTGTTTTCTTTCCTCCCCGATGTGGGACCTAAACCATTGCACAAAACTTGCCATCGTACTTCAACTTACAACCACAGTCATTCTCATTTCCTATTCCCTTATTACAAGAAAATGACTCGCTAGTTTGAATTTGTTACTGCTGACTGTGCTTCACTGCTTCATATTAGCATCAATTAATGGATGTTTCTTGGCCTAGCCTTAAAGGTGACGTAACATTCATTATCATTGAGGAATCACAAGGATTACCAAATACTTCTACACTAAAATGCATGGCTATGGGGTAACTTAAGTTATAAACTTGTTTCTTTATTTAGGCCCTGTTATCAATCATATATATAACTCCTCCACTTCAAATTAACTTAATCTTATATGCTACAATAAAACAACAATGCAGCATTCGCATGCACCATGTAATCTAATGTAGCCTTTTAACCAACTAATGTCTCCAATCTTTTGTTATGCAGCAGCATTCTTCATCAGCTAATACAATTAATGCAACCACACTTGGAATGGACCAATTACAACCACACACTTCACTGCACCATGTAATCTAATATACTTGCTTCCATATTCTTTTTCAACCCTTGTTTTAACCCATCTATTTCTAACCACATTTAATTAATCTTTCAATTCAATACTAACTTCTCTAAATATTCTAGACTAACTTTAGTTTAAGTTTTAATTTTATTTCTTCCTTCTTTTTTTATTATTATTATTATTATTAAAATGGCTTTCTTAACTTCACACAAATCTTTTTTTTTTTAATTAATAAATTGCTTTTCATTCACCAACTAAAAGTATAAAATAATTTTTTTTTTAAATTGTTTTTTAGTTAATGCTCTTATTTATGGGTGTTTAGACATTATTCTTTTGTAGTATTTTAGGTCTCAATGTTGTTGGCGTGGTGTAGGTGTATAGGTTTGCATCAAGTTGATTTTGGATATGACAAATCAAAGTTTTCATACCCACATTTGAACATAAGCACCTGTGTCATATTGAAATTTGTATCCTCTTTACACGGGGTTTGTGAACTTAAACTCGCATGTCCTTTAATGCTATGTTGGAGGAACCATGAGGATTGAGTCATAAACTATAATTAAATAACTCATAGAGAATATGGATCAAAAGAAATATTTTTGCACATGGATGCTAGAAGAACATGGATGATAGAGCTTGATACTCGAAATGTCTTGTTTGTTTGCCATAAACTAACAAGTGCTCAAATTGAGGCTCTCACAAAGACTCTAGCAAACTAGAACCTTGCACAACAGACTATTCAACCAGCTCAAGTCTTTATATGTGATTTTTGTGGTCTTGAGCATTCAAATGGCAGGTGTGTTCATGAAAGTCAGAATAGAGAATTAAAAAATCTAAAAAATAGTGAATGAAAAGAGAGTTGAGAGAGAAGTTAAAAATGAGCGTGAAGAATAAAATGAGTGGAGAGTTGAAAAGAGAGTCTAGAAAAAAGTAGGGAGAGTGAGGAAGGAAAAATAAAATTGTAGTGAATATTTTAAAAGAACTGAAGAAGAAAGAAAAATATGGACAACTTTGAAAATTGTAAGCAACAGAATAATCAAAGAGAGAAAACCACAGTTGAAAACAGATTAGAACAAAGTAGAAATAATAAAGCAATGGAAATAAAGACAGATAAGGGATAAAAAGACTGCACTTGATGATTAAAGTGTGGTTCTATCTGAGGAGTGTGGTGTAATTCTTCAAATTAAGTTTCCCCCAAATTAAATGACCCCAATGGTTTCATTATTCCATATACGATTGAGAAGTTGAATTGGATATGCCATTTTATGACTTGGGAGCAATCATCACCTTGATGCCACTTTCAATTATGAAGAAATTATATTTTCTACACGTCAAACCGACAAATAAGACATTGAAATTAGCTGACAAATTATATATGTGTGTGTGTGTGTGTGTGTGTGTGTGTGTGTGTGTGTGTGTGTGTGTGTGTGTGTGTGTTGAAATACCCGGGAAGATATAAACGTCTAGTAGGTAGACTCAAGTATCTTACCATCATCAGATCGGGTATTACTTTTGCATTGACCATTGTGAGTCAATTTCTGAATGCTCCTTGTGATACTCGTTGGAATGAAGTTATTCAGATTCTCAAATATATAAAGAATGCACCAAGAAGAGGCTTATTATATAAAGATAAGAGTGATGCTAAAGTCACGTGTTATTCAGACACAGATTGGGCAGGATCACCGTCGAATAGGAGATCCACTTCCGGATATTGTGTTCTTATTGGAGGAAATATGATTTCATGGAAGTGTAAGAAATAAAACATAGTTGCACTATCCAGTGTTGAAGCTGGATATCGTGATATGGAAGCAACATCAAAGGAACTTGTGTGGCTTAAGAATTTACTCTCAATTATGAAGAAATTATCACCTTGATGCCACTTTATGGAAGCAACATCAAAGGCCATTTTATGACTTGGGAGCAATCATCACCTTGATGCCACTTTCAATTATGAAGAAATTATATTTTCTACACGTCAAACCGACAAATAAGACATTGAAATTAGCTGACAGATTATATATATATATATATATGTGTGTGTGTGTGTGTATGTCGCACCTCCAAAAATCAATCGAGAAACGACCCTCGCGCCAAAGGCGCAGAATGCGGTTCAACAGAGTCACCACCAACGTTATTCATCCCAAAGAGATGGGAAAGAAAAATATCGAGAAAAAATTTTAAAACAAAAGGACATGAACAAGGTCGTCCAACCAATGTTTCGGGTTCGTAAATCGGTTACACAAGGGGAAGGTATTAGCACCCCTTACGTTCGTTGTACTCAACGGGAACCTCTTAATTCGAATTATGATGAACGTTAGCTAATCTTAGTTGTTTTCTTCTCAATGATAAATGCGAAACGGTAGAATAAAAGGATAAAGACGCTATGGGAAAATGGATGGTTAAAGGATAGGGTGCTCGACAAGGATTTGGGCCCTTGTGCCTACGCATGCTCATTCAGACGAGAATGAGAAATTAGAAGATGGATAAGGGGAAACGGAAGATGGAGGGAATTGTGCTCACGAAGATCATCTCAATCTTGTGCCTACGTATCTTACATTCAAAAATGAATAAAGAATCAAAGTGTCCGTAGTTCGTGGAGACGACCATGAAAAGAGAGGGGTTGAACTGTTGAAGTTTGGTTCGGATGACGATTACTCGAAGCTTAAGAAAGGCTCCTCGGGCCTAAGTAATCGGGGGAATGAGTCAAAGACTTGACTCTCTCTCTTTTTCATCTCGAAAAGAAGTTGTATTTGAATGATGTTTTGAATAATGAGTGGTTGGAAGATGGTTGAATGTTGTCGAGTTGAAAATGTTTTAGACGCGTGAATTGCTCACACGCGAGTAAGATAACTCACATCCAAACAGCCGAAGAGAGATCAAAGGCTCAATCCCTCTTTTTTCACCTTGAAAAGAGTTTCGATAGTTGTTAATTGCTTTGATAATTTATTGAGAAAATCGTTTGGCGTTGGATCAAGGGTTTGACTTATATTTGTGTGCAAAATCATGGTGGAATGGGAGTTAGTTTTAAAATGGCTCGACG
This sequence comes from Lathyrus sativus, assembly GCA_963859935.3. Taxonomy (NCBI): domain Eukaryota; kingdom Viridiplantae; phylum Streptophyta; class Magnoliopsida; order Fabales; family Fabaceae; genus Lathyrus; species Lathyrus sativus. The sequence goes on from OZ012739.1 coordinate 424,758,221, forward strand.
ACGAGTCGAGGGTTTGGCTGAAAATGGAACCGGCTCGACGACGAATCGAGGGTTAGGTTGTGAGAAACAATACTAGTCCTTAAGGGTGCTCCTAATAATGAAACTATAATGAAATGTGAGAGTGTGTGCGATAGGTTGATGGCGAATGCGTACGAGCAATCGATTTACGAGGGGTGTTTGAAAATGGCTCGATGACGAATCGAGAATTAGTTTGAAAACGGTTTAGTATACGCTAGTCCCTAAGGGTGCTCCTATAAGATAAACCACAATCAAAGCAAATACGAATACGTACATTGAAATGGGAGAGGGGTACATGTAAGTTACACAGGATTGCATGAAATAAAAGGGTTCATTGTCAGGTAGCCCAAGAGGAAGTCGTGTGTGTGCAAATTGTTCTAAACTAAGCCTTGAGCAAAAGTCGGACAAAAGCTCCAAGTTAGGGTTTCTGATAAAGTCTAAGTTCCGTTGACCGAAAAAGTAACCAACAGTCCATCAATTTAGGATCTTATTGTTTTGATAATTGTTATGTGTTTTTGATCTGACCTGATCAGAATGGATCATTGGCAGTCACGCGTCTTCGACCTGATGCTTGTTCGTCGGGGTAAAAGAGGAGAAGGGGGTGTACCCGCAAGACACTTCGATGCCAAAGTAAGGAATTGGGCATAGTGAGAGCAAATACAGAAAGTGGGTAAGTGAATTACCTGACCCTCTTGTGGAAGAGGGTATTTATAGAGAGACCTCAGCGCTGGGCCAACGGTCACTTGCGTTGGGCTGGATTGCCAGGCCCAACCCAGGTGACTGTTAGGGCTTACGTGGCGTAGTGAAGACCAGGACGTGGTCTTAGCCCTAGTCCAACTGTCCCATGATCTCTGAAAAGTGGGTTTGACCCACTCTTTCGGAGGTGGGCAGTTGGTCGGTGACGTGTCCCCGAGGAGGGGAACACGTGGAGAACGTGTGAAGGACACGTTGTCCTGCCCGACAGAGGAGTGGGTGCTACCCGCGGAAGGGCACGTACTGCCCGTGGAGAGGGCAGTGTCTGGTGATGGGAGTCTTACGTTCGACACTGATGGGCAGGTCCTGCCCGCGGAGAGGCATTACCAGTCCGTCGGGGACCTTGTGCTTAGGGGCCGCGGCCCCAGCTGGACTGGGCTTGGCAGGATATTATTGGGCTGGGCCTGCCTGGCCAAGCCGGGGCCCAGGCCGGAACAGGAGCCCCCTAAGTCGTAGCTTCGAGGGTGGAAGCGGGGACTTGATGACGTTGTACCAGGGAGGAGAGATTTGCCCGTGGAGGAAGAGCTCCCCGACTTACGTTAGCGGGGACGCGAGTCCGTGAGTCGTTCCTCGTTGTCTGGTGTCCGGGCTTGAGGATACGTGTCGGCGGGGAGACCTGAGGGGACGCGGCTGTCAGCCTTCGCTACGTGTCACGCGCTAGGTGGCTACTAGGGCGGCTACCCTAGGGTACTCGAGTGCCTAGCGACGCTTCGAGTCCCGTGTTGGGGTATAAGTAAGCAAGCCCCCGCTCATTCTTCACTTTTCACCCTCTTGCTCTCAAACTTTCTGCTTTGTCGTCTTGCCGTCATCTGATATCTTTGTCGTAGCAGCCGCCACGTACTCCGCCGCAGATCGAAACATAGTAAGTTTCCTCTCTCTTTCTTTTAGTTTTTCCCATTTGTTTTAGGACTGTGGTCGGGGCATGTTGAATGCCCCGAGGAGAGGTGAGGATCTCCGACGTTGTAGGGGGATTTTCTAGGGTTTTACCGTAAGCGTCCCGAGGAGAGATGCCAATTCTAATGAATGACCCAGGGACGGATGCTTGTTCCGATGAATGCCCCGGGGAAAGACGCTTATTCCGATGAACGTCCTAGGGAGCGACGTCTATTCCGATGGATGCCCCAGGGAGAGCTTGTGGGTTAGGTCGTGTCGGTTTCCCGGGGAGGTGGTAGGTTTTAGGGTAGAGCCACCGGGGACGATGCTTGGTGTGTCCTCATCGCCCTTTCACTTGACTTGCGGTGGAAGGGTGAATTTGATCTTTGTCATCGAATTCACCGTTACCTTCTGCTTTTCAGGTGTTAATGACTATGTTTGTCCCGGGGACAATGGTCGAGGATAACGAACCGGACGTTCCACACTTTGACGAGCGCGTCCTTCCCCTCGAGGATTGAGTGGCCGAGAAACCTCTGTCCATGCCTTCCTGCTTCGCTTCTGACCCAACGGGGGCCTATGCCACCGTGGATGATCGGCAAGAAGGAGACCTCCAGAATTGGCAAGTTTATCGTCCTCGGGCGGGCCACCGAATCTGCTCGAAGTATGGGCGGATGCGCTTCCCGATGTATGAATTATATTTTAAAGAGGCCAAGCTCAGGTTGCTGTTCTCGGACTTCCATCTGGGCCTCTTCGACTGGCTGAGGTTGGCCCCGTCGCAGTTGCATCCTAATGTCTTGGCTTTTATCTAGGCATTCGAGGTCGTGTGCCGCTATCTTCAGGTCGGCGTCACGCTGCCGCTGTTCTTCCGTATCTTCCATCTGCAGCGGCAGACGGTGAATGGTCGACACGGTTGGGTGTCGTTCAAGCAACCAGACGGGATTTTCAAAACGTACATGGACTCTGTCCGGGATTTCAAGGGTCGTTTCTTCATCGTTAGCCCGATCACGCACGAGGGGGTTGGTTCTTTATATTCAGAAGGGGAGCGGATCGTTGATGGTCGTCGAGAGGCCGTTATGTTGCCGCGGGTGCATGTGGAGTGGTCCCCGAAACATTTCTCTTGGGGGACAGACCGGTACATCGTGCGTGTGGGGTCGCTTGATGAGGAGAACATGACCAGCTATATGAAGATAGTTTTGTTCATGCGCAGCATGCTGCCGTCGAAGCTGGTGACCCCTGATGGCCAATACATCCTCGACAGCCAGGGGAACGTCCGCGAGACACCGAGGTTGATTAATACAAAGGCCATGCTCGAGTGTCCCTCCGAGGCGGATGCCCTTCGCTATCTAGGTGGTGGACGCCTCTCCCCTCTCACGATCTGATACTCTTTATGTGTTATCGACTTGCTTTCATTATTTTGTAGGGAACATGTCTTCTGTCGAGGAGCGGGTGAAGAAGTTGCGCGCGTCAAGGGTTGTTGTACCTCCGAAGACGCGGGTTGCCCAGCTGGTCGGGCAGGCTTTCACGTATCAGGATGGTCGGGGTTCGTCGTCTTCTCCTCCCAGCAGTCGGTCGCCCAACTTGCAGGGGGCCCGAAGAGGCTCAGAGTCCATGAGGTGGAGGCCGTTGTCGACCTATCAGCGGATTCTACCGAGGAGGGATACTCCATCGCGCCCTGCCACCACCACCCTGGTTACTTTCATGGGGCCAAGTTGCCCAGCATTCTCGCCGGGGAGGCGAAGGTGGTCTTAAGCACGGATCAGGCCACGCGGAGGCAGGTCCTGACGGAGTACTTGGCTGCTCTGATGCGGACCTTCACCACAGCTATGGTTATGAGTGAGGAAAGTTGCTCGGCTGTCGAGCTATCCAAGCTGCAGGGGGATCTTGCTTTTACGCAGTCTCGTCTGAATAAGGCTGTCGAGGACGTGTAGCTGAATCGGGGAAAGGTGACTCAGCTAACCGAGGAGCTGGAGAAAAGCCAAGGGGAGGTCGTCCGTGAGCGCAAGAGAGGGGATAGCATCGAGGAAAGGCTGAAGGCTGCTGAGGACGAGGTGTGGGCACTGAAGGATCCGGTGGAGAATATGGAGGGTGGTCTTCGGCCTGCTGATGATGAGACTGAAGAGGATAGGTAGGTGGTCATGCGGGCTTATCTGCTCGCTAGGATACGGGTGTTGGAAGGTGATTGTCTGGACGCCTTCGCCGCGGGTTTCAATGGCGCTGTCGTTCAGCTCAAAGTGGTGAACTCTGGTGTTGCCTTGGTCGAGGATGGCATCGGGCCCTTTCACGAGATAATCGATGGTCGGGTGGTCGACCCTAGCGCTGAGGAGGTTGTCCCCGTTGTCCCTCCCGTCGAGCCTGAAGCGGAGGAGGAAGAAGGAGCCTAGATTAGTTTTGGGTCTGCGTGCCCGCGTATCCTGGCCTGCGTGCCAATCACTTTGTATTTTTCTGTTTTCTTTACCGGGCATGCGTGCCTTTACTGGTGATGTAATATTGACTACTGGGTTGGTGCCCGCTTTCATATGGTATTTTTGAAAAATTGTTTAAGTGTGCGCTTTGTTTTTGTTATGCTCGTTTGTTTTTGTTATGCTCATTTTATTTCTGCACTTTTGTATGCTCGAGACATATGTGCATGTTTATAACGCATGTTTGTTATGCTTTTGGGCCCGTCCGAGGTGGTAGCTCGACGATACTTGTTTCCGATAGTGTGGAGAACTGGTCGGTTGACCGGTTTTGTTACCTGGTCGTTTCGGGGGTAGTTTCTCCATGCGGCATGGACGTCCCATCGCGAGCTGGGTGCCCTGCCGGCTTTGGTACGCGTGACAGGGAGTTTCGATCGAGCGTTTCTCTGTCGAGCAGTGCCTTCTGCCCGCGCACACAAAGGCAGGGCTTGCTTTTTCGTTGGTCTTTAGAAGACGCGGGGAGGTGCGACGGTACCATGTCGCCCCCCTGTGGTCGCGATGTCTGGGCATTGTGGGCAGTGTTTAACTGTAGTACCGTTTTAGCTTCTCGGCGTTCCATGGTCGAGCTAGTTATTCCCTATGTAGGTTTTCGAGGTAGTAGGCCCCGTGCTCCGTCTTTTCCTGGACACGATACATGCCTTCCCAATTCGCAGCTAGTTTACCCTCGTGGGAGTCCTTCTGGTTTCTTCGCAAGACTAAGTCGCTGATCTGAAACTCGCGTTTCAGGACTCTGCTGTTGCGGCGAAGTGCTACCTGCTGTTTCAGCCAATTTTCTCGAAGAGCTTCCCCCGACCAAATTTCCTCGACTAGGTCGAGTTCCTCTCGGAGGGTGTCGTCGTTGTCCTCGGCCTCGAGGGGAGCCTCAGTTCGCCTGGATGGCTCTCGTACCTCGACTGGGATCACCGCCTCGGTTCTGTATGTGAGGCGGAATGGTGTTTCCCCCGTGGTTGAGTGAGGCGTAGTTTGGTATGCCCACAGGACGTTGTGGAGTTTGTCGACCCACGCCCTCTTGGCGTCACCAAGTCTTCGCTTTAGTCCTCTGAGTATCACCCTGTTCGCGGATTCGGCTTGGTCGTTCGTTTGAGGGTGCTCAACCAAGGTGAAGTGGTGCTTGGTGACGAAGTCCCGAAAATTTTTGTCGGTGACGATGGCGAGCGGGACCCCGAATCTTGCGAGGATATTTCTTTTGTAGAATCAGAGTATGTTGTGGGCTGTGATTTTGGCGAGGGTTTCGGCCTCAATCCATTTGGTGAAGTAGTCGATGCCCACGATCAGGTACTTGTTCTGATAGGAACCTAAGGTGAAGGGACCGAGGATATCCATCCCCCACCAGGCGAACGACCAAGGGGAGGAGAGGGATTTGAGTTTGCTCGGTGGGGCGAGGTGCATATCCCCGTGCCTTTGGCATCTATCGCATTTCTTGACGTGCTCTCTCGCGTCCTCTTGCATCGATGGCCAGTAGTATTCTGCTCGCAGGGCCTTTCTTGCCAGGGATCATCCCCCGAGGTGCTGCATGTTGATGCCCTCGTAGATTTCCTCTAGAACGGCGGCGGCCTGGGAGGTGTCGATGTATTTGATGAGTGGGACCGCGAAGCCTCTGCGGTACAATTTACCTTCGAGAAGGATGTACGACCAGGAACGTCGTTTGATCGTGCTGGCCTCTTTGGGGTCGACGGGGAGGCGGCCTTCGCTGAGGTAGGCGTGCAATGGTATCATCCAACAGTTGGTATCCCCTATGGCATTGACATCGAGCAGGACTTCGACCTTTTTCGTGTTCGGCTGCGATAGGATCTCCTAGATGACCGACTTATGCCTGCCCCTCTTTTTGGTGCTTTCTAGTTTTGAGAGAATATCTGCTCGGGTGTTCTGTTCGCGTGGGACGCGTTGAACCTCCGCGGAGTCAAAACTTTGCATTTTTTCGGTAATGAGTGCCAAGTATTCGGCGAGGTTATTGTTTTTCGCCTGATATTCTCCCCGTACTTGTGAGGCGACTGGCTGGGAATTAGTGTAGATTTTAATCTCTTTGGCCCCGAGGTCTGACGTCAAGCGAAGTCCGGCCAGGAACGCCTCGTACCCGGCTTGGTTGTTCGTCGTTAGGAAGGCCAGTGTCAGAGAGACTTCTATGATGGTGCCTTCTTCATTTTCGAGGATGATGCCTGCTCCGCTGCCCCTGGAATTTGAGGAGTTATCGACGAAGATAGTCCACTTGTGGCTCCCCGTGGTAGGGTCTAGAGAGGGGGTCATCTCGGCGACAAAGTTGGCCAGGACTTGGGCTTTGAGGGCCTTCCTTCCTTCGTAGATGATGTCGAACTCAGATAGCTCTAATGACCATTTCAGCACTCGTCCAACCATGTCTGGTCGGCCTAGGAGCTGGCTGACGGGTTGGTCGGTTCTGAGCACAATGGTGTGTGTCAAGAAGTAATGTCGGAGGCGGCGTGCGGCGGTGATGAGGGCCAAAACAACTTTTTCGATATGATGGTATTGTACTTCGGGACCGTGGAGGGCTTTGCTCGTGAAGTAGATTGGCTTTTGCCCTTCTTAGGTTTCCCTGATCAGGACGGTGCTGACGACCTTGTTAGCCACGGCCAGGTATAGGTATATGGTTTCTCCCTCTATGGGTTGCATCAGCACCGGTGGTTCGTGCAGGACGCGTTTGAGGTGATGGAGGGCTTGCTCGCATTCCTCTGTCCATTCGAACGTGGCTTCCTTTCTGAGCAACTTGAAGAAAGGGAGGGCGTGTTATGCGGACTTGACGACGAATCGAGAAAGTGAGGCGAGCACGCCATTGAGGGATTGCATGGACTTCTTCAAGGTGGGTCTGGTGATTTCCGAAAATGCGTGGCACTTGTCCGGGTTTGCTTCGATCCCATGCTCGGTTAAGTAGTAGCCGAGGAATTTTCCTGCGCGGACCCTGAAGGTGCATTTCTCCGGGTTGAAGCGCATTCTACAGTTCCTCGCTGTGTCGAAGACCTTTCTGAGATGGGTCGTGTGGTCGACTTCTGTGTAGGATTTGACAATCATGTCGTTCATATACACCTCGAGCATGTCGTTGATCTCTCCCCGAAAGACTTTGTTCATCATCCGTTGATACGTGGCGTCGGTGTTCTTTAGGCCGAAGGGGATTACGTTGTAGTAATAGTTGCCCGACTCCGTCATGAAGGTCGTGCTTTGTTTTTCGCATTCGTCAATCGGGATCTTATTGTATCCTGAGTATGCATCCATAAAGGATAAGAGTTTGAAGCCCGCCGAGTTGTCAACGAGCTTGTCGATGTTAGGGAGGGGGTAGGCGTCCTTAGGACATGCCCGATTGAGGTTGGTGTAGTCAACACACATGCCCTCGATGTACGAGTTCTACTTTAAGGAGGCCAGGCTCGGGCTGTTGTTCTCAGATTTTCACCTGGGCCTCTTCGACTGGTTATGGTTGGCCCCCTCGCAATTGCATCCGAACACCTTAGCTTTTATTTGGGCGTTCGAGGTCGTGTGTCGTTTCCTCAAGGTCGGTGTCACGTTGCCGCTATTTTTCCGCGTCTTCCATCTGCAGCGGCAGACGGTGGACGGCAGGCATGGATGAGTGTCGTTTAAACAACCGAACAGGCTCTCCAAGACGCATATGGATTCTGTTCGGGATTTCAAGGGCCATTTCTCATTATATATTTTTTATTCAAATTACAACCCAAGAATCATATTAAGTACATAACAATAGTTGACAAGCTGATAACAATTTGCTTATTGTCAATTATCAAAATGTCAAATTTAGAACTACATTTCAAATCAAGAATAAGATAGGTAAAAAGACGCTTCATCAAAATATCACCACCCTAAATTTAAGAAGCATTTATCTCACATGATATTATAATGATATATTTGCATGTGTATAATTATTATCATTATTTACTTTTATATCTTGTAAAAAATCTTTACAAATATCCAATCTTGGATGTCTATCTTGTTCCATCATAAACCATTCAATCATGATCAAACGTTTACAAATATTCAATCTTTGATGTCAATCGTTCTATCACAACCCATTCGATCAAGATCAAACGGTCAATATTTACAAAAGTACAAATCCATGACTCCACCAATTGTTTCCATTTTTGACCCCAAAACTCAAAAACCCTAGATTCTCTTTTCCCAATCAATTCTTTCTTTCAGTTCTTCACTTCAAAGATACTCAACTTTTCCCCAATTCTTTTTCTATTTTACATCAGCACCTGATTTTTCTATTTTCATATTTTGTAAATCCCTAATTTCTTTGCGTGAGTGTTCAAATAATCACCACCTTCCGCTCTTTAATCACGAATGGGTATGATTTTATTTTCTTCCAGAAATGGTGAAATTGAATTTTCTGAGGTTATTGTGTTTTGGATTTGAATGATTTGAATGATTTTTTGTTTATCAAGAACAGTTTGCAGTTGCAAAAGCAACAATGTTAGACGACATGCTCGTTCATTTTGCGTCGAATTCTTCTAACCAATCAGATCAATCTTTACCTACAAAGATTGCTATGTTGGAAGCTCAAATGGTGGGAAAAGCTTCCTCCACTGCTTCTCAACAACATGGTTGGCCTTCTGTTTCTTCTGTTGGGAAATTCAGTGGAGCATCTGAAGAAATGGTGGAGCCTTCTTCTTCTTCAAGTGATTCTGATGATGATGTAAGTTTTATTTGATTCCTTTTTATCTGCAAGATGAGTTTGGTATTTTGAGTTTATGTATTTATGAGGGTTCTTTTTGTTGTATTTGCTGCTTATTTACTTTTTGTGATATGGAATTTTTATGCCGATCTAGTAACTGGTTGTGGTAATTTTTTTTTGTTGGTTTATTGATTGTTTGTTTATCTGTATGGTAGAGTGTCCAACATGGTGATGTATAATCATGCCAACATACCCCCATAATAGGTCTATAGAAACATCATCATAACAGATCATCTCCAAACTGGACAGATAATAATAGTGTACATTTTATCAAATGCTAAGTAGTCAATATTGCTCAACATTTAGATAAACAAAACACTGAGATCCATAATAGGTTTGACTCTTCTCTTGACCCCTCCATGGCATGGTGGGATATTTGTAGCAATGGGTTACCCATTTTAGCATATTTAAAAAATAAAAAGTACTGCAAACACATAATAGAATCACTTTACTTCATTCAGCACTTAAATGTCATATCATTTTTGGAGGTAAAGAGTCTCTGCAGTTTCTTTTGGACTAGAAGTTATTGCATCTATATGATGTAAAGATACTTGTAAAAACACCTAGAGGAAAAGTCAATATAATTTCTTTATTTTTAGAATGACATAAAATTACATTTATGAACAGATGTTTATTTCTTTTAGACAGGGTATGTAGCATGCACAAATCACTGAGATTAAAATTATATGCAATAAACAAGCACAGAGCAGCTCACACGTAGTGAAAGGAGCAATGTCTTGGGAATACACAAGGGACCTATACATTTTATGCATTGGTACCACATTAAAAGAAGCTTTTAAGATGGGCACGCCAAGAATTGCATTATCAAGACTCTTTTCAGCCTTTTCAACTTCTGCTCGCAGTTTATCAATTTCAGCAGTTAATTCATTTTCTTGCTTCCATAAAGACCTATAATATAATAATATCAATTCATAAGAAATATCTAATTTACAATTAAAAGTAAGAAGTAATGTACTTTTTCTCCACATAGTTTTTCTATAATCCATCCTACAATTTCATTGTACGCTAACTTTTGTTTTATGATTCTTTTTTCATCCACAAAAAATACACAAACATCACAAAAAACGACAGGATATACGAACTTCCTCTTGTCATTAAGCATATCTCTCTTTTCTTTATAAATATTAAACCCTTCACGTGACTGAGCAATTTGAGATTCCATAGAAGTAATATTCGATCTACGGTTTTGTACATTCTCATCACAAACATGGATTTCATCCTTAAGACGTTCAATTTCTTCCATCAGCTTTTTCTCCTGTGGTGCAAAGCAAAAATCAAAAACATGAAAGAAAGCAGATAGAAGAGACCAAAATTTCTGTAACAGTAAATGACAATGGTAAGGGGTATTGATCAGTTTAACATAACATGCATAGTTGGAGCACATAAGCCAACTTTAAAAATGCCCCCTTACCCATTCTCAGTTTGTTCTTGTTTTAGAACTTTAGGTTTTGTTCTTCTTTTGGATAAAATAAAAGTTTGGTGGATAAAATAAATACAGATTTGACGTTCATTAGATATATCGTCCAATCATTGTTATTCGCAATGCTAACAACTAATCAAATGGTTTCAAGCCTAGCCATAGGTGCAAACACTTTCTCAAAGTCTATACCTTCATGTTGCAAGAATTCCTTCGCTACCAATTGAGCCATATGCTTGATCACATCGCCTTTGAGATTTGCCTTCACTTTATAGACCTATCACACATCAATTAGCTTAATATCCTTTTTGGTCCTTATCTTAAATTTGCAGTTCACTTTGATCCCTTAACTTAAAAATGATCCACATTGCTCCTTTAATATATCAAAATGTTCTACATTAGTCATTTTTATCCCAATAGTGATGGAAAATTTTTAAAATTAGTCGCTAAATTCGTCGTTAATTAGACAAAAAGATTAATATGAAACATTTTGAAGAGTTAAGGGACTAATATGGACCTTTTTAAAGTTAAGGATCAAAATGAATCTCGAGGTTAAGATACACGACTAAAAATGGTATTAAACCTAAAATTTATACTTTACTCATGACTAAAAATTTACTGATCAATTATATGAAATTAAAACATCAATATTCATTGTAGACATGATTTGGAAATAAGAATTATCGTTCTTATCACCTTAATTCAGAATCCTGAAAAAATGAGTGATCGGATCTTCCTCTATATCTCACTCCCATTCACAACTCTCAATGGGAAAAGTTGTGGAGTCGTCAGTTGTCTTTCTGCTTTTTATGATTACAGAGTGGACATAGTCATATAATATATATAACTATAGTCCCTACCCATTATTGGTCAATGGTTAAAGCCCATATTTTTGCCCACACCAATCAGATTTTAGATACTCTAGACCTTTTATTAAAAAGACCACTTAACCAATTAAGGAGCTTATTTATGCACCCCCACCAGAATCATAATTAACCCATTTTTTACAAACTAAAATAAAAATTGATTGTAACCCACAATATATCAGGTAAATGTAACAGATATTACACATAAAGCGTATCTGAGATTATAAAAAGTGTGAGAATGTGAAAAATAAAGTGCGTTATTCTGAAAACTAAATTCTTTGCGAGATTGTGAAAACTAAATTCTATGAGATTGAAAAAATGAACACCGCTTTCACTAAGGTTGGTAGAAATGATCAGGGTGAAAAGTATTTAAATTTTAATATAAATATACAAATTAAGGGGTCACGCCTTTTTTTAAAACTAAAAAAATGAAAAAATGATGGGGTTGAGATTCAAAGCATATAACCCTTTACCTATCACCATAATTGTTTTTTTGGACCGTGGTGAAAATGTTTTAATAAATAAAAAAAATAAAAAAAACACATAAATAAGGATTATTACTTTGATTAATTATACAACCGAAATTATAAAATCTTAAAAAAGATATATTTTGTTGTAATGATTACAAGCTTTTCCACCATCCCATCATTTTTATGACAAAAGAAACTTTTTGATTAACAATTTCCCCGATCCCATCATTGATCCTCTTTTCACAAGCTTACACAAACACTCACTAAAAATTAATGCTTAATTGAATATCTTCGTTCTTCAGCTACTACTTGATTAAAATCACAATTGACATAAATGTCGATCAACCATATAAAATTGTTAACCTCAATCTCTTATGTTGATTCAAATTTGTTAAAAATATTTCTAAGATATATTTCCAAACACAAAAACTTAAGTATATGTTGAAATATTGAGATATATCTCCTGAATAATTTGGAGCATATTATCGTGTCAGACTCTTCTCCTTCATCACTTTTTCATTTTAATTCACAAACCTCTTCATCTTTCTCATTCTCAAATATCTCAAATTTCACTAAATTTGATATCATTCGTCAGAAACTCAAGTAATCATCAAGCAACATCCAATACATTATTAAAAATCTTCCAAATCATATAATTCGGGTAAGTTTTTTGAGTTTCCGATAAATTTTCGAGTATTCTTGTAAACGAGTTAGAATACATATTTAGGTGTATAAATATTTAAAAATCAGCTGAAACATAGTTTAAAAAGTGTATATATTGTTTGTTGACTTAAATGGACGACCAGGGCTTCAAATTTCTCATTCTGAGGGGCAAAGGATGCCATTGTCGCGACCTCTGAGTTTCAGAAACTTCCGGAGATGCATCTTCGAAAAAATTCAATGTTTATGTACTCTGAGTGATTCCGGAGATACATCTGTAGAATGTTTCTGTATTTGCATCTACGAAATCACCCAGAGTACATGAAACAATTTTTTTTTTAAATTTCTAACATTTCACACTTTCATTTCTAATTTTCTAACTAAAAAATGCTAAAATAAAAAGGCTTAATATTCCCGCTAATTATTATCTGACTTTCATATCCCTTGTTTGTACTTGGTTACTAATTTCACATTTTTACTGTATTTTCCTTTTTCGGTTTTAATTATGTAAGGCTATCGTCGCTTTTATTCTGTCTTTATTTATTTATTTTTTTGCATTTTTTTCATGGTTGTAATTTATGCGAGTGATCGTCACTTTGCACCTCTATTTTATTGCTTTCATTATTTCCCCGTATTTCAATTATCGTCGTTGTAGTAATTTGTCGTTTGCATCATTTTTACCGTTAATGTCCTTCTGAAGGATTAGGTCTAGCCGTTTGACCGCCGAGTCAATAGCCTTAACCTTTGACCTTTTCAAAACCCTAATTGCCTAGGCGTTCCGCCGTGGACTAAAATGCCATGTACCCTAGCATTAAGTAAGGAGTCGTCGTACTCCGTTTTAGGGTTTCCCGCCGTGGAATGTTTAGAAATAGGAGTCGTCGCACTCCACGTAAGCGCTTCCTTAAGAACGCTTATTTCCCATTGAAACCTTGACCACAATCAAGAAGTTTCTAACCTCCCTTTCGAGGGGAACTACGATTACTCTGATTCCATTCCCTACCCAGGATACGTAGGCACAAGATGCGAATCTTGCCGAGTAAACTTAGGACTAACCCTTAGGTCTTTCTATGTCACTCTCTAAACCTTAGCTCAATATATATCTTCAAACAAATAATTAAAGCAAATAGTAAATTTAAACAAAAGGTTCTTGTAGAGTACTACAGAAGTTTAGGGTGCTAATACATTTCCTAGGCTTAACCAACCCCTTACCTAGATCTCTCCCCGCATTGTTTACGATGCAAAAATTAGGTTTTCCTTCTTTTGACCTTTTCCTTAAGATAAATCAAAGATTGGTTGTGAATTAAAGATGTAATTCAAACTAATTAATAGTTTGATATCCTATTCTAACTGCAACAGGATGCAAGAATTCACCAAGTTGAGTGAGATTGAAAGATAATTAAATAAGCAAAAGTTAAAGACGAAAACCACTAATTGATATTGATTTAGGCGATGATACATGTTTTGATTCATTTTAGTTTTTATCTAACAAAATATTTAGGTGGTGGCACATGTTTTATATGTAATATTAGATTGAAATTGATGATATAAACTATATACATTTTCATACATTTTAATGTATATTTAAGTTTTCCAAATTTCTCTATCTTTTGTGTTTTAGACCGGGTTTGTTTCTATAATAAGTTTTGTATGAACAGTGCGAGTGAATCTTGAAACTCATTTTTGGACACACCCCATTTTCTATAAAAAAATCATTGAGGTTTATTCGGAACTACATTTTCGTATACACCCTAATTTTACTAAACAAAATATGGTGTATCCATAAGTACATCTTCAGAATATCCTAAGATAAGATTAGGTTTCAAAAGTCCATATTGATCTAATACTTGTATAAATATGAGTGTACTTCATATTGTTAACATAAACACACACAAATTGTCAAAATATTCATATCTTGCTTTTCTCTACTTCAACTGTGAGAAACCCCCTCTTGAATTTAGGTTCACATTGATCACCTGTCTCTTCGATCTAAAACCCATACTGATAATTTGTATCTAGACAATCAAAGAGTTGTGAAACTCTATTATTGTTCACTCTCAATTGTTAACAAATAGAAGATACAATTTAACAAGTTTGAGCTGAAGACAGATGAAGATTTAAATGTTATGTGGAGTACATTTCTCCATTATGAAATAAAATGCCCAATCGAGGTGGATGTGAAGATTGCGAGATCGACCGAAAATATTCTAATGATATTGAAACATCATATTTGATCATGAAATATGATCTTACCGGTTGATCAGAACCCGAGGTGGGCCAAAGACAATCTCCTGTGATGTTGGGTGTGAAAGAGGAGGAGGGGTGTACCTGCAAAGCACTCTGATGCTAAAGTAAGAAAACGAGCAAGAGTGAGAGAAAATACAAAATATGTGTATTTAAGGGTGAATATTGGATACCTGACCCTCTCAAGTGAGAAGGCTTATATAATGACCCTCTCAAGTGAGAAGGCTTACCCTTAGATTATTAGGTTCATTTCACAGTTCATTTCATTATGCATCATATATATATATATATATATATATATATATATATATATATATATATATATATATATATATATATATATATATATATATATATATATATATATATATATATATATATATATATATATATATATATATATATATATAATTATATGCATTGATTATTATGATAATATTTCTCACCCTTCTGCTGTTTTATAATGCTCTATGAGACATTGCAGATTAGCTTTGATGAAAGTCTTTTGTGAAGTATAGCTTTATTCTTTTGGTCGGTTAAACTATGATATGTAGCACCGGGTAGTTAGGATTGTATAACATTCTTTTGAGATACATTTGTATATGTATCTGATGACAAATGTTTATGTAAACATGAATGATATGGTGAATCAAACTGAATGATATGTATTTATATGATTAGCATGTTTAAAGTGATTCAATGTTTAGATTTTCCGCTTTTAATTCTAAAATATTGAAATGTGGGTGTAGGGACTAAGTTCCTCTGTTGAAACTACCCCATTGTTGCATGTCTTTTATCAAGTAGGTGTTGTATGTTAATTTCGTGATGATGTGACATACCTCTTTTATACCATGTTTTATTTATACTCTGATAAAATTTTAATACGTGTTAAATGATTTATTTGTTTATTTGGGGGTATAGAAAGGGGGTGTTACATTAGTGGTATCAGAGCAGGTCGGTTAGTTGACCAAGTTGTTAATGTGTTCATTTCCTTATGCATTTGGTATGTGTGTGTAGCACTATCAATATGGTTGTTCTAATGAGGATTTATTGTGGGAATCAAGAACAATGGTTGTAGGTAGGAATGATGAAGCGATTGCTGAGGCTTTGATGAGGTTGGCTTGAGCGATTGGGCAGAATCCTCAAGCCAATGTGAATGTTGGAAATAACGCTGATGATGAGTTTCGTGCTTTGAGAAGGTTCCAAAGGAACAATCTGCCAATATTTAAGGGAACCCATGAACCTGACAAAGCACAAGTATGACTGAAAGCGATTGAAAAGATCTTTCGAGTCATGAACTGTTCGGATATGCAGAGGGCGCAATTTGACACTCATATGCTTGAAGAGGTAGCTGAGGACTGATGGGGTAATACTCGCCAAAGGTTTGAAGAGGATGAGATTGTGGTTACTTGGGATGTTTTTAGAGAGGCATTTCTGGAGAAGTATTTTCCAGAAGATGTGCGTGGTAAGAAGGAAATGGAATTCCTTGAGCTGAAGCAGGGTAACTCAACTGTGGCCGAGTATGCCGTAAGGTTTGAGGAATTTATTAAGTTTTGTCCTCATTACAACACTGCTAATGCGGAGAGATCCAAGTGTCTTAAGTTTGTGAGTGGTTTGAGGCCTGAAATCAAGCAAGTTGTTGGTTATCAGGAGATTAGGCGATTCTCTGAGTTGGTGAACAAGAGCAGAATCTATGATGAAGATAGTAGAGCTTGGTCTAGTCACTATAAGAGTTTAAGTGACAAGAAAGGAAAAGGACAACTTAGAGGGAGGCCGTATATGACTCCTGCTGATAAGGGGAAACAGAAAGCTGGTTACGGCAAGAAGCCAATTGGGTGAGGAGTTTCCACTCCAGTGAGATGTTATAGATACGGTGAAGAAGGACACCGTGCTCCTGAGTGCAAAAGTGTGGAGCAGAAATGTTTCAAGTGTGGTAAGTCAGGCCACAAAGCTCTTGAGTGCAGAAGCAGTGCGAATGTGACTTGCTACAATTGTGGTGAGCAAGGGCACATTAGTACCAAGTGTGATAAGCCAAAGAAGACTCAAAGGAATGGAAAAGTGTTTGCTCTATCAAGATCGGAGACTGCTAGTGAAGATTGATTGATCCGATGTACGTGCTTCATTAATGGTATACCTTTGATCGCTATAATTGATACTGGAGCTACACATTCTTTTATTTCTTTTGATTGTGTTAAGAGATTAAATCTTGAGTTGTCTGTTATGAGTGGTGGTATGGTTATTGATACTCCTGCTATGGGTTCGGTAACTACCCCATATGTGTGTTTGAATTGTCCGTTGAGTATTTTTGGTAAAGACTTCGGAGTTGATTTGATGTGTCTTCACTTAGATCAACTTGATGTTATTCTTGGGATGAATTGGTTGGAATTCAATCATATCTATATTAATTGTTTTGACAAAACGGTTATTTTTCCTGAACCTGATGATGAAAGAGATTTGTTTATGACTGCTAAGCAAGTGAAGGAATCAGTGCAAGATGGTGCAAAGGTATTTATGTTGATGGCAACGTTGAACATTGGTGAACATGGAGCAATGGATGCTTTACCAATTGTCAGCGATTTTCCGAAAGTTTTTCCTGAGGAGATAAAAGATTTATCGTCGGAACGAGAAATGGAGTTTGTGATCGACTTAATCCCTGGAATTAGTCCGATATCGATGGCTCCATATCGTATGTCCGCATCGGAATTGAAAGAGTTGAAGAGTCAACTTGAAGATCTACTTAAGAAGAGGTTTATTCGTCCGAGTGTGTCACCGTGGAGTGCACCAGTGTTGTTGGTTAAGAAGAAAGAAGGTTCTATGAGACTCTGTGTGGACTACAGACAATTGAACAAGGTGACTGTCAAAAATAAGTATCCACTTCTGAGGATTGATGATTTGATGAATCAGTTGGTTGGTGCAAGTGTGTTTAGTAAGATAGATTTGAGATCTGGGTATCATCAGATTCGTGTGAAGGCTGAAGATATTCAGAAAACTGCTTTTAGAACGAGGTATGGACATTATGAGTATTCTGTGATGCCATTTGGTGTGACTAATGCACCAGGTGTATTTATGGAATACATGAACATGATTTTCCATCCTTATTTGGACAAGTTTGTGGTCGTGTTCATTGATGATATTTTGATTTATTCGAAGAGTGAAGATGAACATGTCGAGCATTTGAAGATTGTGTTATCGGTGTTGAAAGAAAGGCAGATATATGCTAAACTTTCTAAGTGTGAATTTTGGTTGAAGGAAGTGAGTTTCCTTGGTCATGTGATTTCGAGTAAAGGTATTGCAGTTGATCCATCGAAGGTTGAAGCGGTATCGCATTGGGAGGCTCCGAAATCAGTTATTGAGATTAGAAGTTTTCTTGGTTTGGCAGGTTATTATTGGAAATTCATTGAGTGATTTGCCAAGTTATCATTGTCGTTGACATAGTTTAATAGGAAAGGTCAAGCTTTTGTTTGGGATGCAAAGTGTGAGGAAAATTTTTAAGAGCTTAAGAGAAGATTGACGAAAGCTCCTATTTTGATTTTGCCGAATCCGACAGAACCGTTTGTTGTATATTGTGATGCTTCTTTGATGGGTTTGGGAGGTGTGTTAATGCAAGATAAACAAGTTGTAGCTTATGCTTCAAGGCAACTCAAAGTGCATGAGAAGGATTATCTTACGCATGACTTAGAGTTAGTCGCCGTTGTATTTGTGCTGAAGCTTTGAAGGCATTATTTGTTTGGTTCGAGATTTGAGGTGTTTAGTAATCATAAGAGTTTGAAGTATCTCTTTGATCAGAAAGAATTGAATGCAAGGCAAAGGAGATGGTTGGAACATCTGAAGGATTATGATTTTGGTTTGAATTACCATTCGGGTAAAGCAAATGTGGTAGTTGATGCATTGAGTAGGAAATCATTGCATATGTCAATGATGATGGTGAAAGAATTTGAATTGATTGAGCAATTTCGCGATTTGAGCTTAGTGTGTGAGAATAATTCCTACGGAGTTAAGCTTGGTATGTTAAAGCTTACTAGTGGTATTCTTGACGAGATTCGAGAATGACAGAAATCTGATTTGAGTTTAGTTGATCGGTTGACTTTGATCAATCAAGGTCAAGGTGGTGATTTTCGGATTGATGAAAATGGTATCATGAGGTGTCGTGATAGAGTTTGTGTTCCTGATGTTGTTGAGCTGAAAAAGAGCATTCTTGAGGAAGGGCATCGTAGTGGATTAAGTATTCATCTGGGTGCTACTAAAATGTATCAAGATTTGAGGAAAGTGTTTTGGTGGCCTCATATTAAGAAGGATATTGCCGAGTTTGTGTATTCTTGTTTGAATTGTCAGAAGTCAAAGATTGAGCATCAGAAACCATCGGGTTTGATGAAACCGTTGTTTATTCCAGAGTGGAAATGGGATAGCATTTCTATGGATTTTGTGTCTGGATTACCGAGGACGCCGAGTAACTTTGAAGCTATTTGGGTTATTATGGACAAATTGACCAAATCTGCTCACTTTATTCCTATGCGAATGGATTACCCGTTAGAGAGATTGGCAAAGTTGTACATTGATAAGATTGTCAGTTTGCATGGTATTCCGTCTAGCATTGTGTCAGATAGATATCCGAGGTTTACTTCGAGATTTTGGGAGAGTTTGCAAAGTGTTTTGGGTACGAAGTTGCGTTTGAGTTCTGCTTACCATCCGCAAACCGATGGTCATACAGAGAGGACGATTCAATCGCTTGAGGATCTTTTGAGAGCTTGTGTGTTGGAGAAGGGAGGAGCTTGGGATAACTACTTACCTTTGATTGAATTTACTTACAGCAACAGTTTTCATTCGAGTATTAGTATGGCACCATTTGAGGCATTATATGGTAGACGGTGTAGGATGCCATTGTGTTGGTATGAATCTGGAGAGAGTTCTGTGGTTAGACCCGAGATAGTCCAACAGACTACCGATAAGATTAAGATGATTCAAGAGAAGATGAGGATTTCTCAGAGTCGTCAAAAGAGTTATCATGACAAGAGGAGGAAAACACTTGAATTTCAGGAGGGAGATCACGTGTTTCTTCGGGTTACTCCTATGACTGGTGTTGGTAGGGCATTGAAGTCGCGTAAGTTGACGCCGCGTTTTATTGGTCCTTATCAGATTTTGCAGAATATAGGAGGGGTAGCCTATCGGGTTGCTTTACCGCGGTCGCTTGCTAATCTCCATGACGTGTCCCATGTATCTCAGTTGAGGAAATACATTGCGGATCCGTCTCATGTAATCCAAGTAGATGATGTGCAGGTGAGAGATAACCTAATTGTGGAGACATCACCTATGCGGATAGAGGATCTAGAGTTGAAGCAACTTCGAGGCAAAGAGATTGCTTTGGTGAAAGTCGCTTGGGGAGGACCGGCTGGTGGGAATGTGACTTGGGAACTTGAGAGCCAGATGAGGGAATCTTATCCAGAGTTGTTTGAATCAGGTAACATTTTTTAGGACGAAAATTCCTAAAGTGGGGAAGGGTTGTAACAGCCCAATTTTTCAATAATTAATTATTCGTATTAAATAATTGATTTATTTGGATGATTTTAATTATTGGAATTATTGGTAGATATTTTGAGAGAAGAAATATGATGGAAGGAAATAGAATAGAAAGATATAAAGAGAGTGGAAGAAAGAGGAAGATAGAAACATAAGAGAAAGAGAAGAGAAAGAAAGAAGAAGAGGAGAATAGAGAAGGAAAGAAAGGGAAAAAGCTTGGAATCATCAAGAACAACTCCTAGTTTTCAATTTAATCAAGGTAAGGGTGTGAAATATCATTATATTGTCAATGTATATGATTATGTATGATTGGTTTGGATTGTTTGGATGTTTTCCTCCATTTTCCATTCTAGGGCATATATGAGTTTAATCGGTAGAATCATGGTTTTAACGGTTGGAATCTGGAATAAGTGGTGTAGATTAGTCAAGGATTGTTAGACTAAGAGTACTGGAACTCGTTGGAATTGAATCGAGTGATTTTGGGAGTTTTGGAGAGTTTTGGACAGTGAGGGTTTTGAACATCGTAGACGTTCGCTAGCACCTTCGCTAGGCGAGCAGGTCGCGAGTGTTCGCTAGCAACTAGCGAGTGGTCCCAGACTTGCTAGGAGCTCGCTAGGCGAGCAAGCTAGCGAGCGTGACAACATTTCCATTTCTTTGTGTTTTTCCATCCAATGTTGATTGTTTGGTTCGATTGTGTTCAATTTTTATCAAAAATGAATAGTTTGTGTACTGTTGTGATGTGATATGTTATGGGTAGCCGTATGGCGTGAATCCTAGATTGTGAAATATTGTGAAATGCATGTTAAATGTATGCAATATTATGAATAATGCATGAGAACATATTGTGAATATGTGTGCATTGTTTGATAAATATGATGATGTTGAAAGTATGAATGCTTTGATATGATGTGCGAGTGTGCAATCATATTATAATTCTTGTGTGATGAATTAATTGATAATGCATGAGATTAAGATGCGAGAACGGTCTTAAGTGCATTTGTTGGTTGATTGCATACGCATCATTTAGTCAAGAGGCAATGCTTGCTAGTTTCGTGGAGACTAGTGACTTGTCCCAAACCTAGAAGGGTGGGTTTGAAAGCTTAGAGGACGGACTTTTGTCGTTATCGATCTAGGGGACGAACCCGGTTTAATGTAAAAACCGAAAAATGATAACAAGTGTTGATACCACATGACATGAGTTGCATTGAGCTGCATCGAGTTACATGGCATAGATATCATTGTTATATGAATGTATGCTTGTGTATGTGTTGTTGAATTGAGGATTATGGATGTGTGCATGGTGATACATGTTTGGTGGTTATCCATAATTGTTTATACATATATTGTGATGTATATGATGATGATAATGAATTATGGTGAGAAATATGGAATATGTGTATTCTATGCTTGTGTGTGTGTATATATATATATATATATATATATATATATATATATATATATATATATATATATATATATATATATATATATATATATATATATATATATATATATATATATATATATATATATATATATATATATATATATATATATATATATATATATATATATATATATATATATATATATATATATATAAATATATATATATATGTATATACATACATATATATATATATATATACATACATATATATATATATATACATACATATATATATATATATATATATATATATATATATATATATATATATATATATATATATATATATATATATATATATATGTATATACATACATATATATATATATATATATATATATATATATATATATATATATATATATATATATATATATATATATATATATATATATATATATATATATGTATGTATGTATGTATGTATGTATATACATACATACATACATACATACATACATACATACATACATACATACATATATATATATATATATATATATATATATATATATATATATATATATATATATATATATGTATGTATGTATGTATGTATGTATGTATGTATGTATGTATGTATGTATGTATGTATGTATGTACATACATACATACATACATACATACATACATACATACATACATACATATATATATATATATATATATATATATATATATATATATATATATATATATATATATATATATATATATATATATATATATATATATATATATATATATATGTATGTATGTATATACATACATACATACATACATATACATATATATATATATATATATATATATATATATATATATATATATATATATATATATATATATATATATATATATATATATATATATATATATATATATATATATATATATATATATATATATATATATATATATATATATATATATATATATATATATATATATATATATGCATTGATTATTATGATAATATTTCTCACCCTTCTGCTGTTTTATAATGCTCTATGAGGCATTGCAGATTAGCTTTGATAGAAGTCTTTTGTGAAGTATAGCTTCATTCTTTTGGTCGGTTAAGCTCTGATATGTAGCACCAGGTAGTTAGGATTGTATAGCATTCTTTTGAGATACATTTGTATATGTATCTGATGACAAATGTTTATGTAAACATGAATGATGTGGTGAATCAAACTGAATGATATGTATTTATATGATTAGCATGTTTAAAGTGATTCAATGTTCAGATTTTCCGCTTTTAATTCTAAAATATTGAAATGTGGGTGTAGGGACTAAGTTCCTCTGTTGAAACTACCCCACTATTGCATGTCTTTTATCGAGCAGGTGTTGTATGTTAATTTCGTGATGATGTGACATACCTCTTTTATACCATGTTTTATTTATACTTTGATGAAATTTTAATATGTGTTAAATGATTTATTTGTTTATTTGGGGGTATAGAAAGGGGGTGTTACAGTTTGCCCAGTCTGGTGGTTTTTGCAGGAAAATAACGATGGGTGCGCTTTAATTTATGAAGGCAGAAGGCTCGTTATCATAAACCATATGGAGTTGAGGGCGCTGAAATGTAATTGAATTTGGGTTGAATCGGTGCGAGAATCGACTGCAAGGAATTTATTCTGGCCAGAGCATAATTTCCCGGTTTTTCTGCTAGTTACCAGTCCATTTTAAAGGAACAGTGGAATTTCGGTTCACGTTGAATTTATAATAAATATCAAGTGGTTTGATCATGATGATCAATCGAGTTGATTCAGGTTACAGAGTTAGATTCTTCGAGATACAATTTGATTTTTAAATGCGGAGGGAAGTTTCGTTTGCCGTTTAATTGGATCTCTCTGCTTATCCGTTCAAGGCCATATTCACCGATTTCATTATCCGGTACGATCTAATTTGCAAAGGAAGTTGTTTGAACCCTAGAGTTACGTCGGATGAAATTTAATTCTAGGTTGCACGACATGTTTAGCTGTCGAATTCGGAGGTTGGAACGTCCAGGTTCATTTGGGTGAATCTAATCAGATGATTTTATCTGGATGAATTTAGTTGGATGATTTTAATCGGATGAATTTTATGCAGATGATTTTGATCAGTGGAATTTAATCAAATGAATTTAGTCGTGATTTTAATCGGAGAAATAAAGTTAGTTTATTAAGAAAGAATTGAATTTATTTATTTAAATTCTATATATTTTTATTACAATATACAAAGATTATTCCAATTACAAATCCATTTCTAATTATTTCCCTAAAATCCTAATTGTCTTCGTGTCGATCCTTCAACTTTCGACTTTTTAGACCTGCAAAAAATCCGACAACAGAGAAGAACAATGGTTAAAGGGTTAGAATTAATAAAAATTGGTTTTTTTAGTTATTTCGATACCCTCAGCAAATTATCATCATCGGGTACGTCGGGAGGGCAACGAAATATTCCGCCGCCAGCTCCTGACTTCACTTTCTAACCCCAACACGGACCCGACAATATCTGTTCGAGTTTGTATCCCAAGAGAGAGAGAGAGAGAGAGAGAGAGAGAGAGAGAGAGAGAGAGAGAGAGAGAGAGAGAGAGAGAGAGAGAGAGAGAGAGAGAGAGAGAGAGAGAGAGAGAGAGAGAGAGAGAGAGAGAGAGAGAGAGAGAGAGAGAGAGAAAGTGATTTTTGAAAAAGTGTTTTTTTGGAAAAGTGCTTATTCTGAAAAATTGATTTTTGCCAAACAAGACATAAGGAAATTCCCCAAAGTCCATAAAGAAAAATGGATATCCAAACCCAAAGTGAAAAATGGATTATCCAAATTCAACAACAACTTTCCCAAGTTCCAACCGAATCAAACGCAAGTTTCCAGCCAAAACAAATCAATAAAGTTCCTGAAAAATCCCAACAAAAACGCAACAAAACTAGCAAGCAAAACGCAAGCATTTGCGTTCCTCAACCAAGTCGTAACAATCATAACGACGAGTCCCAAATCGCACCAGTCAAATCAATGAGAGGGATTCAAAGAAATCAATAAATCAGCCATAAAAATTGCAACAATAACATGTAACCCAAGCCCACAAAAAAATCAGATCAAACATTATAAATACATCATCAGTTCGTAAGGTCTGGGGGAAACGAAATACATCAGAAGAACATCATAAGTTCATCAAAAAAACGAAAAAGGAAGATCAGCAAGAACATCCGTGGGTTCATCAATAAGGGTTCTTAAAAAAAAAATTGAATACCCTAAACCCAGAAGATTGAAGAACACCTTCATTACTGAAGGTGAGAAAATACTTAGAAGGGGGGGTTGAATAAGTATGTAGATAAAAACTTAGAAGTAAAAACTCAAGTATTTTTATCTTGGTTCGTTGAGCTCGACTACTCTAGTCCACCCTTTCTAGAGTGATTTGCCTTTCTCAAACAAGGACTTAATCTACTATTTAATCAACTGATTATAATAGTAAGCACTAAGAACAACTGTTCAAAGTCTTCTCAAGAACTACTGATCCTAACTGGATCTTCTTAAGGTTTTCTTACAATCAAATGTAATAATAAATACAAGTGTTAAAATGCTTCTAATAAAGCTTTATCACAACTGTGATTTTTCACTTAAGATTAAGAACAAAGAATTAATTCTAGCAAGAATATATGAGTTGTATGAGAGCTTTGATAATGAATTCTTTTTCAAGTATTTCGTCAACTGAAGAAGATGAGTGGAGACTTGCTTTTATAGGCACAGTGATCCAAGAGTATTTCACATTGAGAAGTGTGTATCAAAAGGTCTGAGCCTTTTTGTCTTCACATCAAGTGACCTTTCCTAGAAGAAGAAAGCACAGAGAAATCCTTTTTGTCTGTGTTCTTGTGTCTAGCATAAATAAGGAAAGAGTCGTTTGGATATTCCAACGGACATAATCTTTGAATTCTTCTTCAACAATTTTCAGCAAGAATCATCAGAGTCTAATTTGATCAGAGCCTTCTGATGTTGATCAGAGTTTTGCTGAATCAGAGTCTTTGCAGCAAGTGTGCTTTTAGTGTGTATAAGTTCAGAGTATAGTTTTGGGTCAGATCCTCAATACTGGCATTGTTAGTACTATCAGAGTCTTCTGAAGTAACTATGCTTGAAAACTCTTCATACAGAATTCTTCATTGGTTCAGATGCTTATGACTTGCTTCAGATTCTTCTGGAGCTTCTGCTTCAGATCCTTCTGGAGACAACGCTCAGGATCTTCTGATGGCAGCGTTCAGAATCTTCTAATGGGTGCATCTGACGCTTCAGAGCCTTGCATATTTCTTATGTTCAGATCTGATTTGCTTCTGGAGTGATATTTACTTTAATATATGCAGCAAACATTCTTAAGCAAATTTTAGAGTATATAATTCTTAATTACAAAATTTCATAATAGTTATCATCAAAACATAGAGATATTATTAAGAACCAATCTGTGTTCTAACAATTACCGTGAGCTCAGAGATGGAATATCATCATCATCATCATCATTCATCAACCAACACTCAGAGCCTCCTCAAACCCATAGAGGGTGAGCCACTCTTTTTCACAGTTTGATTTGTTTTCAGGTACCATGCATAAGGAAAAGGAAGAAAGAAAAATGTCACAGCAAGCACACAAGAAGGATGGTCATGCGAAGAAGAAGAGGGTCAAAAGTGAAAAAAAGCTCCGCAGGAGCTTCCCATGGCAGCGCCGCATGGAGGAAGAAGAAGAGGGTTTTCAAAAAACCCTAGAATATTCAGCAAAACCCTGACCGCCCTCTTTCCCCTTTTATTTTGTATTTTCCTTTTCATTTTATAATTTATTTTATTAGCTATTAAAATTCTATGAGTAACATTAAAACCACATTTAGTTTTCATAATTCAAAACTATTTTTTTAAACTTATAATTAAAGTCATTTGTTAAAAACTTAACTAAAACTTAATTTAAACTTATTTTAATTTTAATTTATTAATTAAAGAATTTAATTTCATGAGTTAAAATTAACATTTTAATTTAGTTATTAGTTTATTTGTAAATATTAATTTCTAACACTTAAAATAAAAAATTCTAAAAAAAATTAACTCGTAAAGATTTAACTTTTAAAAATTGGAACTCTTTTTAGAACTTTACTAAAAAAAATTTAATTCTAACTTTTCTTTTGAAAACACAAACTAACTTTCTTTTTTAAAATGAAAATTCATTTTAGATAAATTAGTACTAAAATTTTTAATTACAAACATTTTCTAAAAAACATTAAAATTAAAACTAATTTTCATTTAATTATAAAACTTTTTCTTAACAATATTTCTAACCTAAATCTAACATTTCACTTTTAATTTCTAATTGAACCCTAACCTAAAAATTCTAAAATAAAAATTCCTAACATTCCCGTTGATGTTCGTCTAACTTTCATTTTATGCTTAATATTGTTTCTCATTTGTCTTCGGCTACTAATCTTTATTTTTCTGTAATTATTTTTATGGTTGTAATTTATGCGAGGACATCGTCGTTTTTTATCCTGTTATTATTATTCTTGCACATATTCTTTGATATTTCAATGTCGTTATTTGTTAACTATTTTTATTGTATTATTTATAGATAAGATCCCCTCCGAAGGAATAGGTCCAGCCGTTTGACCGTTGCGTCAATAGTTCTTACCTTTGACTCTTTCATCTTTCAAACCCTAATTGCCTAGGCGTCCCGCCGTGGACAACTTTACCCTTTACCCTAGCATTAAGATAAGGAGTCGTCGCACTCCATATTAGGTTTCCCGCTGTGGAATGCTTATCTTACCCTATTCAATTCAATTCAATTACAACATAGAAATAGGAGTCGCCGCACTCCACGCAAGCGCTTCCTTAAGAACGTTTACATACCCATGAAACCTTGACCATAATCAAGAAGTTTCTCTTCCTCTCTTTCGAGGGGAACTACGATTACTCTGATACCATCCCCTACCCAGGATACTGTCATACCCCAAATTTGTCCTACCCTTGTACGACCTCCATTGTGTATATTCACTCGCTTGCATTATTCAGAAAAATCAAAGAATATGTTGGTTTTGTTTGAGTATCATAAGGTTAACTTGAATTGAGTCTGACTGTTAAAATTTGAAGTCAGGTGTATGGTATGGACTGAATTTTGATTGGTCAGTTAGACAAATATTTGTTTCAGGCACAACTCTAAGGGGAGTATCGATCCAAATGACGTGTGTTTAAGGATCAATTGGGGAATTGTGTTTCAAATAAGGAAAGTCTAGTCAAAAGTTATTGTTGAGAAATTTGAATATAGTCATAAGAAATGCAACAAAAAATATTGATACAAGTTGAGGTCCATTTACCATTCAAAGCCCATTCAAAAGTCATTTAAGGAAAATTGGAAAATATGTATCAATTACAAAATCTCTACATGAGTACAAAGAAGGGGAATCTATTTCAAAATCAAAGGTCAGAGTGCATTGATTCGTTGATGGACCAGGTTTTAATTCATTCGAACTGCAGGTTGGATTCGTGGCTAATTTCGAAGATTCATTTCAAAATAAGAATTTAGAGGAGAGGAAATTGGCTCATGAGGCATTGAACTAAACACTTGTATTTTGATTTTACTAGTCACTTTGTAATCATTTTCAAGGGTTGTCTTCCTTCAAGTATGATTCAAGTGTAAAATGGGGTGTAACTAATAGTATTGCTTCAAGACCCATTATCCAAGAAGTATACATGGTCTTATGATAAAAGTTCATGACTTAAGGATTCAAAAGTTTGTACAAAGCCCAAAGCCCTGATTCATTATAATACAAATCATAAAAGTTACACTTTGAAACAAAATCAAAATAGTTTGACAGCAGGATGAGTCGTGCTATTTCTAAATTGCCACTCCAAGTCATGACTAAGAAAAAATGCATTACAAAGTCAATTTATCAATATTACATCAGCATTGGTTGGCAATTCATGAGGTTTCATTAAAAACCCAATCTAGATGAGCCCATATTACTCAAATACAAATTCTTGGCAAATCCTCCATGGTGGCCCCACGCAAAGGACAGTGATACCACAGATTTTCTTAATCCCATGTGCCTTCTATACCCCACAAGCCATCCTGCAAAGCGTAACCACAAATGGGACCTAGGACAACGTGTTGCACCACCTGCAATACCACAGTTTTTTTCTCAGCAATCAATTCACCAATTCACCCACTTGCAGTAGTTTAAAAAAAAGGAGACTTATCCTTATTAAATTATGACCAAAAATGTTTGGTATGTGTTGCAAAAGGTTGTTAATGCCACCTCCGTGAAATTGTACGTAATAAGTTCTTGGACGGACCTGCAAACGACAGTGCAGGAAAAGGCAAGCCATTTCCTCCAACCTACCTTCATAGCCAACTGTACCTGTACAAGAATGAAAAAACAAAATTGCAAATGTGACAGTGCAAAACCCATATCTCCCTCATTTTCAATACACAAAAAGGTACATGTCCTTGTAGCTGTTGGGAATAATACCAAGCCACGGTGAAAACAAAGGGAGGAAGTATAGCCCACCAACATTTGTCATGAGTCATCCAAAAAAGCCATGAGGGGAAATTATGTTGCCGGCTGCGTCTTTTGGTTTTGAAAAGAGACCCCACCTCGAACCGTCACGCACCCACTATTTTCCTGCAACCACAGTCCAAAATATGCCACAACCTATGCGAGCCAGCCCCAAAATCATGCCTATCACCAGGACAAAATTACACAATCAATACACACTCAAACAAAGCACATAGTCGTTACTCACAAGGAAGAGGGTATGGATATTACCCGTGTTTCATTTTGTGCCCATGTCGTATGAAGTAAAAATCATGCAATGTTGCAATTAAATCCACAACCTGCAAAGAGAAAAACTCAACTGATGAATGGCATCCACAATACACCAAATGTAATCAATATTGAAGGAATTACAAGAATGGCAATTTTGAAGCCTATGCACAGGTCATTTTCATACGTACACACAGGGGAGTTGATTCTGCTAGCAGTACACTATGGCACGGTTTTCAAACAAACCAATTCCCAACCAACCATGATTTGTTTACACTACTTGCACCATTCCACACCAGACAATAACCTGCAAATTGAGAGAAAAAGGACAGGTCCATCCTGCACCAGAAAATACATACACCACGATTATAAAATGCACAAGTTATAACAGCACTGAATGGTATGAAAGCCACAAAAAATCAGCAAGAAACAATGGCAATAATTTCAGATAAAAACCCTGTTATGCCCTCACTCGCGTTATAAATAAGAACCTATACTCATTGAAAAAGGGGGGGCGAAGTTGATGCTGTAGGAACTGAATTCCAACCTTAAACTTTCTTCAGTTCTCAACAAATACTCCACCACCTTCAGTCCCCACTCCTGAAACCACCAAACCGAAACCTTCATGCTCATTCTCGATCTCTCTCGCCGTTTTGCTCTCTGGAAAATTGCACGCTAACTACTAGATCCTTTCAACATACTACCTTCTTCGAATCTTCTTCAATAACCCAAATCTTCAACCTTATCAACTCTCCTCTATTCTTCAACCTATGAACTGTGGAACCATTCAATCTTCATAATGTTCATAGTTTACACCTTCTTCAATGTTCAACCAACATAAAAAACTCCTCACCCCAAAAACTCCAAAATTCCAACTCTTTTACAACAGAACCTCAAGATAAAACCCTCATCTTTTCCTTCAACTTAAGTCCCCTTCATCAAATCCTTTCACCAAAAAACAGAGCATAATAATCCATTTTAAAAGAGTAGAAAGGGAGGGGACTTCCTCTCTTGAATCTTCCTTCTCAACGCAAACCCTAGCAGCCTTCACACCACAGCTTCCATTATCTTCATTCACCATTCTCTCTTCGTTGCAGCAGGAACCACAAACTTCTGACTTTCACCCTTTCTATTTCTCAGCCAACTCGATTGAAACTACTTCTTCTCTCCCTAAAAGCTTGCCACGAACCATTATCAAATTCACCTTAAAAATCCACATCTCAAATCCCTTTCGTTTCTTCATTTGTTTCAGCCTTCAAACTTCAAAAATACCCTTTTTCTGGAATCTTCACCGAACCTTCTTTCAAACCATCATCTCACTTTCTTTCAACCTTCACCATTTCCACCACTTGCACCTTGCTTCATCTTTGACACAAACTTTGCTTTGCTCATACTCCTGATACCACAGGTCGCCGACAAACTCTTTTCACACGAGCTTCATTCAAGACCCTTTGTGCACAACTACCATCACCAGACAAAAACAAGCAACCTCGCCTTTGACGCAAACTCATCAACGTAGAAACATCTACTTCAGTCAATACCTCTATTTTTCTGGGGATATTAACAGCAACCATTGCACTTTTCACCGATCTTGAAGTTCTTCTCAACCTCGTAGCGGTTGGAACGCTCTTTATTGTCCACCTGGTCGCAAACCCCGTTGTTTAAACATCCGAGAATGATATGAAGAGGATGAGAAGGAGTTGAATCGAATCAAGATAACAAATCATACCCAAAGCGATTGGAACAGAATGAGGGAGCAAACTCCAACGTCAACATTGATTTAAGCGAGACGAGAAGGTATTTCGTTGGTGTTTTTTCACTTCTTTTCGCCGATTGACCCTGTTGAAAGTTTCTGAGAATGACGAAGATTGGCTTTTAGGGTTTTGAAATACCTAATCAGGATGTGAATTGGGAGAACCTCTTTTGCGTTGTGAAGGAGGTGTTCACGGCCTTTTCTTTCTTTTTTTTCCCTCTTCTTTTTTTTCTTTCTAGGGTGTTGGATAGGTGGAGAGCCCATTGTGGGTTTCGGATATCCCTGATTCCACCCATGTTTGAACCGTATCTCCGGGTGATGGGTTTATCAGCCCATATGATCCCTAACCTTTTTTTATACCCCTCATCATTTTACTCACCCTTTGTTTTTTTCTCTCATTAATAAATTATAAAACTTATGATATTATTAAGAGTTTTCTTTTAATTATTTATATCAACAAGTATTTTGGTGAAGGATATAGAATGATTATATTGATTTTAATGACTTAGGATCTATTTTGAATATTGTGTTTCTCTTCATTTTTTCTTTAAACTTTCTTTTTACCTTTTCATTCCTATTTTTTTTTACCGTTTTTGGGTCGATGACGATACCCCAAGTTATAACTTTGTCAATTTATTGACGAGTAGTGACAAACCCGAGACCGTTTTCTCTTTAACTTCTTTCATTTTCGATCTTTATCGATTTCTTGCTTATTTTAGTCAATGATGACTTTAATAATTATTATCGGTCAAATTATTGATAGATGATAATTTTAGTCGAGACTATTTCACTTACACTTCAAATCTTTTTCAAACATTTTCTCGATCAAACTTCGAAAGAAGAAGGTTCTCGGAGTCTAGCATTCCTTGAATTTTCGAGTGAATAATTCTCGAGGCACGCCCTTTGAGTTATTATTCATTCAATCTTTCGACCTTTTTAAATATCTTTTTTCGATTCAAACTTCGAAAGAAGAAGGTTCTTGGAGTCTAGCATTCCTTGAATTTTCGAGTGAATAGCTCTCGAGGCACGCCCTTTGGGTTGTTATTCACTCAACCTTTCGACTTTTTCAAACTCAAACATCTTCCAACGTTCTCCTGAGTCGAGTGCTCGTACGCATTCGCAACCCACATTTCGCACACATTCACAACCTCTCGTGGTTTCAATATTGGAGGCACCCTTAGGGACCAATATCGTTTTCTCACAACCTTAACCCTTGACACGTCGTCAAGCCGGTTCCATCTTCAATCAAATCTTCGACACGTCGTCGAACCAGTTCAAAACAACTTCCTTTTGGCCTCGCATGCCACTCTTCGATTCGATCCTTTCACAAACTCATTTTTAAAAAAACTTACGAAAGAGGGATATTCTTAGAATCTAGCATTCTTTGAATATTCGAACGAGTAGCTCTTGGGCGCGCCCCCGAGTTGTTATTAGTTCATTCTTTCGTTTTCAAAATATCCAACTCTTATCTTCAACTCATTCAACCCAATTTCCGAAAGAACTGAGTTCTTGGGATCTCGCATTCCTTGAATTCTTGAGTGACAAGCTCTTGAGGCACGCCCTTAGGTTGTTTGTCAGTCACTCTTTCGTCTCTCAACTCAACGTCAAACCAATTCAAACCTCATCTTTTCGTGGTCGTCTCCACGAACTACGGACGCTCTGATTCTTTATTCATTCTTGAATATAAGATACGTAGGCACAAGATTGCGATGATCTTGGCGAGCACACTTCTATCCATCTTCCATTTCCCCCCATCCTTTTCCCGTAGTCGAACTACGACGCTCTGATTTCTCATTCTCGTCCGAATGAGCATACGTAGGCACAAGGGCCCCAATCCTTGGCGAGCACCCTATCTTCTAACCACCCATCTCCCCTTTGCGTCTCTAACCTTTTACCCTACCAATTCTACCTTTATCAACGAGAAGGAAAACAAGTAAACCTAAACAACACTCCCCACAATTACCTTAAGAGGTTCCCGTCGAGTACGACGGACGTGAGGGGTGCTAATACCTTCCCCTCACGTAACCGACTCCCGAACCCGGAACTTGGTTGCGACAGCCCTGTTCCTATCCTTTCGTTTTCAAGAGGTTTTCTCGATATTTTCCTCTCCCGTTTATTCGGGAAAAATAAAGTTCGGTGGCGACTCTGTCGAACCGCATTTCCGCGCCTTTCGCGCGAGGGTCGTATTTTCGAATTGTGATTTTTCAAGGTGCGACAGGTGGCGACTCTGCTGGGGACGCATTGCTCCATGCAAAGAGAGAGTCGAGCCTATCTTTTGGTTTGCGAGGAGTGTTTGTTTTTATTTGTTTTCTTCTTTTCTTTCACGTACTTGTTCTCTTGTGGATTTTGTTTGTGCTTGTTATCTTGGTTGCCTATTGGTTTTTGGGATGACATCATGAGTAAAGCTCTACACCCGAGCTTTGGTAAAAGCAGAGAGAACACATAGTTTAGAATTGGTAGTCGAGTAGTGTTAGTCTCTGAGGACTCGCTCCTTGTGGGCCTAGCATGAAAGCTCCTCCAGAGGAGACCTATTCGTAGATCTTGTTGTAACGCAGCTAGCCTGTTGCATGACTTGATTCATGAAGGGTCCATGATTCTGGGACCCTATTTAGCACCAGTTCCAATAAATGGTGGTCGTGTAGTGTTAGTCTCCAAGGACTCGCTCCTTGCGTGCCTAGCACGAGGACCCCGCTCAGGAGAGACCTTATCGTCATTATCGTCGTAATGCAGCCAGCCTGTTGCGTGACGCTAATACGACTAGTGTCCGTGATCCTGGGAACCAAACATAGAAACCACCCCGTGAGTGGGTTTATGGGTAGAGTGTCTAGATCTTCCCATATAGGGTTTACCTGTCAACTTTTCTTTGAGCAGGAATTATGGTTATTTATCTATTACAGTTACCAGCTTCAGGAGTTGTTAGAGTTGTGATCCTGTGATCCTGGATCTTGTATCTTGCATTGCATCTTGCATATCATTTGCATTGCATTTCATATGTTGTGCATTTTGCCTTTCCAGTCCTCCAACAGAATCTTATGTCTCCGTTCCTTCTTCTCCAGTAAATCAAGCTGATTCCTCGACACCAGTACGCCACTAGAGCCAATACCAGACGAGTAATGGAGCAGATTCAACAGGAGCAGGTCGCCTTCAGGGAAGAGTTGGATTCCATGAAAGGAAAGATCGACCAGATCCTCGAAGCCATCCTTGCAGCCAGGAGAGAAGAAGAACAACGTGAAGCCGCCGCTGTCGTCAATCACAATGGACAAGGGTCTACTGCCATCCCTTTGGTTCAAATTCCAAGTTCTCATGGAATGCCGCTGAACTTCAACAACGCAGCCGAGGGAAACACTTCTCAACCGATCCCAGCACCTGGAGTTACCATTGGAGTTATCCCGCACGCCCAGCCTGCTGCTGTGCAAATCCCGGTTCCTCATGTCGAAGATACTCTGATGGATCAGTATGATGATGTTCAGAACTATCATGCTGCTATCCCCATCGCCAGTCCTGTCGCTGCTCAGGATTCTGAAGCCATGAAGATGTGTCGAGATCTAGCCGAGAAACTCCGCGCCATGGAGGGGCATAACTCAAATTCTTTCAGTGCTCTGGAATTGTGCTTGGTGCCTGATGTTGTCATTCCTCCAAAGTTCAAGGTGCCCGAATTTTCGAAGTACAAAGGCCTCAGCTGCCCAAACATTCATCTGAAGATGTACTGTCGCAAGATGGCTGCCTATGCCAGAGACGAGAAGCTCATGATCCATTGCTTTCAGGACAGCTTGTCTGGAGCATCACTCGAATGGTATATGCAGCTGGAGCGTAACAGTGTGCGCACTTGGGCCGAGCTAGCTGATGCATTTGTCAAGCAGTACAAGTACAACACTGACCTTGCTCCTAATCGTACTCAACTTCAGAGTATGACTCAGAAGGACAACGAATCCTTCAAGGAGTACGCACAACGATGGAGAGAGCTAGCCGCAAGGGTGCATCCACCTCTTGTTGACCGTGAATTGATTGACATCTTCATGGGTACCTTGCAAGGCCAGTACTACGAAAAGCTGATCGGTAGCGTCTCCGCTGGATTCTCTGACTTGGTGATCGTCGGTGAGAGAATTGAAGAAGGGTTGAAGAGCGGGAAGATCCCAGGAGGTTCTAACAGTCAGGCTAATGCCAAGAGGCCTTTTAATGGATACAAGAAGAAGGAGGGCGAAACAAATGCCATCTTCGTGCAGAAAGGACAAGCTTCTCAACAAGCTCTCGCTCCTATGCCTTATCAAGTTCCCTACTATCAGTATCCGTATGTTGCTGCTGCGCAATATGCTCCAATGCCTTATCAGCCAGCTGTTCATGCAGCGCAAGCTCAGATGCCACGGCAACAGGCTCCTCAACAACAAGCCTACAACCAGCAAGGATATCAGTATCCTCCTCAGCAACAGCAGATGCAAGCAACTCAGCAACGACAAGGTGCTCGCCCACAGCGTCCGCAGAGAACATGGAGGCCAGATAGAGTCTTTGATCGTCTACCAATGCCATATGCCAAAATCTTTGCTCAGCTGATGGAGAAGAAAGCTGTCGTTCCGAGAGATTTAGCTCCTCCAACTATCATTCCTGCCGATTATGATGCAAATGCCCATTGTGAGTTTCATAAGGGCGCTCCAGGTCACACCATTGAGGATTGCAGGGCTTTCAAGCACATAATTCAAGACATGATTGATAGGGATGCTATCAACTTCAATGGGAAGTCTCCAAACATCATCAACAATCCGATGCCACCAGTCAACTAGCGCCAACATCAAATCAACTCCAGTCAAGATCATTCCCCGAAGAAGGCAGTCATGTTGCCATTTCATTATTCGCAGTTTCTTATGTTTTGTCTTTGTTTATTTAAGTATTGTATGCTTTGAACAATTGCCATTCGTATTTGGTTTTCATTAATGTATCGTTTATGCATGTTTTGAATTAGTTATGTCGTATTCACTCATTTTCACTTATCACCAACACATTTATTCATTTCACTCTATTCACTGTTGTTTAGCATGATTTGAGGGAGGATGATGAAAACGAGATACCCATAATTGCAAATCGTATGCTTTCAGATTGAATCTCGTCAATGATGTACAGGCATTGCTTCAACTCCCCATACACCGGAGATATAAGGAGTTAATCCCTAGTAAACCACTTCGAGCCTAGAAGTAGCAGTTTTCTTCGGATATTCAAACCTTTACACTCAACCTGGGGCAGGGTAGTGTTCGGTTAATCCAATTCCGCACTCGAATCAACAAGCAAAATCCAAAAAACGGTTGTCCATCAAAGACCCATGTTATGGCAGTCACAACAAAGTCAAAAAAATCAAAAGCCAGCTAAGTCAGACACCTTAGAGGGGACTTAGGCAAAATCAAGGCAATCCCGATGGATCTGACAAATGAAGTCAATCCATGCAAAAGTTAGGGATCAAAAACAAAGCAAAAGAGGACCCCGAAACCCTCGACAAAAAAACAAAATAGGATTCAGTGACCACCCAAGTCAAGGGGCACTAACATCCATCAAAAAAAACCAAAATAAGGTGACTGCCGCGTCAAGCAATCCTTGAACCATCAAGTTTATACCGTCAAGACAAGTGTAGGATCAACTGAGCGTAGGACTGGAGATCATTAAGAAGAAGGGTGGGTACAAATCATACTTTGAGCCTAGTAACCTTTTGTTTCATAACCGTGAACCAGACCACGTTACAACCCTTGAAAGACCTAATTGAGGCGAAGTTTCTTCTGAAAGCATGCTATCGCAAGGTTGCGTAACCTGACTCCTCACATGATTTCTAATCATCAGCATTGGTGTCATTTTGCTTGCCATACCTTTCGCACCAACCAAATTAGCACAACGTATGGGCTAGCAGTCCATTCGTCTCACTATCACGACACTTCCAAATAATGATACTTTTTCAAATCTTGCATCGAACTTTGCATTAATATTACCATTTGTGAATGTACAATTTTAATTGCAAATCAGTGCTAGGTATTCAAAGACACTCCAGCAAGGGGCAATTAAGGAGGAACTTGACTTTCAGTGGCGCACACGAAGCAAGACTACATTGGAACCCACAGGCTGGGGCAAATCACTCAACAGCTCGAGCAAGGGCAGGCTATCCGAGTTCAGCTTCCATATGTTAGAACTGTTTAATCTGGGACAGGCCACTACCACGTTCAGACTGGGGCAAGACCAGGTCGTCCTGACCATCAAGCAGAGTTGCAACCTTCTCTGAAGAAAATTCACAACAAATCACTAAGTACCCAGACTTGGGGCATCAAGGACATCTTCTGCTTCAATCATGACGTCTTCAACAAACTGCGTGTCGAGGAAGTCAATCCCTCCCACCACCCGAAGTCCAATTCGCATTGGCGACTACCCAAAGTCCACCACGCTGGCGCCTCCCTGCATTTCCAATCACTCACTTGCAATCATGTGCATCATACGCATCGCATTCGATCTCATAAATATCTTGCATCATATGCATACCCCAATCATACCATGCTTCCCCGGCTCTTGCATCTACGCTCGTCAGCATTTCCATTTGCACATCCACTCATATAGAATGTCATTTATCATCCAACATTCATATATGCAAGTCAAGGTCCAGGATCAATCCCGAAGATTTCCAAGACCATCGCCAACCCAGTCAGGGGCATCTTCCACAAGACGGTGGGTTTATCCCATGATTTTCAAGAGGTTCAAAGCAATCATTAGCCCAGTCAGGGGCAATCTTCTGCAATTGTGGGTCTCTCCCATCAAAATTTGAAGTTATTCAAAGCAAGATTCAGCCCAGTCAGGGGCATTCTTCAAAGACCATGGGCATCTCCCATGACGTATTTCAACCTCATGGTTGATCAAATATGCAAATCAACATTCAGCCCAGCCAGGGGCATACCATTCAAGACCGTGAGCGTTCCTCACGAAGTTGTTCAACCTTTTGTTGGGCAAATCCAAGAAGTTCAGTGCAAGATCCAACCCGAACAGGGGCATCTTCAGCAAGACCGTGAGCGTCCCTCATGAAGTTGTTCAACCTTTTGTTGAGCTAGACAAGACATCAAGACAAATTCAGCCCAGTCAGGGGCATCCTCTTCAGAATTCATGGGCGTAACCATGAAATCATTTCAGCAAATTATGATCTCCAAACAAGGACGGTGGGCGTACCCCGTTGACTCATCTCAATTCAATCTTCCTCTGGGGGGGTTCCCCAGTGAGTTGTACCCAGCAAGCGTGACCATTGTCAATTGCCTTACTATCATCTTTTTAGTGATAGCCGAACTTCGTCAGTTCAACCTAGCCTGCATCCTTTTGGTGTTGGTAAACTTCAAATCTGTGTTGTCTTATCATCCTTTTGATGATAGCAACCTGAGTGTTGTGTTTTCGCTCTACCATCCTTTTGGTGGTAGGTCTGATACTTCGTCGGTATCAGATTGCGCGATGTTTTCTTCTATGTTTTCGCTCTACCATCCTTTTGGTGGTAGGTCTGATACTTCGTCGGTATCAGATTGCGCGATGTTTTGTTTGCGTTTTCGCTCTACCATCCTTTTGGTGGTAGGTCTGGCATTTCGTCGATGTCAGATTGTGCGATCCTTTATTTGTTTCGCTCTACCATCCTTTTGGTGGTAGGTCTGGCATTTCGTCGATGTCAGATTGTGCGATCCTTTATTTGTTTCGCTCTACCATCCTTTTGGTGGTAGGTCTGGCATTTCGTCGATGTCAGATTGTGCGATCCTTTATTTGTTTCGCTCTACCATCCTTTTGGTGGTAGGTCTGGTACTTCGTCGGTATCAGATTGCGCGATGTTTTCTTTTGTGTTTTCGCTCTACCATCCTTTTGGTGGTAGGTCTGATACTTCGTCGGTATCAGATTGCGCGATGTTTTCTTTTGTGTTTTCGCTCTACCATCCTTTTGGTGGTAGGTCTGATACTTCGTCGGTATCAGATTGCATGATGTTTTGTTTGTGTTTTCGCTCTACCATCCTTTTGGTGGTAGGTCTGACATTTCGTCGATGTCAGATTGTGCGATCATTTATTTGCATTTTCGCTCTGTCATCCTTTTGATGGAGGGGTCTATCATAGTCATTAATGATAGATTGTGCGATATTGTTTGGCGTGTGTTTCGCTCCGTCATCCTTTTGGTGAGGGTCTATCATGGTCATTGATGATAGATTGTGCGATAGTGTTTGAGCTTCGCTCCGTCATCCTTTTTTATGAGGGGTCTGTCATAGTCATTAATGTCAGATTTTGCGAATGTGTTTTGCTCTGTCACCCTTTTGATGGCAGTAGCCGTGTGTGTTTTGTCCCATCATCCATTTGGTGATGTGGACCCTTTTTGCCAGTTATTTACCGTTGGTTCAGAGGTTTACCTCATCCGGCATTCCAACCCCCGAGCATCTTTTTCTTTTCGGACAAATTCAGGGTTTACTTTATATCCAATTGTCTCGTACTTCGAAAGAATGAACTCCATAGTATTTCATCTTACAAGTATCAAGCCAATTGGATAGGGGCATCTGTCATACCCCAAATTTGTCCTACCCTTGTACGACCTCCATTGTGTATATTCACTCGCTTGCATTATTCAGAAAAATCAAAGAATATGTTGGTTTTGTTTGAGTATCATAAGGTTAACTTGAATTGAGTCTGACTGTTAAAATTTGAAGTCAGGTGTATGGTATGGACTGAATTTTGATTGGTCAGTTAGACAAATATTTGTTTCAGGCACAACTCTAAGGGGAGTATCGATCCAAATGACGTGTGTTTAAGGATCAATTGGGGAATTGTGTTTCAAATAAGGAAAGTCTAGTCAAAAGTTATTGTTGAGAAATTTGAATATAGTCATAAGAAATGCAACAAAAAATATTGATACAAGTTGAGGTCCATTTACCATTCAAAGCCCATTCAAAAGTCATTTAAGGAAAATTGGAAAATATGTATCAATTACAAAATCTCTACATGAGTACAAAGAAGGGGAATCTATTTCAAAATCAAAGGTCAGAGTGCATTGATTCGTTGATGGACCAGGTTTTAATTCATTCGAACTGCAGGTTGGATTCGTGGCTAATTTCGAAGATTCATTTCAAAATAAGAATTTAGAGGAGAGGAAATTGGCTCATGAGGCATTGAACTAAACACTTGTATTTTGATTTTACTAGTCACTTTGTAATCATTTTCAAGGGTTGTCTTCCTTCAAGTATGATTCAAGTGTAAAATGGGGTGTAACTAATAGTATTGCTTCAAGACCCATTATCCAAGAAGTATACATGGTCTTATGATAAAAGTTCATGACTTAAGGATTCAAAAGTTTGTACAAAGCCCAAAGCCCTGATTCATTATAATACAAATCATAAAAGTTACACTTTGAAACAAAATCAAAATAGTTTGACAGCAGGATGAGTCGTGCTATTTCTAAATTGCCACTCCAAGTCATGACTAAGAAAAAATGCATTACAAAGTCAATTTATCAATATTACATCAGCATTGGTTGGCAATTCATGAGGTTTCATTAAAAACCCAATCTAGATGAGCCCATATTACTCAAATACAAATTCTTGGCAAATCCTCCATGGTGGCCCCACGCAAAGGACAGTGATACCACAGATTTTCTTAATCCCATGTGCCTTCTATACCCCACAAGCCATCCTGCAAAGCGTAACCACAAATGGGACCTAGGACAACGTGTTGCACCACCTGCAATACCACAGTTTTTTTCTCAGCAATCAATTCACCAATTCACCCACTTGCAGTAGTTTAAAAAAAAGGAGACTTATCCTTATTAAATTATGACCAAAAATGTTTGGTATGTGTTGCAAAAGGTTGTTAATGCCACCTCCGTGAAATTGTACGTAATAAGTTCTTGGACGGACCTGCAAACGACAGTGCAGGAAAAGGCAAGCCATTTCCTCCAACCTACCTTCATAGCCAACTGTACCTGTACAAGAATGAAAAAACAAAATTGCAAATGTGACAGTGCAAAACCCATATCTCCCTCATTTTCAATACACAAAAAGGTACATGTCCTTGTAGCTGTTGGGAATAATACCAAGCCACGGTGAAAACAAAGGGAGGAAGTATAGCCCACCAACATTTGTCATGAGTCATCCAAAAAAGCCATGAGGGGAAATTATGTTGCCGGCTGCGTCTTTTGGTTTTGAAAAGAGACCCCACCTCGAACCGTCACGCACCCACTATTTTCCTGCAACCACAGTCCAAAATATGCCACAACCTATGCGAGCCAGCCCCAAAATCATGCCTATCACCAGGACAAAATTACACAATCAATACACACTCAAACAAAGCACATAGTCGTTACTCACAAGGAAGAGGGTATGGATATTACCCGTGTTTCATTTTGTGCCCATGTCGTATGAAGTAAAAATCATGCAATGTTGCAATTAAATCCACAACCTGCAAAGAGAAAAACTCAACTGATGAATGGCATCCACAATACACCAAATGTAATCAATATTGAAGGAATTACAAGAATGGCAATTTTGAAGCCTATGCACAGGTCATTTTCATACGTACACACAGGGGAGTTGATTCTGCTAGCAGTACACTATGGCACGGTTTTCAAACAAACCAATTCCCAACCAACCATGATTTGTTTACACTACTTGCACCATTCCACACCAGACAATAACCTGCAAATTGAGAGAAAAAGGACAGGTCCATCCTGCACCAGAAAATACATACACCACGATTATAAAATGCACAAGTTATAACAGCACTGAATGGTATGAAAGCCACAAAAAATCAGCAAGAAACAATGGCAATAATTTCAGATAAAAACCCTGTTATGCCCTCACTCGCGTTATAAATAAGAACCTATACTCATTGAAAAAGGGGGGGCGAAGTTGATGCTGTAGGAACTGAATTCCAACCTTAAACTTTCTTCAGTTCTCAACAAATACTCCACCACCTTCAGTCCCCACTCCTGAAACCACCAAACCGAAACCTTCATGCTCATTCTCGATCTCTCTCGCCGTTTTGCTCTCTGGAAAATTGCACGCTAACTACTAGATCCTTTCAACATACTACCTTCTTCGAATCTTCTTCAATAACCCAAATCTTCAACCTTATCAACTCTCCTCTATTCTTCAACCTATGAACTGTGGAACCATTCAATCTTCATAATGTTCATAGTTTACACCTTCTTCAATGTTCAACCAACATAAAAAACTCCTCACCCCAAAAACTCCAAAATTCCAACTCTTTTACAACAGAACCTCAAGATAAAACCCTCATCTTTTCCTTCAACTTAAGTCCCCTTCATCAAATCCTTTCACCAAAAAACAGAGCATAATAATCCATTTTAAAAGAGTAGAAAGGGAGGGGACTTCCTCTCTTGAATCTTCCTTCTCAACGCAAACCCTAGCAGCCTTCACACCACAGCTTCCATTATCTTCATTCACCATTCTCTCTTCGTTGCAGCAGGAACCACAAACTTCTGACTTTCACCCTTTCTATTTCTCAGCCAACTCGATTGAAACTACTTCTTCTCTCCCTAAAAGCTTGCCACGAACCATTATCAAATTCACCTTAAAAATCCACATCTCAAATCCCTTTCGTTTCTTCATTTGTTTCAGCCTTCAAACTTCAAAAATACCCTTTTTCTGGAATCTTCACCGAACCTTCTTTCAAACCATCATCTCACTTTCTTTCAACCTTCACCATTTCCACCACTTGCACCTTGCTTCATCTTTGACACAAACTTTGCTTTGCTCATACTCCTGATACCACAGGTCGCCGACAAACTCTTTTCACACGAGCTTCATTCAAGACCCTTTGTGCACAACTACCATCACCAGACAAAAACAAGCAACCTCGCCTTTGACGCAAACTCATCAACGTAGAAACATCTACTTCAGTCAATACCTCTATTTTTCTGGGGATATTAACAGCAACCATTGCACTTTTCACCGATCTTGAAGTTCTTCTCAACCTCGTAGCGGTTGGAACGCTCTTTATTGTCCACCTGGTCGCAAACCCCGTTGTTTAAACATCCGAGAATGATATGAAGAGGATGAGAAGGAGTTGAATCGAATCAAGATAACAAATCATACCCAAAGCGATTGGAACAGAATGAGGGAGCAAACTCCAACGTCAACATTGATTTAAGCGAGACGAGAAGGTATTTCGTTGGTGTTTTTTCACTTCTTTTCGCCGATTGACCCTGTTGAAAGTTTCTGAGAATGACGAAGATTGGCTTTTAGGGTTTTGAAATACCTAATCAGGATGTGAATTGGGAGAACCTCTTTTGCGTTGTGAAGGAGGTGTTCACGGCCTTTTCTTTCTTTTTTTTCCCTCTTCTTTTTTTTCTTTCTAGGGTGTTGGATAGGTGGAGAGCCCATTGTGGGTTTCGGATATCCCTGATTCCACCCATGTTTGAACCGTATCTCCGGGTGATGGGTTTATCAGCCCATATGATCCCTAACCTTTTTTTATACCCCTCATCATTTTACTCACCCTTTGTTTTTTTCTCTCATTAATAAATTATAAAACTTATGATATTATTAAGAGTTTTCTTTTAATTATTTATATCAACAAGTATTTTGGTGAAGGATATAGAATGATTATATTGATTTTAATGACTTAGGATCTATTTTGAATATTGTGTTTCTCTTCATTTTTTCTTTAAACTTTCTTTTTACCTTTTCATTCCTATTTTTTTTTACCGTTTTTGGGTCGATGACGATACCCCAAGTTATAACTTTGTCAATTTATTGACGAGTAGTGACAAACCCGAGACCGTTTTCTCTTTAACTTCTTTCATTTTCGATCTTTATCGATTTCTTGCTTATTTTAGTCAATGATGACTTTAATAATTATTATCGGTCAAATTATTGATAGATGATAATTTTAGTCGAGACTATTTCACTTACACTTCAAATCTTTTTCAAACATTTTCTCGATCAAACTTCGAAAGAAGAAGGTTCTCGGAGTCTAGCATTCCTTGAATTTTCGAGTGAATAATTCTCGAGGCACGCCCTTTGAGTTATTATTCATTCAATCTTTCGACCTTTTTAAATATCTTTTTTCGATTCAAACTTCGAAAGAAGAAGGTTCTTGGAGTCTAGCATTCCTTGAATTTTCGAGTGAATAGCTCTCGAGGCACGCCCTTTGGGTTGTTATTCACTCAACCTTTCGACTTTTTCAAACTCAAACATCTTCCAACGTTCTCCTGAGTCGAGTGCTCGTACGCATTCGCAACCCACATTTCGCACACATTCACAACCTCTCGTGGTTTCAATATTGGAGGCACCCTTAGGGACCAATATCGTTTTCTCACAACCTTAACCCTTGACACGTCGTCAAGCCGGTTCCATCTTCAATCAAATCTTCGACACGTCGTCGAACCAGTTCAAAACAACTTCCTTTTGGCCTCGCATGCCACTCTTCGATTCGATCCTTTCACAAACTCATTTTTAAAAAAACTTACGAAAGAGGGATATTCTTAGAATCTAGCATTCTTTGAATATTCGAACGAGTAGCTCTTGGGCGCGCCCCCGAGTTGTTATTAGTTCATTCTTTCGTTTTCAAAATATCCAACTCTTATCTT
Source organism: Lathyrus sativus (assembly GCA_963859935.3). NCBI lineage: Eukaryota > Viridiplantae > Streptophyta > Magnoliopsida > Fabales > Fabaceae > Lathyrus > Lathyrus sativus. Next base: position 424,802,740 of record OZ012739.1, read on the forward strand.
CAACTCATTCAACCCAATTTCCGAAAGAACTGAGTTCTTGGGATCTCGCATTCCTTGAATTCTTGAGTGACAAGCTCTTGAGGCACGCCCTTAGGTTGTTTGTCAGTCACTCTTTCGTCTCTCAACTCAACGTCAAACCAATTCAAACCTCATCTTTTCGTGGTCGTCTCCACGAACTACGGACGCTCTGATTCTTTATTCATTCTTGAATATAAGATACGTAGGCACAAGATTGCGATGATCTTGGCGAGCACACTTCTATCCATCTTCCATTTCCCCCCATCCTTTTCCCGTAGTCGAACTACGACGCTCTGATTTCTCATTCTCGTCCGAATGAGCATACGTAGGCACAAGGGCCCCAATCCTTGGCGAGCACCCTATCTTCTAACCACCCATCTCCCCTTTGCGTCTCTAACCTTTTACCCTACCAATTCTACCTTTATCAACGAGAAGGAAAACAAGTAAACCTAAACAACACTCCCCACAATTACCTTAAGAGGTTCCCGTCGAGTACGACGGACGTGAGGGGTGCTAATACCTTCCCCTCACGTAACCGACTCCCGAACCCGGAACTTGGTTGCGACAGCCCTGTTCCTATCCTTTCGTTTTCAAGAGGTTTTCTCGATATTTTCCTCTCCCGTTTATTCGGGAAAAATAAAGTTCGGTGGCGACTCTGTCGAACCGCATTTCCGCGCCTTTCGCGCGAGGGTCGTATTTTCGAATTGTGATTTTTCGAGGTGCGACAGATACGTAGGCACAAGATGCGGATCTTGGCGAGTAAACTTAGAACTAACTCTTAGGTCTTTCTTTTCACCTTTTAACCCTTAGCATTACCCTTAAGCAGATAATAATTAGAAAAATATCAACATTAAAATAAGAGGTTCCTGTAGAGTGGTACAGAAGTTTAGGGTGCTAATACCTTCCCTAATCTTAACTAACCCCCGAACCCTAGATCTCTCTCCGCATTGTGTTTACAATGCTAAATTAGGTTTTTCCTTCCTTTGACCTTTCCTTCAGATAAATCAAAGACTGGTTGTGAATCAAAGATTTACGATTCAAATTAATTAATAATTTGATATCCTATTCTCACCGCAACAGTTGGTTTCTATGGAGGAAGATAAACAATCTCTTCATAAGAATAGGACACGAGAAGTGGTATTGTTGCTCGTTGGAAAGACTGTTATTGGTTGTAAGTGGGTGTACAAAACAAAGGAAGGTCCTAACAAGTCTGGTAGTATAAGGTATAAGGCTAGGCTAATGGACAAGGGATTTGGAAAAAAATAATTGATTACAATAAGATATTTTCTCCAATAGTAAAACATGTTTCTATTAGAGTGTTATTGAGTCTTGTTGCTCATGGTGATCTTGAGCTAGAACAACTTGATGTGAAAGCATCATTCTTATAATGTGATTTGGATGAGAAAATCTATATGTATCAATCTGAAGGATACAAGTTTGAGGGTAACGAGACTCAGGTATGTCGCTTGAGAAAATTACTTTATGGATTGAAGCAGTCTCCTCGCCAGTGGTACAAGTGGTTTGACTCATTTATGTTAAAGCGAGATTTCTCTAAAAGTGATTATATTTATTATGTATACATTCTTTAGCTTAACACAGGTGATTATATTTATCTTATATTGTATGTGGGCGAAATTCTCATTACCCTTAAGAGCAAGATGGAGATAGATAGATTAAAAACTCAACTTGGTGAAGAGTTTGAGACAAAAGACTTGGGAGTTGCAAAGAAAATACTAGGTATGGAGATTAGAAGAGAGAGATCAACCCGAAAGTTATTCTTGAGTCAAAAAGGCTACATTGAACAAGTTACTGAAAGGTGCTAAGTCAATGGTGACTCCATTGGCTCCATATTTTTAAGGTCTCTAGTAAATAATCTCCCATTACAGAGAAAGATAAGGCATACATGAAATGTGTTCCTTATGCTAGTGCAGTTGGCAGTTTAATGTACGTCATGATGTGTATATGTCCTGATGTTTCACAAGATAGATACATGGAAAATCTGGGAAAGGAACATTGGGAAGCTGTGAAATGGATATGTTAAGGTACTTAAAGGGCACCGTTGACATATGTTTGTGCTTTGGTGGTGATACATGTCAGTTAAACAACTTTGTTGATTCTGATTATTCTAGTGAACTAGATAGACGATGATCTACTATTGATTATGTATTTAGAATATATGGTACTTCAGTTATTTGGAGATCGATGTTACAAGCTACAGTGGCACTATTTACTACACTGGCCGAATACATGACCTTAATAGAAGGAGTGAAGGAAGCATTGTGGTTATGAGGTCTTCTAAAAAATTTGAGGGTTATGCAAGAATATGTGGATTTGAGTTGTAAAAGCCAAAGTGTGATTCATTTGACTAAGAATCAGGTTTATCATACTTGCACTAAATATATTGATGTAAGATATCATTTTATACGCGATGTCATAGAGAAAGATTATATTTCTTTTACGAAGGTATACACTAATGAGAATTTTACATACATGTTAATTAAGGATTATTTTGTTAAGGATCATATTTCAAACACTACTTGATTTTGTTAAGAATTATTTTGTATTCGTCAATAATTTTAGTATTTCAAATTATGAATGAGGTGGAGAATTGTGACTATTTAGCAAAAGCTAAATACAAAAATAAGTAAAATAGAAATACCAATTTCTCCGGTGAGGTAATAATAGAAAAGTATTAAAGTTGGTGGATTATATTAACGTGAAATTTTGTTCTCATAATTTGTAGTATATAAAATACTATATAGATTAAGCATGACTTTGTTCATAATATCAACATCAATACAAATAATAAAGTTTAATAAAATGACATTTCTCTTATAATACTATCAATTTTCTTTTTCTCCTATAATATTATCAATTTTCTTTTTCTCGTATAATATTATCAATTTTCTTTTTCGTTAGGAATATATATGTCTTCATATTATTAAAATAAAATTATAATACTATTAAAAAGTTTATACTACATTATTTTCTTGCTCAACTTTAGTGAGAATTATATATTTCATATAATTATTAAAAAGCTAACAAAATCAATAGAGGATAATTGATGAGTTTTTTTTTTGTTCTTCTTCTGTTTATGAAAAGATTAAAAGAATAATTAATAATCTATAAAGGAGATTGCTATTATTTACGAACAACTTTTTTTTAAAACTAAATCAAATAATGGGTTTCCATGACTATTTCACCCACTTATGTATTAAGTCAAATTAAACAGAAAACTTATCAACTTTTATTATAAAAATGACAATATGTGTTCTTATGTTTCTTTGCCAAGTGATTACTAGAAAACTTTTAGTAAATTGATGAAAAGAAAAGAAGGAAATCTTTCTTTAAATCATAGCCATTTATCTCTTATTTTTTGTTGGCTCATTTTTGTTTTATTACTAATCGTCTAATAGAAAATCTTTTTGAGAGAAAATTTCAAAAGAATGTTTAACAAATAATTTGCATATGTGATATTGTATTAACTACTCATATTGGTCTCAAGTTTTTAGAGGTTATTTGTACATTAGTTATAGTTTAATAAAGGAAAAATAAATAAAAATTATATTTAATCATGATTTAATCTGGAAAAAAAATATTTTGAGGGTCCATTTAACTATAGTTTAACTTTGAAAATTTTAAAATCTTGTTCAATAGATCGCCTAGCATACCATTAAAGACGGTCTTTTAAGTACTTTTTATTATTCTCATTAATTTAAAAAAAAAAACTCATCAGATGAGAAAAGAAAAATATAATGTCAGAATAATTAATTATCCATTTGGTCTTATATTTGCTATATTTTAATTGATTTCTTTCTCAGCAATATTTCTTGTCATCAATTAAATAAAATATTAAAAAAACATATAAAAATATTATCATAAAAATTAACATTTCAAAATCGTGAAATAACACTTCATGAATCTTGGTATGGCAATATACCAAATCCTATGTTTTATTTGATAGAATGAAACTAATGAACGGTTGAAAAAGAATTACAAGTGTGAGTAGTGTGGAAAATAGTCTCACATTAGATAGGAATGTGGTGACTTGAGCATTTATAAGTAAGAGAATCCACCTACCTATCACCTTAAGGTTTTGGATGAATATGTGGTGTCTCTTCCACAAAGGTGTGTTGCTCTAAGAAGGATGGGTAGGTGTCCCGCATGTGGTCGAGTATCCCGTTGAAGAGTGTCCAACGGTGGTACAAGTGTATGTGGAAACATTGTGGTAGACTCACACTTGATGGGGAGTGTTGAAAAAGAATTACAAGTGTCAGTAGTGTGGAAAATGGTCCCACATTAGATAGGAATATGGTGACTTGAGCATTTATAAGTGAGAGAACCCACTCACTTATCACTTTAAGGTTTTGGATGAATATGCGGTGTTTCTCTTATAAAGATGTATTGCTCTAAGAAGGATGTCCCAATGTTAAGAGTGCTCCTCTCCTCGCTCGACTCCCCCCCCCCCCTCCGATTTTTGTGCTAACAAATGGTATTAAAGTCTGGTTTGAGAAAGGGACCGACTTACTTGTATCAAATTAATCCAAAACCATTGCTATTCATCTTGCCTATCAAGAAAATATCACTCAGTGTTTCCCTTGGATTGAACCCCTCACTTTTCACTCGTGTTTCCCTTTGATTGAACCAGACTCTAGATGCCAATTGTTAGAACTCACAGTTAATGCGCAACAAGATTGTTGCAAGATGAAAGAAATAACACACGCACACTCTAATGTTTTGACATCTTGGAGGATGAGGAGAGACAAAATAGAGATGATTCTCATTGATATTATTTCACATTACAAAGTGTTATTTATATGTGTTACACAATAGCTTGCTAAGCAAGTCATCTATACACAAGGTAACTAACTAACTAACAATCAATTTGTAACAAACTACTAATTAACTTGTACACAAGATAGTTATGGATTAAAACTCAACACTGCCCCTTAATTCATAACTGTTGAACACTCTTAACACCAAGTTTCTTTCTCAAAAACTCAAATCTGTTAAGCTTTAGAGCCTTTGTAAAACCATATGTCATATACATTTCAGTTGGACAATATTACACTTCAATCATTCCATTGTTCATTTGTTCTCTAATGAAATGAAACCTTGTATCGATGTGTTTACTTCTACCATGTGAAATTGGATTTTTAGCAAGGCTAATAGCTAACTTGTTATCAATTCTGAGTACCAAAGGCTTTATCACTTCACACCTCAGTTCCTTCATCACTGAATCCAACCATATTGCTTGACTAGTTACAAATGTTCTTGCAATATACTCTACCTCACAAGATGAAAGTGCAATCACTGGTTGCTTCTTTGTACACCATGATATAACTGTTTTATTGAACTTGAAAACATAGCAAGAGATACTTCTTCTATCTGTGTTGTCTCCACACCAATCACTATCTAAGTATCCAATGAGTTCACTTCTTTTACCTTTGCTCCCATTTTAGGAATAGCAGACCAAACTCCTTAATGCCTTTTATATACCTATGTATCCTTTTAGCAGCTATCAAGCGAGTCTTCCTTGGATCATGCATGAATTTGCTAATCACACTGATTGAGTAGCAAATGCCAGGCCTGCTGTTGCACAAGTATCTCAATGAACCAACCATTTGTCTGAACAATGTTGGATCAACTCTTTCTTCCTCACTACACTCATCCACTTTTTAGTTTATCTCTGATGGATTTGAAATTGAATTGCAGCTATTCATTTCAAATTTATCAAGCAGTTCACCTACATACAAAGATGGAAGAGGGTGATTTCCTCAACAGATTGGTTCTCTTTTCCCTAGTAGGACAGATGGATGTTGTTACCTCAGTATTTTCTTGGCAGGAGGCTAGCAAGGGGCCCGTTTCCTCGGCATAAGTCCAATTGTGATTGGCAGGAGTAGGTTGTTCCCCCGGCAAGGTGGTTTCCGTATCTCTAGCATTTATTTTGCTGATTCAGTTCCGTTGCATTTGCATGCGTGCATAACATCTACCCAAACACGTAGCATTTCCATTGTGTATGGAGCATTACACCATTTTCAAATATATGCATGTGAAACATAAACCAGGTTGTTATATCTCTGTTTCAGGTGTATCACGCAATTGGTTGATATCTTTGCCCGGGTGGTATCTAAACCCCGGCTTATGCTATTTCCCCAGCGGAGTTTCCTTGTGATCATTATCATCGGATGATTATAACTTCGTATGACTCTTGATGTTCACTTTTATTTAGCGAAGGCCTGGAGGCAATGTCAGATGCCCTTATCTTCGGGTCCGGTGCAGAAGTTTTATCCCCTACAGATGTCTGACGGTGATGTCAGATGTTTCTCAAGTTTACAGATGCCTGACGGCAATGTCAGATGTTTCTCAAGTTTACAGATGCCTGACGGCAATGTCAGATGTTTCTCAGACTTTGTGGTTTACTGACGGCGATGTCAGATCTTTGTTTACTTTGTGGTATTCTGGCGGCGATGCCAGGTATTTTCTCAATATTGGGTTTTATTTGACGGCAATATCAAACGTTTTTCTGATGATGATGTCAGATGTTTTATCAGCATGGTGATTATTTGACGGTGATGTCAGATGTTTAGCGAAAGTGTGGTTATTTGACGACGATGTCAGATGTTTCTGTTTGTACTGACGGCGAGGTCAGAGGTTTCTCATATTTTTGGTTATTGGCGGTGATGTCGGGATCTATTACCAGATTTATGTTGGTCTGGCGATGATGTCAGATGATTCGGTTCTAACGACGATGTCAGATGATTTGGTTTTCCGGCAGCGATGTCAGATGTTTTGATCTTCTGGCGGTGATATCAGATCTTTGTCTACTTTGTGGTTTTCTGGCGATGATGTCAGATATTTATCAACTTTGAAGTTGTCTGGCGGCGATGTCAAGTGTTTCATCAGATTTATGTTTGTCTGGCGGCGATGTCAGATGTCTTTACCTTTTGGGTTCAAAGTTTGCTTTTATTTAGCAAGTTACTGATGGCGATGTTAGAGATTTCTTAACTACGTGGAGACTTGACGGCGAGGTCATTTTGTTTTATCCCCTGCAGGTTACTGACGGTGATGTCAGGTGTTTCTTAATTTCATGGAGTTCTGGTGGCAATGTCAGAGGTGCATCGGTTCAATGGAGGCCTGATGTCGGATATTTTGTGTGGATTTGATCTTCAGATTTGTCACTCGCTTTTATTTAGCGATGACCTGATGGCGATGTCAAAGGATCGTATCATTGGATTCGATGTCTGTCTTTATTTAACAGAGGACTAACGACGATGTTAGCTATTTTACCAACATAAGGTAGAGGATTGACGATGTCTGTACCTTGATTTTCTAAAATTCGTTCGCTTTTCATCCCTTCAGGTCCAAGTCGCTTGAATAGGGGCAGCTGTTGCACCCCAAAATTTTTCTAACCTTTTCTTAACCTGGTTTATGTTTCATTTCATTTTCTTCTAACATTTGCATTGCATAGCATTGTTCATTGAGCAGGGTATCAAGAGGTTGTGCATAGCAAGAGAAGGTCACCAAGAGTGTTGAGCCTAAGCAAGGGGTTTTACTCAAGCATGAATGGTCATCAAGTCATCAAGAAGTGGTCAATGCTCTTTGAAAGAGTTGATGGGTGTATGAGGATCAGCTCCTAACTTGGAGGTCAGTTGAAGATCATCAGAGGATTGTGAATTCATGATTATGGATATGGGATGTTGAGAAAGCTCATTGAAGGCTTTGAGAGCCATATTGGAGTTTATCCAAGTTGTTATGTCATGTGTAAGAAGCCACAATCAAGAGTGGTGCATCTAGGGTTTTCATCTGGTCAAACCTCAGTCAATTGTGAAATTGAAGGAGATTAAGACTCAATTCCAAGTCTTTATGGTCATGGAATATTATGTTGAGATATCTAATATATCATTTCAAGATCAAATCAAGAAGGGTCAAGAGTGTGAGAAGTTACTAAATTAGGGTTCTCAGTGTAAAATCCCCTGTTTAGTGCCCAACTTCAAGACCACCTATCTTAAGATACAAGTTTCATCTCATCTTGACCCCAAGCTTAAGTCCATAAAGGGCTTTATGAAGCCTGTACACCTTTCTTTCTTCGCCTTGTTTCACAAACCCAGCTGGTTGTGCAACATAAACTTCTTTGTCTAAGGGGCCATTAAGGAATGCATACTTCATGTCCATCTGACATGTGTGCCAGTTGTTCATATTTGCTAGACCAACAACCAACCTGATTGTTTCGATTGTAGCAACAGGTGTGAATACTTCATCGAAGTTGATTCCTTCTTTTTGAAGAAATCCTTTCGCCATAAGTCTTGCGTTGTGTCTAGTTACTTCTCCTTTAGGATTTACCTTCACCTTGTAAACCCACTTCACATAAATTGACTTCTTGCCTTACGGAAATTCGACAAGTGACCAAGTATCATTGACTTCGATAAACTCTAACTCTTCAGTCATTGCTTTCACCCACTTTGAATCTTTCAATGCCTCAGCTGCATTGACTGGTTCGACATCTGCGTAGAAAGCATAATGTACCAGCACACCCTCTTCATCGACTACATCATCTGATGTAATTACACATTCTTGCAACCTTGCAGGCATGTGTCTTGTTCGTCGAGGTCTGCTTGAACCTTCTTTATCTGCAACTGGTTCCTGTCAAACTTCTATTTCGACTTCAGTGGCTGGTTCTTCATAAGAGATCCTCACTAAATCCTTCTTGGCATTCTCAGTCCAATCTCATTCTTTAAGCTCATCTATGATCACGTCCCTGATGATCACTACCTGTTTATTCACTAGGTCGAATAACTTGTAACCTCCTGTCGAATGATATCCTATCAAGATCATCTGATTCGACTTATCATCAAGCTTCCTTCTCAACTGATCTGAAACATGTCTATGTGCTATAGATTTAAACACCTTTAAGTGATTGAGACTAGACTTGATACCAGATCAACATTCTTCTAGTGTGATTCCTTCAAGCTTCTTCGTTGGACATCTGTTCAATATATATGTTGCTGTCGAAACTGCTTCTCCCCATAATTCTTTGGGTATATGCTTTCTATTCAACATACTTCTCACCATATTCATGATGGTTCTATTCTTACATTCTACAATCCCATTTTGCTGTGGAGTGTAGGGTGGCACCATCTCATGCACAATCCCTTCTTTTACACATAGTGTATCGAACTCTTTCGACACATACTCTCCACCACCATCAGTACTCAGAGTTTTCAGCTTTCGACCACTCTGTCTTTCGATCATGGACTTGAATCTGGAAAATACCTCAATCACATCACTTTTCTTCTTGATGAGGTAAGTCCACAAATTTCGACTGTAATCATCTATAAACGTGACAAAGTATCTATTGCCACTAATCGAATCCACCTGGATTGGACCACATACATCAGAGTATATGACTTCAAGTATTGCCTTCGACTTCCTTCCTACATCCTTGCTGAAGCTATTCTTGTGTTGTTTCGACTGAACACACTCCTCACATACTTCACTTGGAATGTCGATTCTGGTAATCCTGAAACCATATTTCTTCTCTTCAGTTCTCTAATGTCATTAAAGTTGAGATGACCTAGTCGAAAATGCCATAACCACTCATTAAAGTTAATATTAATCATGGATTCATCATCTTTGCAACAAGAAAAAGGAAATCATGGCAATGATACTAAATGTATTGTGTTGAAAAAAGGAAAATGGCTGCCAGAAGAAGATGCATTATTAAGAGAATATGTTACAAAATATGGAGCTGAAAAGTGGGATAAAGTGCGAGAGAAAACAAAACTGGCTAGAGATGGAAAAAGTTGTCGTTTTAGATGGTTAAATTGTTTGAATCCAAGCTTGAAGAAACGTCCATTTAGTAAAGAAGAAAGAGACACAATTTTTAATCTCTATGCTATAATGGGACCTAAGTGGTCTCAAATGGTTCACCAGGTATGTTAATTCATTCATGCTTCACTTTTTTTTTTATAAATCTTTGATGGTAATATTTACATATATATTAGGTTCCACAGTTTTATATTAAGGCTATACTAATATTTTGATGCGAGATTAAATTTTACAATGATTGTGTGACAGTTTCCTGGAAGAACAGATAACGAGTTAAAGAATTTTTGGAATTCAAGAAATAGAAAATATAAAAAATCGTACAAACAACCATTTGTAGAGTTTCTTGAAAGCATGAATAGTGATGTGGAGTTGAATGAAAATAAAAGAGAAAGTTATGACTCACAAAAAGAAGATAATGATATATCAAATATGTTGGTTGATCAAAGTTCTGATGGGAAAAATAATGAGAAAATTATTATGAGGGGTTCTACTAACCATAGTAATAATGTCTGTCAAGAAGAAGAACCGACTCTTCCAAGAGTGGAATTTAATCATCAAGACATTATGCATGGTAAATATCTTGATCAAGTTAATGATGATAAAAATATCAACAACTTGAAACAACTTTCAACTTTGGTTGATGATTCAAATATGCTATACAATAATGAGGAAAGTGCTACATTGGGTGATAGATGAGTAGATAATTTCATTCAAATTACATAATAACTTTATAATTATATTAACACATTTCATCACTTACATTATAACAGGTTTCCTACACTCCCGGAATGTTCATTCTTTCAAGATATGGAAATTACAGCTCCATCATTGTCGTCATGTAATATGTTTTTTGATCAATATTGTCCATACAATTTAGGGATGGATTATCAATATCTTCAAAATCCAATTCTATCATCTGAGGAGCCTCAATATGAGAGAACCTTTGTTGCTATCTCAATGTGGTCTTGTATTTTAAAATTTGGATTTATTGTGTCAATTTTGTTTTCCTCTTTTTAGAATTTATAGCACGTGATGGTGTTTATAAAGTCACGTAGAATATTTATATTATTGATATTTTTGTTTATTTATTAATTATGTTTTAATATAACCGCTACGTCATTTTTGTATGGGTTGTATGTAAGAGCTAAATGATACTACTAAATTGAAATGGCTAGTGTGGAAATATAAGGTTATCACAATTTTTTAATTTGGGTATGAGAATAAAATTTTAGTAGCAGCATGATCGGAGATAGGAAATTATATTTTAATAATTGTTTGGTAAACATAACTATAGAAAACAATATTGGATATTATTAAAATAAGTATCTTCATTATCGTATCTGAAGATGAATATTAAGTTGGTATTAATTCTTATAAATATAACTTTTATGGTAGAATTATTTCGCCTAAAGGATCTCCTCCACTCAAAATTGATATCTTGCGCAACAAACTTTTTAGTTCATGGAAATACCTCAAAAAATGGAGTATCATTTCATTGGAGAAAGAATTTTTTGAGTTTTCATTTTCTTCGTTTGAAGATCTGCAAAAGGTTCGCTCCTCTGGGTCTTGGAATTTAAACTCTGCCCAACTCAAGCTTTTTGCGTGGTCTCGTGACTTTAATCCACACATTCAACATCAAACTTTGTCTCAGGTTTGGATTCACATCTTTGGTCTGACTCAAGAATATTGAAGACCTAAGATTTTGTTTGCTATTGCAAGTAGTGTTGACACTCCCATTTGTACTGATTCCACCACAAACAAGTTTATCTTTGATAGAAATTTTGGTCATTTTTCTAGGGTTCTTGTGGACATCAACTTACAAAAGGAACTGAGATATAATGTTTTAGTGAAAAGAAAAGACTTTGCGTTTTTTTTGTTGATTTGAAGTATGAAAACATTTCTGAATTTTGTGATAAATGCAAAGTCATTGGCCATAACAATTCAAATTATAAAAAGTTCCCATATATTAGGGAGGATAACACACTTCGAAACACCAAAACACCATGTAGAGAGGAGGTAGCTGGTACAAAAAATAAGCAGTCAACAAAGAAGGTTTAGGTTCCTTGGATGTTAAGAAATAGATGGAGTAAGTGTTTGGTGTGTATTAGAAACATGAATTTAACTATTTCTCATTCTCTTAGAGAAGGCAATTTTGTGGCGGATAAGCTAGCGAATCTGGGTCTTTCTCTTTCAGGCTTTAATTGGTTTAATTCCATTCTCAATTGTTATTTATATGTCTTTAATCATGATAGGTTAGGTCTTCCCAAGTTAGGCTTATGCTTGCTTGATGGGTTTGGTTCTGCCCCCAATGCAGTAGATGAAGTTAACATCTAAGATTAACACTTCAATGTTTAAGTTAGTATTTCAGTAAAAATAAAAATCACTTCTAGTGATTTACTTCAAGAAGAAAGGAACGAAGACGTGTTTTGAAAAGTGCTTGAAAGCTAAAAAGTTGTGAAAACTTCTAAATATTCAACTTATTCTACTTATAAACAATGACAACTTAAAAATCAGGATCAATTGCAAATACGATCACAAGAACAACGACTATAATTCCACTCATGGAAACACGCAAAAGTCAAATGCAGTTAAACACTCTATGAATTGTGCCACACCCTAGCTGGCCACGTCATCATATGTGTCTAGAATGAGTGAAGAAACGTCTCAATGTTGAAATCGTATTAAATGCAGTTGTTCCTTATTATTTCTCAAAAAATTGATTATTAGTGATTCAATTCTATTCCACGTCGAACTACGACATGGAAGCCGATCAATAATATTTAACGCTTCCACTGGCTCCTTCAGTGTCCAGTAAAGCCTTGGAGAAAATTGTTCTTAACCGGCCAAAGGCCGAATCGTCCAAGGCTTAATCCATATCAAGCATACTCTACTTGACCCAAAATATAAAACAATTCACACATTTTGAGAAGATACACAATATCTAATCTTCAATTTTACTATACTCATCTTAAATCTTGGACTGACTTGGGTGTTTGGGTGTTAACTATGCAGGTCCACCCCATGCTTCCGTAAAGGAGATTGGATCCACCATTCAATATCAACATTTATTCATCCATTTATGGTTCCTTCGTGAAGCTGGAACATCCATTTTAGTTTCCTGGACTGGATAGATCCTATAGGATCAAAAATTATCAAAAGCATGGATGTTACTTTGATGAGACTCGTATGGGGATGAAGTGAAAATACTTGGAGATTAAAGAATCTAAAGTTATGGTAGAAAGGACTCAGTTTGGGGTGGAGGTTCCTACTCGTGACACTAGAGATGAGTAGGTAGTTGAGACTCTTGTTTCCAATACTAATGATGGCAACATACAATGTCTCCTAGTTATCAATTGACACATGATTGAGGTATGAGGGAGATTGTACCACCTAAAAGGTACAGTTATGTTGATCTTATTTATTATGTTCAGAATGTAGCTGAAGGCTTGCAAAACCTCATAACCAAAGACCTATAGAGAAACAATCAAAAGTAAAGATAGTCAAATATGGTTGATGGCAGTGAATGATGAGATGAATTCACCGATGAATAATCGTAATTGGGAGATTGTGAAACTACCTAATAAACAAATTATGGTTGGATGCAAGAGGATTTTCAAGAAGAACGAAGTTATTATAGGAATTAAAGAACCAAAGTTTAAGTAAAGATTTGCGACGTAGGTTTTTACTCATGTGAAAGGGATTGATTAAAATGAAAGTTTGTCACTTTTGTAAAATATTGTTCTATATGGGTACTTACGAAAATTGTAAATCATTATAATCTTGAGTTAGAACAAATGGACATCAAAACAACTTTCTTACATGGAGATCTTGAGGGGGAGATTATTGAGAAACAAGTGTGAGTTGGACCTATACACTTATCACCTTAAAAATTTGAGTGTAAGATTTTAGATAAATATGTGGTGTCTCTCATTTATCTTGGTGACACGTCTAATGTTCAAATATGTTAATATGTGTTTTAGAATGGTTATGAATATCTTTCTTGTATATATTATATACATGAAATTTTTAAAATCTATTCATTACGACCAATTTTTAAAGTGTGTATTGTGATTATTAATCTGCAATTGAAGGTACAATTTGAATCGGTATTTTTAAAATTGTTCCATTCGGATCACACCAAACAAAAGAAACCAATGTTATAGCTATTATGTTTTATTCAAATTCATAAATAGTAGTAATACATATGATTCCATGACAATGCTATTGCAAGTTGTCTGTATTTTCCATGTTGATTTCAATGATTAAAATTTAAAAGCATCATGTGAAAATAATTTTCTTTTGCACGCTATAATGCTTCATTCTGCAATGATATTTTTTTCTGACTATTATGTAAATCAAGTGACATTTAATACCCTAATTAAGGTAATGTGTTTTTGAAGAAAAAAAAGGTCAAATAATGATACGGAAAAATAGTTATGGTTGCTATTATTACGCTTTATTGATATTAAGATTAATCTATATTTAAATATGCATTTAAATTTTGAGTTGAAATTTTGAAATATAACTCCTCCAACTTCAATATTCATAATAACCATTAGCTAAAATATTTTTTTGCCAAAAAATAAAAAATAAAATATAGAGAAGCTAAAGTACATTTTAATTTGAATCCTTTATCTTTTGTTTGTTTAGAAATAGTTCCTTGTTTCATTAAAATTATATTTACTATAATCCTTTTTTATATTATGAGAGGGTTATATTTTACTAAAATTATATAGTCTAAGACAATTTTGACTAAAAAACGTCTTTGAAACCAAAATTACATATAGCAAACTTCAAAACTTAAAAAAAAAAAGAACATTCTTCCTTAAGATCCATCAACAAAGTTCAAGGATATTATATAATTAAAATTTTCATTCTCGTGGTGTATCAGTTCAAGTTTTTCCAAATATTATTTACTCTTCTCTTGTGCATTGAAATTCTTTTTTAATTAATATTAAAATTTTGAAGTTTATCACACTCTTAAATAAATCTATAATTAATATTAATCATGGATTTATCATCTTTGCAACAAGAAAAAGGAAATCACGACAATGATACTAAAAATATTGTGTTGAAAAAAAAGGAAAGTGGCTGCCAGAAGAAGATGCATTATTAAGAGAATATGTTACAAAATACGGAGCTGAAAAGTGGGATAAAGTGCGAGAGAAAACAAAACTTGCTAGAGATAGAAAAAGTTGTTGTTTTAGATGGTTAAATTGTTTGAATCCAAACTTGAAGAAACGTCCATTTAGTAAAGAAGAAGGAGACACAATTTTTAATCTCTATGCTATAATGGGACCTAAGTGGTCTCAAATGGTTCACCAGGTATGTTAATTCATTCATGCTTCACTTTTTTTTTTAAAATCTTTGATGGTAATATTTACATATATATTAGGTTCCACAATTTTATATTAAGACTATACTAATATTTTCATACGAGATTAAATTTGACAATGATTGTGTGACAGTCTTCTGAAAGAACAGATAACGAATTAAAGAATTTTTGGAATTCAAGAAATAGAAAATATACAAAACCGTACAAACAATCATTTGTAGAGTTTCTTGAAAGCATGAATAGTGATGTGGAGTTGAATGAAAATAAAAGAGAAAGTTATGACTCACAAAAAGAAGATAATGATATATCAAATATGTTGGTTGTGTTAACTAAGAAAGTTTTGGTCAAAGAACCGTGTGTCTTTTCATTCTGATCTCTCATATAAATATTGTAGTTACAAGCTGTCAGGTTGAATATTCAACCCACTAAATTAGCTAAACTGCCCTATTTACATTTACAGCTAATTATGTTAATTAAGAGAATAAATATTACAAATAAATATACAATCTCTACAGAATTATTTCTAATAATTAACTCATTATTGCCAATAATTCTGTTGACATTCCCCCTCAAGTTGATGCTGGTAAATCTACAAGCATCAATTTGCCAAGTAGAAAATTGTGTCGTTGACGTGTCAAGGTTTTAGTGAAGATGTCAGCTATTTGAATAGATGTTGAGACATGTGGTAGATTGATGACTCTTCTATCATAGGCTTCTCGAATAGAGTGACAATCAACTTCGATGTGTTTCGTCCGTTCATGGTAAACTGGATTTGCTGCAATCTGAATGGCACTGGTATTGTCAGCATGCAGCGGAGTTGGTTGTTGTTGAGAGAATCCAAGCTCAGCAAGAAGACCACGCAACCATATTATTTCAGAACAAGCGGCAGACATTGCACGATATTCTGCTTCAGTGGATGACTTTGAGACAGAATCTTGTTTCTTACATTTCCATGAAATAGGAGCATTTCCTAGGAACATACACCAGCCAGTAGTAGATTTTCTTGTGTCTGGACATCCAGCCCAATCGGCGTCACTATATGCTTGGAGTTTGATTGACGAATCAACGGGAAAAAATAAACCTCGCTTTGGAGTGCCAAGTAGGTATCTAATGATCCGTTGTACTGCTGAAAGATGTAAATGTCGTGGAGCTTGCATGAACTTACTAACCGTGTGTACATCGAAAGAAATATCTGGACGAGTGATAGTGACATAGATAAGACTTCCTACCAGTTTGCGATATTGAGTGGGATCATCCAGAATGTTACCTTCATCTCTTCTATATTTAACATTAACTTCCATGGGAGTGTCTACGGGGGTTGCATTTGTTAGTCCAGCTAGCTGTACCAAGTCTTGAATATACTTTTGCTGATTTAGAAAAACACCTTCATGATGATAATGCACCTCTAAACCCAAGAAATAAGTGAGATGGCCTAATTCTTTCATTTGAAAAGCTGAACGCAGCAAGTGTTTGATTCTAGAAATAACATCTTGATCAGAACCTGTGACGATGATGTCATCCACATAAACAAGAAGCACCACAATGCCTTTAGGAGTCCTTTGTAGGAAAAGAGATGGATCATACTGACTTTGATTGAATTCAAAATCAAGTAGTGTCGATCGAAACTTTTCAAACCAAACTCTCGGTGCCTGTTTCAATCCATATAAAGATCGTTTTAATTTGCAAACAGTGTTAGGTGAAGGTGTATGCATACCATTAGGAAGTTTGATATAAACTTCCTCCTGAAGATCACCGTGGAGGAATGCGTTTTTAACATCCATTTGATGTAGTGGCCAAGCTTGTGACGCAGCAATAGCAAGAATAGTGCGCACAGTTGTCATCTTGGCAACCAGAGCAAACGTCTCATCATAGTCAAGTCCATATTCTTGCTTATTTCCAAGCACAACTAAACGAGCCTTGTATCGATCTATGGATCCATCCGATCACAGCTTTATGGAGAACACAAACTTGCTGCCTAAAGGTTTAACGGATGAGGGACATGGCACTATATCCCAAGTTTGATTTTCTTCTAGGGCAAGAAGTTCTGTTTCAATAGCTTTCTGCCAACAATTATTCTCCATGGCCTGTTTATAAGATGAAGGAATAGGAATAGAAGATAATGATGTTGTCATGCAACTGATATACCTTTCTGGTGGTTTTTTATCGCGTGTGCTGCGTCGTAGAGGAGCTGGTTCTGGTTCTTCTTCTACTGGACCAGCAGCCAAGGAATTATCTTGAGGGGGCCCATCTGTTGGTTGGTTTTGAGTGACAGTACTTCGTCTTTTGTAGGTCAAGAGAGGTTTAGAAGATTGTTGACCTGAATGAGAGTTAGAAAACAATGGTAGAACAAAAACTGGAGAAGAGACAAAATCATGATGTGATGCAAAAAAAATATATTTTCTAGAAAAATGACATTTCTAGATACGCGAATCCTACTAAGGTTAGGATCATAACATAGAAAGCCCTTTTGATGAGGAGAATATCCGAGAAAAGCACATTCAACAGATTGTGCAGTGAGCTTGGTGCGTTCTTGTGGGGTAAGATGAACATAACACACACAACCGAAAATACGAAGAGTGGAGTAATTTGGTGGGTGACCATATAACCGAATGAAAGGGGATTCATTACCTATTGACGGAGATGGCATTCTGTTTATAAGATGGACAGCGGTGGAAAGGGCTTCACACCAAAATCGTGACGGCACATGAGACTCCAACAAAAGGGTGCGGACAACATCGAGCAAATGACGGTTTTTTCTTTCCGCTACTCCATTTTGTTGTGGAGTTGAGGGGCATGACCTTTGAGATATAATGCCATTGGATTGCAAATATTCCTGAAATGAGTGTGACATGTATTCCCCTCCATTTTCAGAGCGAAATATTTTTATTTTTGATGAAAATTGGGTTTGAACATAAGCATGAAAAAATTTGAAAGTGGAAAAGACTTCATCTTTTGATCGCAAAAAATAGACCCACGTGAAACGACTATAATCATCAATAAAAGTTACAAAATATTTGTAATTAGCATGAGATATAACTGGTGCCATGCCCCAAACATCACTGTGGATGATATCAAAAAGTTGAGTTACATTAGACTGATGTGTTGGAAAAGGCAAAATTTTACTTTTACCAAGCTTACAAGGAATACAATCAAAATGAACAGAATTAAGAGATGGAATGTGTTTATTTCCAAGAAAACTAGATTTTAGCAATGCATGAAGTACATTTGCGTTTGGATGTCCAAGACGCTTATGCCACACTTGGTAATCAACAATAGCAGAATTACACGAAACTAAAGGAAGAGAAAGACTTGGAGGCAATGAGAACTGAATTGGGAAAAGACGTCCAACTTTAGGCCCCTTCGCGATTATCTTCCCTGATTGTTGGTCCTGCACAAGACAACCAGATTGTGAGAATTGTACTTGACAATCATTCTCAACTAATTGACCAACTGAAATGAGATTACTAGTGAGATCAGGAGAAACAAAAACATTTGTTAGAGATGAAGAAATATCACCGGTGGATGTGATAGGCAATTGATTTCCATCAGCAGTATGTATCTTGAGATTTCCAAAATATTTTTTGATATTAGTAAGAAATTGGGCATTGCTGGTCATGTGGTTGGAAGCCCCCGAATCAAAGTACCAAGAGGAAGAGGATTTACCTGAGAATCCTAGAGCAGAGAATGCTGAAACGATCATTTGTTGAACCATTTCAGGGGTCACCGTTGAAATAGTAGTGGAAGCATTTTGTTGAACTGGTGCGGAATTGGTGGAATTGTTAGGAATAGATGACTCAACCGAGGCTGTAAAAGCTGTGACATTTCTCTTTGGTGGCCTGATTGGGCATTCCTTAAGAATATGTCCATCTTTTTTGCAATAGTTGCAAAAAAATTTTGGACAGTTTGAAGCATAGTGTCCTAATTGTTTGCAACAAAAACATTGAATAGAACTCATGTCATGACTTCTTGATTTTCCTCGTACTACATATGCCACTGGAACAGTAGATAATTTTTTATCTTCAATGATGGATTGTGTAAGGAGACGTTGTTCTTCACGTAACAGATCATTGAAACACGCATCCAATGATGGGATAGGGTTTCGATGCATGAGATTGGACCGAATGCCTTCAAATTCAGATCTCAATTTCATAAGAAATTGATCTCGTTTAGTAGTTTCATGAACAGATTGTACAGAACTTAGACCTTCAGGAGTCAAGTCTGCATAAACTATATCGGTGTATTCAGCCCATAGATTCATGAATTGAGAGTAAAAATCAGAGATGGGGAGACTATCCTGTTTAAAGAGAGCTATGTCATGTTCAAGCTGGAATCTTCGAGCGGCGTTGTTCTGATTGTAGACTTTCTTCAAATATTTCCACATTGTGGTTGCTGTTTTGTGAGGTCGAAGATTTAGGACAATGTTGGGATCAATAGAACCTAGAACCCAGGACATGACTTGAGCATCTTTGACCACCCATTTGGCATGTGCAACTTTTTCTTTGTCTTTGTCAAGGGCTGGAGTGTTGCCATCAACATGACCCCACAAATCTTTTCCTGTGACGAAAATCTCGAAATGGAATGCCCAAGCTGCGTAGTTTTTGCCATTAAGGCGAACCAACAAGACTTCATGCTTTTCGGTAGACATGGATCTATGAAAATAGGAATTGGACAAGAACGACGAATTGAGCGAGAAACAAGAGAGAGAAAAAAACGAGAACAAAGACGAAACAAGATCGTGAAAAAAAAGACTAGGTTCTTGGATATTAACCTAGGCTGATACCATGTTAACTAAGAAAGTTTTGGTCAAAGAACCGTGTGTCTTTTCATTCTGATCTCTCATATAAATATTGTAGTTACAAGCTGTCAGGTTGAATATTCAACCCACTAAATTAGCTAAACTGCCCTATTTACATTTACAGCTAATTATGTTAATTAAGAGAATAAATATTACAAATAAATATACAATCTCTACAGAATTATTTCTAATAATTAACTCATTATTGCCAATAATTCTGTTGACAGGTTGATCAAAGTTCTGACGGGAAAAATAATGAAGAAATTATTATGAGGGGTTCTACTAACGTCTAACCATAGTAATAATGCCTGCCAAGAAAAAGAACGGACTCTTCCAAGAGTGGAATTTAATCATCAAGACATTATGCATGGTAACTATCTTGATCAAGTTAATGATGAGAAAAATATCAACAACTTGAAACAACTTTCAACGTTGGTTGATGATTCAAATATGCTATACAATAATGAGGAAACTGCTACATTTGATGATAGGTGAGTAGATAATTTCATTCAAATTACATAATTACTTTATAATTATATTAATATATTTCATCACTTACATTATAACAGTTCATAATTATATTAACATATTTCATCACTTACATTATAACAGGCTTCCTACACTCCCCGGATGTTCATTCTTTCAAGATATGGAAATTACAGCTCCATCATTGTCGTCATATAAAATGTTTTTTTGATCAATATTGTCCATACAATTTAGGGATGGATTATCAATATCTTCAAAATCCAATTCTATCATCTGAAGAGCCTCAATATGAGATCTTAGAACCTTTGTTGCTATCTCAATGTGTTCCTTTTTTGGGAACCTTGATTGATATGGTAGAACTTATTACTCCACATAGTAGATATTATATCTATTCTAAAGATTTATGAAGGATAGTAGACAATAGAAAATTAGTTTACAGTGATTATAATATAAGTTTTTCTTCTTTAGTTATTATTTTCAATTTTTTAAGAATTAATTTGTACTACCAACATTTTTTCGATTGCATTTGATAGAACTATTTTATTTTAATGTATGCATTTTAAACGCGATTTTATAGTGTCTTAATCATTTATTCTAGATTTTTTTTTAACTCTAAAGTGAATGCTTTAGATTAAAATTAGATAATTATGAGCATGTTTATTAAATATTTCAAAAAAAAAATTATTCAATAATATATATATATATATATATATATATATATATATATATATATATATATATATATATATATATATATATATATATATATATATATATATATATATATATATATATATTATAATCAAATATATTAGCTCAAATAGAATACAGAGAGTATTCTAAACAGACAATACAAGATGGATGCAAGACATCAAAACTAACAATTGCTTCACTTTACAAAAATTCAAGAGAAAAATTAAAGCATTCATAAAAATTAGATGAAAATTTTTTCTTTGAGCTAATAGCTAACCACCATCTAGGCGTGAAAACAATATATAACTTTTGGAACAATTCAAAGTTTAAAAGTGGATTTTATTTTGTTGAATAATACACAAAATTTACTCTACATATTCGGAGCTGATTCAATTTATATATGACATTTTTGTTTTTATCTTCTAGAAAGTTAATATGACTTTTTTATGTTAAAATATTTTTTATGATTCATTATTTTTTGTTGTTGTTAAATTTAATGGTTAGATCATACATTTGTGTATAGAAAAAATGGTTAGCTCACTATCTTCTTCAAAATTAATTATAAGACAAAAATTTACTTCTTCACTTAATTCTTTATATGAGTTTGGATCATATTATGAGAAATCATTCTTATTTTCTATCTCATTTTGGAGTATTTGCATTGATTCTTCTTCTTAGATAATCTTTCACTCATCTAATGTTTCTTGTAAATTATTATCAGAGTTCGTATCTTCAGTTTTAGTAGTAGGTTAAGTTTCCAATACAAGTTCTCAAATCTTAGATACTTGTTAGAGATATTTTTGTAAATATTGTCAAAAATTTTAATACTTCTATTAGTTAGAATTGTCGACAGGATCAAATCTCAGCACAATGAAAAAAACACACTACAACATTTTGAATATACAGCAACACACAAAAACCGTTGCAAAATCCAAAAAAGCCGTTGCCTTTACATATGAGAACGGTTTTCAGGGCGTTCTAAACCAAGGCGTTGTTTTAGCCTTTAGGAACGGTTATTTAGCTAACGACAACACCTTGTTCAGAGCCGTTGCTGTAATTTTATATAGAGAACGGTCTAGAACAGCAACGGCTGGACTCCGTTTTCAAATTTTATAGAATATAGCAACGTTTCTTAGCTGTAGCCTATTGTAAACCGTTCTAATAGAGGCTTAAGTTCATTTTTTCTTCATAGGTTATAGCAACGTCTTCTTTACTACATACACACTTTATAAATGTTGCAAAAAAATTATTTTATTTTATAAACCAAATAAATTTATTTATTTTTAATAAAATAAAATATTATTTTATTTTATAAACCTCATAATAACATCATTCACAATTTTTTTATATAATAATATTCAAATACAAATTTTAAAATGATCTTGCATTTAAAAAAAATACATGACATAATCCATTTAAATATCATAATGTCAATCATTGATTCACAATCAACAAAACATCTTCAAATTGCATATCGTAATGTCAACAAAACATCTTCAAATTACATATCCCAATGTCAATCATCATTCATAGTCAAAATAACATCTTTAATCTATAAAATTAAACTTAAACATCTATATCTCTACATCTACGTTTCTTCATCGTCATCTTCATCTTCAAAATCTTCATTGATATTATCATTCATGACCTGCAAAATAACCCAATCCATAAATAATAACCAAATCCATCAATAAGGACCGTGTATTAATACTCACACCAGCTGAACTAGGGCTCCCTCAAGACAAGGATCCATTGATGAATTCCCCTTATAGTTCCAAAAGTAACAGTCAAGGCTTAAAAGTTTTTTTGGTGTAACAACATAATTAATGAGATTTTGGTTGAAAAAAGAAACAACTATATTTCTGAACTCAATACAGCAGGCTATGAACATCCTTGAATGGTCATGGTCCAAACTAAAACCTGTTAGTCAAGCTAAAGTCTGAGTATTTAGCAAAGTTACCTCATAATAATCTGCTCCCATTAACAAAGTGTCCTCAATGATTGCACCTTCTGATATGCAAGATCGCAGTCCAACGACAGAATGGTGAATTTTGCAGTTCTGTGGAACAAAATATTGAAAATAAGGTTTTTTTCAATATGTTAACTAGTCTCATTTTTTCAATACTGTTTAATGATGAAAAGAAAAAGGAAGGCCACTGTTGGTAGAAAACTCATAAGATTTGGATGAAGCATAACAATAAGGACTTGTAGAATGAATATTGGGAGAGAAATGTTGTACGGTTGTATGAATACCGGCCATGGACCAAAATTAATCTCTTTAAGAATCTAAACTCTGCAAATTAACAAAAGAAACATAATATCATTACTGAAATTTAGTAGTTGTGCAGATAAAACATAAAATAGAAGCCACCAATCTGCCTCAAACTTCCAACTAGAGAAAAAAAATAGCCTTCAAAAGAGTGAACCATTTAGAAAGGCTTACTTCCAATGCTGTAATCAGCTGCTCTTGCTGCCTGCCAAGAGGAAACAATACAAACAGCAGTATTATGTTCCCCGCCAAGAGGAAAACAAAAAATATTTGGTCTTGTTTTGTCCTTTATCTTCTAATAAGTTAGTTAAATAGAACCAAGATAGAACAAGCCAAGAATATAACAGAGAATAGAAACTTAGAAAAAATGAATGTAAAATATAGCTTCTTAAAACAAGACCAGGCAATATAATTTTATACACCGGTGTCGCTACTACGAAAATGAGGTGCCGACACAACAGAAGAATCGCCACCTTTCGTTATTTATCCCACAGGAAGGGAAAGGAAACGATCGGAACAAACCTAGCGAAAAAAGGGAAAGACAGGTCGTCGCAACCAAATCTCGGGTTCGGGAGTCGGTTACGCAAGGGAAAGGTATTAGCACCCCTCACGTCCCTTGTACTCAACGGGATCCACGCTTGTTGTGTTTATCTGACGGGTTGTTTATCTATCTACCTATCAAGGCTGGCTCAAAGGAAAAGAAAAATGACTCGGCAAAGCATCGCGCTTCGTGCCTACGTACTCCCGTCTGGAACGAGAAATCAGAGTCAATGTAGTTCGGCTAACTACGGGTAAAGGGGGAAGGTTGCTCGCCAAGACATCGCATCTTGTGCCTACGTATTCTCATAAGAGAAATCAGAGCGAACGTAGTTCGGGCTAACGAAACACAACTTTTGATTCATCTGTTTTTCCTGAGTAAAGTTAAACAACAGTTCCAGCAGTTAGGGACAATGCCTGTTTGGGGTAGAACGGAAGTTTAACAACACTCTTTTCATCAGAAAAGGTTTTCCTTGAATTAAGAGCCCACGGGGCAAAAAGAGGTTTGATATTTGTTTTTGTCTTTTACAAAAGAAGTGTTTTTTATGAATGTTTGTAGTTCGTACTGCACTAGAGACTATGACTCAGGAGTGAATGTGTCGCATGTCACCCAAAGGGTACCATACTAAACATCCTGATTACTGAAAGGAAACCCTCCAATAACCATTTCCTAAGTGGCTTAAGGCTCGTAACGTACTGTACCAACTTGCCTTTATTATGTGTTTTAATGTTGTTTGGGAGATGAGAAGAGACAAGAGGAATCTACAGGGGAAACTATCAAGCATCCTACTGTTGTCATGTAATGGATTCATCCTATTGATGAGTTTGAAACAGGGAACTCCTAAATGTTATCATGCATGGTTTTAACCTAAAGTCTATCATCACTTCCCTACACAAGGAAGTGAGAACCCTAAGGGAGCATGTTAATGGGAAACAAAACAACTGCTAAAATCATAAAGCAGATAAGAAATAGAAAGTACAAATGCAAATGCAATGCAACAATACAAGCAGAGGGATAACACTCAACCTCTAAGCAAACAAGCAAAGAGAAAAAAACAACCAAGCAAAGGGAGGGTCACATCAACCTTTAGATGCAAACAAGCAAAGATAAAAAAACAACCAAGCAAAGGGAGGGTCACCTCAACCTTTAGATGCAAACATAACACTTACAAAAAGGGAAAATAACACACAAGTAGATGGAGGGTCACCTCAACCTCTAAAGAAATCAAGCAAAGGGAGCTCGGCTCAACCTTTCAGTGCAGTCATGCATCTAGCCTAAAATACTTTACACATGAGACTATTCTAATGCATCAAGCAATGTTCAAATAATCATGATGAAAGAAGGAGAAGTGGATGAACAAGAAGGCATGTAAAGAAATCATTCCAAGGATCCAATCAAAGCACTTAACCTAGTGAGAAGGAGATGGATGGAAGACATGATGTAAACCAAAGGAATACATCATGGCACTCAACCAATCATGGATGACATTGAATGATGGGAAGCATGATGTATACCAAAGGTATCCATCATGACACTCAACCAATTATGGATGATATTGAATTAAGATGGGATGCATGATGTATACCAAAGGTATCCCTCATGACACTCAACCAATCATGGATGATATTGAATGAATGGGAAGCATGATGTATACCAAAGGTATCCATCATGACACTCAACCAATCAAGGAAGGAGCATCTATCTAAAGGCTCTAATGAAAACCTAATGATTAGTGCTAAAGTTTAACCATCTAAATGAATTTAGAAGCTCTATCAAGGATTAGCAATTGTTCTAAATAGGTGTCAACCTATGCTCTATTCTATCCAGAAGGAAATAAAGGCTTAAAGTTCGCTAAGGTTCACTTTAGAAACTAAACTATGAGGCAGGCTAAATTAGGATCACCCTAAACACAATCAACTTGTAAATTCTAGAAAAAATACTAAAATCAATCCTAAAAGGCTAGGAAAAATTCTAAGGCTTCCTAAGTGTATTAAGGAATCATGGTACAAAATCCAGAGTGTTGCAGTGAAATTTGGATGTCAAGCTATTGATTAACTTGAATCTTAATTCATTTACAACCGGTCTTTGATTTATCCGAAGGAAAGGTTAAAGAAAGGAAAAACCTAAAAGGGAGAGATCTAAGGTTCGGGGGTTGGTTAAATTTAGGGAAGGTATTAGCACCCTAAACTTCCGTAGTACTCTACGGGAACCTTTTGTTTATTTTTTTTTATTTATTTCATTAATTATTTTGCTTTAGGGTATACAAAGGATTGAAAATTAAAAAAGACCTAGGGGTAGGGCTGGAAATGAGTCGAGTCGAGTCGAACCTGTCTTAGCTCGACTCGACTCGATAAGAATATGTTCAGCTCGAAACTCGACTCGAGTTCGACACGAACTTTATTTTAAGCTCAAACTCGACTCGTTTAAAGTTCACGAACAACTCGATTCAGCTCGTTAGGTTCATCTCATTAGGTTCAGCTCGTATGGTTCACGAACTTCAAAGTCATTTTTTAAAATCTATTTTTTTTATATTTGACATTTTAAATTAATACTGAATTAATATAAAATTTATCAAATTAAAATTTAACTTTGTCTCCAAAGATCTACAACATAAAAAACTACCAAATACCAATCTTCAAGAGATACATTTGAAACTCTAATTCAAAAATTACTCAATTAGAATTTAATTTTGTCTTACAATTTTATCTAAATAATTAGGAACCTTACAACTTTTAATAAAATATTATAACAAAAACTACTAAAAGTTAATACATTCTCATCATAGAATGATTACAATTTACACCCTTTCAACCTTCATTAACAAATGTTATTGTGAGAGCTTTGCTGCTATAGTTACTACATAAGAGACAACCTGCAAAATGCAAGATGTTATTTTTCTAACCAATTAAATTCATATATTAAAACACTTACATAAAATTATCATGTCTTGTTATGCTATGTACCACCATAATTTTCATCATCGGTATATAACAAAATACATTATGATAAAGATATATATTAAATACATTATGATAAACATATATATTCACTTTTGTAGAGATCACTTTTTTCATCATCAATATATAACAAAATACATTATTATAAACATATATATTAAATTTTGAAAGACATGTCATTTGCAAAACAAAACATTCAAAAAATAACTTGGAAGCTTAATCACCTAATTTAGAGTAATTATAACTTCAGCAGCATAAAAAAATTTAGTGTGCTTATTCTTTTGAATTTGTATTATGAAAGAAGTAAAAAAGAACAGTAACTGTTATTGAGCATACTACTCATGATGAAATTAAAACCAAGTCCATTAAAGAATAAGAAAGATAAAAAAAAAATGTACCTATTTATCATCATGGGAGTAATGTAATTTCTGTTTGCACTTGCTCCACCTATTAATAAAAAGAAGAAGTTAGTTTTAACAAATTATCATGTTATTTTTTAAAGTTGATATTATACTTAATAATCAAAAGATAAGATAGCATATCACCTTAGGTTTGTTCCTAATTCCATGCAATATTCGAAGCCAATCACCACCACAAATCAAAGCTTCGACAGTAGATGAATGTAAAGAAGCTCGAAATGAATCAATAACTCTCCCTCCGGCGCTAAAGGTTGACTCCGAAGCCACAGTAGATATTGGAATGGCAAGAACATCTGCTGCCATACGGGACAACACTCTATATTTTCCACTATTCAATTTCCACCATTCCAAGGCACAAAATGACATATGCCCATTATCTTTAGGTTTGTAAGTTGGCTCGTTCAAATACTCTTCAATTTCAGATTTTATAGCAGGAATTGCTTGTTGTTCTTCGACATAATTCATTAACAATGACCACCCTGAGGATTTTTGTGGCTCCAAAATAAGTCCATTTTGATCAACATTGGTTCTACTAGATCCTTCTTCACCATGCTCACTGAGTAGATCGGCATACTCTTTGTACATATCATCAAGAGCAATACGCACATTTTCTATATTTTTTCTTGCTTCATCTTCCGCATAAATTAAAGGAAAACACATGTTAACACCCATCATTTTGATCCTAGGATCCAAAACAGAAGCAAGCGACATGACAAGATTACATTGACTCCAATATTTATCAAATTTTTCCTTCATAGCTTTTGTCATTTCTTTCATAAAATCAGATTCATCTTGGATACCATGATCTAAAACTAGCTTAATTCGAAACACCTCAGCAAGATATAAGTTAGCAGTTGGATATTCACTACCAGAAATAATATTTGTAACAACATTAAATACCTCTAGCAACTTGCAAACTTTTTCAACCTTTTCCCAATCATCATCATCTGGAAGAGTTTTATAGCTTGATTCTCGATCTTGAAATCGAGGGAAGACTTCTTTGAACTGCATTGCAACTGACAACATTTGATAGGTGGAGTTCCAACGAGTAGGGCAATCAAGAATTAATTTTTTACCACCAAGCTTTAGTTGTTGATACTAAATGCATGTTCGTGCATCATAATCCAATGTGCAGTGGCTTCACGTTGTCTTTCATGGTCATATTTAGCCCCTGAATTCATAAGTAGTGGCCCAGACTAGAGAAGTGATCCCATTTTTTCCCATTTTTTCCCATTCTTTAATTCCACTTTTTTGAAGTGATCCCAAACTAGAGAAGTTTTCTTCCTCTTGGACTTTTGAATAACAATGTCACTGCTCTCAACATTTTCTTCATTCACAACTTCATTTGCTGGTGTTGATTCATTTGTTAGTGGTTCTTCATTTGTATTTGCATCTAAATCAATAACAGGATTCAATGCATTTAAGTATTCTTCTCCAACTTCTGGTGGTGAACCTCCTGATGATTCAAGTGAGGTACTATATGACATCTCTGTAATAGAAAAAAAATAAAGTTACAAGTTCCATTAAAAAAAATCATTAAAATTTTCAAACAGAATACAATAAAAAAAACCACAACAAAGTTATCTATTTAGTCCATTCCAA
Organism: Lathyrus sativus; assembly: GCA_963859935.3. Taxonomy (NCBI): domain Eukaryota; kingdom Viridiplantae; phylum Streptophyta; class Magnoliopsida; order Fabales; family Fabaceae; genus Lathyrus; species Lathyrus sativus. The sequence goes on from OZ012739.1 coordinate 424,831,680, forward strand.
GAAGAAATAATTCAGGAAGAACAGATACATAACAAAGTAAAAAAAATAAAATTCTTATAACAGAGTTATAGTTTATTCTAAGAAGAAAAAAATAATCAAATGATAATGAGGAAATATTATTTACCTCTATTGACAAATATTGTTGAATCTGGATGACAGATAATGTAGAGATGAAAACTAGAAAAGAGACTAAAAGTTGTTTTTCTTCATAATAGAGAACAAACCCTGAAGAGAAGGAACGATGAATAAAATTCTCTTAAACCTAAAAAGAAGATGGAAGGTTTTGTTTTTTGGTAAATGCAATCCTAAAAAAAATTTAGAAGTATTTTTTTAAATATTTAATTTGATAAGTTAAAAGGTTAAAATCTATGTGTTTATAATTTTTTTTAAATGATACAAATTACAATTAAGATATATAAATTTAAAACATTATATATAAAAAATCTATGTATTAATTTTTTTAAATGATACTATTAAGATATATAATTTAAAACATTATATGTATATATATAAAATGAATGAAATTCTCTTAAACCTAAAAAGGAGATTAAAGGTTTTGTTTTTGGTAAATGCAATCCTAATAAATGTGCTTATTTAAAATCTTAAAAATAGTTAATAATAATAAAGTAAAAAAAGAATACAAAAAGATATAAATTAAAAGATATGATAAATGCTGTAATATTTAAAAATTGTTATTTTAAAGATTTTTAAAAGTCATGTGTATATGTTTCTTTTTATAAGATAGAAGATTTTTTTTGGGTAAAAAAAAAGTTAAAAGTATTTTTTTAAATATTTAATTTGATAAGTTAAAAGGTTAAAATCTATGCATTAATTTTTTTAAATGATACTATTAAGATATATAATTTAAAACATTATATATATAAAATGAATGAAATTCTCTTAAACCTAAAAAGGAGATTAAAGGTTTTGTTTTTGGTAAATGCAATCCTAATAAATGTGCTTATTTAAAATCTTAAAAATAGTTAATAATAATAAAGTAAAAAAAGAATACAAAAGGATATAAATTAAAAGATATGATAAATGCTGTAATATTTAAAAATTGTTATTTTAAAGATTTTTAAAAGTCATGTGTATATGTTTCTTTTTATAAGATAGAAGAATTTTTTTGGATAAAAAAAAAGTTAAAAGTATTTTTTTAAATATTTAATTTGATAAGTTAAAAGGTTAAAATTTATGCATTAATTTTTTTAAATGATACTATTAAGATATATAATTTAAAACATTATATATATATAAAATGAATGAAATTCTCTTAAACCTAAAAAGAAGATTAAATGTTTTGTTTTTGGTAAATGCAATCCTAATAAATGTGCTTATTTAAAATTTTAAAAATAGTTAATAATAATAAAGTCAAAAAAGAATACAAAAGGATATAAATTAAAAGATATGATAAATGCTATATTATTTAAAAAATGTTATTTTAAAGAGTTTTAAAAGTCACCTATATATGTTTCTTTTTATAAATTAGAAGAATTTTTTTGGGTAAAAAAAAGTTAGAAATATTTTTTTATATATTTAATTTGATAAGTTAAAATCTAAAAATAGTTAATAATAATAATAAAGTAAAAAAAGAATACAAAATAATATAGATTAAAAGATATGGTAAATGTTATAATATTAAAAAAATGTTATTTTAAAGAGTTTTAAAATTCACGTGTACATGTTTCTTTTTATAAGTTAGAAAAAAAAATTTGGGTAAAAAAAGGTTAAAACTATTTTTTTAAATATTTTATTTGATAAGTTAAAAGGTTAAAATATATGCATTAATTTAAATGATACTATTAAAATATATAATTTAAAAACATTATATATATATATATATATATATATATATATATATATATATATATATATATATATATATATATATATATATATATATATATATATATATATATATATATATATATATATATATATATATATATATATATATATATATATATATATTAATAACAATCGAGTTGACTCATGAACCTAACGAGTCGAACTATACATAGTTCAAGTTCAGCTCATTTAATTAACGAACTTAATTTTTGGCTCATATTCAGCTCATTTGGTTCATGAACCAAGTTCAACGATCTAGTTATCGAATCGAACTTCGAACTATGTTCGAGTTGGTTTGGTTCATTGCCAGCCCTACCTAGGGGTTAATTCTAAGTTTACTCGGCAAGACATCACATCTTGTGCCTACATATCCTTACGGGAATGGAATCAGAGTAACTGTAGTTCCCCTCAAAAGGGAGGTTAGAAACGTCTTGACTGTGGCCAAGGTTTGTTCAGAGACTCCAATCTCTGTTAAAAAAATGTTAATTAAAATTAAAATAGGGTTAAATTAGGGATTCCCCATCGGAAAACCTTAAAACAGAGTACGACGACTCTTTTGGCCTAACACTAGGATAAAAGCAATTTTGCCCACGGCGGGACACCTAGGCTAAACAGGGTTTGATTCATTAAAGGGGTAAGGCTATTGACTCAGCGGCCAAAAGGGTGGACCTAATCCTTCGGAAGGATAAAACTGTAAAAAATGTGAAAATATGACAAATCATTATATGGAGGAATAATTAAGGTACAGAAATAAGAAAAGTAATAAAGGCAGGGGGTATAAAGAAACAAAGAAACATTTCTGAAAACATGAAGAATATGAAAATATGTAATGACACTTAGAATGAAGTGAGGGAGGAAAATAGTGTGGGGCTGTGGCCACCACAAGCACATCTCAACCCCGAGCATGCACATGAAACGCCAAAAGAAAGAAAAGTAATAAAATGGTACATAAAATGACACGACAAACATCAAACATCAGGAGTTCTTTACGAAAAGGTTTTAATTTTTTAATATTTTAATTATAAAAAAAAGGTTTTAATTTTTTAATATTTTAATTATAAAAAAAAGGTTTTAATTTTTTTATAAAAAATATTTAAGTTAAAATTATAAAAAAAATTAAGTTTAAATTATATAAAAAAAAGTTTTTGGGGGAAAAGTCTTTTCAGTTTTTTTTAGAACAAAAAAGGCTTTTCATCCCAAAAAAAAGCTTTTTCAGTTTTTTGGGAAAAGACTTTTCAGTTTTTTGGGAAAAGGCTTTTCAGTTTTTTGGGAAAAGACTTTTCAGTTTTTTTTGGGAAAAGGCTTTTCAGTTTTTTTTTGGGAAAAGGCTTTTCAGTTTTTTTTTGGGAAAAGGCTTTTCAGTTGGCCTTTTCAGTTTTTAAAAAAGGTCTTACTAAAAAAAAGGTTTTAATAATAAATAAAAAAAAGGGTTTTGATTTTAAAAAAAGGTTTTGTTAAAAAAAGGGTTTTGATTATTAAAATCTACACACCTAAACACACATGGAGATTAACATGGCAAAATATGCACATAAACATGAAAAAGCAAAAGGTTTAATAATTTAACGGACCTAAACACATTAACATGGCAAAATATGCACATAAACATGAAAAGGCAAAAGGTTTAGTAATTTAACCTACGAAACGGAGGTTTGCTTCGGTAAATGTGAAAAAGGTTTGAATAAGGGAACACTGGAGAGCTCCAATCCTTCTGACGAGTTGTGGGAACGACCGCCTTTCTTCTCTGGGGATCTCCTTTGTTTCTCCCTTTCTCTCTCCTCTTTTCTGAAGAAAACCTTCTGACCCCCTTTTCAACAAAGCAACACATGTATATATAGGGAACAAAGTAGGGTTAACACCAAATTGTCAATAATGTCCCTAAAGCCCATTTTAAAGCCCAAACTAAATAATTAGTTAAGAAAAAAAATAAAATTTAAATAATTTAAAATAATTAAAATAAACTTAAATTAAAAACTAATAATCCTATTGATTCCTAAAATCAAAAACAAAATTTTTTTCAATATTTTTTTATTTTATGATTTTTTTGGATATTTTTATGAATAATTTAGAAAAAAGTGAAAAAAAATAATATTTTAAAAAATGATTTAATTAAAATACGAAAATAATAATTAAATAATAATAAAAAACTATTTTTGTTATTTTTTAATGAAAGATAGAAAAATTTAGAGTAAAAATAATAAAAAACAAAAAAGTGACAAAGGTGAGATTCGAACTCTCAACCTCTCACACTCACAACTCCTTACACATGTCCTCTTGCCAATTGTGCCATTTTTACTTTTTAGAAAAAAAATGCATGCCATATGATATTTACCTGCAAAAAGTCAAACGACTACACAAATTTGTTAGTAATTGATTAAATGCAATAAAAATGCAATGAAATGCGACGACAAAACTTAGGGCAAAATTTGGGGTATTACACAGAGACAAGACCTAAGTCTAAAGGTTCTAAACAAATTCTACACTTAAAGGTATGCTTAAGGGAATCCACAAGGGAAAGGTCCTAGAAATCTATCTCAAACCTATACCTAAAAGTTTCTAAAAAACCAAAGAAAAAACATACAACTCTATCAAGATGTCTAAAGTAATCCTGCAAAAATTTAGATCCTAAATCATAACCATGATCTAGTAAAAAAATCAGAAAGGAAATCATGCATTTTTTACATTTTTAATCAACTAATTAAAATGAAAAAATAGAAATAAATGGAAAATCAACCAAAAATGCAATTAAATGGTATGGGAAAATGCTAAACATGTCAGGGATCATTCATGCTTTGTTTCATAATTTTCCAACAATTCTAAGTATTTTTAAAGCATTAAAAATGATAAAATGTATAAAAGAAAATACAAAAATGAATTAAAGAATTAAAAACTGCAAGAAAATATCACAGCCACAAGATTAGCCTACTGGTCAACCTATCCTAAGGCATAGAACGTGCCACGCAGGCTCTGAAGGGGATAAATGGAACAGAGCGTTTCATTATGGATTGTGTGGTTTTACGTTGACTGAGGTTCACCCTAGTCCCTAATCTATGCCATTCAATCAGAAAGTATTCCAATCTAACACACATCAGCGTGCCATTGTCGCACCTCAAAAAATCATTCGAACATACGACCCTCGCGCGAAAGGCGCGGAAAATGCGGTTCGACAGAGTCGTCACCGAACTTTATTTTTCCCGAATAAACGGGAGAGGAAAATATCGAGAAAACCTTTTAAAAACGAAAGGATAGGAACAGGGTTGTCGCAACCATGTTCCGGGTTCGGGAGTCGGTTACGTGAGGGGAAGGTATTAGCACCCCTCACGTCCGTCGTACTCGACGGGAACCTCTTAAGGTAAATGTGGGGAGTGTTGTTTAGGTTTATTTGTTTTCTTCTCGTTGTTAAGGGTAGAATTGGTAGGTTAAAAGGTTAAAGATGCAAAGGAGAGATGGGTGGTTAGAGGAAAGGGTGCTCGCCAAGGATTGGGGCCCTTGTGCCTACGTATGCTCATTCGGACGAGAATGAGAAATCAGAGCGTCGTAGTTCGACTACGGGAAAGGATGAGGGGAAACGGAAGATGGATAGAAGTGTGCTCACCAAGATCATCGCAATCTTGTGCCTACGTATCTTGTATTCAAGAATGAATAAAGAATCAGAGCGTCCGTAGTTCGTGGTAACAACCACGAAAGATGAGGTTGAATGAGTTAAAAGTTTTGCGAAGGAGACGAAAGGATGACTGACAAGCAACCCAAGAGCGCGTCTCAAGAGCTTGTCACTCAAGAATCCAAGGAATGCGAGACTCCAAGAACTCAGTTCTTTCGGGAATTGACTGAATAAATTGAAGATAGAGAGTTGGATGTTTTGAAATTGAAAGAATAAACTAATAACAACTCAAGGGCGCGCCTCGAGAGTTATTCATTCGAATATCCAAAGAATGCTAGATTCTGAGAATATCCCTCTTTCGTAAGTTTCGGAAATGCTTGTGAAAGGATCGGATCGGAAAATGGCATGCGAGGCCAATAAGAAGTTGTTTTGAACTGGTTCGACGACGTGTCGAGGATTTGATCGAAGATTGAACCGACTTGACGACGTGTCAAGGGTTAGGATCGTGAGAAACGATATTAGTCCCTGAGGGTGCTCCTAATATCGGGACCACAAGGAACTGTGAATGTGTGTGCGAAGTGTCAAAGGTTGCGAATGCGTACGAACACTCGACGAGGGGATACGTTTGAAAATGTTTGAGTTTGAAAAAGGTCGAAAGGTTGAGTGAATAACAAATCAAGAGCGTGCCTCGAGAATTATTCCCTCGAAGATTCAAAGAATGCTAGATTCCAAGAATCTCCTTCTTTCGAAGTTTGATCAAGAAAAATATTTTAAAAGCGAAATGGGGTATGAAAACAATTTGTGAACGTGTGAGAAGTGAGAATGCGAGATTGGATTTGAAAATAATTTAGGAGAAGTGACGATTATTTGATAAATGAGACGTCGGCCTCACAATCAATTAATCGGGGTATTATCGAGACGCTAAATCTCGACAACACCTTTTTCATTTGAAAAATATTTGGATGAACAACAGAAATATTACACAGAATGCTAGATTCCTATGATATTGTTTTGTTCTAAATCGCGTACTAAAATGAAAAGTCGAACAACATATTATTTGAGGTGTACACCTCCATAATGTTCGTCCAAAAATTCAAAAAGTGCTAGACTTCAAGAATTTAATTTGTTTTGTGATTTGAAAAAAAACAACGAAAATATCACATGGGGTGCCAGACTCGTATGATATATTTTGTTCAAATAATTAAGATCATAACGAAAAACAAACAGTATTATCCAAGGCGTACGCCCCAATAATAATTACTCAAAAACCCAAGAGGCGCTAGACCTTAAGAGTTTAATTTTCGTGATTGATTTAATTTATGGGATATTGTTTGAATAAACAGTGAAAGTATCATGTGGAATGCTTGACTCCAATGACATCTCTTTGTCTAAATAATTAAAAGGTATATTTTGAAACGAAGAGTCGAATATCACTACCCAAGGCGTACGCCCCGATAGTGATTATTCAAGAACTCAAAAGATGTTAAACCTTAAAAGTTCTTTTTCGTTATTGACAAAAAAAAGATTCATATTGAAAATAAATTATATTAAGATTAGAAAATTAGTCAAAAGTTAAAGTAAGTTTTAAAAAAAAAAACTAAGGCTTGATTTTCGAACTGTCTAAAAACATGCTACTTACTAAATATAATAAAAGATTTTTATTTATTTGAAATAGATATGAATATTAAGCTTATCAAGTATTATAAAAAGAAACAATCTAGAACTTCTGTTTAGAAATTAATTAAATCAATTAAGTGAATTAAAATTGAACATTAAGATTATTAACACCAAATTAAAATATCTGAAAAGTGAAAATACAAAAACAAACAAAAAATTAATAAGATTAAACTAAATTTTTCGGGAAAAAGCTAATTAAAGAGCTTAACAGCAGCAAAAATAACAAGTTCCAATCCATGCTGTGAGATCCTGATGCGAATTGATTTAACCTGCCTTTACACATAACCATTTACACATAGCCAGTAGCATTAAGTTCTTGATTTTATCCAAATCCCACAACAAACTATATCACAGATATATATACGCGCTGCTAACAATATTTATACTCTCATCAAATAGCAATGTATTCTAAATCAAACCAACACATGACATAACAAACAATATATTTAACATATGACATAACAAGCATTAATCGTGTGAGTTGCTCACTTAAATCTTACATACAAACTCCAACATGAAGCAGTGAATCAAATTTAACAAGAAGTATACCAATTATATGTTTCTTACGACAGGAACACAATCACTCCAACAATCCCTATGAACATTTCCATGACAGTATATTAACGGGAAAAACATTCAAAATACTCAAAATAATCTCAGCAATACAATATAACCTTCGAAAAGCAAATTTAGATTCGACAGAAAAATAACAATATCTGCAATGTTACCGCGGTGTCGAAATTCATCGCCAATCTGAAAGTAAAAGCTATGACGTAGCCGCGCTGAGCTGCTTGTTGAACGGACGGAGAGATGATGCGCCGTAATAACCTTGCGTGTCGTGATTGTGAATCCCTCTCGTTTAGGATTTTCTTTCGACGGTATCGCAGCCTGCACAGAAATTATCCACAACTGAAGCTGAGGCTAAGAACTAAACGAGATGCCGACAATCACAACCATGTTTGAAGGTGTGAGTCATGATTTCCTTTGGACCCAAAGTATGATGAACTGAAAAACCTTGTTGCGACCACAAAACCCTCAAAATTTCATGCTCTTGAAACCGGCTTGAGTTGCTAATGGACTGGATGAAATGTTGTTGACATTTTGGACCACCTTACCAATCCCTTGCTATCGACCGTTTGTTGGTTTCATGGTGAGTTACACATCAAACTGAAACTCAAAAACTATCCATTCATAGTAGCAGTTTGGTATTATCTACATTGCAGCAACATCAATTCAATTTGTATAATATTCACAGTGTAATTCAATTGCAGCTTAATGACTTTGGATAAAATCCGACCGAAACTCGGGTATGATATCAACAACACAATCATTTGTGATTGGGCCAAAATGTAGACCGACGTCAAAACAGCAGTAGATATGAAAATGAGATGTACATAAATGAAATGTATACATGGGTAACACAATCCCAATAGATCAGTATCAAATAGTCACTGCAGAATTTTGATTTTGGCGCCATAAACATAAACAGCCGCAACACAATAGTATACACTCCACACACATACCATCGTGAATTAAATTTAAGTTAAATAAACCATACGCTGCCAATGTAATCTTTTGTCAATTCAAATACACGATGCAATTCAGGACATATAATAGCAGTAAATCCAGTATACAACCATATCTTACCAATAGCACAAAGATTTTCAGAGAAAAAAAATATTGGACCAAATCTTAAACAAAAAAGAACACACACAACATTATAAATATCAAAGCAAATGGAAAGAGAAAGCATGAGGCTTCCATGTCAAAATGTTACCGAAACTGAAACGCCAAATGCCTTGTCATTGGAAGTGGTGCTGTGTGCGCCAGATTGACAATAACAATTGCGTACGAACAGGAAGTGCTTACAAATGCTTAATGAACATGAAGCTCATAGCCAGAAATCAACCGATATTAACTGCATCTACAATCCTGCTTCCAAAACAAGATAAAGCCGCCATAAAAAAAAGAAGCATAAAATTACACCGAAGTCAAACCTAAGATCCCATCAAAGATATGTTGTTGATGAGTGACGTCGGAAATGTCGAAACCTCAGTGGAACCAAATACGAACACGATCACTCTCAATACTGTTGTGAGACCATATCGAAAATGGTGAAGGGCCTTGAGTTATTGTTGAGCTTCCGAAACGAGAACAATGATGGTGATGGAAGTAGAAGCAAAAGGGTTGGCGACGGTGAAGATGAGGAGTGTGTGAAGAAGAAGGGTCCGATGGTGGATTGAATTTGAAGGAGAGGTTAGGGTTGGATAGAATCGGCGCCGAATTAGGGTTTTCTTAGGGATTGTGAACAGTGTCCTCATTTAGGGTTTTCTCAGCCCCTTTTAAGGACCATCCGCTTCTGACCTGAAATTTAAAATGGGCCCCAAACGTGGGCCTCTTTTCCTTCATTCTTATTTTTCTGTTAACCTTTCTTTTCATTAAATTTTAATCAATTAATTAAAAAAAACAAATGCCATTGATATAAATTGAAAAATACACCACTAATAAATATAATTATATAATAAGTAAATGCTAATTAATAATAAGTAAATATTAACAATTAACAATTAAATAACTATTAAAATAAACATAAATACACTAAAAAAAATTAAAAAAAAAAAAAAAAACGAAAATATAATTGTTAAAATAAAAAAAAATACTATTAGTGACATTTAAAAATAAAAAAAAAAAGGGTTTATGAAATTAAGAAAAGAAATAAAATACACAAAAATGCCCTTTTAGGCCACATGTCACACTTTGATTGGTCAAAAGATAAATTTTTGAAAAAACAGCCAATTGCGAGATGACACGTGTCTAAATGGCATGGAACGATAAATGCGAAAATATTTACAAAAGGGTAGGGCAAATTTAGGGTATGACAGATGCCCCTATCTAATTGGCTTAAACCGAGTGAGATGAATTGCTATAGAGTTCATTCTTTCAAGGTAGAAGTCAATTAGATATGAAGAAGACCCTGAATTTGTCCGAAAGAAAAAGAGATGTTCGAGAATTGAAAATGTTGGGTGATGTAAACCTCTGAGTAAGCTGTAAATAACTGGCACAAGTTGTCATCACCAAAAGGGATGAGGGAATGAAACACACACGACCACCACCACCAAAAGGATGGCAAAGCAAAACACAAACAAAATATCGCACAATCTAACATCGACGAAATGCCAGACCTACCACCAAAAGGATGGTAGAGCGAAAACACAAACAAAATATCGCACAATCTGATATCGATGAAATACCAGACCTACCACCAAAAGGATGATAGAGCGAAAACACAAACAAAATATCGCACAATCTGATATCTATGAAATACCAGACCTACCACCAAAAGGATGGTAGAGCGAAAACACAAACAAAACATCGCGCAATCTGACATCGACGAAATGCCAGACCCACCACCAAAAGGATGGTAGAGCGAAAACACAAACAAAACATCGCGTAATCTGACATCGACGAAATGCCAGACCTACCACCCAAAAGGATGGTAGAGCGAAAACGCAAATAAAACATCGCACAATCTAATATCGACGAAATACCAGACCTACCACCAAAAGGATGGTAGAGCGAAAACACAAATAAAACATCGCACAATCTGATATCGACGAAATACCAGACCTACCACCAAAAGGATGGTAGAGCGAAAACACAAATAAAACATCGCACAATCTGATATCGACGAAATACCAGACCTACCACCAAAAGGATGGTAGAGCGAAAACACAAATAAAACATCGCACAATCTGACATCGACGAAATTCCAGACCTACCACCAAAAGGATGGTAGAGCAAAAACACAAATAAAACATCGCACAATCTGACATCGACGAAATGCCAGACCTACCACCAAAAGGATGGTAGAGCGAAAACACAAATAAAACATCGCACAATCTGATATCGACGAAATGCCAGACCTACCACCAAAAGGATGGTAGAGCGAAAACACAAACAAAACATCGCGTAATCTGACATCGACGAAATGCCAGACCTACCACCAAAAGGATGGTAGAGCGAAAACACAAATAAAACATCGCACAATCTGACATCGACGAAATGCCAGACCTACCACCAAAAGGATGGTAGAGCGAAAACACAAATAAAACATCGCACAATCTGATATCGACGAAATACCAGACCTACCACCAAAAGGATGGTAGAGCGAAAACACAAACAAAACATCGCGTAATCTGACATCGACGAAATGCCAGACCTACCACCAAAAGGATGGTAGAGCGAGAACACAACACACAGGTCGCTATCACCAAAAGGATGATAGGACAACACCAATTTGAAGTTTACCAACATCAAAAGGATGCAGGCTAGGTTAAACTAACGAAGTTCGACTATCACCAAAAGGATGATAGTAAGGCAATTGACAACGGTCACGCTTGCTGAGTACAACTAATTGGGGACCCCCAAGAGGAAAATTGAATTGACATGAGTCAACGGGGTACGCCCACCGTCTTGCTTGGAGATCGTAACTTTGTTGAAATGATTTCATGGTTACGCCCATGAATTCTGAAGAGGATGCCCCTGACTGGGCTGAGTTTGTCTTGATGTCTTGTCTTGCTCGACAAAAGGTTGAACAACTTCGTGGAGAACGCCCACAGTCTTGAATGGTATGCCCCTGGCTGGGATGAACGTTGATTTGCATTTTTGATCAACCACGAGGTTGAAATTCGTCACGGGAGACGCCCATGGTCTTGAATGGTATGCCCCTGACTGGGCTGTATATTAGCTTGAAGATCTGATCAACCACGAGGTTGAAATACGTCATGGGAAAGACCCACGGTCTTGAAAAGACTGCCCCTGGCTGAATCTCGCTTTGAATAACTTCAAACTTTGTGGGAGAAACCTATAATTGCAGAAGATTGCCCCTGTCTGGGCTGATGACTACTTTGAAGCTCTTGAAAATCGTGGGACAAACCCACCATCTTGCGGAAGATCCCCCTGACTGGGCGGTCAACGGTCTTGGAAATCTTCGAGATTGATCCTGGACCTTGACTTGCATATACGAATGCTGGATGATAAATGATATTCCCTATGAGTGGACGTGCAAATGCAAATGCTGACGCGCAGAGATGCAAGAGCTAGGGAAGTATGATATGATTAGTATGCATATGATGCAGGATACTTATGATAGTGAATGCCATGCGTATGATGCACATGATGGTAGGCAGGTGATTGGAAATGCAAGGTGGAGATGCCAGCATGGTGGACTTTTGGTAGTTGCCAATACAGATTGGACTTCGGGTGGTGGGAGGGATTGACTTCCTCGACACGCAGCTTGTTGAAGACATCACGATCGAAACAGAGGATGATGCTCTGGATGCCTCAAGTCTGGGTACTTGGTGATTTGTTGTCAATTTCCTTCAGAGAAGATTGCAGCTTTGCTTGTTGGTCAGGACGACCTGGTCTTGCCCCAGTCTGAACATGGCAATGGTCTGTCCCAGATTAACCAGTTCTGACATATGGAAGCTGAACTCGGATAACCTGCCCTTGCTCGAGCTGTTGAGCGATCTGCTCTAGCCTGTGGGCTTTGAAATAATCTTGCTTCGTGTACGCCACTAAAAGTCAAGTTCCTCTTCGGTTGCCCCTTGTTGAGATGTCCTTGAATACCTAGCACTGATTTGCAATTAAAATTGTACATTCATAAATGGTAATATTAATGCAAAGTTCAATGTAAGTTTTGAAAAAGTGTGTCATTTGTTGAGGTGTCGTGAAAGTGAGGCGAATGGACTGCTAGCCCAGACGTTGTGCTGTTTGATTGGTGCGAAAAGATGTTGCAAGCATAGTGACACCAATGTTAATGATTAACAATCATGTGAGGAGTCAGGTTACGCAACCTTGCGATGATATGCTTTCAGAATAAACCTCCTCTCAATTAGGTCTTTCAAGGGTTGTAACATGGTCTGGTTCACGGTTATGAAACAAAGGATATTATGCTCAAAATATGATTTGTACCCACCCCTTCTTCTTAATGATCTCCAGTCCTACGCTCAGTTAATCCTACACTTGCCTGGACGGTGTAAGCTTGAAAGTTCAAGGTTTGCTCGACGTGGCAGTCACCTTATTTTGTTTTTTGATGGATGTTAGTGCCCCTTTGATCTGGGTGGCCACTGAATCCTATTTTGTTTTTGTTGAGGATTTCGGGGTCCTCTTTTGCTTTTGTTTTTGATCCCTAACTTTTGCATGGATTGACTTCGTTTGTCAGATCCATCGGGATTGCCTTGATTTTGCCTAAGTCCCCTCTAAGGTGTCTGACTTAGCTGGCTTTTGATTTTTTTGATTTTGTTGTGACTGCCATAGCATGGGTCATTGATGAACAACCGTCTTCTGGATTTTGCTTCGTTGATTCGAGTGCGGGATTGGATTAACTGAACACTACCCTGCCCCAGGTTGAGTGTAAAAGGTTTGAATATCCGAAGGAAACTGCTACTTCTAGGCTCGAAGTGGTTTACTAGGGATTAACTCCTTATATCTCCGGTGTTTGGGGAATTGAAGCAATGCCTGTACATCATTGACGAGATTCTATCTGAAAGCATACCGTTTGCAATTATGGGTATCTCGTTTTCATCATCCTCCCTCAAATCATGCTAAACAACAGTGAATAGAGTGGAGTGAAAATGTGTCAGTGATAAGTAAAAAAGAGTGAATACGACATAACTAAATCAAAACATGCATAAACAATACATTAATGAAAACCAAATACGAATGGCAATTGTTCAAAGCATATAATACTTAAATAAACAAAGACAAAACATAAGAAACTGCGAATAATGAAATGGCAACATGACTGCCTTCTTCGGGGAATGAACTTGACTGGAATCAATCTGATGTTGGCACTAGTTGACCGGTGGCATCGGATTGTTGATGATGTTTGGAGACTTCCCATTGAAGTTAATAGCATCCCTGTCGATCATGTCTTGAATCATGTGCTTGAAAGCCTGCAGTCCTCAATGGTGTGACCTGGAGCGCCCTTATGAAACTCACAATGAGCATTTGCATCATAATCGGCAGGAAGGATGGTTGGAGGAGCTAAATCTCTCGGAACAACAGCTTTCTTCTCCATCAACTGAGCAAAGATTTTGGCATATGACATTGGTAGACGATCAAAGACTCTATCTGGTCTCCATGTTCTCTGCGGACGCTGTGGGCGAGCACCTTGTCGTTGCTGAGTAGCTTGCATCTGCTATTGCTGAGGAGGATAATGATATCCTTGCTGGTTGTAGGTTTGCTGCTGAGGAGCCTGTTGCCGTGGCATCTGAGCTTGCGCTGCTTGAACAGCTGGCTGATAAGGCATTGAAGTATATTGCATAGCAGCAACATATGGATACTGATAGTAGGGAACTTGATAAGGCATAGGAGGAGCTTGTTGAGAAGCTTGCCCTTTCTGCACAAAGATGGCATTTGTTTCGCCCTCCTTCTTCTTGTATCCATTAAAAGGCCTCTTGGCATTAGCCTGGCTGTTAGAACCTCCTGGGATCTTCCCACTCTTCAGCCCTTCTTCAATTCTCTCACCGACGATTACCAAGTCAGAGAATCCAGCGGAGACACTACCGATCAGCTTTTCGTAGTACTGGCCTTGTAAGGTACCCATGAAGATGTCAATCAATTCACGGTCAACAAGAGGTGGATGCACCCTTGCGGCTAGCTCTCTCCATCGTTGCGCGTACTCCTTGAAGGATTCATTGTCCTTCTGAGTCATACTCTGAAGCTGAGTACGATTTGGAGCAAGATCAGTGTTGTATTTGTACTGCTTGACAAATGCATCAGCTAGCTCGGCCCAAGTGCGCACACTATTACGCTCCAGCTGCATATACCATTCGAGTGACGCTCCAGACAAGCTGTCCTGGAAGCAATGGATCATGAGCTTCTCGTCTCTGGCATAGGTAGCCATCTTGCGACAATACATCTTCAGATGAATGTTTGGGCAACTGAGACCTTTATACTTTGAAAATTCGGGCACCTTGAACTTGGGAGGAATGACAACATCAGGCACCAAGCATAATTCCAAAGCACTGAAAGAATTTGAGTTATGCCCCTCCATGGCTCAGAGTTTCTCGGCTAGATCTCGGCACATCTTCATGGCTTCAGAATCCTGAGCGGCAACAGGACTGGCAATGGGGATAGCAGCATGATAGTTCTGAACGTCGTCATACTGATCCATCAGAGTATCTTCGATATGAGGAACCGGGATTTGCACAGCAGCAGGCTGGGCGTGCGGGATAACTCCAACGGTAACTCCAGGCGCAGGGATTGGCTGAGAGGTGTTTCCTTCGGCTGCGTTGTTGAAGTTCAACGGCATTCCCTGAGAATTTGGAATTGGAACCAAAGGGATAGCAGTAGACCCTTGTCCATTGATGACAGCGGCGGCTTCACGCTGTTCTTCCTCTCTCCTGGCTGTGAGGATGGCTTCGAGGATCTGGTCGATCTTTCCTTTCATGGAATCCAACTCTTCCCTGAAGGCAACTTGCTCCTGCTGAATCTGCTCCATCATACGTCTGGTATTGGCTCTAGTTGCGTACTGGTGTCGAGGAATCAGCTTGATTTACTGGAGAAGAAGGAACGGAGACATAAGATTCTGTTGAAGGACTGGAAATGCAAAATGCACAACATATGAAATGCAATGCGAATGATATGCAAGATGCAATGCAAGATACAAGATCCAGGATCACAGGATCACGAGTTCAAACAACCCCTGAAGCTGGTAACTGTAATAGATAAGCAACCATAATTCCTGCTCAAAGAAAACTGACAGATACAACCTATACGGGAAGGTCTAAACATTCTACCCATAAACCCACTCACGGGATGGTTTCTATGTTTGTTTCCCAGGACCACAGACACTAGTCGTATTAGCGTCACGCAACGGGCTAGCTGTATTACGATGATAATGACGATAAGGTCTCTCCTGAGCGGGGTCCTCGTACTAGGCGCACAAGGAGCGAGTCCTTGGAGACTAACACTACACGACCACCAATATTGGAACTGGTGCTAAAAGGTTCCCAGAATCATGGACCCTTCATTAATCAAGTCGTGCAACAAGCTAGCTGTGTTACAACGAGATCTACGAATAGGTCTCCTCTGGAGGAGCTTTCATGCTAGGCCCACAAGGAGCAAGTCCTCGGAGACTAACACTACTCGACTACCAATTCTAAACTATGTGTTCTCTCTGCTTTTACCAAAGCTCGGGCGTAGAGCCTTACTCGTGATGTCATCCCAAAAACCAACAGGCCCAGATAACAAGCACAAATAAATCCACAAGAGAACAAATACATAAACAAGAAGAAAACAGAATAAAAACAAGCACTCCTCACAAACCAAAAGATAGGCTTGACTCTATCTTTGCATGGAGCAAAAATGTCCCCAGCAGAGTCGCCACCTGTCGCACCTCGAAAAATCATTCGAACATACGACCCTCGCGCGAAAGGCACGGAAAATGCGGCTCGACAGAGTCGTCACCGAACTTTATTTTTCCCGAATAAACGGGAGAGGAAAATATCGAGAAAACCTCTTAAAAACGAAAGGATAGGAATAGGGCTGTCGCAACCATGTTTCGGGTTCGGGAGTCGGTTACGTGAGGGGAAGGTATTAGCACCCCTCACGTCCGTCGTACTCGACGGGAACCTCTTAAGGTAAATGTGGGGAGTGTTGTTTAGGTTTATTTGTTTTCTTCTCGTTGTTAAGGGTAGAATTGGTAGGTTAAAAGGTTAAAGATGCAAAGGAGAGATGGGTGGTTAGAGGAAAGGGTGCTCGCCAAGGATTGGGGCCCTTGTGCCTACGTATGCTCATTCGGACGAGAATGAGAAATCAGAGCGTCGTAATTCGACTACGGGAAAGGATGAGGGGAAACGGAGGATGGATAGAAGTGTGCTCGCCAAGATCATCGCAATCTTGTGCCTACGTATCTTGTATTCAAGAATGAATAAAGAATCAGAGCGTCCGTAGTTCGTGGTAACAACCACGAAAGATGAGGTTGAATGAGTTAAAAGTTTTGCGAAGGAGACGAAAGGATGACTGACAAGCAACCCAAGAGCGCGTCTCAAGAGCTTGTCACTCAAGAATCCAAGGAATGCGAGACTCCAAGAACTCAGTTCTTTCGGGAATTGACTGAATAAATTGAAGATAGAGAGTTAGATGTTTTGAAATTGAAAGAATGAACTAATAACAACTCAAGGGCGCGCCTCGAGAGTTATTCATTCGAATATCCAAAGAATGCTAGATTCTGAGAATATCCCTCTTTCGTAAGTTTCGGAAATGCTTGTGAAAGGATCGGATCGGAAAATGGCATGCGAGGCCAATAAGAAGTTGTTTTGAACTGGTTCGACGACGTGTCGAGGATTTGATCGAAGATTGAACCGACTTGACGACGTGTCAAGGGTTAGGATCGTGAGAAACGATATTAGTCCCTGAGGGTGCTCCTAATATCGGGACCACAAGGAACTGTGAATGTGTGTGCGAAGTGTCAAAGGTTGCGAATGCGTACGAACACTCGACTCAGGATACGTTTGAAAATGTTTGAGTTTGAAAAAGGTCGAAAGGTTGAGTGAATAACAAATCAAGAGCGTGCCTCGAGAATTATTCCCTCGAAGATTCAAAGAATGCTAGATTCCAAGAATCTCCTTCTTTCGAAGTTTGATCGAGAAAAATATTTTAAAAGCGAAATGGGGTATGAAAACAATTTGTGAACGTGTGAGAAGTGAGAATGCGAGATTGGACTTGAAAATAATTTAGGAGAAGTGACGATTATTTGATAAATGAGACGTCGGCCTCACAATCAATTAATCGGGGTATTATCGAGACGCTAAATCTCGACAACACCTTTTTCATTTGAAAAATATTTGGATGAACAGCAGAAATATTACAAAGAATGCTAGATTCCTATGATATTGTTTTGTTCTAAATCGCGTACTAAAATGAAAAGTCGAACGACATATTATTTGAGGTGTACACCTCCATAATGTTCGTCCAAAAATTCAAAAAGTGCTAGACTTCAAGAATTTAATTTGTTTTGTGATTTGAAAAAAAACAACGAAAATATCACATGGGGTGCCAGACTCGTATGATATATTTTGTTCAAATAATTAAGATCATAACGAAAAACAAACAGTATTATCCAAGGCGTACGCCCCAATAATAATTACTCAAAAACCCAAGAGGCGCTAGACCTTAAGAGTTTAATTTTCGTGATTGATTTAATTTATGGGATATTGTTTGAATAAACAGTGAAAGTATCATGTGGAATGCTTGACTCCAATGACATCTCTTTGTCTAAATAATTAAAAGGTATATTTTGAAACGAAGAGTCGAATGTCACTACCCAAGGCGTACGCCCCGATAGTGATTATTCAAGAACTCAAAAGATGTTAAACCTTAAAAGTTCTTTTTCGTTATTGACAAAAAAAAGATTCATATTGAAAATAAATTATATTAAGATTAGAAAATTAGTCAAAAGTTAAAGTAAGTTTGAAAAAAAAAACTAAGGCTTGATTTTCGAACTGTCTAAAAACATGCTACTTACTAAATATAATAAAAGATTTTTATTTATTTGAAATAGATATGAATATTAAGCTTATCAAGTATTATAAAAAGAAACAATCTAGAACTTCTGTTTAGAAATTAATTAAATCAATTAAGTGAATTAAAATTGAACATTAAGATTATTAACACCAAATTAAAATATCTGAAAAGTGAAAATACAAAAACAAACAAAAAATTAATAAGATTAAACTAAATTTTTCGGGAAAAAGCTAATTAAAGAGCTTAACAGCAGCAAAAATAACAAGTTCCAATCCATGCTGTGAGATCCTGATGCGAATTGATTTAACCTGCCTTTACACATAACCATTTACACATAGCCAGTAGCATTAAGTTCTTGATTTTATCCAAATCCCACAACAAACTATATCACAGATATATATACGCGCTGCTAATAATATTTATACTCTCATCAAATAGCAATGTATTCTAATTCAAACCAACACATGACATAACAAGCAATATATTTAACATATGACATAACAAGCATTAATCGTGTGAGTTGCTCACTTAAATCTTACATACAAACTCCAACATGAAGCAGTGAATCAAATTTAACAAGAAGTATACCAATTATATGTTTCTTACGACAGGAACACAATCACTCCAACAATCCCTATGAACATTTCCATGACAGTAGATTAACGGGAAAAACATTCAAAATACTCAAAATAATCTCAGCAATACAATATAACCTTCGAAAAGCAAATTTAGATTCGACAGAAAAATAACAATATCTGCAATGTTACCGCGGTGTCGAAATTCATCGCCAATCTGAAAGTAAAAGCTATGACGTAGCCGCGCTGAGCTGCTTGTTGAACGGACGGAGAGATGATGCGCCGTAATAACCTTGCGTGTCGTGATTGTGAATCCCTCTCGTTTAGGATTTTCTTTCGACGGTATCGCAGCCTGCACAGAAATTATCCACAACTGAAGCTGAGGCTAAGAACTAAACGAGATGCCGACAATCACAACCATGTCTGAAGGTGTGAGTCATGATTTCCTTTGGACCCAAAGTATGATGAACTGAAAAACCTTGTTGCGACCACAAAACCCTCAAAATTTCATGCTCTTGAAACCGGCTTGAGTTGCTAATGGACTGGATGAAATGTTGTTGACATTTTGGACCACCTTACCAATCCCTTGCTATCGACCGTTTGTTGGTTTCATGGTGAGTTACACATCAAACTGAAACTCAAAAATTATCCATTCATAGTAGCAGTTTGGTATTATCTACATTGCAGCAACATCAATTCAATTTGTATAATATTCACAGTGTAATTCAATTGCAGCTTAATGACTTTGGATAAAATCCGACCGAAACTCGGGTATGATATCAACAACACAATCATTTGTGATTGGACCAAAATGTAGACCAACGTCAAAACAGCAGTAGATATGAAAATGAGATGTACATAAATGAAATGTATACATGGGTAACACAATCCCAATAGATCAGTATCAAATAGTCACTGCAGAATTTTGATTTTGGCGCCATAAACATAAACAGCCGCAACACAATAGTATACACTCCACACACATACCATTGTGAATTAAATTTAAGTTAAATAAACCATACGCTGCCAATGTAATCTTTTGTCAATTCAAATACACGATGCAATTCAGGACATATAATAGCAGTAAATCCAGTATACAACCATATCTTACCAATAGCACAAAGATTTTCAGAGAAAAAAAATATTGGACCAAATCTTAAACAAAAAAGAACACACACAACATTATAAATATCAAAGCAAATGGAAAGAGAAAGCACGAGGCTTCCATGTCAAAATGTTACTGAAACTGAAACGCCAAATGCCTTGTCATTGGAAGTGGTGCTGTGTGCGCCAGATTGACAATAACAATTGCGTACGAACAGGAAGTGCTTACAAATGCTTAATGAACATGAAGCTCATAGCCAGAAATCAACCGATATTAACTGCATCTACAATCCTGCTTCCAAAACAAGATAAAGCCGCCATAAAAAAAAGAAGCATAAAATTACACCGAAGTCAAACCTAAGATCCCATCAAAGATATGTTGTTGATGAGTGACGTCGGAAATGTCGAAACCTCAGTGGAACCAAATACGAACACGATCACTCTCAATACTGTTGTGAGACCATATCGAAAATGGTGAAGGGCCTTGAGCTATTGTTGAGCTTCCTAAACGAGAACAATGATGGTGATGGAAGTAGAAGCAAAAGGGTTGGCGACGGTGAAGATGAGGAGTGTGTGAAGAAGAAGGGTCCGATGGTGGATTGAATTTGAAGGAGAGGTTAGGGTTGGATAGAATCGGCGCCGAATTAGGGTTTTCTTAGGGATTGTGAACAGTGTCCTCATTTAGGGTTTTCTTAGCCCCTTTTAAGGACCATCCGCTTCTGACCTGAAATTTAAAATGGGCCCCAAACGTGGGCCTCTTTTCCTTCATTCTTATTTTTCTGTTAACCTTTCTTTTCATTAAATTTTAATCAATTAATTAAAAAAAACAAATGCCATTGATATAAATTGAAAAATACACCACTAATAAATATAATTATATAATAAGTAAATGCTAATTAATAATAAGTAAATATTAACAATTAACAATTAAATAACTATTAAAATAAACATAAATACACTAAAATTTTTAAAAAAAAAAAAAAAAAACGAAAATATAATTGTTAAAATAAAAAAAAATACTATTAGTGACATTTAAAAAAAAGGGTTTATGAAATTAAGAAAAGAAATAAAATTCACAAAAATGCCCTTTTAGGCCACATGTCACACTTTGATTGGTCAAAAGATAAATTTTTGAAAAAACAGCCAATTGCGAGATGACACGTGTCTAAATGGCATGGAACGATAAATGCGAAAATATTTACAAAAGGGTAGGGCAAATTTAGGGTATGACAGCCACGTATATTAGTCAATGGTCAAATATCTGAAATGAAACCACACGCGTTGAATTGCATTACCTGGTCAACTAAGTCAAACGCATCTAACGGCTTAAACATTGTCTTCTACCTTTCAAACTGAAACAAAAGAAGGGAAGTCTCATGGTGGCCGGAGAAGACTCCGGTCGTCTTCTCCGGCGAGGGGGAAATAACCAGAGATCTAAATTTCACCAAACTAAAAAATAATTGTACCAATCTCTCCATCTCTCCACGTAGGTCAATCTGCCATGGTTTGTTTTTATTTTTTCTCAAAATCCAAGCAGATACGAAGCCAAACAGAAAATGCACACTTCCAAGAATCATCTCCAAACTCTAAATTCTTTCCACTAATCTCTTCTACACATCACACTGATCCTAAACCTAGGTTCAAATCTTGATATCAACCAAGAAACAACCATAACCGATCCATCAAAGTTTATGCTTATCATCAAGAAACCTCACAAACGGCTCCAAGATCAATCCTAAATCCATCTAGGACCTAAGTACTACCTAACCACATACAAAAACTACTTTAATTTCTCATCAATTGAGAGTAATCGTGAAAAGTAAAAAACCTGATAAATGCTTCAACAGTGGATGATTCAGCCACGAATTCTTGACCAAAGCTGTGCAAAATCACTCAGTGTTGATGGTAGACGTTTCTTGAACCTTCAATTTCTTCAGAAATGGCTCCAATGGTGAAACTCGAATTTCAATTCTAACTAACTTTTTTCAACTGTGTCTTACCTGATCCTGCTCAATCCATTACCAACCTTCATCTGGATTCATTCATGAGCTTATATAGAAACTTTCTGGGCTGCAATGGAGGCCTAAACTTGACTGAAAGTCCAATTTCAATTTTCTCTTTTTCTCACTTTTTTCTTCATGACAGTCCATGATAATGGCTCTGTTTCCAGCTCCAAATTGGCTCAAACTCATTGCTGGGATGTAAGGAGAATGAATGGCTATGATTCAACCCTTGATTTCAATCAATGGTTGGTATTTGTTATGTAACTTATTCTTGAAGCAATTCCAAAGTTGGCCATGAAATGAGACTCAATTTGAAATTCTAAAAATGTCAATGTGTTCAACACATCAAGTGCACTCAAAATATGCACAAATTTGCAATATTTTGAACCAATGTGAATTGATTTGAATTTTTCTATTTTAATGCCTTTAAATGATTCATTCATGAAACTTTCTTCACACGCTTCTCATTCCAATCCATGTCAATGGATTATTGGTGCTTGGTTGGACAAATAGCATCATTTTGAACAACTCTCAAGTTGGGAAAATCTTCATTTGAGGTATGTATGATGGTGAAATGGACCTATAATCCAAAATGACTTGTAATTTCAACTTCCCAAAATACCCCTGACTTGCAAGCAATGTATCTTGAGTTCTACAAATCCAATCATGGACTTCTAGTACTCTTTGGAAATCTAAGAAGATAAGGAACATCGTTCATGTTGATCTGAAATTAAGGAGGAGCTTCCTTCTAGGTTTAAAATGGCATGGAAGTTGGTTGACTTTCAAGTACCAAAATCACATTCATCTGATGACTTGTAACTTGTCTGATTCATAACTTGAGTTCTATAAACCCTATCAAGGACTTCTAGTACTAAAATTAAAGCTATGATCATGCTATACAACAATCATGTTAGGGTTAAGGTGAGATGAAAATCACATCTTGAGTTATGTGGTCTTGAAGTTAGGCATTAAACTAGGGGATTTTACACTGTCAAGCTTAGAAACCCTAGCCTAGGAACTCCTCACACTCTTGATTCATGATGAGTTGACCTTGAAATCATCTCTTGTGTGTCTCAACATATCAATCCATGGTCACATGGCCTTGAAATCAGGTCTCAACCTTCTTCAAATCATCTGTTGACCTAGGGTTGACCAGATGAAACCCTAGTTGCACCAATCTTGGTAGTAGCTTCTTATCCTTCACATGATGACATGTCTAGGCTTCAAAATGAATTTCAATACTTCTCATGAGCTCTCTCAAGGCTTCAAGTCCAACTCCATGGATTTAGAATCATCTGATGGCCTCCCACAACCCTCAAGTTAGGAGATATGCATTCTTGTGTCCAACCCTCTCTCTGAGGAACTTTGTGGCTTTTCTGATGAGGATATCAACCCTGGGATACTTGAATGAAGAATCTTAGATAGCTTTATAACCTTGGTAGCCTTTTGTTGGTAGTCATACCTCTTGATCTCCTGCGCACATGTCAATGCAATGCAGATGATAATGCTAAAATGAATGCAATAAAACACAAGCTAGGTAAAGAAAAAGGTTAGGCAAATTTTGGGGTGAAACAACCGGTACTGTTGTAAAAAAAAACACTTGTGCTTTTTGCGACGGTGTCACACGACAACATATAACAGTCCTTGACAATACTGCCAGCTCCGAGCACCGCAATGAATGCATACAATACAAGAAGCATTTCACAAGATTTATTATTACTTAAGATTGGAAAACAAATTTAGTAAATACAAGAAAGACAAAGAGTACCACGAGCAAATAATAACATATCCTCCAAGGTCCAAAACAAACCACAAAACTCAAAAACCAGAATGAACAATAAAAAGAACACCAAGTAATATTTCATTTTATATGTAAT
This sequence comes from Lathyrus sativus, assembly GCA_963859935.3. NCBI lineage: Eukaryota > Viridiplantae > Streptophyta > Magnoliopsida > Fabales > Fabaceae > Lathyrus > Lathyrus sativus. Next base: position 424,855,894 of record OZ012739.1, read on the forward strand.
TTGATTTTTAAAACAGTTTATTTTTAAATTAATCATTTCATATATGCTATTCATTCTCTTTGGCTATCCCAGTTTAAAAAAATCTACTCCACCCCTGCCACCGTTAAGGAATTAGACAAGTTTACCACTTAGAAGCTTCTTCTCAAATAAATGAGACAAAAGGAGATATGTGACGTTAACACTTGTTTCTACATATAATAAGAGAATGGTAGGGCAACCATAGATCATATTGAGACTCTTATGTAGCTTGATTCTCTGAACAGACACAATAAGGGTACTATTTACATGACAGAGAATAAAACTACAATGTTTGCATGATCGCTAATGTGGACTACCTGGGGAAATAAAATTACATGACAGGGCAATTTGTATTGCAGTATTCTGTTTGTCTGCTGTTAGCATCCAAAAATTTATTCCAGCTTTCCTTAGTGTTTCTATTGTTTCAGGAACTCCATCTTGAAAGATATCAAATAAAAAAGAAATGATGGCCATCATATAAACACAAGGGAAAGTCATGCTTTAATTTTTTTTCCCTTTATCCCTTTAACTATCTAAAATAGATAGAAGTTCAGTAAAATAATAGGATTTTATAATTATTATCTTAAATCAAATAACAAAAACAAATGTAAGGACTATCTAAAAGTAGATTGATATCAACAAATACAACATATTCACCTGTAAGCGATCTTCTATCGCCGTAACACCAAGAATTTCCAAGTCGTGTTCTACTTTTTGGCAGATATTGGCTACTCTCCACTGTAAAGTATATTAAACTAAGAAGACAAGTTCTTATACATTATATAAAATCAGTAAAAAGTGTCTTCTTTACCTCCCTATCAACCAAAGTGCTACTGGCTTCTTTAAACATCAAAGACCAATCTTGATATTCATCTTTCTTTAACTCACGCCAAGCCAAACATAATGTACATAATCCCAAGTGAGCATATTGTTCCACAGCTTCAATGAAGTGACGGGTTTGCTGCCCTGCAGTAAGTAATGGTGCCAGTTGTAAAACTAAATAACTGCTCAACAAATGCAGGCATCAGAGTAATCACATTCTAGGTAATCCATTAGTTGTTTCAGTTCAGTTTTGAAATTTTTATCAGTAAAATTGACCTGAAAGTTTGGACAAAATCCAAACAGATCAAAGCAATGTTTTATGACGAAACCCATTATAATTATTTGAACTTAACTGATTTGCTCTAGATTTGATTTTTGCAACTTTTGGTAGAACTATTTGCATTGCATTATTATGTAAAATATAGTCAAAAATATAAGTATAGATATAAAGTATGTTAAGCATAGATATTGCAAATGGTGTGGGTGTGTGTGCACGCGCGCTCGTGATATATAATAGATATACAAACATGGGAATATTCATTGGTAAGTTAGGTAGAGATTAGAAGTCCAAATCAAATATTTAATTTTGTGTTTCATTTAACCGTGATTAGTTACCTCACTTTTGGAGGTCTGAACTGACACTGTCATCTGCTACATCTGCTATAGATTCATCAGTTGCTGGATTATATACCTACAATACCATTGAAGACATCAGATTATTATTTCTTACCAATAGCACTACCATGGAACTTATAGCAATAAAACAAGAGAAAAATAAGCAACAGCAACAAACTATGACCATCAACAGTATTAATTGAAAAGGAATCAGCAAACCCCCCCTTCCCCATCTGTCTTTAAACTTTGCAAAAAACCAGCTGAAAAAGTGAAAAATAACAGCAGCTGTGTGACACACCTTTGTGGTTTTCCCATCATAAACATTCCTCCATTTCTCTCCAATGAGGCCATGTGTTCTCAACTGCCCAGAACTGTTAAGCTGGGAAGCATATAAATTCTTAGTAATTTATCGAACACATGATTCATAAGAAACAGAAACGAAAAAGGAAAAGAAACTTGGTTGAGGCAATTTACCGAACACTTAGTGTGCAAGTTGCAAAACGGTGGAAACGACAACAATTCGATACCGATTCATAAACCACAACCTGCAACATATACATACCCATCATAAATTGATAAATTGGACGAATGAAAATGTCTTATACCAATATGCATTTCAGTTATGAATTCTATTTCATTTGAACTATCAATTTACCTGAATGTAATGTTCTTCTGAAGCATCGAGAGGGATCTTTCCCATATCACCAAATGCAACAAATTTGAGCTCGTCTGATCCTCCGGAAAGTGGAGTTGAAAATTTGATTTGTTCACTCCAATCAACCGAGTTACTAGAACATCAATAGAATAAAATAGTTATTAGTATCAGTTTACAAAATAAGTTATTCCTTAACTTTTTATATAAGTTAGTGTTGCACCCCAAAATTTGCCTAACCTTTTCTTACTTGGTTTATGTTTCATTGCATTAGCATACCATTGTTCTAGCATTATCATAAGCATTGCATTAGCATTTATGCAGGGGATCAAGTGTGATATATATTAAGAGGAGCCTATCTAGAGGTCTTATTCAAGCTTGAGAGGTCACCAAGGTCATCAGAAAGTGGGTTGTGTTCTTGAAAGGTTTAGATGCTTGTATGTGGTTCATCTCCTAACTTGGGGGCCAATTGAAGACCATCAGTGGGTTGTGAAGCCTTGATTATGGATAGAGTATATGGATAGAGCTCATGGAGTGCCTTGAGGGTCATGGTGGAGCTCATTCAAGTCATTATGCTAGGTGTGAGGAGCCACAGTTGAAGGTGTTACAATTAGGGTTTTCATCTGGTCAACCTTGAGTCAAATGTACAAGTAAAGGGGGTTAAAGCTCAAGTATAAGTCATTGTGATCATGGGATGTTGTGTTGAGGCATGAGGTGTTATTCCAAGATCAATTCAAGAAGAATTCAAAGTGTGAGGAGTTGTCCAACTAGGGTTCTCAAGGTAAAATCCCCTATTTAGTGCCTAACTTCAAGACCACTTATCTCAAGATATAAGTTTCATATCAATCTTTGGACCAACATGGAACTTGTAGATCATGTTCTTAGCTTTAATTTGAGTACTAGAAGTCCTCCATTGGATTTGTAGAACTCAAGTTATAGATCAGACAAGTTACAGGTCACCAGATGAATGTGAAATTTGTTTGCAAAAGTCAACCAACTTCCAAGGAACTTTTGACCTAGAAGGATGTTTCTCTTCAACTTTTGGCCAACATGAAAGTTGTAGGTCTTGGTCTTAGCTTTCCAAAATGTACTAGAAGTCATTCATTTGATGTGCAGAGCTCAAATTACAAGCTTTGCAAGCCAGGGGTATTTTGGGAAAGCAAGATTACAGGTCATAAAATTACAGGTCAAGTTCACTACTTTGCATAACTCAAATGAACTTTTTTCCAACATGAAAGTTTCTCCAAATGGGGTCATTTGGTCAACTAAACCTCAAGTTATCAATGGGATAGCTCATGTTTGAAGATTGGTGAAGGAGATTTTGTGAAAGGCATGTGAAAATCCAAGTTTGGGATCTTGCCAAAATTTAATCAAATATGGTCATATTTGTGCTCATTTTGAATGGAAAACACATTTTAAGATCATTGGTGACAAAATCAATTGCATTTGAGGCATGGTTCGTAGGCTATTTCAAGCTTTCTTCATGGTTAAGCAACACTTTGGATTATGACCATTAAGATCCAAACAAGGAGGGATTCTGAGCCATTGATCTTTCTTACACTACAAGGAATGAGATTGAACCATTTACAAGGAGAATTGGCTAGGAATTCATGGTTGTTCATGGGCTTCCAACTTGACAAAAATCCAAATTTCAATTTTACATTCAAGCCACCATTGGGCCTCCAACTCATTGCAAACTTGTTCTATATAATCAGTGAAGCAATTCTATCACTTTTTTTTGATGAAATTGGGTGAGAAACAGAACTATAGCAATTTGAAAAAGTGAGGTTCAAGTGAAATTCATTTTTTCCATTCCACATCAATTCAAGCTCTTTCAACCATCCAAACACCTCTAGCAACCACCATTGAAGGATTCTGAGCGAAATTCCTAAAGAATTCGTGGCTGGTTGAGGTTCTACATCTCCAATTTCAGAGGTATACACAAATCAAGATATCTCATTATTTATGGATCTTTATGCATCCATTCTTGTATCATTGCATTCCACTTGAAGTGAATTTAGATTCTGGTAACAATTGGGGCGTTTTCATGGAGTTTTAATGTTCTTGGGATTTCTTGGATTTGGCACGGGTTTGGGGTTTGAGGAGGTATTAGCTCAATTCATTACCATGGTTGTGTTCTACGTGAAAAAAGAAGTGAGTTTGGTTCAGAAATTATTGAGTTTTGTGAAGTTTGGAGCAAGTTAGGTTTTGAAGAGGACAACCGGCGTAACTCCGGCCACCATCCACGACGTTTCTGCAACTTCCCTCCATTTACAATTCAAAACGAAGAAGACAGTGTACTGGCCGTTGGATCTTGCTAAGAGTCTTGACCAAGTATATGCATCTCACGCGTATTAGCCTGCCACGCCACCCTCCCCCTCCAACGCTGCGTTTCACTTACAGTTCAGAGTGAGATTAACAGTTTATTTGCTATTCACACCCTTTACCAGGCCCAACCCAAATATTAACTGTTTGGTTTTGCTAATTGCCACGCAAACTTATTTATTTTTCATGTTTTTCTTATTTTCTCTATATTTTGCCTGCTAGCTTTAATTCATTTTGAAATAGCAAAATTGCTGATAAAATCTTGAGATTTTACATGATGATTATTGGACATGTTAGGAGATTTTAGAAATTGAAAAAAATTATTTTTGGTTTATTTTCATTTTATTATGATTTTTACCATTTTAATAGCCATTAAAATTGTGAAATATGCATCCTTATCTTGTGGATTTTTGTTGAGGTACCAAAACAAAATATTTTTGCCTAATCTTTTGTAGGATCACTGTACACATCTTTAGGGATTTAGGGGTATTTTTCTATGGATTTTATTGTACCATTTTCATTGGTTTTGGATAGCACTTTGTTCATGCTCTATGTTGCCCTAGTTTTGGGGTACCCTTTATGTTTGCCCTCTGTTCAGGCACTTCCCTTTGGATTATTTTGCTACCCTTTAAACCTCTGATTACTAACACTTTGAAGGTCCTTGGAGATTTTATTTGACAGTTTTAGATGCACTTTAGTATTTTTGCCTTATTTTGCAATTGGACTCATAATTTGGCACTTTCACTTGGACACTTGTAATGTTTTGGCTCCAAAAGCCTTGTATTGCTTGTGTGATGGATATTATAGTGATTGATTCATGTTTTGGACTAATTATAGGTCTTCTTTACCAATGGGTGAATGTTTATATTGTATGTAGCATTCCCATTTGATGCCTTACTTTCATCCTTGTACATTGTGATTCCATATGGTGGTGTATGTACCTTCTTTGCACATTTCTCTTGGTTCCTTGCCATTTTCCTTTTGATATTCATTTGTGGATTAGGTTGTATGATTAGAATATTCCACCCTCTGTCCAATGATCTTGGTGTGTCATTTAAGGAAGTTTTAGGTCCCTCCTTTGGAGGTCTCTAAGGCATGCCTAAAGTGGCGAATCCTTGAGGACTTCCTTTGTATGTTTTATTTGATTTGCTCTTGTTGCATTTCCTTCTCCTATTTCTCTTACATTATTTCATACTTTAGCTTGAGGTTGAGATGAGCTTGTGGAGGCTCCTACCCCACACATATTTCCTCCCTCACTTGCATTGCATCCTTACATTCCATGTTTGCATTTCATGTATGCATTCTTATAATTGTTTTCTTCTTCTTCTTCTTTTGTCTTCCTTCCCTTAGGATTTCCATTCCTTCTTGTGCAAGTTGGAATGTGATAGACATTAGGGTCCTAACCATGCATGATAACATTAGGTAGTTCCCTCCTAACCTCAACCATAGGATGAACTTTGCATGACAACTTTAGGATTGGATTAGTTCCCCTTTAGTGCGTCCTTTCTCTTCTCATCTTCAAACATCTTTAAAACACCTAATAAAGATTAACGTGTGTTGTACGCTACGAGCCTTAAGCTACTTGAGAAAGGGTTGCTGGAGAGTTTATTTTCAACAGCTTGGATGTTTAGTATGGTACCCTTTGGGTGACATGCGACGCATTCACTCTCAGGTCATACTCTTTAGTGCGACACGAGTTACAAACAAAACTCAAAACACTTCTTCCGTAAAAGACTTCAAAAACAAACATCCAAATTCTTTTTGTTCTCTTGGACCTTTAATCCTTGGAAACCATTTTCATAAGGAGAGTTCTTTTAACTCCCAGTTCTACCGCAAATGGTAAACGCCTAAGTCTCCAAAGGTCGAGCTGCATACACCAAACTGCTGGAACTGTTTGTTAACCTTACTCGGATAAAAACAAAAAGACAAACCTGTGTCTCTCATTGTCCTGAACTACGTTTGCTCTGATCTTTCGTGCCGTGTGAAAGTACGTAGGCACGAGATGCGATATCTCGGCGAGCAACCTTCCCCCCTTTTCACCCGTAGTTAGGCGAACTACGTTGACTCTGATTTCTCGTTCCAGATGGGAATACGTAGGCATATAACTGTTGTGTTCTGCCGAGTCATTTTCTTTTCTTTTCAGACCAGACCTTTTAGGGTAGATAGATAAAACCAACCTGTCAGACAAACACAACAAGCGTGGATCCCATCGAGTATGATGGACGTGAGGGGTGCTAATACCTTCCCCTTACGTAACTGATTCCCGAATCCAGACATTGGTTGCGATGACCTTGTCTTATACCTTTTCGTTAGGTTTTTCCGATCGTTTCCTTTCCTGTTCTGTGGGATAAATAACAAAAGGTGGTGACTCTTCTGTTTTGCCGGCACCTTATTTTCGCGGTAGCGACAGATGGCGACTCTGCTGGGGACTTTATAGCTGCTGGGGACTTTTCCCATCCCCTACGCTGGGACCGTTTCCCATCCCCTACGCGAGTCAATTTGGGGATCCAATGTTCCCTACGAGAGTCAATCCGAGTGCTTGTTTGTTTATCTTTCGGGTTTGCATTTTTGCTTTTGTCTTTCGCTTTTTACTTCCCGCACTATATTATTACTGTTGTGTTGTGGGAGGGGTTTCACTTTGAGAGATAAGTCGGACCTGGGCTTGAGTATAAACTTAGACTTAGAAGTGGAGATTAGTGGTGAGCCTGTATGCTTTGCATGCACCAGCTAGCCATGAAATCCGCGCTCAGACGAGATTCTCTTTGATGACCTCTGGCCTGGCCCTTTGGGCTCGACTAGTTGTTGGATTTGAGGGTTGTCGACTCTGGGAACCGATCATTTGGGATCCAGCTAAGTGAGGTCGCTTCAAGAGATGATGATGCCACACCTTCTGGGTATCGTATCATCGCTCTTGAAAGTCTGTGACGCTGATGACCGCATAAGATGCCATACCTCGTCGGCGAATTAAGTCCATACCCGTGAGTGGGCTGGGGTTATGCAGGAAACTCTAGACTTCAGAAAACCCAGTTCTTCTTTATCAGTGTGAATTTGATCCAAGGGTTCCTATTGTGATTAGTTCTTACTAAGGTGAAGCGCTGATTATTCTCAAGCTACAGCACAACAAACTTCTGATTATTCTCAAGCTACATCATAATAAACTTCTGATTGTTCTCAAGCTACAACACAACAAACTTCTGATTGTTCTCAAGCTACATCAGCAAACTTCTGATTATTCTCAAGCTACAGCAGTAAGCTTGATCCCCTATTTTCATATGCATTCGCACTTTCATTTGTGCATTTCATTAACATGTACTTATGTTACATGTGTGCTTTCCCCCTCAGATTCTAGTGTTCTACCTTATTGCCTGACATGGAGCCTTTGAAGAAGACCGTTGCTTACAAGCTTCCTTCTCCCGACATCAGTTCTTTGTTGAAGTTAGTTGCTTTAGCTGATCAGAAGGTGAGGGCTGAGTTCAGAGAATCGTATGGGAAACTACTCAGTTTTGTACGCAAGCCATCTGTGTTTGAGTTGAACGGATTATATGCTCTGATGCAGTTTTATGACCCTCAGCTGAGGTGCTTTCTGTTTCCTGATTATGTCTTGGCGCCAACTTTGGAGGAATTCTCTGCTTTATTAGGAGTCCAGGTGTTAGAGCAGATGTCGTATGTTCATGATGAGGCTGAGCCTAATTTGGCTAAGCTTGCTGAAGTTGTTTGTCTGGATGCTTCTGAGTTCTCAGGGATTTGGTTAAGCTGAACGAAGTGTATGGGTTTCATTTATCTTTCTTGGTTGACAAGGCTGCGCAATATGCAAAGGACGGGTGTTGGATCGTATTCAGTGCTATTCTGGCTGTGTGCATTTATGGTATCATCTTATTTCCCAACCAGCCTGATTTTGTGGATTCAGATGCTTTCTTCATTCTCGCTTCAAAGAATCTGGTGCCTACACTATTAGGAGACGTTTATCATTCTATCCACTATAAGAATGAGAAGCGAAGGGGTAAGAACGTTTCCTGCTGTGTACCCATGTTGTACAAATGGTTCCATAGTCACCTTCCGAAGACATGACCATTTATTACTACTGCCAGTACTTTAGAGTGGTCTTCCAGGTTGATGGGTTTGTCTACGGAGAATATCGTATAGTTTGATTGGAATATGCTTGGAGCTGATATCGTATATAGTTGCATTGGCTTTCCGAATGTCCCGCTGATTGGTCGGAAAGGCTGTATCAACTATAACCCTTCCTTGCTTGTAAGGCAGTTTGGATACGCTCTGAAGAGTCCTCCTAATGAAGACGAGATACAGGAATCTCTGTATCTCACAGGCTTATTGGAAGCAGATACCCTACTCAGATTGGAGCATGCATGGGGTAACATCCACAGAAGAGGTAAAGCATTGCTTGGAAAGAGCAATAGTCGAGCCTATGATCCTTATTTGGTCTGGGTTCGTGAGAGGGCTAGGAAGTTTCTGATGCCATTTCCTGCAGTAGAGCCATTATACACTCCTGTGATTGAGGAACCTACTACCGTGTGTTGCACCCCAAAATTTGACCAACATTTCTTTACCTAGCTTGTGTCTCATTTCATTCACATTAGCATTATCATTTGCATTTCATTGACATGTATGTAGGAGATCAAGAGGTATGGCTACCAATCAAGAGATACAAAAGAGTTTGAAGCTAGCTAAGAAGGTTATTCAAGTGTTCAAGGGTTGATATCTTTGTCAGAGAAGTCAGAAGATTCTCAGAGAGAGTGGTTGAAACCATAGTTGTGTGCCTCCTAACTTGAGAGTTGTGGGAAGCTCCTCAGATGATTCTGAAGCCATGAAGTTAGACTTGAATCCTTGAGAGAGCTTATGAGATGTCTTGAAAGCCATCATGAGGCCTAGATAGGTCATGGTACAAGATTAAAGAAGACTCATCCATGAGTGGTGTAATTAGGGTTTGACTGGGTCAACCCTAGGTCAACTGATGATTTGGAGAGGGTTGAGACCTAATTCAAGGGCCATGTGATCATGGATTGATGCATTTAGATGTTATAAGGATGATTCCAAGGTCAACTCATCATGATTGAAGAGTTTGAGAAGTTTCAAGCTAGGGTTTCTAAGGTTTGACAGTGTAAAATCCCCTAGTTTGACCCCTAGCTTCAAGGCAGTTTAGCCCAAGATGTGATTGTCATCTCATCTTGCCCCCAACATGAATGTTGTAGAGCTTGTTCTTAGATTTAATTTGAGTATTAGAAGTCCTTGATAGGATTTGTAGAGCTCAAGTTATGACTTTGACAAGTTACAGGTCATCTGAGGTATGTGAATCTGGGGCCTTGAAAGTTACCCCACTTGCATCAAACTTTTGCCCTAGAAGGATGATTCCTATGAACTTTTGGTCAACATGAATGTTGTTCCTTATCTTCTTAGCTTTCTAGATAGTACTAGAAGTCCTTGATAGGATCTGTGGAACTCAAGATATGGCTTTGACAAGTCAAGGGCATTTTGGTCATTTGGAGATTACAGGTCATTTCAAGCATAAGGTCATAACTCCTATTTCCAAGCTTCAAATGGAAAAATATTCAACATCAAACTTGTTCAAAATGATGTTTTAAGGCTAGTAGGGAGGTCATGAGATGTTGAAAAGGCTTGTAGCTCAAAGTTGCAAAAATGACCTAAAATAAGGGCATAAGTTAAATAAGTCAAAGTTGGAAATTGATATTTTCAACCTACACATCCAAACTATGGCATGTAATATATCATTTTGACTCTAGAAAACATTTTAAAGACAATGGTTTAGCCACATTTTTTATTTGAGGTCTAAATCATGGGCTTGCTTTGAAAAACACTTGCTTGCATATTAAGTAACATATGCATAACCTAAAATTAAGGCATGAACAAGGAACTTGGCAAGCTAAACACCTCTAATATCTCACTAGGGGAGAAATTAAGAGTGAATGGGATGAATTCCAACCTGTTTGCAAGGGTTGAGCATGGTATGATAAGTGATTCAAAATCTCATGACATGAGATGTGTAAAATCTCATTGGAAGGATCTAGAGGGTTCTAGATCATCCAAACTTCATCTATATATTGAGTAGGATGCATCCATGGCAGAGGTTGGTGATCTTTGAAGGTTTGAGCATAGTTGGAGATTTAGTTTTCATAGCTTGCAAGTACAATCGGTTTCATCAAATTCCTCAGTTTCCTTCCATTTTCTTGATTGATTCTTCTTCCATGAGCATCAAGGATCGATTCCAGATCATTTCCAAGAATAATTAGTGGCTAGATCGTGTGGGAACAAGTGATTTTCAGCACCTGCAACTCTTCATCGTGTTTCAAGATTGAAGCACTTTCCATTGAATCTTTTGCATACAGAAGCAAGGAGGAGGTTCAGTGATCGTGTCTAGAAGATTTGAGAGCTTGAATTGGAGATTTCGTGCATTTGTTATTCAAGAATTTCCAGGTTTGTAACCTTCTTCCTATAGCTCGATTTAGGTAGAATTAGGTTGAATTAGGGTGCTAGATTAGTTGTAGAATGGCCTAGGATGGATTTCAGATGGTTAATTGTTGAATTAGAAACAAAATAAGAAGATCACCATTTTCGGTTGAGATTGGGAGATGATGATTCTTGGGGTTTCAGAAGAAACTAATGGTATGGTTGAGTTCGTGGCAAGATTTGGAGTGTGTTTCATGTTTTGACCTCTTGGATTGGAGGCCTCTAGCAAGAACTAGGGTTGAAGGGGACGATCGGAGCTCCACCGGCGGTGGCCGGAGCTGGGCGCGAAGCTCAGAGCTTTGAAATGGAGAAGATGAAGTTCTCACCATTGGATGTTGTTTTGACCATTGACTGGGAGAAGCTCCAAGGGCCACGTTTTAATTCTGATTTGTGAAGGGTTTCTGAATGAAACGATGCGTTTCACTTATTCAATGTTTTGGGCTTAGTGATCTGAGTGTTATCCACACCCCCCAGCAAGCCCAACCCATGTTTTGAACTGAAAATATTTGCTTTTTGCACCGTGCGCTTCATTATTTTTGTTTGATTTTCATTAAATTTCCATTAAATTCATGATTCTTGAAAAATTCATAACTAATTGAATATTAATCCAATCAAACCCATTCTTTTTGCATATTACTCATGATTGAGTCTATTATTATTTAGAGAAAAAATATTTTCATTTCATATAATTTATGATTTAATTGTAATTTTGTATTTTAATTGATATTAAAATGTTTATGTTTGATGCTTAATTTTGTAGAATTTTGTGTGATCTCATAGTGATGATTCTTGGCCTAATTTTTTGTGTGTGATTAGGTTAGAAATGTATGATCCCATAGTAATTTTCTCACATTTTTGTGATGAAAATAGGTATGCCTTCTAGATTGATATTTAGATGCTTCCTTTTTAGGGTTTTAGGTTGATACCTTGTAGTATAGAATTTAGTTCTAGGTCTAATTTGATGATTTGATCTTTGAAACTAATGTGATAGAGTCATGATTGACCTAGGGTCCCATAGTAATTTTTGTAAGATTTTTCAATTGATTTTAGCATTTTAGTTAGGACTAACTTTAGTACTAGGTTTTAGGTGATCCTAACTTACTAATTCAACTAGTTTAACTTCCCTAGTTCCCTTAGATTAGGGTTTGTGCTTGGTTTGCCTTGGGTTGAGGTTGAAGACAAGTTGAAGACAAGAAGAGGATGCTTGAAGTTGCTTGAAGGTGCTTGGAGCTTTGGATTTGTTTGTGCCTGAAGGTGTCTGGTGAAGATTAGGAGATAGGACATAGGGAGAGCCTTGTAGTTAGAATGATTTCTTTCACAAACATGGAAAGCATCTTGTGCTTCCATTCCTCCTAATGACTAAAAGTCCTTCTCAGATATTCACATCCCTCCTTTGGAAGGATAAGCGGCTTTATCTGGGAAGTAGAACTTTGAGGGAACCAGCCTCTCATGATGATGAACCCTTACAGGCCTCCTTTGGTTGTCAGTAAGTTGTTTATCATTTCCACTCATTCTGTTAAATCAATTGTCTTTTGGTTTGAGTATCTTGAAGGATGTTAGAAGATGAGGACTTCGCTGAAGAGTGTGGAAGATGATGATTCCTTGAGCATTGCCATTGCAGCTGAGGCTTGAAGAGCAAGAAAAGCAAGTTGATACTTGAAGACCCATAAAGATTGAATGAAGAGCTGAGGCTTAAAGACTGAAGGATGAAGTTGACACTTCTAAGTGATTGAAGATTACCCTGAGAAGCTGAGGTTTGTAGATGAAGAGAACCAAGTTGATACTAGCAAAGAAGAGAGAGCTGAAGCTTGAAGACTAAGTTGATACTTATGAAGAGGATTTAATTGAGACTGAGTGTGGAGCTGAGGCTTGAGGAATAAAGGATGAGTTGATACTTGCACTGATGCATTGAGAGCCTGAAGGAATCAAGTTGATACTTGTAGTTAGAAGCAAAGCCTGAGGGTGGAATTGACTGGAGAGCTGAAGCTTAAAGAAGGAGGATAAGTTGAACTTATGGTGATGGGTTGAAACCTGGAAAAGCAAGTTGATACTTGCCAGTGGAGCTGGTAGCCTTGAAGGGTGGTTGAAGTCTGAAGACTGGGTTGATGTTAGAAGAGCTGAAGCTTGGATTTACAGGGGGAGTTGTTGATCTTCTTTCTTGTCTGTTTCCTTTTCTGTGCTGATGTGCCTTGTTTGACTTGCTTGATGCATTAGAATAAGTTCATATCTAGACTGACTTTAATCTAGGAGCATGATTGCACTAGAGGTTGAGTTGCTCCCTCTACTTGTATTTTTACTGTATGGCTTTGCTTACGGGTATTCGGTAGAGCCCAGCTCCCTTGCCCATGTGGTTTATTTTTGCTTGGTAGCATTCTATTTTCTTCTGTATGATTACAGCCTCTTATATTCTGCTTGATAGCATGTTGTTTTACTTTTCTGTATGATTACTGTTATTCATATCTGGCTTGAGGTTGAGATGAGCTTGTGGAGGCTGCTGCCCCACACACATTTCCTCCCTCACTTGCATTACATGCATTTTACAGTCGTTTGTTGTTTATTGTTTAAGTTGATGCTTTATCTGTTTCTGTTTATCATTGACATGATCCCCTAGGACTCTCACTTCCTTTGATAAGGAAGTGATGATAGAACTTTAGGTTGAAACCTATGCATGATAACTTCTAGGAGTTCCCTGTTTCAAAATTCAACTATAGGATGAATCCTTGGCATGACAACAGTAGGACTTGATAGTCTCCCCGTAGTTGAGCCTGTTCTCTTCTCATCTCAAAACAGCTTAAGATACAGTAATCATGAATGATTTCTTTCGTACGTTACGAGCCTTAAGCTATCTGAGAAAGGATTGTTGGAGAGCTCCTTTTCAACAGTCTGGATGTTTAGTATGGCACCCTTTGGGTGACATGCAACGCATTCACTCTCAGGTCATAGTCTTTAGTGCGATTGAAATTGCAAACACAATAAAAACACTTCTTTCGTAAAAGACAGAAAACAAACTTCAAACTCTTTTGCCCCGTGGACCCATAAGTCAAAGGAAGCTTTTCTGAAGAAAAGAGTATCATTAAACTTCAGCGCCACTGCAAGCAGGCTTTGTCCCTAACTGCTGGAACTGCTGTTTAACCCTACTCGATAAAACAGATGAATCTGAATTCCCGTAATCCGTATTATCCCGAACTACGTAAGCTCTGATCTCTCATACCCGTTGAGAGTACGTAGGCACAATACTGATGTATTGGCGAGCTACCTGATCACGACTTTCTATGTCTAATACAACTAACTGCAAGTGCACAGTCTATCGCGTAGTAATAATAGATATCGATCCCACAGGGACTCGTAATCAAACTAGTGTTCTCGGGAGTTACTATGTTTAGCTAGGTAGAATATGTTTAAGGGAATAAGATTGTCACTAAAAAGGGAACTAAGATTTCTGAATACGTGGTCTCTTCATTTTCAAGTTCTCTTATGCATTCGTCAATTTCGTCTACTAAATAGCAGGTATCGTCTATTGCTGGTGCTTGTAAGAACTTGGTGAGAATGAACTCTATCTTTTCTTCTCCTACTTCGAATGTTAGTCTTCCTTTCTTCACGTCTATAATACCTCCGGCTGTAGCTAGGAACGGTCTTCCTAGGATAATTGGGGTTACAGTGTCCTCCTTGATGTCCATGATTATGAAGTCGGTTGGAATGTAGAATTGTCCTATGCGTACTGGAACGTTTTCCAGTATTCCGATGGGGTATTTTACTGATCTGTCAGCTAATTGTACGGACATTTTGGTTGGCCTGAGGTCTCCCATATTCAGATTTTTGCATATAAATAAGGGCATAACACTGATACTGGCTCCTAAATCGCATAGAGCTTTGTCTATTACGAACTTTCCTATGACGCAGGGTATGGAGAAACTACCTGGGTCTTTTAATTTAGGAGGCATGCGGTTCTGAATAATAGCGCTACACTCTGCAGTAAGTGTAACTGTTTCATTATCCTCGATCTTTCTCTTATTTGACAGGATCTCTTTGAGAAATTTAGCGTATGACGGCATTTGAGTTATCGCTTTTGTAAAAGGAATAGTAATATTCAACTGTTTAAGGAGCTCTACAAATTTCTTAAACTGTCCTGAAGTTTTAGAGTTTATTAGTCTTTGCGGATAAGGAATAGGTGGTTTATATGGCGCTGGAGGTGCTTGAGTTTTTTCACTTGCGGTATCCTCCTTCTCGTTGTTCTCCTTCTTCTCTAACTCAGATTCCTTTTCTGCTTGTTCAGTTGGTTTCTGTTGCATGACTGAGTTTTCGGTCCTCGGATCGATCGGTTCATCCAATTCTTTTCCACTTCTTAGTATCACAGCATTTGCTTGGCCTTTGGGATTCTGTTTGGGTTGTCCAGGAAATGTGCCAGCAGGTGCGGCAACAGATGCTTGTCGTTGAGCCACTTGTGATATCTGAGTTTCTAACATTTTGTTGTGGGTGGCTAAAGCGTCTACTTTTCCTGTCAACTGTTTAATTTGCTTGCTAGTGTGTATGTTTTGATTTAGGAACTCTTTGTTTGTCTGAGCTTGAGTAGCTATGAACTTTTCCATCATCAATTCGAGGTTTGATTTCCTAGGTGCATTCTGAGCAGCTGGTTTTTGATATCCTTGCGGAGCAGTAGGCATTTGCAATGCATTTTCGCTTTTGTAAGAAAAGTTTGGATGATTTCGCCAACCTGGGTTGTAGGTGTTTGCGTAGGGATTTCCTTGAGCATAATTTACCTGGTCTGGCGGGATTCCGGCTAGCAATGGGCATTCGGGTGCATTATGAGTGGTGCTTCCGCATAACTCACAATTTGGAGTTACTGCAGCGACAGTTGCAGTGGGGTTAACGGTCAGACTATCAATCTTCTGTGCTAGAGCATCTACTTTAGCATTGAACTTTTCAAGGCTGCTGATTTCGTACATCCCACCTTTCGCTATGGTTTTCTCAGTTGGAGTGCGTTCACCTCCCCATTGGCAATGGTTTTGTGACATGTTTTCTATTAATTGATAGGCTTCATCGTATGGCTTATCCATAAGTGCACCGCCCGCGGCAGCGTCTATTGTCAATCTAGTATTGTATAGAAGCCCATTATAGAAGGTATGGATTGTCACCCAGTCTTCTAGACCGTGGTGAGGACATGTTCTCATCATATCTTTGAATCGTTCCCATGCTTCGTAGAGAGATTCAGTATCTTTCTGTCGAAATCTGTTGATTTGAGCTCTAAGCATAGCAGTTTTGCTTGGCGGAAAATATCTCGCTAAGAAGACGTTCTTCAATTTCTCCCACGTCGTAACGGAGTTGGATGGTAACGATTGTAACCATGTCCACGCTCTGTCTCTAAGAGAGAATGGGAAAAGACGAAGTCTTATCGCGTCTGGAGTTACTCCATTTGCTTTCACTGTGTCTGCGTATTGTACAAACTTCGTTAGATGTTCGTTCGGATCCTCAGTTGCATTTCCTGAGAATTGGTTTTGTTGTACAGCCGACAACAATGATGGTTTCAGCTCAAAATCATTTCGGGTAATAGCTGGGTAACAATGCTACTTCTAGGCTCCATCTGAGATGGTGTAGCGTATGCCTTCAGCGGTTTGTTCGGAGGTCCTTCAGCCATCTCTGGTTCTTCTTCTTCTGATTTGGGAATGGGAGTGAGAGGTTCGGGAGTGTTATGTTTGAGTTGGTACTCAATGATTCTACTTCTTAAATGTAAGAAGCGTTCTAGTTCTGCGACTGAAGGTTTTACGATATCGCTTTGCGGGCGGTTTCTTGGCATACAATCGACAGAACTAGTAAAGGAAAAATGAAAATTGTTAACCTAGTTTATACGGCGTAACAGAAGGTTACACTATTGACTAAACGGGTCCCCGGCAACGGCGCCAAAAACTTGATCGCGACTTTCTATGTCTAATACAACTAACTGCAAGTGCACAGTCTATCGCGTAGTAATAATAGATATCGATCCCACAGGGACTCGTAATCAAACTAGTGTTCTCGGGAGTTACTATGTTTAGCTAGGTAGAATATGTTTAAGGGAATAAGATTGTCACTAAAAAGGGAACTAAGATTTCTATTTAGATTATAATTAATTGAATCGATACGTAGTAATTGTGTTCTTCAGGGATTTGATAAATTACTGGTGTATGAAATAATTTTCAAAGTTTATTTAAGCAGAAAATGGAGATTTGAAGACTCTCGTCTCACGATGGTTATTGACGCTAATCATAATCCTAAGGGCCAAACGTACACTTTCGTATCCCGTTCGGGGTTAATATTATTTTTTGGAAATCTCTAAGTTCTAATTCATTTTAAAGTGCTTTCGCTGTTATTAAAACAAATGCCTAGTGTTTACTATCTGACCTTACCGCAGCTTTCGCTTGTTGGTTCGTATCTTAATTAATTTCCCACTTTTGTGGCAAAACTACTTTTAAATAAGTTCTCGCTTTCGCGACGAAGTTTATTCCGTGAATCAATTTTAAACACTCAGACCATAGATTACTTTTGTGAAAAGAAAGTTTTCAACCAAGTGTTATCAAATCCCATTCGAATTATTACTACATATCGATTACCTAAGTTTAGCTAGACATGGAATTGGGAAAAACAAAGTATAAATAGGAATAATAAATAATAATTTGCATTATAATAAAACAGAAGTCGATCAAAATGAAAACCTGTAAATATGCCAATTGGCCTTTGGGCAGATCCTCCACAGATGTTGGCAGGATTCTGGTCTTTAGTGCCAATTTGATCGTACAGTATAATAGAAATTACAGAAGAGCGGAAATGGGAATAAGGAAATGTAAAGGGAAATGAATACAAATAAAACTGGAAAGTAATTGCTTTGGAAAGTAAATTTGGCAGCACTTCGTGGTATGAATGCAACACCCTTTCTGAAGTCCCCTGCTTCCCTTTTTATAGAAGTGGAATCCCAACGGTTATCTCTGAAGATGATGGACCTTGAGGCAGATAATTTAGGGAGTAGTGGTCCACTCTGTGGGAATTGGAACTGCTCTTTTGACGTGTAAGCTGAGTGGGGCGTTTTTGCCTGCATGACGGTCGTCACAAGGTGTGACGGTCGTCACCCGTGTGACGGTCGTCATGAAGCTGTGACGGTCGTCACATCAGCAAAAACTGATTGCTGCGCTTTTCATTGTATTTTCACTCCTTTTTCATCCATATTTCATCTGAGATTGCTTCTTTTCTTCATGTTGCCTTGTTTAGACGTGATCGTTGAATACCTGCAAAAACATCAGACAAATACACGGAAATAACCCGAAATCGGATCGAAAACGGTTAGACTTTAGTTGAATTATGCATGAAAATATCTATATGATTTCGTGTTATCAAACTCCCCTAAGCTTGAATCTTTGCTTGTCCTCAAGTAAAACATGGAAAAGTCGGCAAGCACGAGGCAACTTCTTCGTTCGCAGAGTTTGGAAAAACCGGGATTCTTGGTAGGAACAAGACGAGTATCATGACGACACTGGACTACAAGTCTTCGGAGGTCTCCTTTTTATGCAAATCGGTCTCAGTCATGCTACTGTAGCTTGGTGTCAAGGCTCTCGCGGCAAGTTCACCCTGTTTGTTCTAGCGCAATCACATTAAGCCCGTTGTCCGTACACTTTCATGGCAAGTCGACCTGTTGGTGAATATGATCTCATTTTTGTTTTTGATCTTCTTCATTGATCATAAGTTGATGTCATTGATTTTTCAATGAGTTTTTCGTGCCGTTGGGCTAAATGCTCGGGTGAGGAGCACCTAACTTAGAAGGAAACGTATCTTATATTCTTGGGCTTTTTAGCTCTCTTTTCATGATTTTTCATCTTTTTGGAGATCATACACTTATTTGCATCGGTCGCTCGCTTAGAAGAGTTTTAGGATGGTGCTGACTGCTAGTATAAACTACTTGGGGTTGAGTTTGCGCAGACACTTGAGACTTTGGTACACGTAGGTGGTGAAACCGACTCGCATAAACTAGAGATCTAAGGTGTCTAAATGATACTGGTTTTGTTAGAACTGTCGTTTCCTCGGAGTTTCAAAACTTGTTTTGAACTCAGGTGCATTCTCGTGATGCTTTTGCTTTTGAGGAACAAATGAAAGTTTTTGTTTACGTTGAATAATGTGGGGATTGTTTGCGTAACGTGAAAAATATATAGACGAGCTTTATTTGCTAGAAATAGAAAGTGTAAAAATAGAAATTACGAGAATTCAAAGTGTAGTGAAATGGAAATAAAGGAAAGAAAGGGAAATTCAGAGTACAGTGGAATGGAAATAAGGCTCCGCTCCCACACTATCTCGATCAGTGTCCTCACTGATCCTTGAAGCATGCGGGAGGGAGATACAACTGAAAATGAAAATACAAATAAATAAAATATAGTAAACAATGAAGGAAAAAATGAAAATCTAGTCACGACCTCTGTCACGTTCGCGCTGGCGTCCTCTGGCTCTAGCAAGGGCTACTCTGTCCTCATAGCTCATGGCTCCGGTGTGGTAGACGGTGTCCCGGAGTCCTTCGACCTGCAGGGTCAGATTCGCTAGGCTCTCAGTGATCGTAGCTTGGCCGGTGTGAAGTTGTTGCATTTGAGTCCGGTGCCAAGCTTCGAACTGGTCAGCTCGCTGATTCTGCTGCTGCAGCATCGTGAGTATCTGTGCCTGCTAGTCTAGGGAGCGATGGAGGTCCTCTTTGGTGTAGTCTGGCACAGGATGATGACGGCGGCGGCGAGAAGATGTACCTACGGGAAGAGGAGGCTGCGATGCCTCTGGCTGCTCGGACCTGTCCAACTCAGCTTGGATTTCATCGTCGGAAACATGAGTGGGATCCTGAGTAGGAACAGCGGCAGCAGGAGGGGCAGTGAGGTCGAACAACCAGTTGGTATGGTCCTCTGGATGGATGCGGGTGCGGGACGGAAGGATGATGCTTCGGACAGTCTTGCCACGCACGACCGGATGGTATTTGCCGTCAGCTCGAGAGCGGATGAGATGAGAGGCTCTGCAGTGGTCAGTGTCAAGGAACACCGAGGGGATGGAATGGAGGTGCTGGAGGCGATCGCCGAGGTTCAGCCCAAGTGCAATAGCCGTGACACTCCTGCCAAAGTAGAATGGCTTCGAGCCACGGTTGCAGTTGACCTGAATGTGAGCCAGCAGAAACGGGGCAGCGTTGACAGGTTCATTGTTGAAGACGCAATGAAGAAAGAAGAGCTCCTTGGAGTTCACTTTGTGGTTCCTGTCTCTGGCGAAGATAGTGTTACTCAACGCTCTATGAAAGTACCTGATGGTTGGGTTATGGATGTGAGTGGCGTGCAGGGAGTCCCAACCATCGGCATTGAGGCCGGTCAACTGATACCACAACGCGAAGGCTTCGTGCTGGAACTGATCAGTGATGCGGCGATGAGCGTTGTCACCGCGAGGTAGCTGTAGGATGCCGGCAATCTGGTTTTGGTGCATCGGATAGTTGGCGCCAAACATCCGGAAGCAAGCGGCACCTGAATGCTGGTTAAGTTCGCCGCTGCCTGTGACGTAAGTGAACGAACTCAAGAACTCCAGAGTGAGTTGTTCGTAGGTTGGCTGTGGGTTGGTACAGAGGTTCCAGATGCCTGCTCTTTGAAGCATCCAGGTTACACCTTCAAGGAGTCCGAGCTCCGTAAGCGATGGAAGGTGCGGGTAGTGAGTCGGCTGGAGTGACCTCTGATGAAATGCAATGTAGTGTGATCGTTGTCTTTCGCCTAACTCGCCCTCAGGGAAGGTAATGTTGCTGACATCTGGGGTTTCTGCATTCCTTGCCATTGTTGGAAGATGGAGAGGTTTATGAGGTTTTGGGGTTTTTCTGCAGAGAGGGAAAATGACAGAACGATGGTTTGGAGTTCGAATTTGGAGTTGAAGTTTATAGTTCAATGTGGGGAGGACGAAAATTCGTAGTGGGGTAGGAGTTAGGATGTTTGAAAGTGATAATGGGGGGAGTGGAAGGGAACACGAACCCTGTTTTATCAGATAGCAGTTCTGGACTGCGTGACGGTCGTCACATAGGTGTGACGGTCGTCACCCGCGTGACGCTCGTCATGTGGCTGTGACGGTCGTCACAGCAGCAAAATCTGCAGAACGCAGAATTTTGCTCTGGGGGCGTACTCGTAGTGACTTTAAGGCTTAGTATTGATACGGTGATGTAATATAACAGCCAACAAACAACAAATAATGCGAAAACAGAGTAATTGAATAAAAACTAGAATTGAAATAACATAAAATTGAAACAATTGTATGTAGTACATAATGAAAACGAACAATGCGAAAAATCCAAATGATTAAATGAAACTAAACTATACTAGACTAAACTGAAACTACTGCTACGAGCTAATGACTAATCTTTTCGTGCCTTCAAATCATCGAATTTCTGTGAATAGTAGTCGAGTTGGTCGCAGACTAGATCCATGAAGCCTACCAGTTCGCCGTGCATGCTTGCGATATCAGCTTTTACATTAGTCAGAGCTTTATCAACATCGTCCAATCTGAGTAACACGGCATCCATTTTGTCGGTGGTCTCCTCAGGGATAGGCTCAGGATAAGTATTGTAGTGTGGAGGAGTCATAGGGTCTACTTCAGTTTCAGAGGCAGCGTCCTCATAGTACATATAGTCGTGTGCCTCAGAGATGTGGTCACTGTCATACATATAGTTCTGTGGTGTTAACTGTGGTGAAGGAGGTCCCATAGGCTCATCCAATTCGTAGAGCCAGTTATCCTTGTTGTGGATGCTTGTCATCAGATGATCAGGCAGTGTGAATAGCTGTACTGGTTTTTCGTTAATAAGGTACTCATACGGTCTAGGTCCCATAGTCCATAAGATGCGCCTGTTAAAGCAGAATTGTATGTTCATGGGTCTGATGGTACCAAAACGAGTGCTGGCATTTAAATGGAATCTAAGGCCAAGCTCGTGGGCAATCATTGTTACTAGGCCTCCTATAAGAATAGGTGTCTGAGGTTCCAGCGTGAGGCGTTTGAAAGATCTCATCATGAAAGGCACTGCATTTACTGTCCGTCCCTGAGAAGCACAGAACATGATGAATAACTCCTCCTTAGACACTGTAGTAATATTTTCTTATTTTCCAAACAAGGTGTGAGCTAGTATCTTATGGAAGTATCTGAAGGCTGGGTTATGAATGTCATCATTGTACATTTTGTCTGGTTCAGGGTGATAGTCACTTGTGATTCTACCCCAGAAGTGATCGAGTTGCAAATCAATATCGTCATCTTCTGCACTGATGAACACATGCGGTCCGCTAGGGAATCCTAGGAGGTTAGCTAGTGACATCCGGCTATGGGTTTGGTCCATTCCAAACAATCGGAAGGTAATCAACTCTGTGCTGGATCCAAAACCATAGTTGGGTGTGTATCTGAAAGAACTAAGGAATTCGTAGGTGAGATCCTTGTAGGTAGCGAAACGTGTTTTCAGAGCAGTGTTCTCCCAACCCAGTTGATTGAACAGGTATTGAATGCTATCTGTGATCCCTAGTTTATCCATAGTAGCCTTATCATGATACAGCGTTAAGACGAATTCTCTTTCGGTCAGTGCTGCGAATCTTGCCTTTTGAGCGAGTCCTCTGAAGTGAACCTTTGTGAAGTCGTACTCGGCCATATTCGCAGGTAATTCGGAGAAAACAGAAGGAATGTTTTGAAGAGTTTAAAAATCCTGAAAAGTTTGAAACAAGAAATTGAAGTCAGGATTTTTAGAAACGAAAAGCGGTAGAAACAAAAGACAAAAGAGAGAAAATAAAATAAAAATAAAAGTACGAAAATGAACGAAAGTAGAAAGTAGTAGTAATTTTAGAATTTTTGTTGGATTTTTCAAAGTAAAATTTTAAAGAAAAATGAAATGCAATAACGAGGGAAAATTTGGGTTGCCTCCCAGTAAGCGCTGTTTTTAACGTCTAAAGCCTGACGATAGCTTGGTGAGAAGCTATTCGGGTGTCTGAGTCGGAAGCTCGAGCAATGTTATATTGCTTACTTGAGGACTGTTGTCGTTCTTATTGTAATGTTTTAGACGTTGCCCGTTTACGATAAATGGTGCATTCGTCTTATCGGTAATTTCGACAGCTCCACTCTGAAGTACTTTAGTCACTTCATAGGGTCCAGACCACCTAGATTTTAGTTTTCATGGGAAGAGTTTTAATCGTGAATTAAAGAGCAATACGATGTCTCCCACACTGAATTGTTTCCTGATTGAACGTTTATCATGCCACTTTTTAGTTCGTGCTTTGTAGATACGGGCATTTTCGTAAGCGTCTAATCGAAGTTCTTCCAACTCGTGTAAGTTCAAGATTCGCTTTTCTCCTGCCTCGGTGTAGTTGAAGTTGAGTGTCTTAATGGCCCAAAAGGCCTTATGCTCTAACTCTACAGGGAGATGGCAGGATTTACCGTAAACTAATTTATAGAGGGTAGTACCTATTGGTGTCTTAAATGCGGTCCTATAAGCCCATAAAGCTTCTTGTAGCTTCGACGACCAATCTTTCCTTGAGGTAGCGACAGTCTTTTCCAAGATCTGTTTTATTTCTCTGTTTGAGACCTCTACTTGTCCGCTAGTTTGCGGATGATAGGGTGTAGCTACTCGGTGCCGGACTCCATATCTAGAGAGATGTTTATCGAATATTCGTGATATGAAGTGAGATCCTCCGTCACTAATGACGAGTCTGGGTACACCGAATCTAGGAAAGATTGTGTTTTTGAAGAGTTTGATTACTACTCGTGCGTCGTTTGTTGGAGCAGCTATGGCTTCTATCCATTTGGACACGTAATCGACAGCGACGAGTATGTAGTTATTTCCGAAAGAAGGTGGGAAAGGTCCCATGAAATCTATTCCCCAGACGTCGAAGATTTCTACCTCTAAGATTCCTTTCTGAGGCATTTCATCGCGTCGCGAGATGTTGCCAGTTCGTTGGCATCTATCGCACTTTTGCACAGCGATGTGAACGTCTTTCCAGAGATTAGGCCAGAATAGACCGGCTTGGAGAATCTTAGCGCACGTCTTGGACGTACTAGCATGACCACCATATGGTGCTGAGTGGCATTGGGAAATAATATTTTCTATTTCTTCCTCTGGGACACAGCGACAATATATGTTGTCGGCCCCTCTCTTGAAGAGTAGGGGTTCGTCCCAATAATAGTGTTTCAGATCGTGGAAGAATTTCTTCTTTTGCTGATAGGTAAGATCTGGTGGAAGCACGCCCGCAGCGAGGTAATTAACTATGTCAGCATACCAAGGTAATGTGACTTGGGCATAGACGGCTTCTACGGCTTTTTCGAATTCTGGATCTTCCGAGATTGAGTTGGGTATGTCACTTTCTAATTTGGCTATCAGACGTTCGTACGGGAAATCGTCATTTATCGGTACTGGTTCATGTCTGATGCCCTCTATTCGGGATAAATGATCCGCAACAACGTTCTCGGTTCCTTTCTTATCTTTGATTTCTAAGTCAAACTCTTGTAATAACAAGATCCATCTCAATAATCTTGGTTTGGCATCCTTTTTTCTTATTAGGTACCTTATGGCAGCGTGGTCTGTGTATATTATAATTTTTGCTCCTACTAAGTAAGAACGGAATTTGTCAAGCGCAAATATAACCGCTAGAAGTTCCTTTTCTGTGGTAGCGTAGTTCATTTGGACAGGATCTAAGGTTCTACTGGCGTAGTAGATGGCATGGAGTTTCTTGTCCTTCCTTTGTCCTAGAACTGCGCCTACAGCGTAATCACTCGCGTCGCATATGATTTCAAACGGTAGTCTCCAATCGGGCGGTTGCATGATTGGTGCGGTGATAAGGGCTGATTTCAATGTTTCGAATGCTTTTAAACAGTCGTCGTCGAAGACGAACTCAACATCTTTCATTAACAAGCCGGTCAAAGGTTTTGTGATTTTCGAGAAATCGTTTATAAATCTTCTGTAGAAACCGGCATGTCCTAGAAAACTCCGTATTTCTCGTACGGATTTTGGAGGTTGGAGATCTTTTATAATCTCTATTTTAGCTTTGTCTACCTCAATCCCTCTATCTGATATGACATGTCCTAGAACTATTCCTTGTCGGACCATAAAATGGCATTTCTCCCAATTTAGGACGAGGTTTACTTTTACGCAACGTTCTAGTACCATTTCTAAGTTTTGTAAGCATCCTTCGAAACTTTGTCCACATACCGAGAAATCGTCCATAAACACTTTCATAATGTCGTCTATGAAATCTGCAAAGATTGCCATCATGCACCTTTGGAAGGTTGCTGGAGCGTTACAGAGTCCGAACGACATTCGGCGGTAAGCAAAAGTACCGTAAGGACAGGTGAATGTAGTCTTTTCTTGGTCATCAGGATGGATGGGAATTTGGAAGAATCCTGAGTAACCATCTAGATAGCAGAAATATGAATGTTTGGCTAGTCTTTCCAACATTTGGTCTATGAAGGGTAACGGGAAGTGATCTTTGCGCGTAGCCTTGTTAAGCTTCCTATAATCAATACACATCCTGCTTCCAGTCACGACTCTTTTTGTTATCGATTCGTGATCACACTAAAATTCACCGTATTTCTGACTCCGATTTCGCATGCATTCTTAGCTTTTATTGTTGTTTTGCTTTGTTATTGCTTTGTTTTCTTATGTTTTCAGGTTTTTATAATAATCGGAGCTTGAATCGGGAAAAGGAGCGAAAAAGGAGTGAAAACGGACGAAAACCTAGAAATTCAGCATTTTGCACTTACGGCACCCACTGTGGCGGGCGCCATGGGGTTAGCCATGACGTGGCCACGTCTCAAGACCACTCCTCAACCTCCAAGACCCACGATCCCCACTACATCATCCCCTGTAGGGACCGTGGCGGGCGCCATAGGCCTGTGGCGGGCGCCACAAGGCTAAAATCCACAACCTCCACTTTTTAGTGGAGGGGCGTCCCGGTCATTTCGCGCTTTCAGTTTCTCCTATAAATAGGACCTTAGATTCTCGTTTTTCTTCATCCAAAATTAGAATTCTCTAGGCATATATCAGTTATAAAGCAGTTGCCATTCCACATCGGGGTGCCTCTGCAATCGAGTGATCGAGTCTGTAATCTGTCTGTGGTTCGAGTTTTGGAGCACTCTGGAGGAAGTTAATCCTGCCGCCATTTTAATTCCAGTTCGTATTTTATTTTTCCGCATTGCTTTACTTTTATTTATTTTCTCGCACTTTACTTTGTTTACTTCCCGCACTCGCACATTTACGTTGTTTATTTCCCGCACTCGCACATTTACGTTGTTTATTTCCCGCACTCGCACATTTACGTTGTTTACTTCCCGCACTCGCTTTAAATTACTCATATGAAAAACTATAAAAAGAATATTTACTTTATCATGTCTAACTAATCCCATAAAGGTTAGAATGTAAGGATCGTAATTAAACCAGTAATCAGTATAATTGTTCGTGGAAACACCCAAGGGCTATTTTATCTTTCAATTCAAGTAATTGTTTTTAACTATTTCAAAAACAGCCAAAAGCGCTTTGTATAGTTCATTAGGAGTTTTTAGATTAAAAAGAAAAGAGATTTTAAAACGATTTTCGGACGCGTTATGAGATTTAGAGTCTGGTTCATAAGAACCTCTTTTTGCTAAGAAGCCCAGGTTAAAATACTTTTCAACTTTGTTAAGAAACTATATTTCTTAAAAATAGGTTTACTACTCTAACGCAGTACGCACCTTTTTATCCGTGACAATAGGAGGGGTTGATTAGAGAGTACAACTCGGTTCTGAATACGCGAAAGCGACAGTTCCTGTTAAATTAGTTCTTTTCAAAGGAGAAAACATTGCCCATAAGTAGTTCCATTAACAAGTACTGGATTATCATTGATTACGTGAATTACATTCGAGCCTGTCTTTTATTTATTATTTAAAATTATAATTTTATTTACCATTGCACCCTTACTAAAACCCTTAAAAATAGTTGCCTTAGATAAACACCATAACAACAGGTACGATAGATTGACACTTGGTCTCTGTGGATTCGATAATCTTTTATATTACTTTGACGTGATTCGTACACTTGCGAAAAACACGCATCAAGTTTTTGGCGCCGTTGCCGGGGACCAATATCGTCAAATTTCATTACCCTGTAGTTATACCATTTAGACTAAGGTTGTTACCCACTGGTCAATGCGAAAGACTCGCAGTGCCGGAAGTTTAGTAGACCCTCTAGCTGAACCTGAACGTTACGCTCGCGCACGTTTATTTTTCCATAGGAATAGGAGAGCTATGGCCGAAGATCAAAACCGAAGACCTCTTAAGGACTTCGCCCAACCATCAAACGAGGAACCTAGTTCCAGTATAGTAAACCCCGCTATCCCAGCCAATAATTTTGAACTTAAACCGTCCCTGCTGCAATTAGTGCAACAGAGACAATTCGCAGGTCTCGCTACTGATAACCCGAACCAACATTTAAAAAACTTTCTTCAATTAGCAGACACCTTTAAAACCAATGGAGCTTCTCCTGAGGCAATACGCTTAAGATTATTTCCCTTTTCCCTCAGAGATAAAGCTCTATCATGGTTAGATTCCCTTCCACCCAATTCAATAACAACTTGGGATGACCTTAGAAAAGTTTTCCTTGCTAGATATTTTCCCCCAAGTAAGACCGCTCTTCTTCGAAACCTAATAACTAGATTTACCCAACACCAAGGAGAGTCGTTGTTCGAAGCCTGGGAGAGATATAAAGAACTATTAAGAGCATGCCCACACCATGGCCTAGAGAATTGGCTAATCATCCAAACCTTCTATAATGGACTTCTTTATAACACTAAAATGACCATCGACGCTGCCGCTGGTGGCGCACTGATGAACAAACCTTACCCTGAAGCTAGTGCCCTTATCGAGGATATGGCCCAAAACCATCAATCATGGGGAGTAGAACGAGCGACAGTGGAAAAGAAGGAAGCCCAAGGAGGAATACATGAGCTAAGCTCTATAGACATGATGCAGGCTAAAATGGACGCGTTGGCCCTTAGAGTCGAACATATGTGTACAACTCCGAATACTGTTGCCGCAGTTTCGCCGAATTGTGAGATATGTGGAACGCAAGGACACCAATCCGCCGAATGCAATCTGTTGAATGAAACCAACACTGAGCAAGTGAACTATACCCAAGGGAACCCATTTTCAAACACATATAACCCTGGATGGAGGAATCACCCAAACTTCTCCTACAAAAATAATAACCCTATCCAAAATACCGCACCTCCGAGACAACAAGGTTACCAAGCCCCTAGAACAAATCAACCTATGCAACCTGTACCACCTAGCCCGAGCTTTGAGGAAGTTGTAAAAGATTTTATCGTTGCTCAAAAACAACAAAACAAAGAGTTCATGAACCATAACGTCCATGTTAACGAAATAATTACCAAGTTAGGAACCAAGGTTGATCAAATTATTACTCATAATAAGATGCTTGAAACCCAGATCTCTCAGGTAGCGTTAAACCAAGCCCCACAGACTACACCTGGAGGACAGTTCCCTGGACAACCTCAACAAAACCCGAAAGGGCAAGCTAATGCCATTACTCTACGAAGCGGAACCGCTTATAAGGAACCTTTAAACCCTAGATTAAGTGAGCCCGAAACTTCTGAGAGGAATGAGGAAAAGGAACCAGAGAAGCCTGAAACCCCGGAAAGTCAAGAAAAAGGAGAAGAACCTAAAAATAAAACCTATGTACCGCCACCGCCATACAAACCACCAATACCTTACCCTCAAAGATTAAAGAAAACCCAAATCGATAATCAATATCAAAAATTCGTTAAGGTTATAGAAAAACTTCACGTAGAAATCCCCTTTACAGAAGCCATCACCCAAATACCTTCTTATGCTAAGTTTCTCAAAGACATACTTACAAATAAACGTAGACTCGAAGATCCGAAACCCGTGGAATGTAATTCTATTTCCGAAAATAGGTTAGCAAAGAAAGATAAAGATCCCGGAAATTTTTCCATTCCTTGTGTTTTGGGGAATCATGTCATCGAAAAAGCTTTTCTAGACTTAGGAGCTAGTGTGAGCTTAATGCCTTTAGCAGTTTGTGAGAGATTAAACTTAGGAGAATTACAACCTACTAAGATGTCACTTCAATTAGCCGATAGATCCGTTAAATACCCTATAGGCATACTTGAAGACGTCCCTGTTAGGATAGGTCAGCTGTTTATACCTACTGATTTTGTTGTCATGGACATTAAAGAAGATGACGACATACCAATCCTCCTAGGTAGACCGTTCTTATCGACTGCTGGAGCCGTAATAGATGTTAAAAAGGGAAAACTAACTTTTGAGGTAGGTGGCCAGAAGATAGAATTTATATTGTCAAAATTTCTTATGGCACCTGTGATAGGAGATTCTTGTTATGCCTTAGATATCATCGAAGAATGTATTAGGGAATTAGAACAAGAAGAAGAAACTGAATCTATAAAATTGCCATCAACCCTTATTTTGGAAGATGACAATTATAAAACACCCTACATTGATGATAACCTTCACGAATGTTTATCTCTTACCCCAGATCCTATGCCTTCCCCTATAAAACCGACCGTAAAACTTAAGGAACTGCCTAAAAACCTGAGATATGAACTTCTTGATGAAGATATGAACCGTCCAGTTATAGTCAGTGCTACCTTAAACCAAGAAGAAACCGATCAATTATTAGAAGTTTTACGTAGGTACCCCTCAGCCTTAGGATATAAGATCTCTGATCTAAAAGGAATAAGCCCATCCGTATGCATGCATCGGATTTTGCTTGAAGAAGATTCAAAACCTTCTAGAGAACACCAACGTAGAATAAATCCTATAATGAGTACTGTAGTTAAGACTGAAGTTCTTAAGTTACTAGAGGCAGGTATAATATATCAGATCTCGGACAGTAAATGGGTGAGTCCTGTGCATGTAGTACCTAAAAAGGGAGGCATCACAGTCGTGCAAAACGAGAAGGGCGAACCTGTAGCAAAAAGAACTGATGGAGGTTGGCGTATGTGCATAGATTATAGAAAATTAAATAAAGCAACTAGGAAGGACCATTTCCCATTACCATTCATAGACCAAATGTTGGAGCGCCTAGCCAGACACTCTTACTTTTGTTATTTAGATGGATATTCAGGATTCTTCCAAATACCTATTCACCCCGAAGATCAAGAAAAAACTACCTTTACATGCCCAGTTGGAACCTTTGCCTATAGAAGAATGCCTTTTGGACTTTGTAATGCTCCTGCAACTTTCCAACGCTGCATGATGTCTATCTTTGCTGATTATTTAGATGGAATTATGGAAGTATTTATGGACGATTTCTCAGTTTGTGGGTCAGATTTCAAAAATTGTCTTGTCAACCTTGAGAAAATCCTGGAGAGATGTGTGGAGGTAAACCTTGTGCTAAATTGGGAAAAATGTCATTTCATGGTCACCGAAGGGATTGTTTTAGGACATATAGTTTCCGAAAAAGGTATAGAGGTAGATAAAGCAAAAATAGAAGTCATAGAGAATCTAAAACCGCCGAAGACTATCAGGGAGATAAGAAGTTTTCTTGGACATGCCGGATTTTACCGACGTTTTATCAAGGATTTCTCCAAAATAACAAAGCCCTTAACTGGTCTTTTAATGAAAGATGCTGAGTTCATCTTCGATGAAAAATGTACTGAAGCATTTAATCTTCTGAAGCAAGCTCTGATTTCAGCACCTATAATGAAACCCCCTGATTGGTCGGAACCGTTTGAGATAATGTGTGACGCCAGTGATTATGCTGTTGGAGCCGTTCTAGGTCAGAGAAAAGATAAGAAGTTACATGTGATTTATTATGCCAGTAGAACCCTAGACGCTGCACAGCTCAACTACGCAACAACCGAAAAAGAGCTCCTAGCTGTAGTTTTTGCAATAGACAAATTTAGATCTTATCTAGTAGGAGCCAAGATTATAGTTTACACCGACCATGCTGCCATTCGTTACTTACTAAGCAAAAAGGATGCCAAGCCTAGGTTACTTCGATGGATTCTATTATTACAAGAGTTTGATTTGGATATCCGTGACAAGAAAGGCACTGATAATGTGGTAGCTGATCACCTATCTAGGCTAGAATACCTGAAACCTGATCCAGTACCCATAAATGACGATTTTGCCTACGATAGACTGATAGCCCAACTAGAAACCATTGAAGATGATAACCCAGACCCTCATGAGCAATTTCATAAATCCTTAGCTATAAGCAATGTACCTTGGTATGCAGATTTTGTTAATTACCTAGCCGCTGACATCATACCCCCTGATCTAAACTACCACCAGAAGAAGAAGTTCTATAGTGATGTGAGAAACTTCTATTGGGACGATCCATTTCTTTTCAAGAGAGGTAAAGATGGCATTTTCCGCCGTTGTGTTCCAGAAGAAGAGGTAAATAATATAATTGAGCATTGTCACTCTGCACCCTATGGTGGACATGCAAGCACATCTAAGACCTACGCCAAGATTCTTCAAGCTGGCCTATTCTGGCCTACTATGTGGCGTGATGTCCATGCTTTCATTGTCAAGTGTGACAGATGCCAACGCACAGGAAATATTTCAAGACGTAATGAAATGCCGTTAAGAAATATCCAAGAAGTAGAACTCTTCGACGTATGGGGTATAGACTTTATGGGACCGTTCCCACCATCTTTTGGAAATCAGTACATATTAGTAGCTGTTGACTACGTGTCTAAATGGATTGAAGCTATCGCCGCACCCACAAACAACACCAGAGTAGTCATCAAATTATTCAAGAATTATATATTTCCCAGGTTTGGAACACCCCGTTTAGTCATAAGTGATGGAGGATCACACTTCATATCGAGAATATTTGATAAACTTTTAAGCAAGTATGGAGTTAAGCATAGAGTAGCAACACCATACCACCCACAGACCAATGGACAAGTGGAAGTATCTAATAGGGAGATAAAACAAATCCTCGAGAAGACTGTCTCTATATCTAGAAAAGATTGGTCGCAGAAACTTCAAGAAGCATTATGGGCCTATAGAACCGCTTTCAAAACTCCTATAGGAACAACCCCTTATCAACTGGTCTATGGAAAATCATGTCACTTACCATTTGAGTTGGAGCATAAGGCCTATTGGGCCATCAAAACTTTGAATTTGGATTACTTGACAGCTGGTGAGAAACGTATCCTTGATATCCACAAATTAGAAGAGCTCAGACAATCTGCCTACGAAAATGCCATCATATACAAAGAAAGAACAAAAGCTTGGCATGACAAAAGAATCATAAGAAGAGACTTCAAAATAGGCGATCCTGTTCTCCTGTTCGATTCTAGGCTACGACTATTTCCAGGTAAACTCCGTTCGAGATGGACTGGCCCTTTCGAAGTATCTAAGATCCTGAGATCCGGTGCTATTGAAATCAAGAACCAAACATGTAAACCTTTCATAGTCAATGGACAGAGGTTGAAGCCCTACGAAGGAGGTGACATTCCAACAACATACACCTGTCATACTCTGAGTGATCCACCATATCCTTCCAATGATGTTTAAATATCGGTCGTCGAGCTAATGACGTTAAACAAGCGCTGCATGGGAGGCAACCCATGGTTTTTCTTATTTTTGTACTTTTTATTTTTACTTTATTTTGTTTATTTTATTATTATGTCAGGACTCACGATTGAATGTTTTATGTGCTTTCAGGACTTGTTTGCTAACCTTGTACAGAATGCAGAACCCTGATGACATGCACGTGGCCTTTAGAGATGATGCACAGAGAGAGCGTTACTATGTTCACATGAGACGCCCTATGGCTCCTACCAGGTACCCTGACCATGACTGCATGGATGCCTTGAGGATAGAGCCAAGCGTCAGATTTTTATGCCATCAACTCCAGTGGGACCAGTTTGACGACAGGAACAACACTTATAGGAACTTGACTCTTGAGTTCCTCAGCTCGTTTCATCATGACCCTTGGGCTGGACCCGATGGACTCGCTGTTTTCAGGTTGTTCGGGATTGACTACTCATTCTCTCACAAAGAGTTTGGTGATTTACTAGGTTTCCAGACTACTCCTGATGCTATTCCAGAGAATCCGATGGGGTATTTTATGAGCAGAGAAGTGGAAAAGTTTTGGACTAAAATATCAGGCGGAGGGAGCCAAGATCCTTCTACCCAGTTTTCTCAGGTAATCCACAACCCTGCATTGAGGTACTTCCAGATGATTCTAGCACATTCTTTCCTAGGTTTTCCAGATACAGAGACACTGCTAAGTGAAGAGGAGATTTTCCTACTGTTTTGTGCGACTCAGTCTCGCCCTGTTGCTTGTGGCAACTTTCTACTGAAGGGCCTTGCTAGTGTTGCCAGATCATCAGTAGGAATCATCCATGTCGGTGGGATTGTTACACAGATTGCTACTGCATTGGGTTTGTCTTGCAAGCTATTGCACCTCAGGACCTTCTGCCGCTACACCACCCTGGATATTGATTTTTGTCTTGATAGAGGACTGATGAGGAGGGCTTCTTTTGAGCCCAACATGTTTAGATTGCTGATCGACGGCGAAGCGATACACTACTTTACATTACCAGATCCGCTGATGACCAGTGTTCATGATCCTGCCAATTGGAGTTATGCTCTAGAGGGTTATGGAGAGACTGTCGAAGAGCCGAAATCGCCTCCCGCCGCTGAGTACACTCCTACACCTCTTACTCCCCGAATCACTGTTATGTCTAACAATATGTCTCTGCAGCCACCCGACCTACAAACACAGATTTATGAGCTCCGCAAGGAGACTGCCCTGCTCAAGCAGGAAGTGGCAGACTTAGAGTTACAGATGCAGGTTTCTGATCTCACTCATGCCTCAGAGACCGATGCTCTACATCAGGCGATCGACGAGCTTCGGAGGGAGATAGCTGAGATTCGTGGATCAAGCCAGGATAAGAAACCTACCACATGACTCATTCCACCCTGACAGCACTACCCTAGTATTTAACTTCCTTTTATTTATCGCATTTCCACTTTTATATTTTCATGCACTTTGAATTCCTTATATATATACATATTATGCACTAATTTTTATTTTTCTTTTTCTTTTTTGATTTTTAATTATTTTATTTTTGTCGTGCAAAGAAAAAAAATATATATAAGACAAAAATATGCAAGCCAATGCCTTGAAAAGAAGAAGAAAACGCTATTCAGACCCCCCGGAAGACAAAGGTGCAAGGAAAGCCCAAAGGAGGATCCAAAACCACAAGGCCCAGGAATTGGCCTTGTGGCGGGCGCCATAGGCCCTGTGGCGGGCGCCACACCGTATCAACAAACAAATACGGGATTCAATCCCCATTTCCACCATTTTCATCCCTTTCTTCACCAAAAACCCATTTTTCCAACCTTCCAAATCCTCCTTGAACCCCATTAAAGCTCCCCCATTTCCAAAATACCCTCCATCCATAAAACATATCCAACATCCATTTCCATTTTCATCCATCAAAAACCAAAAAAATCAAAACTTTATCATTCCCTTCATAAACCACTTTTCTACCATTTTCACTACCTAAGGAGCTTTTTCAACAATGGAGTTCAACGGATTTATTCTTCGTGATGGAAGACCGGGCGAAAGGCAACGGAAAATTATTCAGAGGCTTCAAAGTCGAGAAATCCTCTCGACTAGGTACGTCGACGATAACTGTCTGTATGCTTTGGGTATTTATCATAGTGTTTTTAATTTATTAGAATTTCTAGGCTTGCATAATATTTTCATTAATCAGGAACCTACCTATGAGAGGCTGACAATTGAGTTTTTGAGTTCTTTGATATACACTGTCAGTCCTGACACTGCTAGCACTGTCGGTACTGTTATTTTTAGATTATTTGGAATTGAATACGAATTCAGTACCAATGAGCTAGCAGATTTGTTAGGAATCCCTCATAGGGAAGGTTCGATTTGTGAGGCACCTTTGGATGCTGAATGGTCGGCCGAGGTATTTACCTTCTGGCTAAGGCTTTCAAGTACTTCAATTAATTCTTTTGAAGGGATACTTGCGTCGACCATTCACAACCCGGCCATAAGAGTTTTTAGACTTCTTTTGGCATGTACTATTTTTGGCCGGGAAAGTCCAAACAAGGTTAATGCTCGTGAACTCCTATTTTTGCAAGGATGCCTCACTAGAACCCACATCAATCCGGTCCCGTTTATGCTTGCCCACATGACTTTATTTACTAATAAAACAGGACCGATTGTTTTTGGAGGGCTTGTTACGTCTATTGCTCGGGCTCTTGGCCTGAATGATGAGATAGCTACACTTGAACCACTACCTCCTCGCACAATTAATTTAAAATTTCTGAAAGACATGAAATTGTGCCGAACAAGGAGAGAAGGTGGTTATGAGTTGATGGTTCATGGGGTAGCTATCCCATCTGTTGCTTTACCATGCAGTAGACGTACTGATGTACGTGATGAAAGGAACTGGACCTATGATCTTAATGCTCCGCGTGTTTTGGGTCCACTTCCTCCTAATATTCCCGATGGGGAGGCACATGACACTGATGATGAGTATGATCGGAGAGAGCAGTCTCCCATCCCTCACATGTCCCCCCATCGTCCTTCACAGTCACACACTGCACCATCTTCCTCTAACCCTGTTGCAGATACTGCTCCTGGATTCTTTGTCACCGAGGAGATGTGGCGTGATATGACAGCTAGAGAGGAAAGGCGTGATGGCCTTCTCTCTACTATTTCACAACAGCTGACGGACAATATGAGCTTCATGCAACAATCGCGATTGGTTTCGGATCGTGCTTATAGCAACGTTTGCCGTACCTTGAACGATATTTCATTAGAGCAGAACCGTCAGAGAGAGTTCAACAGCCGACACTACCAGCTTGTAGAGGCTACTCAGGGTTCCATCTTGGGTAACCTTCGAGAGGTCCGGAGTGCTCAGGCTGCTTTATCAGCACGACTCGACCGGAGGGACCAGCATCGTAGTAGATCCCGTCGTTCCAGACCATCACATCAGGACGGCGAAGGCACCAGTGCCCCTCCTCAGTAGTCTTTTCCAGGTTACCCCCCTTATCTTATCTCGAAACATTGGGGACAATGTTCGATTTAAGTGTGGGAGGGGATTCTATTGCTTTCTGTTATTTCCCTTTTTAGTTAATTTCCTTTCAGTTATTTCCCTTTTCAGTAATTTATTTTTCTTAGATAATGCATGAGTCTGACGAGTCACCAGTATAGTGTCTTTTTAGTTCATTTTCATTTTTTCCCATTTCCTTAGCCTTACCAGAAAATTTTTAAAAAGAAAACAATGTTGTTTCACATGTTTTTTGGGCTTTGAGACAGGTTTAGATTAGGATGTGGTGACTTAGGTCAACTTTTTGAAACATCAGAACCATTTTAGCACCATAGACCTCTCGAATATAGGAATCACTCCTAAACCCCACCACCATGGCCTTTACTATCATTCAAAAAAAAATTGTCCTAAGTAGTTTATTTTAGCAGTCAGCTCCGGCCTAAGCATACTCTACGTAGGGGGCCGATGAATATAAGTGAATGATCCAGTGCTAATAAAAAAAGAAAAAAAGGCAAACTCTGGTATAGGTGACCCTCACAAAGTCATTTAAACCGAAAAAAAGAGAAGAAAAAAATTTTGCCAAAAAAAAAAAAAAAAAAAAAAAAAAAAAAAAAAAAAAAAGAAAAAAATTGCAAGTCACCTATTGTTAGTTGGTTCAGAGGTATCTGGCACTGAACTTGGTAGGGCGGATTACGATCCGATCCCCCGCAGCTACATTTAGGCGAAATAAAAACAGGTTTACACATGCTTATGTGCCAGAAACCTTATGTTATGGATCAGAATCACTAACCGGTCACTCTACTATGAAGCATGTACGGATAACGGGCTTAATGTGATTGCGCCTGAATGAAAAGGACACAAAAAGATGAGAAGATAGGCCTAGGTATCGTGGGATGACATGGAGTGGTTAATATAGGATTGAAGTTTGTGTTTGTGTTACTATGGTACCCTTGGTTCACTTAGTTAGTATCTGTCACTGCATCCTGACTTGAACTTAGAATCCCTTTAGCCCAAAGACAAGTGTTGACACCATATTTTCTTAAGCTTTAATGTTTGCTTGAGGACAAGCAAAGGTTTAAGTGTGGGAGAATTTGATCACACTAAAATTCACCGTATTTCTGACTCCGATTTCGCATGCATTCTTAGCTTTTATTGTTGTTTTGCTTTGTTATTGCTTTGTTTTCTTATGTTTTCAGGTTTTTATAATAATCGGAGCTTGAATCGGGAAAAGGAGCGAAAAAGGAGTGAAAACGGACGAAAACCTAGAAATTCAGCATTTTGCACTTACGGCACCCACTGTGGCGGGCGCCATGGGGTTAGCCATGACGTGGCCACGTCTCAAGACCACTCCTCAACCTCCAAGACCCACGATCCCCACTACATCATCCCCTGTAGGGACCGTGGCGGGCGCCATAGGCCTGTGGCGGGCGCCACAAGGCTAAAATCCACAACCTCCACTTTTTAGTGGAGGGGCGTCCCGGTCATTTCGCGCTTTCAGTTTCTCCTATAAATAGGACCTTAGATTCTCGTTTTTCTTCATCCAAAATTAGAATTCTCTAGGCATATATCAGTTATAAAGCAGTTGCCATTCCACATCGGGGTGCCTCTGCAATCGAGTGATCGAGTCTGTAATCTGTCTGTGGTTCGAGTTTTGGAGCACTCTGGAGGAAGTTAATCCTGCCGCCATTTTAATTCCAGTTCGTATTTTATTTTTCCGCATTGCTTTACTTTTATTTATTTTCTCGCACTTTACTTTGTTTACTTCCCGCACTCGCACATTTACGTTGTTTATTTCCCGCACTCGCACATTTACGTTGTTTATTTCCCGCACTCGCACATTTACGTTGTTTACTTCCCGCACTCGCTTTAAATTACTCATATGAAAAACTATAAAAAGAATATTTACTTTATCATGTCTAACTAATCCCATAAAGGTTAGAATGTAAGGATCGTAATTAAACCAGTAATCAGTATAATTGTTCGTGGAAACACCCAAGGGCTATTTTATCTTTCAATTCAAGTAATTGTTTTTAACTATTTCAAAAACAGCCAAAAGCGCTTTGTATAGTTCATTAGGAGTTTTTAGATTAAAAAGAAAAGAGATTTTAAAACGATTTTCGGACGCGTTATGAGATTTAGAGTCTGGTTCATAAGAACCTCTTTTTGCTAAGAAGCCCAGGTTAAAATACTTTTCAACTTTGTTAAGAAACTATATTTCTTAAAAATAGGTTTACTACTCTAACGCAGTACGCACCTTTTTATCCGTGACAATAGGAGGGGTTGATTAGAGAGTACAACTCGGTTCTGAATACGCGAAAGCGACAGTTCCTGTTAAATTAGTTCTTTTCAAAGGAGAAAACATTGCCCATAAGTAGTTCCATTAACAAGTACTGGATTATCATTGATTACGTGAATTACATTCGAGCCTGTCTTTTATTTATTATTTAAAATTATAATTTTATTTACCATTGCACCCTTACTAAAACCCTTAAAAATAGTTGCCTTAGATAAACACCATAACAACAGGTACGATAGATTGACACTTGGTCTCTGTGGATTCGATAATCTTTTATATTACTTTGACGTGATTCGTACACTTGCGAAAAACACGCATCAATTCGCCTTTTTCATTTTTAACTACTGTGACTCCTCCTTTCTTTGGTACGACGTGAACTGGGCTAACCCATTCACTATCGGAGATCGGATAGATGATTCCTGCATCTAGCAATTTCTTTACTTCATCTCTGACTACAGTGCTCAGGATGGGGTTTAGTCTTCTCTGATGCTCTCGAGAAGTTTTAGAGTCTTCCTCTATTGTAATTCGATGCATACAGATTGAAGGGCTTATACCTTTTAAATCGCTTATGTTATAGCCTAACGCGGTGGGGTACTTCTTTAGGACTTCTAATAACTTTTCGGTTTCTGGTTGTCCTAAGTCGGCGTTGACTATCACTGGTCTTTTTAGTTCATCGTCTAGAAATTCATATCTGAGGTTTTTGGGTAATGTTTTAAGTTCTAAAGATGGGTTCTTTGGACCTGGCATATGATTTGGGGTCAGTGCTAAGCTTTCGCTTAGGCTGTCGTCTTTGTACGGTTTACGCCAATTGTCGTCTTCAGAAATGTCGGGTATTTGAATCTTTATTATTTCTGAATACGTGGTCTCTTCATTTTCAAGTTCTCTTATGCATTCGTCAATTTCGTCTACTAAATAGCAGGTATCGTCTATTGCTGGTGCTTGTAAGAACTTGGTGAGAATGAACTCTATCTTTTCTTCTCCTACTTCGAATGTTAGTCTTCCTTTCTTCACGTCTATAATACCTCCGGCTGTAGCTAGGAACGGTCTTCCTAGGATAATTGGGGTTACAGTGTCCTCCTTGATGTCCATGATTATGAAGTCGTTTGGAATGTAGAATTGTCCTATGCGTACTGGAACGTTTTCCAGTATTCCGACAGGGTATTTTACTGATCTGTCAGC
Organism: Lathyrus sativus; assembly: GCA_963859935.3. Taxonomy (NCBI): domain Eukaryota; kingdom Viridiplantae; phylum Streptophyta; class Magnoliopsida; order Fabales; family Fabaceae; genus Lathyrus; species Lathyrus sativus. The sequence continues at coordinate 424,895,333 of OZ012739.1, forward strand.
TTTGTACGGACATTTTGGTTGGCCTGAGGTCTCCCATATTCAGCTTTTTGCATATAGATAAGGGTATAACACTGATACTGGCTCCTAAATCGCATAGATCTTTGTCTATTACGAACTTTCCTATGACGCAGGGTATGGAGAAACTACCTGGGTCTTTTAATTTAGGAGGCATGCGGTTCTGAATAATAGCGCTACACTCTGCAGTAAGTGTAACTGTTTCATTATCCTCGATCTTTCTCTTATTTGACAGGATCTCTTTGAGAAATTTAGCGTATGACGGTATTTGAGTTATCGCTTCTGTAAAAGGAATAGTAATATTCAGCTGTTTAAGGAGCTCTACAAATTTCTTAAACTGTCCTGAAGTTTTAGAGTTTATTAGTCTTTGCGGATAAGGAATAGGTGGTTTATATGGCGCTGGAGGTGCTTGAGTTTTTTCACTTGCGGTATCCTCCTTCTCGTTGTCCTCCTTCTTCTCTAACTCAGATTCCTTTTCTGCTTGTTCAGTTGGTTTCTGTTGCATGGCTGAGTTTTCGGTCCTCGGATCGATCGGTTCGTCCAATTCTTTTCCACTTCTTAGTATCACAGCATTTGCTTGGCCTTTGGGATTCTATTCGGGTTGTCCAGGAAATGTGCCAGCAGGTGCGGCAGCAGATGCTTGTTGTTGAGCCACTTGTGATATCTGAGTTTCTAACATTTTGTTGTGGGTGGCTAAAGCGTCTACTTTTCCTGTCAACTGTTTAATTTGCTCGCTAGTGTGTATGTTTTGATTTAGGAACTCTTTGTTTGTCTGAGCTTGAGTAGCTATGAACTTTTCCATCATCAATTCGAGGTTTGATTTCCTAGGTGCATTCTGAGCAGCTGGTTTTTGATATCCTTGCGGAGCAGTAGGCATTTGCAATGCATTTTCGCTTTTGTAAGAAAAGTTTGGATGATTTCGCCAACCTGGGTTGTAGGTGTTTGCGTAGGGATTTCCTTGAGCATAATTTACCTGGTCTGGCGGGATTCCGGCTAGCAATGGGCATTCGGGTGCATTATGAGTGGTGCTTCCGCATAACTCACAATTTGGAGTTACTGCAGCGACAGTTGCAGTGGGGTTAACGGTCAGACAATCAATCTTCTGTGCTAGAGCATCTACTTTAGCATTGAACTTTTCAAGGCTGCTGATTTCGTACATCCCACCTTTCGCTATGGTTTTCTCAGTTGGAGTGCGTTCACCTCCCCATTGGCAATGGTTTTGTGACATGTTTTCTATTAATTGATAGGCTTCATCGTATGGCTTATCCATAAGTGCACCGCCCGCGGCAGCGTCTATTGTCAATCTAGTATTGTATAGAAGCCCATTATAGAAGGTATGGATTGTCACCCAGTCTTCTAGACCGTGGTGAGGACATGTTCTCATCATATCTTTGAATCGTTCCCATGCTTCGTAGAGAGATTCAGTATCTTTCTGTCGAAATCCGTTGATTTGAGCTCTAAGCATAGCAGTTTTGCTTGGCGGAAAATATCTCGCTAAGAAGACGTTCTTCAATTGCTCCCACGTCGTAACGGAGTTGGATGGTAACGATTGTAACCATGTCCACGCTCTGTCTCTAAGAGAGAATGGGAAAAGACGAAGTCTTATCGCGTTTGGAGTTACTCCATTTGCTTTCACTGTGTCTGCGTATTGTACAAACTTCGTTAGATGTTCGTTCGGATCCTCAGTTGCATTTCCTGAGAATTGGTTTTGTTGTACAGCCGACAACAATGATGGTTTCAGCTCAAAATCGTTTCGGGTAATAGCTGGGGCAGCAATGCTACTTCTAGGCTCCATCTGAGATGGTGTAGCGTATGCCTTCAGCGGTTTGTTCGGAGGTCCTTCAGCCATCTCTGGTTCTTCTTCTTCTGATTTGGGAATGGGAGTGAGAGGTTCGGGAGTGTTATGTTTGAGTTGGTACTCAATGATTCTACTTCTTAAATGTAAGAAGCGTTCTAGTTCTGCGACTGAAGGTTTTACGATATCGCTTTGCGGGCGGTTTCTTGGCATACAATCGACAGAACTAGTAAAGGAAAAATGAAAATTGTTAACCTAGTCTATACGGCGTAACAGAAGGTTACACTATTGACTAAACGGGTCCCCGGTAACGGCGCCAAAAACTTGATCGCGACTTTCTATGTCTAATACAACTAACTGCAAGTGCACAGTCTATCGCGTAGTAATAATAGATATCGATCCCACAGGGACTCGTAATCAAACTAGTGTTCTCGGGAGTTACTATGTTTAGCTAGGTAGAATATGTTTAAGGGAATAAGATTGTCACTAAAAAGGGAACTAAGATTTCTATTTAGATTATAATTAATTGAATCGATACGTAGTAATTGTGTTCTTCAGGGATTTGATAAATTACTGGTGTATGAAATAATTTTCAAAGTTTATTTAAGCAGAAAATGGAGATTTGAAGACTCTCGTCTCACGATGGTTATTGACGCTAATCATAATCCTAAGGGCCAAACGTACACTTTCGTATCCCGTTCGGGGTTAATATTATTTTTTGGAAATCTCTAAGTTCTAATTCATTTTAAAGTGCTTTCGCTATTATTAAAACAAATGCCTAGTGTTTACTATCTGACCTTACCGCAGCTTTCGCTTGTTGGTTCGTATCTTAATTAATTTCCCACTTTCGTGGCAAAACTACTTTTAAATAAGTTCTCGCTTTCGCGACGAAGTTTATTTCGTGAATCAATTTTAAACACTCAGACCATAGATTACTTTTGTGAAAAGAAAGTTTTCAACCAAGTGTTATCAAATCCCATTCGAATTATTACTACATATCGATTACCTAAGTTTAGCTAGACATGGAATTGGGAAAAACAAAGTATAAATAGGAATAATAAATAATAATTTGCATTATAATAAAACAGAAGTCGATCAAAATGAAAACCTGTAAATATGCCAATTGGCCTTTGGGCAGATCCTCCACAGATGTTGGCAGGATTCTGGTCTTTAGTGCCAATTTGATCGTACAGTATAATAGAAATTACAGAAGAGCGGAAATGGGAATAAGGAAATGTAAAGGGAAATGAATACAAATAAAACTGGAAAGTAATTGCTTTGGAAAGTAAATTTGGCAGCACTTCGTGGTATGAATGCAGCACCCTTTCTGAAGTCCCCCGCTTCCCTTTTTATAGAAGTGGAATCCCAACGGTTATCTCTGAAGATGATGGACCTTGAGGCAGATAATTTAGGGAGTAGTGGTCCACTCTGTGGGAATTGGAACTGCTCTTTTGACGTGTAAGCTGAGTGGGGCGTTTTTGCCTGCATGACGGTCGTCACAAGGTGTGACGGTCGTCACCCGTGTGACGGTCGTCATGAAGCTGTGACGGTCGTCACATCAGCAAAAACTGATTGCTGCGTTTTTCATTGTATTTTCACTCCTTTTTCGTCCATATTTCATCTGAGATTGCTTCTTTTCTTCATGTTGCCTTGTTTAGACGTGATCGTTGAATACCTGCAAAAACATCAGACAAATACACGGAAATAACCCGAAATCGGATCGAAAACGGTTAGACTTTAGTTGAATTATGCATGAAAATATCTATATGATTTCGTGTTATCACTACCTTCCCCGTAACCCGTAGTAGGTCGAACTGCGTTGACTCTGATTTCTCATTCTCTGATGAGAATACGTAGGCATAAAGCGCGACGCTTTGCCGAGTCATTTTCTTTTCTTTTTTAGCCAGCCTTGATAGGTAGATAGATAAACCAACTTGTCCAGTAAACACAACAAGCGTGGATCCCATCGAGTACGATGGACGTGAGGGGTGCTAATACCTTCCCCTTGCGTAACCGACTCCCGAACCCAGACAACGGTTGCGATGACCTTGTCTTATACCTTTTCGTCAGGTTTTTCCGATTGTTTCCTTTCCCGCTCTGAGGGATAAATAACGAAAGGTGGCGACTCTTCTGTTTTTCCGGCACCTTATTTTCGCGGAAGCGACACCGTAGAGATTGAAAAGTACAATAAGCTGTTAGCCGAAAAGGAAGAGTTGCGAAAGGCGAATGAAGAACTAGGGAAGGAGATCTTTGAGCTTCGACATGAGAAGAATGAAGCGACCTATGTTTTGAAGAAGCAAACTAAGGGGTAAACAGAATGAGAACAGAGTTGACTGAGGAGATTGACAAAAGAAAGCGATTGGGTATGGATATGAAGGCTGTTAGTAGTGTGCTTGCTACTAAAAAGGAGAATCTAGACGCGGCTTATTTGCAAATCTCTTAGTGGGAATCATTATGGAATGCCACGCTTACTAGCCGCAAGAAGCGTGAGGACAAGCTGAAGCTGCAGATCTCCAAGTTGAATACGCAACTTAACGCCAAGGAAGCGAAGATTGCAGAGGAGTCATCACTTAGGTGGGATGTTGAGTACAGATTGAGCGATACTGTTAAAGAGCTGAAGAGTTGTAAGCTGCAAGCTGATTTCAAGAGGTGTAAGTTCGACGCATGTTTCAGTGAGGGAACTTGTGAAGAGGATGCTAGGAGTTTGCAGTCCACTATTGTCCAGCAGGAGTCGCTTATACAGGAACTACTCTCTAGACCAGGACACCCTGAGACGTTGAGATTGCTAGAGGGTTTCCGGGCACGTCACCCGTCTTGACCGACTTTGTTGTTTTCCTTTGTACTTTGTTATCTTGCTTGTACTTGACCATCGCCAGGCTTGTTGGCCGAGGTCTTCTCTATTTGCACTCAGTTGTAGTTTGTATACTGCCTGTTGGCTCATGCTTATATACGAGGATTTCTGATTCTACGCTTGTCTATATGGGCTCCATGGTCTTTATGGCTTATTTTCGGAACTAGAATTGGGGGGAATTTCCCTGTTGCATATTTACATGTTAGCATTTTGCATGAACCATTTGCATAACAGGTACCTCAAGCTGTTTTCCTAACTCTCTATTGATGCAGGTTTCAGGATTGTCGATCAGCAAATTCACCGATACTCCACAAGAGTTAATTGCAAGAAAGCTATGGATCAAATGCAAGATGAGATGCAGGAGATGCGCGACAGAATGGCGTAATTCATGCAAGTCATGGAAACTGTGGCCAAGGGGCAAGAGCAGCTTCAGACTCTGGTGCAACCTCTGATTGCACGGGCTGACGGTAATGGTGTGCTACATGGCGGGGTTGCTACTAATCCTTCTCAGGTAGGGACTCCTCGAGCGGGTGATGTTGTACCAGTGGTCGTTCTCAATACTGCTGAGAACGTTAATGGAGCTGAGAATGGGAACGTGGCTGGTAATGGTAATGGACACGTTGAAACCAACGGAAATGTTGGAGCTGGAAATGCTGGTTTTAATGTTGGAGCTAGGAATGCTGGTTTTGGTGTTGGTGCTGGAAACACTGGTGCTGGTTTTGGTGGTGCCAATGTGGGCTATGGCAATCAGGGCTTCGGCAATGCAGGTTTTGGCAACGCAAGCAACAACGATGTTGGGATAGGTGCCTACAACGCTGGTTTTGGGCCAGGTGTTGCTAATCAGGGCTTTGGTAATGTGGGGTGTAGTCCCAGGTTTAATCAGACTGACTTTGGTCCTAATGCCGCTTACGCTGGGTATGATAATGTGGATCCTCATTGGGGCGAGGATCGTCAAGAAGATACTTTTTCTCCGCTGGGCATCAATCTCGAGATGCCCACAGAAAACGACCGAAGGTTCAAGCTGTTAGAGGAACAAGTGAGAGGACTTACCAATCAGAATTCCATAGGGTCGGACATGGCTAATATGGGGTTGGTTCCTGGCTTGAGGGTGCCGCTCAAGTTCAAAGCGCCTACTTTCGACAAGTATAAGGGGGATACCTACCCAAGGGTTCATGTACGGTCTTATTATCGGAGAATGTCTGCTTATTCAAGTGATGAAAAGATGCTGATGCATTTTTCCAAGATAACTTGTCTGGACCGTCACTTGAATGGTATATGGGGTTATAGCCCACTCAGATCAGTAGCTGGAAAGATTTGGCGGAAGCCTTTGTAAAGCAGTATCAGTATAACAACGACCTTGCTCCCAACAGGGTCCAACTTCATAATCTTTCTCATAAGAAAGGCGAGAGCTTTAAAGAGTATGCCCAGAGGTGGCGTACGCTTGCAGCTAGGGTGCAGCCACCCATGGTAGAGCGTGAGTTGATGGATCTCTTTGTGGGTACTTTCTCTGGTTTGTATTACGACAAGCTTCTCAGTTGTACGATGGGTAGTTTTCTGATATGATACTCCTGGGAGAACGTATAGAGAACAGCGTCAAGATTGGTAAGATTCAAGCAGGAGAATCGACCTCAGCTGAAGGTGGTAAAAAGGTTTTTGGGAATAAGAGGCAGGGGGATACTAATTCAGTATACAACTCCGAGGAAGAGGTAGAGGTCGAAACGAATACCGTCAGCAACAGATTGCTAGTGTGACAATTCCCGTACCTCCACAACAACCGCAGCCGCAACAACAGCATCCTGCCCAGCGAAGAATTCAGGATAGGGATAGGGCCGTGAAAAGAGTATTTAATGTGCCTCCGATGCCGTATGCTCAGCTTTTTCAAGCTTTATTACAACTGTAACTTGTTGAGAAAAGTACGTTAGCTCCGCCGAAGGGCATGCCTCCTTTTGGTTATGATGCCAATGCACATTGTGAATTCCACTCCGGGGAACCCGGTCACAACATAGAGAATTGTCATGCATTCAAGCACAAGGTACAAGACTTGATCGATAGCAAGGCAATCAACTTCTCCGATGATGTTCCCAACGTGGCACAAAATCCTCTGCCAAACCACAGACAAGCTGGAGGCGGCTAAGTCGCCAACAAGTCAAGATACGAGAAGCCCAGTTCCCAGAAGCTGGCAATCTGCATTTTATCATGTCATTTCTTTACATTTGTAGTTTCTTTCCTGTAGAATTGCAAATTTCGTTTGTAAAGCTTGTTGTTTTCAATTGACATTGATAACGAAATAAATATGCATGTTTTGAATTAATCAATTCGTGTTCACTCCATTGCTTTCTTTTATTTCAAACGCTTGTTTAAGTGGAATCTGGGGAGGATGACGAAATCCAACGATGTGTAAGCTTCTGATGCTATGATTTTGAATAAAAACATGTTGATGATGTACAGGCATTGTTTCAATCCCCAAACACCGGAGATATAAGGAAGATAATCCCTTGTTAACCCCTTTGAGCTTAGTTGTAGGAGTTTCTTTTTGAAAATGAAAAACCCTCAACCATAACCTGGGGTAAGGTAGGTGTCAGTTGATTTGACCAAGCGTTCAAATTACAAAAGGAGTGTCCGTTCGAGGATCAATCACACCTATACATAGGTCGTACCTAAAAAACCACAATGGTTAAGCCTGGTCGATCATGAGTGAAACAGTCACAATCTCTTTGAACAAGTCATGTAAGCCGATGCCATACAATTTGTCCCAAAAAAAAGAGAAAGAAAAGAATCGAAAAGAAAAGCCCGCTAAGTCGAATCTTGAAAGCAAGCGACTTAGGCAAAAATTAGGGTACCCCGCTGGACTTCAAAATTGAAGAAACTCTAAAGAGTTAGTCCAGACAAAAGTTAGGGGAAAGCGAAAAAACGAAAAACAAAAAGCGAAAAGGGATTGCGAAAGAAAAATCCTCAAACAAGAACGAAATCGTGTGGCTCCGGACGCCAAAAGAGAAAAGGGAGCGACTGTCACTTCGAAAAGTGTAATTTCTTGAACTGTCACTCCACCTTTGAAAGGAGAACGCTAAGGTCGAATTAGCTGAACGTAGGATCGGAGAACATCACGGAGAATGGGTGGATTAAAATGAATTTTGAGCCTTTATTTTTTATTTCATAAACCGTGAACCTGACCACGTTACAACCTTTAAAAGTCCTAATTAATATAGGTTTGTTTCGAAAGCATACTTCGGTAAAAGATCGCATCGGAACTGACTCCTGAAAGGATTCTTCTTACGGCGTTGTATTAATGTTGACATATTAATGAATGATTCATACACTTCATGTCACAAAATTTTCTCCAGTTAACAGGAGTGGATTTTGAAAACTGCCATATGCATTGCATTTGATATGTCTCTTATGCAGAACAACGTGTTTTACTAGCGAGTAAGTGCTTGACAGCGGGAAAGTTTCCATTATGGAAAGACTTGATCAGGATAGAATGCAGGACGCCAGAATATCCCGATGAACCAGGGCAAGCTATGTCAAATGATCGCGGCAGGGGAGTCAGCCATCCAGAAATCAGGTAATCTATGGCAATCAGGTCGAGATTTGATGAACCTCTCGCAGCCAAGGGTACTACTCCCCATAGATCAACCCATGAGAGGTAAAGTCATGACAAGATTGAGGCAGGTCACCCCGAGAGCGCCAAAGTTATCCTTATCCTGAAGGCGATTAACTTGAAGCACCTCCGTGAGGTTCGAAGTGCTAAAGCCATTCGTATCAAACCACCAGAGTAAAGAGATCTCAGATTTCCTTTTGAAAGGATGTGACGAAGATCCCGCAGGCTGGGGCAAAAGCTGAAAGCGAAAGAGCCGTTCCTCTCCCTATCTGCAAAGTTTGTCGAAAGTTGTTATAGATTCTGGGGCAATCCATTTCGAGTTTGTTTCATGGCATGTTTTTCCAAGCAGGACGACTCCTCCTTCCCCAACAGGTTCGGTCGTGTTTCCCCATAAAATCCGAACATGGGGTTGTGAGCATTGATGTGACTCCCCGAAAGGAGATAGATTCTCCCCAACCAGATGCATCCTAGGCAGGGATCGTGTTTCCCCAGCCAGAGTCCCTTAACGTAGGAGCAGGCTCTAGGTGACCTTATTCCTCCCCAGCAGATGGAAGTCGCATTTTTATCCCCAGAAGAGTTGGATGCAAGCTAGCAAGCGGTCAGACAGTGATGTGCATTCCCAACAGTTAGTCGTGTGTACATTTAATCCCCAGTGAAGTCCTCACAGAGTACAACCAGGTTGTCGGTGGTTTGAAAGGGTCTTCCCCACGCAGGATTGTTCTTTCTATTCTCCAGCAGGTTGTCTTTCCTCCAATAGGTTGATCATCCTCAACAGGGTTCGTAACTCCGGATATTTTGAGATATCCCCAGCAGGATTGTTTTTTCCCCCAGCAGAAGTTTGGTTTCATTCCTCCAGCATTTATTTTGCGGGAATGCCTCTTTGCATTTGCATCGTGCATAGCATCTACCCAAACGCGTAGCATTTCTATTCCGTATGGAGCATTACGCCATTTTTCAAACATATGCATTTTGAAACATAAGCCAGGTTGGTTACCTTTTTGTTTTCAGGTGTTTTTCCCTGCAGGTCGTTATTCGTTGTCAAAGTAAGTGTCTAGAAGTTGACGTCAGAATTTCCCCAGTAGAGTTTTCCTCGGATTGCTGTTACATCAGCATTAAAAAATCTCATGGATTAAACCTTGGGAGTTGTTACCTGTGTTGACAGAGATGTTACCCGTGTTGACGAAGATGTTACCCGTGTTGACGGAGATGTTACCCGTGTTGACGGAGATGTTACTTGTGTTGACAGAGTTGTTACCCGTGTTGATGGAGTTGTTACCTGTGTTGACAGAGTTTTTACCCGTGTTGACGGAGATTTTACCCGTGTTGACGGAGATGTTACCTGTGTTGACAGAGTTGTTACCCGTGTTGACTGAGATTTTTACCCGTGTTGAAGGAGATTTTTACCCGTGTTGACAGGGATTTTTACCCGTGTTGACAGAGATGTTACCCGTGTTGACGGAGATTTTACCCGTCTTGACGAAGATTTTTACTCGTGTTGACGGAGAGTTGTTACCCGTGTTGACGGAGATGTTACCTGTGTTGACAGAGTTGTTACCCGTGTTGACGGAGATATTACCCGTGTTGACGGAGTTGTTACCCGTGTTGACGGAGTTGTTACCCGTGTTGACAGAGATGTTACCCGTGTTGACGGAGATGTTACCCGTGTTGACGGAGATGTTACCCGTGTTGACGGATATTTTTACCTGTGTTGACGGAGATTTTTACCCGTGTTGACAGAGATTTTTACCCGTGTTGACGGAGATTTTACCCGTGTTGACGGATATGTTACCCGTATTGATGGAGATGTTACCTGTATTGACGGAGATGTTACCCGTGTTGACAGAGTTGTTACCCGTGTTGACGAAGATGTTACCCGTGTCGACGGGGATATTACCCGTGTTGACGGAGATGTTACCCGTGTTGACGGAGATGTTACCTGTATTGACAAAGATGTTACCTGTGTTGACAGAGTTGTTACCCATGTTGACGGAGATGTTACCCGTGTTGACAGAGTTGTTACCCGTGTTGACGGAGTTTTTACCCGTGTTGATGGAGATGTTACCCGTGTTGACGGAGATGTTACCTGTGTTGACGGAGTCCTTACCCGTTTTGACGGAGATGTTACCCGTATTGACGGAGATTGTTACCCATGTTGATGGAGATTTTTACCCGTGTTGACGAAGATTTTTACCCGTGTTGACAGAGTTGTTACCCGTGTTGACGGAGATGTTACATGTGTTGATAGAGATGTTACCCGTGTTGACGGAGTTGTTACCCGTGTTGACGCAGATGTTACATGTGTTGGCAGAGATGTTACCCGTGTTGACGGAGTTGTTACCCATGTTGACGGAGATGTTACCCGTGTTGACGGAGTTGTTACCCGTGTTGACGGAGATGTTACCCGTGTTGACGGAGATGTTACCCGTGTTAACGGAGTTGTTACCCATGTTGACAGAGATGTTACCCATGTTGACAGAGTTGTTACCCGTGTTGACGGAGTTGGTCCCGTGGAGTTGTTAGTTCAAGTCTTCGGATGCCAGATTAGCACTTTTATTTAGTGCTTCGCCTGTTTCTTCGGAAAAAGATGTCAAGTTTGCGCTTTACGTAGTGCAAATACCCGTAGTGTCGGAAATGTTTCCCGCAGAGTTGCTTGTTCAAGTTTTCGGATGTCCGGTTCTCACTTTTATTTAGCGTATGCTCGTTTCCTCGTAAACGAAAGGTCAAAAAATAGTACATCGACTGTTCTCACTTTTATTTAGTGTATGCTCGTTTCCTCGTAAACGAAATGTCAAAAGATAGTATATTGACAGTTCGCACTTTTATTTAGTGTATGCTCGTTTCCTCGTAAACAGAAGATCAAGGATAATATTTTGATACAGTCCTATGGCTCGGTGCCCGCTTATTGTAGCGTAGATTTGAAGATTGATTGTTAATTCAACGCCAGTGGTGTCAAACAGGTGGTTGATGGTTAAATCAATTGTTCTTTATCAGATGATTGATCAGTTTGTTGCCGTGACAACCAGATTCAATTTTCTGGATGGTTTTCCCCAAGCAGTTTTGTTGCAGTTTATTTCTTCGGTTAGCAAATTTCTGAGTTCTTTGGTATTCAACCGTCTTCTACCTTGATTGTTCTAAAGTCGTTCGCTTTTCACCCAATCGGGTCCAAGCCGCTTGAATAGGGGCAGCTGTTGCACCCTAAAATTTTCCTAACCTTTTCTTACTTGGTTTATGTTTCATTGCATTAGCATACCATTGTTCTAGCATTATCATAAGCATTGAATTAGCATTTATGCAGGGGATCAAGTGTGATATATATCAAGAGGAGCCTATCTAGAGGTCTTATTCAAGCTTGAGAGATCACCAAGGTCATCAGAAAGTGGGTTGTGTTCTTGAAAGGTTTGGATGCTTGTGTGTGTGGTTCATCTCCTAACTTGGGGGCCAATTGAAGACCATCAGTGGGTTGTGAGGCCTTGATTATGGATAGAGTATGTGGATAGAGCTCATGGAGTGCCTTGAGGGTCATGGTGGAGCTCAGTCAAGTCATTATGCTAGGTGTGAGGAGCCACAGTTGAAGGTTATTAAATTGAAGCGCCTTTGCAAGGTTCAAGATGCTGAGGCAGATCCGGGTGCAGAGATTGCAAATTTCCTTTCAAGGAACATCCCCACAGATATCCCACAGGCTGAGGCAAAAGCTGAAAGCGAAGGAGCCGTTCCTCCCCGTGTTGGCACAGATTGTCAGAGTTTGTTAGAAGTTGTCGGAAGATTCTGGGGCAAGCCATCTCGAGTTCGTTTCGTGGCATGTTTTCCAATCAGAATGATTCCTTCTTCCCCAGTAAGTTCAGCAACGTCTCCCCACAGAGTCTGAACATGGGACCGCGAGCATTGATATGTCTCCACCAAGCATAGATAGATTCTCCCCAACCTGATGCATCTTGAGGAAGGATCATCCTCTCACCAGCTAAGTCATGCGCTGAAGCGTATACCCATTCCTAGCACTGGGTCAGGGTACAGTTTCTCGTAGGAGACTATTCACAAGTGTTCAGCCTTCGATAGCGCAGACTGAAGTCTCCAGCGGAATTGAAAGTCCCCCACAGAGTTGTATTTTCCCCGACAAGTAGGATTTATTCCAGCGTCTGGTTGCCTATCCTCAGCCGAGTTTTCAGTTCCCCAAGAGAGCCGAGTCCTTGGAAGCCGTTCAGGCCATGATTGGTTTTCCCCAGTAGAGAGTACTGCATAGCTGATGCTGTATTTCCCCATCGGAGTCGTTATCTCCGGGAAAGTTTTGCCGCGAAGGCCGTGCAATTTATTTCTGCGGTTGACATCGTTTCCCTCGGCAGTTTGTGGGTCGTATACCTAGCCGAGCAGGTCCCAGTTCTCGTAGAACTTTGTCCCCCTGCGGCAGTTGATTGAAGTTCAGTTCCCCAGGCGGAGTCCAATTGAGATTGGTGTGACTTCTTCTCCTTGACAAGAGGATTCTCCCTTCAGCATTTATTTTGCTGATAGGGTCGTAGAATTTTGCATGATTGCATAGCATTTACCCTAAACGCGTAGCATTTCCATCGTGTGGAACATTACGCCATGGTCAAACATATGCATACGAAACATGAGCTAGGTCGTTACCGTTCTGGTTTTGCAGGTGTTCCTCCGCACAATGGTTCGCTCAAGATGATTCTTGAATTCCTCAGCGAAGTTGATTGCATAAGATGATTCTTAAAATCCCCAGTAAAGTCGCCCGAGTGTTTATACAGGATGACTCTTGAAGTCCCCGGCGAAGTTGTTTACTCAGGATGATTCGTGAGTTCCTCAGAAGAGTTATTGATTCAGGATGATTCTTGAAGTCCCCATAGTGTTTATTTAGGATGATTCTTGAATTCCCCAGCGAAGTTGATTGCTTAAGATGATTCTTAAAACTCCCTAGTGAAGTCGCCAGAGTTGGTTGCTCAAGTTGATACTTAGAGTCCCCGGCAGGGCGTTTGCTCAGGATGATTCCTGAAATCTCTAGCAGAGTTATTGGTTCAGGATGACTCTTGAAGTCCCCGGCGGAATTATTTGTCCAAGATGATTCTTGAAGTCCTCAGTAGAGTTGATTCACCCAGAATGATTTTTGGACCCCCGAAGCAGAGTTACTTGATAGTTCTCCAGAATCCCTAGCGGAGATGTGTCATCCCCAACAGGTCTTAAACATAGAAGTTGAGATTTTCTTGAAGACTTAATGATTGAAATCCGACAGTAGTGTCAAACTACCAAGACTTACTGATGAAGTCCAACTGTGATGTCGAAGCAGTTATCCCAGCTGACGCGGAATGCCTGACGGCAAAAGAATGTATATCCTTATTGGTCCGTGATTGATTAAGGATTCCATTTGAAGACTTACTGATGAAGTCCAGCTGCAATGTCGAAGCAGTTTGCCTAGCTAACGCAGGGTTCCTGACGGCAAAAGATTGTATATCCTTAGTGGTTCCTGATTGATTAAGGATTCCATTTGAAGACTTATTGACGAAGTCCAATTGTGATGTCGACGCAGTTCTCTCAGCTGATGCGGAGTGCCTGATGGCAGAAGTGTGGATATCCCTATTTGGTTCATGATTGACCGAGGATTCTATTCTCGACTTACTGACGAAGTCTGGCTGACACCTGAAAATTTCTTTGAATGCCCGATGGCACGATTAACTTGATTGTTAAAAAAGGTTCCTAATGACCTGATGAGTCTTGAGGAATTCTTTTGCTGCAATGCCGCAGAATGCCTGATGGCAATACCAGCTATGTATCCCCGGTTACTGAGTGACCAGTGAGCCCTTGATGACTTGAGGAAGAAGCTGCAGCGAAATCTGATAATCATCCCGACGGAGATTTGAGAGTAGCCCATCACCAGTTACCGAATAACCGGTGATCCCTTATTGACTTACTGATGAAGTCCGACAAAGATGTTGTCGACGTTCCTAGCGACATGATAAGGAATTCTTCTGCAGTGGCACAGAATGCCCGACGGCATAATCAGCCATCATAAACCAGTTACCGAGTAACCGGTGATCCCTTATTGACTTACTAATGAAGTTCGACAAAGATGTTGTCGACGTGCCTAGCGACACGATGAGTCCATAGGTGACGATAAGGAATTCTTGTGCAGTGGCGCAGAATGCCCGACGGCATAATCAGCCATCATTCACCAGCTACTGAGTAACCGGTGATCCCTTATTGACTTATTGATGAAGTCCGACAAAGATGTTGTCGACGTGCCTAGCAACACGATGAGTCCATAGGTGACAATGAGGAATTCTTCTGCAGTGGCGCAGAATGCCTGACGGCATAATCATCCATCATTTACCAGTTACCGAGTAACCAGTGATCCCTTATTGACTTACTCATGAAGTTCAACAAAGATACTGTCGACTTTCCTAGCGACATGATGAGTCCATAGGCGACGATAAGGAATCCAGCTATCCTTCACCAGTTACCGTGTAACTGGTGATCCCTTGATGACTTGAGGACGAAGATCTACAGCAAAATCAGATGATCATCCTGACGGAGATTCGAGATGTATCCTTCACCAGTTACCGTGTAACCGGTGATCCCTTGATGATTTGAGGATGCAATGAGATCAGATAAATTAGAGAATCATCCTGACGGAGGTTCAGATCAGTATTCTCCAGCTAGTTGTCGTGCAGCTACTGTTTTAGTTTCCGAAGATTTGTCCCCGTCAGAGTACCGTGTACTTGCACAGTTGGCAAATTTCCGGGTTTGTTGGTATTCAACCGTCTTTTACCTTGATTGTTTGAGAGTCATTCACTTCTCACCCAATCAGGTCCAAGCCGTTTGAATAGGGGCAGCTGTTGCACCCCAAAATTTGCCCAACATTTCTTCACCTAGCTTATGTTTTATTTCATTCACATTAGCTGCATTTCATTGACATGTATGTAGGAGATCAAGAGGTATGATTACCAATCAAGAGCTATACAAGATTGTGAGGCTAGCTAAAAAGGTTATTCAGATGTTCAAGGGTTGATATCCTTGTCAGAGAAGTTAAAAGATCCTCAGAGAGAGTGATTGAAACCAAGAGTGTGTGTCTCCTAACTTGAGAGTTGTGGAAAGCCATCAGATGATTCTGAAGCCATGAAGTTGGATTTGATATCTTGAGAAATCTCATGAGAAGTGTTGAAGATCACTTTGAGGCCTAGACAGGTCATTGTGCAAGATTAAGAAGTCTCAGCCATGATTGGTGCAGCTAGGGTTTGACTAGGTCAACCCTAAGTCAACTGAGGATTTGAAGGAAGTTGATACCTAATTCAAGAGCCATGTGATCATGGATTGATACATTGAGATTTTCTAGGGATGATTCCAAGGTTAACTCTCCATGATTGAAGAATTTGAGAAGTTTCAGGCTAGGATTTCCAAGACTTGACAGTGTAAAATCTCCTAGCTTGACCCCTGATTTCCAGGCCATTTAACTCAAGATAGGATGTTCATCTCATCTTGACCCCAACATTATTGTTGTAGGGCATGATCTTAGATTTAATTTGAGTACTAGAAGTCCTTGATAGGGTTTATAGAACTCAAGTTATGAGCCAGACAAGTTACAAGTCATCTGAGGCATGTGAATTTGGAGCTTGAAAGTTACCCAACTTGCATGACACTTTTTCCCTAAAAGGATAATTCCTATGAACTTTTGGTTAACATGAATATTGTTCCTTATCCTCTTATCTTTCTAAAGAGTACTAGAAGTCCATGATTGGATTTGTAGAACTCAAGTTATGGCTTTGACAAGTCAAGGGTATTTTGGGTATTTGGACATTACAGGTCATTTTGAATCATAGGTTAATTTCATCATCTTGCAAGCTTCAAATGGATTTTTGTTCAACATGAAAGTTGCTCAAAATGATGTTTTTAGCTTAGCCAAGTACCAAGAGTCCATTGATATGGATTATATCAAACCTTGGTTGAAGAAAATTCATACAAAGGCCATTTTAATGAATTAAAATGTGAAAATTCAAAACAATTGGGAATAATATGTCTTCAGGCCAAATTTGTGGTCATTTTGAATGGAATTGACATTCTAAAGAGATTGGCATTATCACAATTTTGAATTGAAGTGCATAACATGGCCATATGGAGTCTTGCTTCATAATGAAGAAACATATCAAGTACACCCCATGGATTGAAATCAAGGAGGGGAAACTATACCATTATACTCCTCAACTGTTAAGTGAGTAAATTGGACTGAGTTTGAAGGAATAACAAAGCCAAAATGTGCACATCACCATTGTATTTTTGGAAGGAAAGTGAAAATGGTAGATCTTAAATTGGGCTTTGTTTGGGCCTCCAAAGTGGTAAAACAGATTATAAATAGGATGTGGATCATTCTGAGAAGCTTCTAGTGTCAAATTCAGTTGGGAAGCCATTGGAGCAAGTTGGTGAAAAAGCTTGAAATTGGATTTTTGGTTTTGGAGATTCAGAGGATTACAGCAAGAATTGGTGATCAAGAAACGTCCATCATCAATCATTGAAGCTTTCTGCACTTGTTGGAGGAGAATTGAGGTCTGAAACCACCACAGTCAAAGCCTAAAACCAGGTTTCCATTTCTCGAAATTTCTCTAATTCATGCATTTTTAGTAGCTTAGATTCATGTGGTTAAGTTGCAATTAAGGTATAGATGATTTCTGGGCAGAAAAATTAAGGTTTAGTGACAAATTAGGGACTGATCCATTTTCGGTTGAGATGTAGATTTCCCTAGTCTTGAGGTTTTAGCGTGTTTGAATAGGATAGTTGTAATCCTCATAAAATTTCCCACAACTTTCGTTCAAGAACCATGGCGTTTGGCTGAGTATTGAGAGAGTTAGGGTTGCCCGAAGGTGGCCGGAGGGATACCGTCGCCGGCTGGTCTGCGCGCGAGCTTGATACTTGCAGGAAATTTGAATCGGGGAAGATGAAATCCTCACCGTCCAAGCATGAGGAAAAGAAGTCTAAGTTAGTCAATCCAATGACTCCAAGCGCGCCACGTACCCCCTCCCCAAAACACAGTCGTTTGGCTTAATGAATGTTACTAGTTCTTTTCAATTTGCTGCGTGAACCTAGAGTGTGTGAGTTCGAATCCTCACGTGCTCCTTTTTTTGATTAATTGTGAGAACAGAATTAGTTGATTATTGATGTTGGGCTTTGGCTATTAGTGCTAACCACACCTCCCCCTAGAAGGCCCAAACGAGATTACACGTAGAATCCTTGCTCATTGCACCCCCTCCTGGCGTATTTTCATTAGAGTATTTTGCTGAGTTGAAACTCAGATAGGCCCAACGCCCATGTGCTAACAACACCCCCCTGTATTGGGCCCAGGCGAGATAATGCTTGGCCTTCTTGCTAACTGAACCCCATCCTTATTTCTCTTAATTTCTTTTCTTTTACCTTTTTTGTTTTAGTTGCTTGTGAGATTTAATTCATAAAAAAATAGTGAATGATGGTAATAAATTCTTGAAAAATTTGTGGATATATGTTGAGATGTTTAGGATTTTATAATGCTTTTTATTTTAATTTCCCATGCCTTTTTCATTTTATTTCATATTTTCTAGTGTAATATGTTTTTAAAAGTGCAATAATTGTGTGCTGATTTTGTCCATTTTATTTCTCACCCATATTTCTGAGTTTGATCTTGAGATTTTACATGCTGGTTATATACATGTGGATGATGCTGTGTGATTTTTGTCATGATTTTTAGATGATTTTAAATAGGGTTTCAGGGTAGTTGTTTAGGAGTGTTCATGATTGAATTCCTTTGGTGTACCCTTGAAACTTTAGATTTAATTTGAGCCTTTTGACTTAGGCTTAACCCCTGATTTTTGGACTATAGGATGTTGATACATGTAGGATGATATGATATTTTCCCTAGGATTTTTAGGAATGATTTTAAATTAGTTCCCTATTTTACAAATTAACTTCAATTTAGGTGATTCTAACTTAGAGAACTTCATATGTTAACCTTGTAATTGGCCATTAGATGATTATAAGTAGTGTATTCCTTCTTGATAGAATGGTAAGTAAGTAGATACCTCATTAAGGTTTAGGAAGAGCCCTATGTTGCGGTGAGAATCGTGATACCAAGCTATTGATTAACTTGAATCTTAATTCTTAAATTCACAGCCGAACTTTAATTTATCCAAAAGGAAAGGTTTAAAGAAAGAAAAACCTATAAAAAATGCAAAGCAAAAGGCAAGGCCTAAAGCTAAGCAAAGAGAGATCTAAAGGTTCGGGGGTTGGTTATGCATAGGGTAGGTATTTCACATCCTAAACATCTGTAGTACTCTACAGGAACCTCTTTTTAATATTTGTGTTTGCTAGAGTTTGCTTGCTAAAGGGAATGTGCTAAGGGTAGAGATATAAAGTATATACAAAGTATGGTAAAGTTTGCTCACGAAGACATCGCATCTCGTGCCTACGTATCCTGACGGGAATGGAATCAGAGCAATCGTAGCTCCCCTAACTAGGGGTGAGGAACTCTTGACTGTGGTCAAGGTTCCAAAGGGAAAGTAAATGTCTGCGGAGAGACACCTACATAGAGTGCGGCGACTCTAAACTAAGGTTAAGTTAGCAAGGAAGGGAATGTTCACGGCGAGACGATTAAATAGAGCACGACGACTCTAAGGCTAAAGTTGTAAATGTCAACACGGGAAATGTCCACGGCGAGACGACTAAATAGAGCACGGCGACTCCAAGCCTAAGTTGAGATTATTATGATAGAGGATGTCCACGACAGGACAACTACTTGGAGTACGACGACTCCGATCCTAAGGCTAGGATAAAGGGATAAAAATATGAATCATATGTCATGTGAAAATACTCATTAACACAAGAATTTAGCAAAAAGAACCACTTAAAAATGATTTAAAATGGATAAGTTATGTGGTTTTTAAGTTTGTAAACAAAACATGAAAATCTAAATGATAAAAGGAATAAAATGCACATGGTAAGACAATGAATCAAACAAATTTGATTATTTAAACATGTTAAGAAAAATTTGTGAATAATACAAGATCAATATCACAAGAAAAAAAATCAAGTTACAAGTTGAAAAAGTTCAAGAACATCATGGTAGAAAAAAACCTAAAAATAGTCACGGTAGCATGTGGAATGTAAGTGGAAAGTTCACATTTATGAGTTTTAGTTTTACC
This sequence comes from Lathyrus sativus, assembly GCA_963859935.3. Lineage (NCBI taxonomy): Eukaryota > Viridiplantae > Streptophyta > Magnoliopsida > Fabales > Fabaceae > Lathyrus > Lathyrus sativus. The sequence continues at coordinate 424,914,745 of OZ012739.1, forward strand.
TCTTGAAGTAAGCTTAAGCAATAAGAAAACTATAGATCTTGAGAGCTCTTCCAATATTTTGTTACATAAGTATGGAAGTGACTTGGATAGCTTCAATACATCATACTTTATGTGTTTGAAGTGTTTCTTGAGTTGGAAGAAGTTTGGAAATGGTTTCGAAAGGTGTTTTTCAAAAGCAAATTTTGAGGGATTTTGGAAACTTAATGAGATTTTGCAAGAAATTGTGATTGTGTAAGGAAGGGAGTTCTAGCTTGTTTCTAGCATGGAACTTGTGTTTATGATTTAGGAAGTGAGTTCTATTTATAGACAAAGGCCTTGGATCAAGGTATGGGCAAAAGTGAAGCAAATTGCCAATTTTAACCTTCCATCATGAAAATCTTTGAGTTTTCCAATGCAATCTTCATCTTTATCTTTAAGCCACTCTACTAAGATATTCTCCATACCCTATATATATTTTTCATCATGCTTGATAGGATAGGAGGTGACTTATTGAATTAAAGTTGATGATTTGACAATGGTAGCCACCTTTTTCTCTTTCTTCACTATTCACTTTTGCAACTTGCATTAAATAATGATTTCCTTTGATCTTTGTGACATTTTCGCGAGAATTGATGTAAAAAGGTTTATTATCAATATAAACATCATAAGTGAGGCTTAATCTTTGATTAGCATCGATTTGGAGAGGTTTTGTAATCAAAAGAACTCATGCTGACCTGATTTTGCCAATGTGAGTTTTTGCCAACTTGTGGACCTTGGTTCTCTCTAACCAGGAAGAGTTATGGAACCCACTTGTACTTTTTAGAAAGCCCCAATTAGGTACTAAAATATTTATGGTTATTTTAGGAACTCATTCCTCTTGAAACTAGGTCAAAAACCCTTGTGTGTTTAAGGAGTTATGGCTTTGCCCTTTTCAAAACTTTAATTTCGCAACTTTTTGATTACTTCTCAATTCTTGATCAATTTGGTCACAAAACTTCATGATTATATATTAAATGATGTTGGGAACATATTTGGATTCAATTTTGGGTTAAAACCCTGTTGGTCAATGGGTTGACTTTTCAGTCAGACGAACCGAACGATTGAAAACCTCTGAATCGACTATTGGTGTCCTGGGTTCCCCGAGGCTTTGAAACTTCTTGTGGGGACTTCAATAAGTCATATGAACTTCATAGACCATAATTACATCATTGGAGCACCTTTTAAATCAAAAGTCAAACCACAATTGACTTTTCCTGATCAGAAACCCTAATCAGGGATCCTGAACTGCATTGTTCCTGATCTTTGTGTGAAAACCCCAAATTGGATTCATGATTATCCCAATGTAGTATTCTTGATCGTGTAGAGACTTGTTTCATGGAGAAACAATACAATGCATTGACTGATTAAACTGTTGAACCCTCGATTCCCAACTGTATAGAACCCTGATTCGCCTGTAACTTAACAAAGACAAACTTGAAATATGTTATGGTTAGATAAACAAATAAATATGATCCTAAAATGGTGATGAAGATCTAAGGGGTCAAAATTTGGGGTGCAACAGATGCCCCTATTTAAATATTTTCACCAGATGATAATGAGAGATGATAATCCTCATAGAATCGTAGTGAAAGGTATTTAAATATAGAAAACCAGAAATTTTGTCCCTCAGATCCGATGGTATGCAAAAGGACAAATGCTAAGATACAATGAATCTAAATGATGCTTTATGATGCAAGACAAATGCAAACACACGAGCAAAAGAAAAAGAACAACATAACAACGAATAACTACTCACTAGGGAAAGACAACAACACCGGGGAAGCAACAATCATCATCCATGAATGGAACTGGATGGAAAACAAACACAACATTCAGAATATTAATGAATGAGGTGCGGAGAAACCTGAGAAATATAACAGGGACATAGAAAAAAACATCAGAGACATTCGGAAGAACATCAAATGAACTCTAAAACACATCAGAGATACTCGGAAAAACATCGAGTAAACTCCAGAACATATCCAAAGAAGCATATTAAAGACATATATTTTGAAGGTACATCTGAAACATTTTAGAAGGGTATTTAAATGTACAGGCAAAGGTTTGAAGATATATCTGGGAGAACATCAGATAAGCAACAAAGACTCAATCTGGAAAACCATCAGAAAGAGAAATAAATATCTGGAAAAACATCAGATAAGTTCTGGAAGAACATCAGAACAGAGACTCAATCTGGAAAAACATCAGAAAGAGAAATAAATATCTGGAAAACCATCAGATAAGTTCTGGAAGAACATCAGAACAGAGACTCAATTTGGAAAATCATCAGATAAGTTCCAGAAGAACATCAGAACATAGACTCAATCTGGAAAAACATCAGAGAGAGAAACATATCCGGAAAAACATCGGATAGATTTTGGAAAACCATCAGAAAGAGAAATAAATATCTGGAAAACCATCAGATAAGTTCTGGAAGAACATCAGAACAAAGACTCAATCTGGAAAAACATCAGAGAGAGAAACATATCCGGAAAAACATCGGATAGATTCTGGAAAAACATCAGATAAGTTCTGGAAGAACATCAGAATAGAGACTCAATCTGGAAAAACATCAGAGAGAGAAACATATCCGGAAAAACATCAGATAGATTCTAGAAAAACATCAGAATCAAAGGGAATATCTGGAAAACCATCAGATAGACACGACATAAAAATTTGTTTGGTAGGTGCCAAGTGAGTTGGACTTTGATCACAAGGTAAGACGTGGATAAAACACGACCTCGGGGGAAAAGTAAATGGGGATAAAACACCCATGATGCCAGGTAAATTGAAATTCGTCCACAAGGTAAGACGCGGGTAAAACACGACCTCGGGAGAAAAAGTAAATGGGGATAAAACACCTATGATGCTAGATAAATTGAAATTCATCCACAAGGTAAGACGCGGGTAAAACACGACCTCGGGAGAAAGAGGCAGATGGGGAATAAAACACCCATGATGCCAAGTAAATTGGAAATGTCCACAAGGTAAGACGCGGGTAAAACACGACCTCGGGATAAAAATTAAATGGGGACTAAAGCACCTACGATATGCAATATGCATATGTATACAGATATGATATGATATATGATTAAATGTAAATGCAGATGTTGATGACAAGGCTCGACTCCTTTGGTGAGATGACAAGACTGGAAGACTGATTCCTCAACACGGAGATCAATGTCAATCTGCTTGGGGACTAAAGATGCTACTGTTGAGCATACCTCCACTACAATTGTAAATTGCATCAAATTGATGATCCTTGCAGGAAGGGTGAATAATTAATTGGGGATTCTTCAAGTAAACTGCCCCAGTTTAGCTGTCTGTTGTAGATGAACTGATAATTGCCTCAACTTGTCTGATGTTGAAGATGACTGATTTACTGAGTGCTTGGAGAGCTTGCCCCACTCTGAGTCTTGAAATATATTCTGGATAAACCAAATCTAAGAAGACCTTGTCCTGAACAAATATTGAACTAATTCTTCGATAGGATGTAAAAGGAACTTGCCCCTGATAGGATCACTTGACCAAGTTTCTCAATGTTTGAAAACTCCTTGAGAGGAAAGCCAATTTGCAAGCAAAAGTGTTCATACAACATGGTAATATAAAGTTCATGCAACTTTTGAAATCAAAATCTTTTTTTTTGAAAGATGCAAAATAAATGAGTCACTGGTCGGAACACGGTGGTTCAAGACACTCAAAGTTTAAAGCAAAGGTGTACTGCTAAAATAATTGATTTGCAAAGATCTTTTGGAGTCAGTTTACGCAACCTTGCTGTAGTATGCTTTCAAAATAACCTTGTTTCAATTAGGTCTTTTGAGGGTTGTAATGTGGCCTGGTTCACAGTTTAAGAAACAAAGGATAAAGGCTCAAAGTTTATTTGTACCCACCCAATCTACGTGATGATCTCTAGTCCTATGCTCAGTTAACTCAGACTATGCGCTCAGGTTCCCATAGGAATTGCACTGATTATAGTAATGATGATGGTTCGGAAGTCAACAGACTTTTTGAAAAGGCAGTCACTGCTTCTTTACAACATTTGGTTGTTTTGAAATTAAAGGATTTAAAGATCTCCTCTATTTATCATCCCTAACTTTTGCCTAAACTGTTTCTTTTGAAACTTACAGTCAGCGGGATGCCCCAGTTTTGCCTAAGTCTCCTTCATAGGTTTTAACTTAGCGGGCTTTTTCTTTTGATATGTATTTTTTTGAAATAAAGTGACTACCTAGCTTAATGATCACGATGAACCATCATCGGCATTTTGACTTGAAAAACATCTTCGACACTTGTTTGTTGTGTGCGAAGGAAAAAAATGTAGTTGCAAACTTTATATAAAAGGTGTCTTGCATGAACACACAGCCAAGTTAACTGAGAACTACCCACCCCAAGGTTAAAACTGCGGGTTTTTGTAAAGAAAGAAACTCCAACTTCTAGGCTCGAAGGGGTTGACAAGGGATTAACTTCCTTATTTCTCCAGTGTTTGGGAGTTGAAACAATGCCTTACATCATCAACAAAGTTTGATTGAAAGCATACTGGCAGCAGTTATGGGTATATCATTTTCATCATCCTCCCTCAAATATTTGCATAATAAAAAATTTGGACAAGGAGTAAATATTTGAAAGATAAAGCATAAAAGTGCAAACAATAGGCAAAATGATTTGAAATCAAAAGTTGTGATGCTCATTCATTAAGATGAAAGTACAAACACTAAATAAAAGCAAACAAGCTTAAACAAAATGAAGGAAAATGCAAACAATGAGAAACAAAAGGCCTAGTGACTAAATTTGTCTTGTCTGAAACACTGTCGCTCAAAAAAAGATAGTCTGCTGGAGTCGGACTGAAGCTTCACTTTTGATGTTATGGCAATGGATTATTCTGGACATTCGGATGATTATCCTTAAAACCCAGGATTCCAGTTTGAATCAGCTCACGCACTCTAGCTTTCAGTGCATAACAATGTTCCAAGTCGTGGCCTGGGGCACCCTCATGAAAGCACAATGAAGGTCAGCTCTAAATCCAGTTGGAGGAGGATCAGGAGTTTGCAAAGCCTGTGTAGTAACCAACCCTTGTTGAACCAGATCAAGATAAAGTTCTGTATATGTCATGGGAATAGGATCAAATTGATTCCTATTTCGATACTAGTTTTGTCCAACAGTTAGACGTTGAGGAATCTGAGCTGGTCGTGGAGCAGCAGCAGCAGTAACGGCAGCAATAGCAGGGTGGTTATACCTTGGCTGAGGACGAGGATTTCTCACTTCAACCATGACAGTGTTGGTTTGATCTTCCTTCTTCTTATGGAAATTCCCAAAGGATTTCTTTGCACCGTTAAAAGATTCAACAACTTTGGACACTTTACCATTTTTCAGCCCTTCTTCTAACCTTTGGCCAATGGTTACCAGATCTGTAAAACTCGAAGAGACGCTCCCAATCATCTTTTCCCAATAGAAGGGAGACAAAGTATCCATAAACATTCCAGCTAGCTCCTTTTCTGCCAGAGGGGGTTCAACTTGAGAAGCTAACTCTCTCCAACATTGAGCGTATTCTTTGAATGATTCTCTTTCACTTTGAGACATGTTTTGAAGTTGACGACGGATAGGAGCCATATCCAGATTGTATTTGTATTGTCTCATGAAGGCATTAGCGAGATCTTGGAAGCAGTGGACGCTGTTATATTCCAAATTCATATACCACTTTAGAGAGGCACCACTCAAACTGTCTTGAAAGCAGTGGATGGGCAGCTTCTGGTTGTTGGTGTAGGTTGTCATCCTTCGGTAGTACATGACCAAATGGGCTCTTGGACATGAGTGACCCTTATATTTCACGAAATCTGGAATCTTGAATTTAGGAGGCATGACGAGGCCAGAGACTAAGCACATATTATCAGCATCGACGTTGAAGAAATCAGTACCCTCAACGGCCTTGAGTCTCTTGTCTATGTTCTGAAACTCTTCGCGGATAATCTCAGGCTCAACAAAATCTGCATGGTCTTCTCCTTGAGCACTGGCAGCATTATAGTCAAAGAAAGGAGCTTGAGCAGTCTGGGCAATGGTGTGTACCATAGATCTGGGCTCTGTAAAGATGGGAGCTTGAAAAACTGGTCTGACAGTCTGACCAATCATAGCAGTAGATGCAAGAGGTGGAGAGTAGTTAGGAGGTAAACCAAACTCTGGCCAAGTAGATTGTGGCATTTGAACAGGAGGAGGATCAGCATTTGAAACTTCTTGAATGACAGTCCTCTGAGATGGCTCTCCTCTGGCAATCAATACTTGAAGCATCTCGGTGAGCTTAGTCATGCCTGACTTCATTTCATCGATCTCCATTCGAATTTCTGTGTTATGTACTTCTTGCTCTAACATCTTGCGTCTATAGTTAGCTCTAGTCCGATATCGGTGTCGAGGAATCAGTTTGGCGACTCAAAGGCACACTAGACGATAAAGACAACTGAAGATGAGCGACTGGACAAACAGAGGTATGCAACGAACCATGCAAAGATGCAAATGCAATGCGATGCAAGACAGGATGCAAAACACACATAATAGGATCAAAGGTTCGAGATCACAGCATGGATTTTGGGTAAAGAACCAACCACGGGGTATGTACTAGGGGTAAAGTACCTGCACAACGGGTTCTAACAAAGTTTCCAGAGTCAACAACCCATCTTTCAAATATTATCAATTTCCCAAATCACTCGGTAGTCGATAATATTCTCAAGAGAGTCTCGTCCAAGTGTAGTATCGCGTATCAACTACTTCAGGAGTACTCCCTCATAGTCATCGCACTACGTCCTAAAAGGCCAAGGTGGGGTAAATAGGTAATCTAAAAGTCCTCAGTGTTAAAGGCTCCTAGGTTGAAAGTAGTAATGTTTTCACGAATACTCGTTCAACAAAACTAACTCTCAAAAGGGCCTCCACTGAGCGGCGGTTTCTCAAGTTAGCTTGGTCGGGAATCAACTCTCTATAAGCCTTCTTGAATATACCACCATCCTATCATAAGTGCACTCGAGTCCGGGTATAGGACTTATCCTCACCACTCAAAGTAACAACCCTGCATACAGAAGAACCCAAGCACAAACAGATAGATGTACAAATATATACAAATATAAAAGCAAGTAAACATAAAGCAAACATAAATATAAACAAGGTGGGCTTAACCCTCTTATGGAATCCCCAGTGAAGTCGCCATTTCTGTTGTGGTGAGAATTGTGATACCAAGCTATTGATTAACTTGAATCTTAATTCTTAAATTCACAGCTGAACTTTAATTTATCTAAAAGGAAAGGTTTAAAGAAAGAAAAACCTATAAAAAATGCAAAGCAAAAGGCAAGGCCTAAAGCTAAGCAAAGAGAGATCTAAAGGTTCGGGGGTTGGTTATGCATAGGGTAGGTATTTCACATCCTAAACATCTGTAGTACTCTACAGGAACCTCTTGTTAATATTTATGTTTGCTAGAGTTTGCTTGCTAAAGGGAATGTGCTAAGGGTAGAGATATAAAGTATATACAAAGTACGGTAAAGTTTGCTCGCGAAGACATCGCATCTCGTGCCTACGTATCCTGACGGGAATGGAATCAGAGCAACCGTAGTTCCCCTAACTAGGGGTGAGGAACTCTTGACTGTGGTCAAGGTTCCAAAGGGAAAGTAAATGTCTGCGAAGAGACATCTACATAGAGTGCGGCGACTCTAAACTAAGGTTAAGTCAGCAAGGAAGGGAATGTCCACGACGGGACGATTAAATAGAGCACGACAACTCTAAGGCTAAAGTTGTAAATGTCAACACGGGAAATGTCCACGGCGGGACGACTAAATAGAGCACGGCGACTCCAAGCCTAAGTTGAGATTATTATGATAGAGGATGTCCACGACGGGACAACTACTTGGAGTACAGCGACTCCGATCCTAAGGCTAGGATAAAGGGATAAAAATATGAATCATATGTCATGTGAAAATACTCATTAACACAAGAATTTATCAAAAAGAACCACTTAAAAATGATTTAAAATGGAGAAGTTATGTGGTTTTTAAGTTTGTAAACAAAACATGAAAATCTAAATGATAAAAGGAATAAAATGCACATGGTAAGACAATGAATCAAACAAATTTGATTATTTAAACATGTTAACAAAAATTTATGAATAATACAAGATCAATATCATAAGAAAAAAAATTAAGTTACAAGTTGAAAAAGTTCAAGAACATCATGGTAGAAAAAAACCTAAAAATAGTCACGGTAGCATGTGGAATGTAAGTGGAAAGTTCACATTTATGAGTTTTAGGTTTACCTCTTGAAGCAAGCTTAAGCAATAAGAAAACTAGAGATCTTGAGAGATCTTCCAAGATTTTGTTACATAAGTGTGGAAGTGACTTGGATAGCTTCAATACATCATACTTTATGTGTTTGAAGTGTTTCTTGAGTTGGAAGAAGTTTGGAAATGGTTTCGAAAGGTGTTTTTCAAAAGCAAATTTTGAGGGATTTTGGAAACTTAATGAGATTTTGCAAGAACTTGTGATTGTGTAAGGAAGGGAGTTCTAGCTTGTTTCTAGCATGGAACTTGTGTTTATGATTTAAGAAGTGAGTTCTATTTATAGACAAAGACCTTGGATCAAGGTATGGGCAAAAGTGAAGCAAATTGTCAATTTTAACCTTCCATCATGAAAATCTTTGAGTTTTCCAATGCAATCTTCATCTTTATCTGTAAGCCACTCTACTAAGATATTCTCCATACTATATATATCTTTTTCATCATGCTTGATAGGATAGGAGGTGACTTGTTGAATTAAAGTTGATGATTTGATAATGGTAGCCACCTTTTTCTCTTTCTTCACTATTCACTTTTGCAACTTGCATTAAATAATGATTTCCTTTGATCTTTGTGACATTTTCGCGGGAATTGATGTAAAAATGTTTATTATCAATATAAACATCATAAGTGAGGCTTAGTCTTTGATTAACATCGATTTGGAGAGGTTTTGTAATCAAAATAACTCATGCTGACCTGGTTTTGCCAATGTGAGTTTTTGCCAGCTTGTGGACCTTGGTTCTCTCTAACCAGGAAGAGTTATGGAACCCACTTGTACTTTTTAGAAAGCCCCAATTAGGTACTAAAATATTTATGGTTATTTTAGGAACTCATTCCTCTTGAAACTAGGTCAAAAACCCTTGTGTGTTTAAGGAGTTATGGCTTTGCCCTTTTCAAAACTTTAATTTCCCAACTTTTTGATTACTTCTCAATTCTTATCAATTGGTCACAAAAATTCATGATTAGATATTAAATGATGTTGGGAACATATTTGGCTTCCATTTTGGGTTAAAACCCTGTTGGTCAATGGGTTGACTTTTCAGTCAGACGAACCGAACGATTGAAAACCTCTGAATCGACTATTGGTGTCCTGGGTTTCCTGAGGCTTTGAAACTTCTTGTGGGGACTTCAATAAGTCATATGAACTTCATGGATCATAATTACATCATTGGAGCACCTTTTAAATCAAAAGTCAAACCACAGTTGACTTTTCCTGATCAGAAACCCTAATCGGGGATCCTGAACTGCATTGTTCCTGATCTTTGTGTGGAAACCCCAAATTGGATTCATGATTATCCCAATGTAGTATTCTTGATCGTGTAGAGACTTGTTTCATGGAGAAACAATACAATGCATTGACTGATTAAACTGTCGAACCCTCGATTCCCAACTATACAGAACCCTGATTCGCCTGTAACTTAACAAAGACAAACTTGAAATATGTTATGGTTAGATAAACAAATGAATATGATCCTAAAATGGTGATGAAGATCTAAGGGGTCAAAATTTGGGGTGCAACACCCTAGAGAGTGCTTTCTTTCTTCAAACAAACATGGCTTGCTTTGTGTGTCTGCCATTCCCATCCTATGATTCAAAGTCCTCATGTGAAACCCCATATCTCCTTTGGAGGGATGTATAGCATGTCATAATGAGTAGAACTTTTGAGGATGCCTTTCTCTGATGACTGGTTGAGTGTCAGGAGGGATTCCTTTGGTTTCCTTCCTGCTTCCCATCATCAACCAATATTCTTGGTGTTGAATCTCCTCTCTTGGTGGAGCCTATTGAAGATTGAAGCTTGAAGATGGAGTTCTCCCATGAAGCTAGCTTAGGTATCAACACAAACTACAGACTGTTGGATTGTTGCTGTTAGAAGTTTGCTTGCAGCTGTTTGGTTGTTTGCTGTTTACCTGCTTTGCTGTTGAGCTATTTTGTCTGCTACTCTTTCTGTTTGACTGTTGCTGATGTGACTTGCTATTGTTGCATTCCTTTATCTTTGCAATTATTCATACTTGGCTTGAGGTTGAGATGAGCTTGTGGAGGCTCCTGCCCCACACATATTTTCTCCCTCACTTGCATTGCATGCATTTTATTTACAGTTGTTCCCTGTACTGTTTACTGTTTACTGTTTAAGCTGATGCTTTACCTATTTCTGTATACCATTGACATGATCCCCTAGGAATCTCACTTCCTTTGATAAGGAAGTGATGATTAGAACTTTAGGTTGAAACCTATGCATGATAACTTCTAGGAGTTCCCTGTTTTAAACCTCAACCATAGGATGAATCCTTGGCATGACAACATTAGGACTTAATAGTCTCCCCATATCGCTCTCTTCTCATCTCGAAACAAATTAACATACAGTAATAAAGGTTAACTGACGTCGTACGTTATGAGCCTTAAGCTACTTGAGAAAGGGTTGTTGGAGAGTTTCTTTTCAACAACTTGGATATTTAGTATGGCACCCTTTGGGTGACATGCGATGCATTCACTCCCAGGTCATAGTCTCTAGTGCGATATTGGTTGCAAATATCCTTAAAAAACAGTTCTTCCGTAAAAGACAGAAAACAAACTTCAAACCTTTTTGCCCCGTGGGCCCATAATTCAAAGGAAGCTTTTCTGAAGAAAAGAGTGTCGTTAACTCCCAGTTCTACCGCAAACGGTAACGCCTAAGTCTCCAAGGGTCGAGTTGCGTACGCCAAACTGCTGGAACTGTTTGTTAACCCTACTCGAAAAAATAGATGAATCTAAATTCCCGTAATCCATATTATCCCGAACTACGTAAGCTCTGATCTCTCATGTCTGTTGAGAGTACGTAGGCACAATGTTGATGTATTGGCGAGCCACCCTCCCCCTCCAACGCTGCGTTTCACTTACAGTTCAGAGTGGGCTTAATAGTTTCTTTGCTATTCACACCCTTTACCAGGCCCAACCCAAATATTAACTGTTTGGTTTTGCTAATTGCCACACAAGCTTATTTATTTTTCATGTTTTTCTTATTTTCTCTATATTTTGCCTGCTAGCTTTAATTCATTTTGAAATAGCAAAATTGCTGATAAAATCTTGAGATTTTACATGATGATTCTTGGACCTGTTAGGAGATTTTAGAAATTGAAAAAAAAATGATTTTTGGTTTATTTTCATTTTATTATGATTTTTACCATTTTAATAGCCATTAAAATTGTGAAATATGCATCCTTATCTTGTGGATTTTTGTTGAGGTACCAAAACAAAATATTTTTGCCTAATATTTTGTAGGATCACTGTACACATCTTTAGGGATTTAAGGGTATTTTTCTATGGATTTTATTGTACCATTTTCATTGGTTTTGGATAGCACTTTGTTCATGCTCTATGTTGCCCTAGTTTTGGGGTACCCTTTATGTTTGCTCTCTGTTCAGGCACTTCCCTTTGGATTACTTTGCTACCCTTTAAACCTATGATTACTAACACTTTACAGGTCCTTGGAGATTTTATTTGACATTTTTATATGCACTTTACTATTTTTTCCTTATTTTACAATTGGACTCATAATTTGGCACTTTCACTTGGACACTTGTATTGTTTTGGCTCCAAAAGCCTTGTATTACTTGTGTGATGGATATTATAGTGATTGCTTCATGTTGTGGACTCATTATAGGTATTTTTGACCAATTGGTGGATGTTTATATTGTATGTAGCATTCCCATTTGATGCCTTACTTTCATACTTGTACATTGTGATTCCATATGGTGGTGTATGTACCTTCTTTGCACATTTCTCTTGGTTCCTTGCCATTTTACTTTTGATATTAATTTTTGGCTTAGGTTGTATGATTAGAATATGCCACCCTCTGTCCAATGACCTTAGTGTGTCATTTAAGGAAGTTTTAGGTCCCTCCTTTGGAGGTCTCTAAGGCATGCCTAAAGTGGTGAATCCTTGAGGACTTCCTTTGTATGTTTTATTTGATTTGCTCTTGTTACATTTTCTTCTCCTACTTATCTTGCATTATTTCATACTTTGGCTTGAGGTTGAGATGAGCTTGTGGAGGCTCCCGCCCCACACATATTTCCTCCCTCACTTGCATTGCATCCTTACATTCCATGTTTGCATTTCATGTATGCATTCTTATAATTGTTTTCTTCTTCTTCTTTTGTCTTCCTTCCCTTAGGATTTCCATTCCTTCTTGTGCAATTTGGAATGTGATAGACATTAGGGTCCTAACCATGCATGATAACATTAGGTAGTTCCCTCCTAACCTCAACCATAGGATGAACTTTGCATGACAACTTTAGGATTGGATTAGTTCCCCTTTAGTGCATCCTTTCTCTTCTCATCTTCAAACATCTTTAAAACACCTAATAAAGATTAACGCGTGTTGTACACTACGAGCCTTAAGCTACTTGGGAAAGGGTTGCTGGAGAGTTTCTTTTCAACAGCTTGGATATTTAGTATGGTACCCTTTGGGTGACATGCGACGCATTCACTCTCAGGTCATAGTCTTTAGTGCGACACGAGTTACAAACAAAACTCAAAACACTTCTTCCGTAAAAGACTTCAAAAACAAACATCTAAATTCTTTTTGTTCTCTTGGACCTTTAATCCTTGGAAACCATTTTCATAAGGAGAGTTCTGTTAACTCCTAGTTCTACCGCAAATGGTAAACGCCTAAGTCTCCAAAGGTCGAGCTGCATACACCAAATTGCTGGAACTGTTTGTTAACCTTACTCGAATAAAAACAAAAAGACAAACCTATGTCTCTCGTTCTCCTGAACTACGTTTGCTCTAATCTTTCACGTCGTGTGAAAGTACGTAGGCACGAGATGCGATATCTCGGAGAGCAACCTTCCCCCATTTTCACCCGTAGTTAGGCGAACTACGTTGACTCTGATTTCTCGTTCCAGACGGGAATACGTAGGCATAGAACTGCTGTGTTCTGCCGAGTCATTTTCTTTTCTTTTCAGACCAGACCTTTTAGGGTAGATAGATAAAACCAACCCGTCAGACAAACACAACAAGCGTGGATCCCATCGAGTACGATGGACGTGAGGGGTGCTAATACCTTCCCCTTGCGTAACCGACTCCCGAATCCAGACATTGGTTGCGATGACCTTGTCTTATACCTTTTCGTCAGGTTTTTCCGATCGTTTCCTTTCCCGTTCTGTGGGATAAATAACGAAAGGTGGCGACTCTTCTATTTTGCCGGCACCTTATTTTCGCGGTAGCGACAGTTAGTTATTAAAGCATCTAACTTGGAAGCTTAATACCTTCCATATCTGTAGGAGTAGGTAGTTGATGGGTTGAGTCCTTTCATAATTGCTGAGTGAATGTATCCGGGGTCGTGCCATCCAAAATCCTTAGCAGGACTCGGCAGTGCTGAACCTGTGAATTTAAAACAAGCATAATTGTTATTGTGCTAATATTATTGAGACATGAAAAGTCAGAGAGAAGATTGAAAATGTTAGGGTTACAAAGTTGATGGGACAAAGAACAAAATGTTAGGGTTACAAAATCAACATCAGATTTGGATGAATGTTTCTTCTCTCTTTGTGCTTTAGAATCAATTTGGGAGGGAAGATTGAAAATTTTACAGAGGTTTGGGAGGGACAATGAAAAGTCAGAGACCTCTTTCCCACTAGAGACAAGTAAATAATATTTTATTAAAATAATTAAAAGTTATATAAGAATGTCTCCTAACCGTTGCTAATAGGAGTCGTTCTCATTGTCCTCTACCAGAACGGATTTGCACTGTTGTATAAAATTTACAAAAAATTATATAAGCTACCGCAACAAATTATATAATTAGTTGCCTATTACTCTCTACGAGAACAATTTTTTTACTTCTTAAAAATTAGGCGTTGCTATAGAGTAAAAATGTTGTAGTGACATACAAAAAGTTGAAAGGTTAAAAGGGCGTTTCAACGAAGTTTTTTAGACGAGGAGGTCAAATTCTCAGTTATGGGATAGATTTTCGGACTTATTATTTTATGAGAAGATACAACTATAGAAAATACCTTTCATCAAATAATATTAAAATGACCTTTCTTTAACCGTGGTGGAATCAAAAATTTTAGGCACTTTTGTTTTTATTTTTTCTAAAACGTATTTCACTGCGGTCTTTGTTAAACTCCGTAATGAAATGTACCAGGAGTTTCATGGTTTGAATCCTAACTCCTTTATCATCTTAACTTATTTTATATTATTACGGTTATTTGTTTCAACCGTTGTGAAAATTCAATCATTGCATCACATGTTTTCTTATCAACCGTGATGAAAAGTGATATTTTTTAATATATAAGCAAAAGTATTTGTCGTTCAATATATAACAGTCGTTTCTCTCAAAATAAAACCCTAACATATTTCACTCTTCTCTCTCATAAATAACCCTAACATATTTCACTCTTCTCTCTCATAAATAACCCTAACATCCATGTCGCTCTTTAAACATATTGCAGCCTTCAGATTCGTCTTCACCACCTTAACAAAGCGCATACTTTGGCTATGGTACATACGATTTGTGCTGCTATAAAAAAAATAAAAGAAGTATGAAGCTATTTTTTAAACTTCATTCACCTTGTATTTATTTTTTATAACATTGTAAAGTAGATCAACTTCTTAATTTGTTCTAGTTCCACAATTAGTTTCAAAAAAGGTGCATTATTGAAATATTTTATTATATCTTGTGTTGTTGTATTTTGTTGTTGTATGTTGTTGTTGTTGATTAATGTTCTCAGAACTTCATAATTTCTTACTGTTGTTGTTTATTGTATCATGCGTTCTTGAACCTTATTTTTATTTTATTTTGTTTTATGTTGTTGCATTGTTGATAATGTTGTTGTATGTTGTTGTTGATTAATGTTTTTAAAACAAAAAAAAAATTTGTTATGTCGCAAGAAAGAGGCTTCTTGTGACTTAGCAATATTTTGTTCTTTAAACTATTATGCAGGTTGCACAGTAGATGAAGTTTAGTTTATTATATGCTATGTAGATTGTTTGTTTCACTAACCCTTCACTGAAAATACATTTCATTTAAATTGATATAGAAACTTTTAACTAAAAATTAAGTTGTATTTGAAAACCAACTTATATCAATCAATATTTTTTGAATTGCATGTGCCTCATCTTCATCTCACAATATTTAACATATAGAATGTGATTCAATGATCTGATTCCCTCATTACATCGATAACAATTGGGTAAGTCTACCTCATCATCGTCGCTTATCATTGTGATTATTATGATGATAAGTCATCATAACAATTACGATGATAAGCAATGATGTTGAAGTAGATTTATCCAATAAATTGATGTTAATCAAAATAAACTATAATAGAAGGAATTGGTGTCATGAAGGACTTAGACAATTGAACCATATTCTATATGAAAGAGCAGGAAATGAATGATAAGACGTGTGCAATTTAGAAAACAGTGGTTTGTTTAAGTTGGTTTTCAAGAATAATTTAATTTTTAGATTATATACTTCTTCATTATTTTGAATGGTTGTATTTCTTTAGTGAGATGTATGGAAAAACAAGTAATTTACATATTTTATAATAAACTATGGATACTTTCAATAACGGTTATATATTTTATTTGTGATGAAGTGTTATTTACGTTTTAAATAGTATCATAATGTATATATCACAACAGTTGATATAAGTATCTGTTATGATAGGTAGCGCGCTTTCTGCCTTATTATCACGTTCTCAATTATTTATGTTTCATTAAACATAATATCTTTATCTAATTGCTTACATAATTTCTAGGAAATAAAATGAATAAAGTATGAAGAGTTTTTCATTCAAGTTTGCATTAAATTGTAAAAATGAATTCTAGAATAAGAGAAATCATATTCATGTTGAAGGTGTGAATTCTAGACTAACGTTTTTTTTATAGAAAAAATAACATATTATAAAAAAAAATTGTATTTAACTAGAGGTTTAATCCTTTAATAAAGTAAAAAAACTCATCAAAAAACATAAATTTGTAAGAGAATATGCCCCCTAACTAATCAGGTCATCACAAATTTAACTAGGGGGTAAGCCTCTCGCAAATTATAACTCAGAGAATCCAGTTTGCTACACAGCAGGTATAAGAGCAGACTAATGACACAGAGTGATACAAACATGTCAGGTAATTTGATAGGGGATAAACCTTCAATTAAAGTATATGTGTTTTGCATTTGGTGAGGGGTAAAACCCCTAGTTAATTGTGTCAGACATTTGCGAGGGGTAAAAACACCTAACAAATTAATTTACGTTTTAGACTTTGTGCGGGGTTTAACCCTTTGATAATGTTTAAAATATTATAATAAAAAATTATAAGTATATTATACAATTTAATTCATATTTTCTATAAATATATTACTAAAATATATTAATATTTAAAAAAATATATACTTTTTAAATAAAACTAGTAACTAACTCGTGCGTTCGCACGAGCCCGTGCGTATGATGATTTTAGTTAATGGATGTTTATTTTGAAATACAAATGAAAATAGAGATGTTTTAATAATAATAACATGTGTGTTTGAAACAAAATATAAAAAATTCCTTTAAAATGTATAAATTGGAAAAAGAATTTGAGATATATATATATATATATATATATATATATATATATATATATATATATATATATATATATATATATATATATATATATATATATATATATATATATATATATATATAAAGAATGCATAATAAAATAAAAGTGAAATAGTATTAATTTAAAAATAGAGCAAAAATGGTATTGAAGTTAGTTTGATATTAAAATAACAAAAAATTGTAGTTGTTTAATTAAAAAAAATGTTACTAAAACATGAAACGTTAATAAGAAAATGCTATTAAAATTAAAAAAAATAAACGTTACTAAAAAGGGATAATAAAAAATAAGCTTATTAGAATTAAAATAAAATAAAGTTATATAACATGTTTAATGGATTTAAAAAAATGAGTAAATGAGAGATATGTCATAAAAAAATATGGGTAAAAATTGATATGTAATGAAACGTTTTTAGTATGACCCAAATAAGTAATAGGTTAAAGTGAAAGGTTAAAGTTTCAAGTGTCTAACCGTATTAAACTGAATAAAAAACAAAAGTAAAGAAGAGAAATTTTCAGTAGAACTTGAAGAATGATGTCAATACTGATATACATCTCAAGCGGGTAAAACTCTAACACATGAAACTTGTTTTGGAAAATTGTTTGTAACATCAGTGGAAGATTGAGTTTAATATATTAACGAGGTTGTGGTATTTAACACAGTTCATCATCTGAATCCGAAAGACATGATGAGTTCATTGAAGCAACGTTGAAAGCACTATATGACGAAGCCAACATTTTCGGTCATTGATGGTTCACACTCTCTTGGTGGAGTTTGGATGTTATACTCTTGACCAATTCCTATTTCGGATCATATGGCATCTATTTTTTCTACTTCTCTTCAAGAATCAAATATTGCTAGACATTGTACTTCTATTGGTTTATGCTTGTAGGATAGTGTTCATACGCCTATACCAGAGGAGGGCATGAGTTCACAATTTTTTCTCTATCAATTTGTCTTGAAGGTGCTTCTTTTCCACTATCTCCTCTTTTTATGACTCTTGCAACATCATTAGTTGGGGTATCTAATTTTTTAGAAATTAAGTTAATGGCTATAATCCATTGATTAACTAAGTAATTAGGGTGTACTCATGTGATTAGTGATAAGGTAGAAGTGAAGAAGTTAAAGGCTCTAGAAAAAGGGATATACTTTAGAAGTGTGCCCGGTCGGCAAGGTTTTCTCACTCGTGTTGATTTTCTCTTTTAATTGTAGAGGCTTTAGGGGTAGGATTATGAAAAGTAAAATTGTGGGGCTAATTTTGTCCAAATCCTTAGATTTTGTGGCAATCCAAGAAACTAAAATTAGAGCGATCTCCCTTTCTTTTGTCCATTACTTGTGGGAAAATTATTGCTGATAATGAATTTTTGCCCGTCATTTGGTAGATATAGTGGTCTTATGTCGATCTGGTGTAGTTCAAAATATAACTCATTGTTCTCCTTTTCTAGTCTTGGTTTCCTAGGTGTTTATTTGGAGTGAGGTGCTTCTAACACTGTTTGTTTTGTTGTTAATTTCTATTTCAAGTGTCCCCTAGCTGATAAGAGAGATATGTAGACTGATTTGTGTTCTCGAAAAGTGAGCCTTTTGAGTGCTAATTGGTGTATTTTGGGTGATTATAACTTTATTTTCTCTTCTATAGAAATGGTGGGAGTTGGAGATCCTTCTAGTTCCTTTAGAAATGTGGAAAACTTGGAGTTCTATAATTTTATTTCCCACATGGAGCTAATTAATTTACCTTTCTTAAGTAGGAAATTCACTTGGTTCTAACCCATTGGTGGGGCATCTAGCAGACTTGATAGGATCTTGGTTTCTAACGGGTGATGGGATCACTATGGTGAAGTGTCCCGATGGGCCATAGGGAATTTTCTTAATCATTGTCATGTTATCCTTAAGTATGCTAATCTGGTGTGGACCCATAAGACTTTTAGATTCAATAATCATTGATTACCTCACAGTGGTGTTCTTGAGCTAGTATACTCAACCTAGTCTAGTTCTATGTTCCACGACTAGAAAGATTTTATTTTGTTGGAAAGCTCTCAAATTGGTTCTAAAAGCTTGAAATAAAAAATGGTTTGGTAATATTGATTCTCATATTGAAAATTTAAAAGAGGCTATGAGTAAAGTGGATTCTTTGGTTGATCTTAAAGCCTTATATATGGTGGATATTGAGACTAGATCTGGAGCGCTTTCAAATTTGTGGTCCTTATTAAGGAATAAAGATTCTCAACCATTCCATAAATCTGTGCTTAATTAGCTTAGGGAATGAGACACTAATTTAGGATACTTTCATGCTTTTGTTAAAAGTAGAGGTAGACAGAATGCTATCATAACTCTAATGGTTGAAGAAGGTTGGATTGAAGGGGTGCCTCAAATTAGGAAGAAGGTGTTAAGCATTTCACTAATATTTTTAGAGAACCGAATATTGATAGACCTTTTCATGATGGGGTTGTCTTGCGCTCTCTTTTGGAATATGAAAATCTTGTTTTGACTTCCCCATTTAGTCTCCTAGATTGTGTTAGGTGCCATTTTGATGGTAACAAGAACCCGGGTTCGAATGAGTTCAATTTCTCCTTTCAAAAAGGTTTTGGAATCTCCTTAGAGACGATTTGAGAACATGTTTGACCAATTTCATTACTATGCAACTCTACCTCGTAGTTTTTCATCTTACTTTGTAACTTTTGAAGTTGCATGTCTCTAATACATTAAGAGGGAGAACCCAGATACAATTTTTTTGCTTGTCTCTTAAGCTTTCGTTTCATTATTATTGTTTATTGAGTCTCATATTATATTGCACATATTTAGATTAAGTTTAGAATTTGATTGTTTTAGCATGCATAAATCAAATGTTTCCATTTGAGTATCATCTTTTGTTTTAAGTCAATTAGTTGAGTTAGTTGAACAATAACCATTTTTAATGTTGGTTCAAGTTATGTGGGTAGTGGAATCTCAAACTATTTTGAAAAAATTGAAAAAAAAATGAGATTTCTTGTGTGTGACTCGAATCACTCACAATCCATGACTCGAATAAAATCAAACAAGGGAAAACAAAAATAATTTTGCATTTGTTACTCGAATCACAATTTGAACTTGATTCAAATCATACAATGGTGTGACTCGAATCACAAGTTGCACCTGATACGAATCACACAAGTCTTGTTAGCCATTTCCCATTATGATTCGAATCACATTTTACACACGAATCGAATCATGCAGTTTTTCACATTTTCCTATTTGGCTCTATCCAAATTGATTCAAATTAAGGTTTCTACCACTACTACAAAATAGACCTTTCGTAACACCAATTTTGCAATGACCATAGTGTTAACCATGATATTAGTTTATTTTTGGGCACTTTTTTTTTGCATTTATTAATTAGAGAACATGTCACAACGGTCAAATGAAGAAAATGTGGTGATAAGGTACACAGAGTGAAATGGTTCGAATTCCAACACCAACAATTAGCCATTTATCGTGATAAAAATGTTATTGACCTTGCATATCACCACGGTTTTTATTACCAACTGTGATGAAAGGTGATACTTTATTTATATATAAGTAAAATTATCTATCGCTTCAGTATATAATAACCATCTCTCTCAAAACAAAACCCTGACAACTCTTTCACTCGTCTCTCTCAAAACAAAACTCTAACAACTCACTCACTCGTCTCTCTCATATGGAAACCCTAAAACAAAACTATAAAAACAAATCTTAGCCAATGGGTATTTACAGGTTCGTTTTCTCTATAGTTTTTTTTCAAAATCTGTTTCAATAGTTTGTTTCATGATGTTTAAACTTCCTTCTTGTTTTGACTTGTAGGTATGGATGCTTCTTTCAATAAAGAGGATGAAGATAAATTTATCCTTACAAACTTGTGCCAAAGATCCATAATGACATCCATTCAAAATATACACAAATTTGCAGGTCTAAATTTATCTTCATCCTTATTTCATTGACGACACACCATTATGGGACATGTATGGTATGTTTCTGAAGTATTTTATGACTTGATATGTTTGTTGTATCGTGTTTGTTATTGGTGAATGTTTTTTATGAATGTTATTATTAATGTTTGTTTAAAAGATGAGTTTATTATATATTATGTGGTCGAGTGTTTTTCCAATCCCTTACCGAATATATAACTTTTCAAAATGTATTAGAAAATTATGATATGATAGATAAAATTGTATTAGAAAATAAGTACACGTTCAAGATTGGGATTATTGTGACTAGTGGTGACAAAATCCAGTGAAAAGAAAGAGGTTCTTCTCTCCAGGATGACCTTGGTAGACCTGTGTGGAAGCCTACATAAAAGGTGGGAGTTCTTCTCAATCTTTGGACAGTTTATCACTCAAGAAATCGGTGGAATCATTGGCGATTACCATACACAAAAAATTGGAGCCGATTGGTGAAGCTCGAAGATTCAAGAAGCGAGAATCGAGTAAATATTTTATAGAGAGTTCAACATAAAGGCTGTATACAATTCAATATCCAGATAGAAGATTTATTTTCTCTACATTATTATGGATATTAAGATTTTATGAACTCGTGTAATTTCTTTCAAAACATAGTGGAAGAATAACTTTCAATGGGAAACCATTGGAGAGTGGAGTAGAATCCTTCGAGGATGATAAATCCAAACCACTATACATCCTAGTGTACTCTCTCTCTCTCTCTCCATCTCTCTCTTGCATTTTAATTTTTATAGGCTATTACATGTTTAGGTAATCGATTCTTAGAGTAGTTTATTGTTAGTTCCTGTTGATAGTAATTTATTACATAAATGTTAGTTTTGTTAGAATTGAAACCTATTTATGTTTTAGTGATGATTAAGTTCTGCAAATTGTGGTGTTAGAATTTTGCAGAAATTGAATTTTGTAAAGAACACGTATCGTGTAATTTATGAATTATCAATTTATCATGCCATGTAACTCTTTGTATATACTCTCTAATCAATCTGAAATGATTTTTAATTGTGTAATTGTATTCGTGATTAATTTTCAATTGCTGCATAAAGTCTCTATTTTTCTCTATAAGACTTTCGCATCAAAAAATCTTTTCTCTACTCCATATTCCTACCCAACAATTTCGATGCCCAAGGTTAAATCTTCATCTCGTTTAGGTGAATTTAGGATAATTTTTTAGGTTTGATATATAAATGAATTGGTGGCTAAAGTATTGGCCACTATACTTGGATTACTGATGAAGAAACTCATTCCCCCTAACCAATCGACTTTTTTTAAGGGAGGATATTGGTTGATGGAGTGGTGGCCATCAATGAGATGATAAACTTAGCCAAGAGATCCAATAAAGCATGTCTTATTTTTAAGTTCAATTTTGAGAAAGGTGTCAATTCAACTAATTGGAAATTTCCAAACAATATATACTTACCATTTTTGGGTTCAATGAGAACTGGATGGCTTGGATGAGCAATTGTGTGTTCAATGGTGTTGTTCCTTTTGATTGGTTGCATTAGGTAAAACAACATATGTACAAAATATATTTTGTGCGGAGGAAACATGTGGAACAAGATGTTCCAGCGTGTGTTTCAGCATCTGACCACATTTTGTAGACCAAGCCTTGTAAGTGAATCTATGCGCATTGATGTTTAATTCGTGGAAGATTTGTTGCGGTATCTTTAAGAAAATAGTATTCAATAAGATTTGCTAAAAAGATTTTATTAATCCATAAGCTTGAAGAATATTTAATTAGATATGAATTAATTAAAAAAATTTGGAGTTGAAAGATTTAATTGGATATGAATTAACTAAAAAGATTTTATTAATCCATAAGTTTGAAGAAGATTTAATTAGATATAAATTAATTAAACAGATTTGGAGTTGAAAGATTTAATTGGATATTCATTGAATATATATTTGGTTTATTTTTATCCAAGATTATGCTAAAGATTTAATTAAACAAATATTCCATGAAGAGATGTAATGTGATTTGTTTTAATTACAAGATATGGATTTGCACTTAATGAAAAAATCTTCAATCCAGGATTTAGGAATGTGGATCAGTTTTAGCAAGAGATTTATTCTGAATCCTTTACTTAAGAAGTTGAAATAGTAATTTATATCAAGTAAAGATTTTATTTGAAGTGATCAAAATGTCTTGGTGAATAAAGAACTCGTGTGGAACCTGATGTTCCAGCATATGTGCAAGATGTTCTGGCTGTCGAGGATGTTTTGCCGATTCAAGATGTTTTGACGAGCGCGTCCTTCCCCTCGAGGATTGGGTGGCCGAGGAACCTCTGTCCATGCCTTCCTGCTTCGCTTCTGACCGCGACGGGGGCCTATGCCACCGTGGAGGATCGACAAGAAGGAGACCCCCAGAATTGGCAAGTTTATCGTCCCCGGGCGGGCCACCGAATCTGCTCGTAGTATGGGCGGATGCACTTCCCGATGTATGAATTCTATTTCAAAGAGGCCATGCTCAGGTTGCCGTTCTCGAACTTCCACCCGGGCCTCTTCGACTGGCTGAGGTTGGCCCCGTTGCAATTGCATCCGAATTCCTTGGCTTTTATTCGAGCATTCGAGGTCGTGTGTCGCTATCTTCAGGTCAGCGTCACGCTGTCACTGTTCTTCCGTATCTTCCAACTTCAGCGGCAGATGGTGAATGGCCGGCACGGCTGGGTGTCGTTCAAGCAACCGGACAGGCTTTTCAAAACGCACATGGACTCTGTCCGGGATTTCAAGGGTCATTTCTTCGTCGTCAGCCCGATCACGCACGAGGGGGTTGGTTCTTTATATTCAGAAGGGGAGCGGATCGTGGATGGTCGTCGAGAGGCCTTTAAGTTGCTGCGGGTGCATGTGGAGTGGTCCCCGGAACATTTCTCTCGGGGGACAGACCGGTACATCGTGCGTGCGGGGTCGCTTGATGAGGAGGACATGGCCAACTATATGAAGATAGTTTCGTTCGTGCGCAGCCTGCCGCCGTCGAAGTTGGTGACCCCTGATGTCCAGTACATCCTCGACAGCCAGGGGAACGTCCGCGAGACACCAAGGTTGATTAATATAAAGGCCCTGCTCGAGTGTCCCTCAGAGGCAGATGCCCTTCGCTATCTAGGTGGTGGACGCCTCTCCCCTCTCACGATCTGATACTCTTTATCTGTTATTGACTTGCTTTCTTTGTTTTGCACGGAACATGTCTTCCGTCGAGGAGCGGGTGAAGAAGCTGCACGCGTCAAGGGTTGTTGTACCTTTGAAGAGGCGGGTTGCCCAGCTGGTCGGGCAGGCTTCCGCGGATCAGGATGGTCGGGGTTCGTCGTCTTCTCCTCCCAGCAGTCAGTCGCCCAACTCACAGGGGCCCCCGAAGAGGCTTAGAGTCTAGGAGGTGGAGGTCGTTGTCGACCTATCAGCAGATTCTACCGAGGAGGGCTACTCCATCGCGCCCTGCCACCAGTACCCCGGTTACTTTCATGGGGCCAGGTCGCCTAGCATTCCTGTTGGGGAGGCGAAGGCGGTCTTAAGCGCGGATCGGGCCACGCGGAGGCAGGTCCTGACGGAGGACTTGGCTGCCCTGATGCGGACCTTCACCATAACTATGGTTCTGAGTGAGGAAAGCTGCTCGGTTGTCGAGCTGTTCAAGCTGCAAGGGGATCTTGCTTTCACGCAGTCTCGTTTGAATAAGGTTGTCAAGGACCTAGAACTGAATCGGGGAAAGGTGACTCAGCTAACCGAGGAGCTGGAGAAAAGCCAAGGGGAGGTCGTCCGTGAGCGCAAGAGAGGGGATAGCGTCGAGGAAAGGCTGAAGGCTGCTGAGGAGGAGGTGCGGGCACTGAAGGATCAGGTGGAGAAGCTGGAGGGTGGTCTTCGGCCTGCTGATGATGAGACCGAAGAGGATAGGCAGATGGTCACGCGGGCTGATCTGCTCGCTAGGATACAGGTGCTTGAAGGTGATTGTCTGGACGCCTTCGCCGCGGGTTTCAATGGCGCTGTCGCGCAGCTCAAAGTGGTGAACTCTGGTGTTGCCTTGGTCGAGGATGGCATCGGGCCCTTTCACGAGATAATCGATGGTCGGGTGGTCGACCCTAGCGCCGAGGAGGTTGTCCCCGTTGTCCCTCCCGTCGAGCCTGAAGCGGAGGAGGAAGAAGGAGCCTAGATTAGTTTCGGGTCTGCGTGCCCGCGTATCCTGGCCTGCGTGCCAATCACTTTGTATTTTTCTATTTTCTTTACCGGGCCTGCGTGCCTTTACTGGTGATGTAATATTGACTACTGGGCTGGTGCCCGCTTTCATATGGTATTTTTGAAAATTTATTTAAGTGTGCGCTTTGTTTTTGTTATGCTCGATTTATTTCTGCACTTTTTTATGCTCGAGACATATGTGCATGTTTATAACGCATGTTTGTTATGCTTTTGGGCCCGTCCGGGGTGGTAGCTCGACGATACTTGTTTCCGGTAGTGTGGAGAACTGGTCAGTTGACAAGTTTTGTTACCTGGTCGTTTCGGGGGTAGTTTCTCCCCGCGGCGTAGACGTCCCATCGTGAGCTGGGTGTCCTACCGGCTTTGGTACGACGATGGGGAGTCTCGATCAACGGGTTCTCCGTCGAGCAGAGCCTTATGCCCATGCACACAAAGGCAGGGCTTGCTTTTTCGTTGGTCTCTAGAAGACGCGAGGAGGTGCGGTGGTACCATGTCGCCCCCCTGTGGTCGCGACGTCTGGGCATCGCGGGCATTGTTTAACTGTAGTACCGTTTCAGCTTCTCGGCGTTCCATGGTCGAGCTAGTTATTCCCCGTGTAGGTTTTCGAGGTAGTAGACCCCGTGCTCCGTCTTGTCCCGGACACGATACGGGCCTTCCCAATTCGCAGCTAGTTTACCCTCGTGGGAGTCCTTCTGGTTTCTTCGCAAGACTAAGTCGTCGATCTGAAACTCGCATTTCAGGACTCTGATGTCGTGGCGAAGTGCTACCTGCTGTTTCAGCCGGGTTTCTCGAAGAGCTTCCCTGACCGAATTTCCTCGACTAGGTCGAGTTCCTCTCGGAGGGCATCATCGTTTTCCGCGGCCTCGAGGGGAGCCTCAGTTCTCCTTAATGGCTCTCGTACCTCGACTGGGATCACCGCCTCGGTTCCCTATGTGAGGCGAAATGGTGTTTCCCCTGTGGTTGAGTGAGGCGTAGTTCGGTATGCCCATAGGACGCTGTGGAGTTCCTCGACCCACGCCCTCTTGGCGTCACCGAGTCTTCGCTTTAGTCCTCTAAGTATCACCATGTTCGCGGATTCGGCTTGGCCGTTCGTCTAAGGGTGCTCAACCGAGGTAAAGTGGTGCTTGGTACCAAGTTTGGTGACGAAGTCCCGGAAATATTTGTCGGTGAACTACGTGCTGTTGTCGGTGACGATGGCGAGCGGGGCCCCGAATCTTGCAAGGATATTTCTTTTGTAGAATCGGAGTATGTTGTAGGCCGTGATTTTGGCGAGGGCTTCGGCCTCAATCCATTTGGTGAAGTAGTCGACGCCCACGATTAGGTACTTGTTCTGATAGGAACCTAAGGTGAAGGGACCGAGGATATCCATCCCCCACTAAGAAGGTAAGTCTTTATTTTCGATTTGCAAACTAGGGTTGATTTGGGGCTTTTTGGGTTTCGGCCATTAGGGATTTTCTGTGGGAATCTGGGATTGTTGTTTGTGTTGAAAATCGAGTTCTGATCTCAGCCCCCTTTTCATCCCAATTTTTTTCACTTATATAGCCAAACCTTTGACTTTGGATTGAGTACTATGATGAATACCTTCCAAATCTGTCTAAACATGTCGAAATCCTGCTTTGGAAGGAATTTGAATGGCAATAAAAACGTTCTCTTTCTGATCGCAACATGTTTAGATGATACTATAACTCAATGCCTTTTTCGGTTTGACATGTTTGGATGCACCTGTTGTAGTTGAATTCGCCTTTAATAACTTTCCTTCTTGGACTGATCATGTTGTGTGTTGTTATGGAAAGAAAATAAATAGATTTGTTGCCTCATGCATTATGATGTCTGATACGTTCACTTTTCCTGATTTCTGTGTGAATTATATTTAGTATCTCTAAATTAAATCTCAAGCCTTGAAAAGGAATGTTGGCAAATGCTCTTGATTCTGGTCTTGAATGCTGTCTAATTTTTTGTCTGATGAGTTTCTTCTTCTTTCAGGGAGTGGTTGTAACCTCAGATACTGCCGGTTTCTTTTGCCGCCAAGAGAATACTCGTATCCAACATCCGGTAACACTCACAACCAAACACCTATTTCTAAATCATCTCTCTTCTTTCCTTCTCCTCATTGGTTAACAACTCCCGTTGCAGTGATTGCTTGTAGGAATTCTGAGGATGGCCATTCTGAAATGTTTTGCGAACCAAAGCCGCATTTGGTTACCTTGAGACTCTTCAATATCTTCTGGCTTCGGCAGGTACTATCTAATATCCTGGCTATGCAATTAATGAAATCATATTTAGAAGTAACTTATTGTCTTAGAAAAGTAGGGTGTATGTAACTTCTGCTACTATGATGCTTCTTCTATTCTGCTTACTGATTTCTTATCAGATTGTCAGTAATAAGATCTTAACTTCTCTGTTTTATTGCAGTACCGCAGTGAAGGATGCTGTCAAATGTGGTTTTGGAAGGAAAATTATAAATGTGCTTTCCGTTTTAATTCTGACATGCTTGGTCGTGTTTGGAAAGGGCCTGGACTCTGTACGAATATGTTCTATTCCTTCTTAATGGCTTTTAAACTTTGATAGATTATGGCATTGGAAGAAAAGTCTCTAAATTCAAACAGATTATTTTCTTTCAGGCGGCAAGGCACAACTGCGGTTATATGGGTGGAGAGCAAAGAAGTCGACGTGAAGTAAAACAGGTGGTTTGGGCACTTATTCCAAATAAGTTGGGGTACTTCTTTGCTTGAGCTTCAAACTTCTTTCAGGTCAACCAGATAATCAATTAATTGTTCTTCAAAAACAACAAGAGGAAGCAGTCCTCGTGTATAAAGACGGTCTCGCTCCGTTATTGACAAGGTTGCTTCAAGGATCACAAGGAAATGTCAGCATCACATTGCGGGTGATGGTAGGCCAAATTTCTTCTGTCATGGTGAGAAGAAACGAGAGAGTTGATAGCAGCAGCCAGCGAATTGGTGCTCGTAAGCTGGCATATTTCTCCAGGAGTTTGAAGTTACTAGAGCATGCTGTATTTGGCTTAGAATATTCGCAACGTCCCATATCAGCTAGTCTCGATGAACTGCGTGAGTTAGGAATTATCCTTTGAGCGTTTCTTAGTGATTCATGTCGTCTTTGTTTTCCTGTCAAATATGTCTAAGTCTGGGTGAACTGATGCAACTTGTTCCCTTTATCTTAATTTAATAAGTTAAATTAAACTGCAGGTTAACTTTGGTCTGTGCAAATCAAATTGTGTCAAGGATTTAATTGTTTGGTGTTAACGGCGAAAGGGTACGACGGGCTTGACTTCCAGAATGAGCTTCTATAGATCGTAAAGTCTTGGGTCAACACACAGGCAGAGACCTCGCAGCAGCCTGCCCGTTAACTAGAGAGAAAGGAGGTGGCATTTTGTAGCTGTGTGCATAGCTCTTATTTTTCGTGGATTTGAAACCCGTTGGTATGGCATAATTGTTTTGTTATATTATTAGGACTTGACTGTAATGATTAAAAACGAATTCATTCTGGACAGGTGATGGCAGCAAGTTGCCTCCTTTGGAGCTGTAATGGCTTATTGACGAAGATGGACGGCGCTCCTGGCCGTGGCATGCTTTCCATGATATTTCTTCATTTCGGATGAACACGTGACCTGCAAGCAGGCGGCTTTTCAGATTGGAGATGTACTCCGGTTTAGCAGGTGACTCCGTCAAAACCGAACTTGGTGTCTATGAATGGAGTTGTAACAGCACTGATCTTTTGTAGTGTTTCATCTATGGGATTTGTCTGCAGGAATTCTAAGGGCGCCGCCGAAGGAAGCTGAGATTGACGATGCGGCAAGCCTGCTTGTAGTTGAGTCAATTAAAATTTCACTGTGTTCCTTCCTAAATCAATTTCGGTTAACGCTGTCAAGTGTCAGATTCAAATGATGGATTCTTTCTCTTTTCAGCCTCAACATGCTTGACTGGACTTTGGAAGACGTGCTGCGTATGCGAGGATAATCGTCAGTTTGGTTATGTGTTAGTCTTAGTATGATGTAATGAGGCGAATTGTAATGATTAACGGTCGGCACCCGCTTGTGTATGAACCAAACGATTCTTTCTTGATATCTCTTGCTTAATGCACATGTAAATAGCAAAATAGGAACTCTGTTACTTTAGGTTTATGATAATTGTAATTGGAATGGTGTATGTACTTCCAGTTTGGTACAAACTGCCAGTTAGGTACAAACTGCCAGTTAGAGGGGCTGTAAAATACCAAAGTCTTTGTACCAAATGAACAACTTTTTAGTGACAAGTTATCATACTCAAATATCTGCTGATAAAACGTGGATAGATCCAAACGGTGGGCTAGGAAACCAAATGCTTAGTTGTTGCATTTTCTGTTGTTGTAATGTAGATGCTCGCAACAGTCCTCTAATAATAAATACCCGTATAATTTGGTCATGTGCAATAGAGTAACACGCATTAGCAATTGCTTTTCCTTAGTCGAATCCCGGAAAAGACAATTTCAACATAAGCTCCTCGATAATTTGATCATCCATAACAAGTATTCACTTCTTCAACACAATAAAATTCTTGATATGAAACAATCTCACCCATAATGAGATAAACCTTCGCCAAGACTCAGCTCAAGATCTCATGCAATCTTAACATCTTAAAACAACTTGATCATAGACCACCACTAAGAATGTTCCCAATCTCTCCTTGAAAATAAAGACACCACATGGGACATAATATAGGCCTCAAATGCTTGTGCCTTGAAGTGCTTTACCGTAAGGGTCTACACTTGTTAATATCGCACTTGCGCCAACTGGTTAATTATAATAAATATACACACAAAAGTAAAAAAAAAATAAAACGCGGAAGAAAAACAATGCACAAAGAGGTGGATTTTTAAGGTCAAAAATTAGGGTGTGACACCTGCAACACAGACACATATTAATGATATGCATATGGAGATGCAAAAATGCAAGATGCAAGATGCAAGAATGCTAGGATGCTGCAAGAGATCAAGAGTGTGTTGTTGATTGGGGAAGACCAAAACTCTGTTTCAACAGAACCATAACACTGTTCTGACAATAAGACCCTGATATCAATATCGCTGATTCACACTGTCAAGAAAACCAGGTTGTCTGGAGGTCAAAGTTTCCTGCATAACCCAGTCCCACTCACAGGTACGTACCTATCAACTGATACGGTTCGACACCCTATGCGTTTCCCAGCGTCACAAACTTTCACGAAATGATGATACGTTCGCCATTTCTGGTTTGGCATCATCACTCCTTGAAGAGGCCTCACTCAGCTGAGTCACAAGTGATCGGTTCCTAGGGTCGACAATCCTCAGATCCAAGATCTATTCCAATCCTAAGGACCAGAAAAGAAATCATCAAAGAGAACCTCGCCTGAGTGTGAATTTCATGGGAACTGGTGTTTGCTAAGAAAACAGGTCCCCACTAATCTCCACTCTAATGCTATGTTTTCCCTCAAGCCTGGGTCTGGCTTATCACTCATCAGAATCTCCCTCTCACAACAGCACAACAAATAATCATATTGTACTGAAAGTAAAGTGCAGGAAAGTAAAGTGCGATAAATAAATGCAAACCCAACAGATAAACATGCAAGCGCTAGGATTGAA
The DNA here is from genome assembly GCA_963859935.3 of Lathyrus sativus. Lineage (NCBI taxonomy): Eukaryota > Viridiplantae > Streptophyta > Magnoliopsida > Fabales > Fabaceae > Lathyrus > Lathyrus sativus. Next base: position 424,945,396 of record OZ012739.1, read on the forward strand.
TCGCATAGGGGATGGGAAACGGTCCCAGTATAGGGGATAGGAAGAGTCCCTAGCAGCTATGAACTCCCCAGCAGAGTCGCCAGTTTTCGCTACTGCGAAAAAAGGTTTCGGCAAAGACAGAAGAGTCGCCACCTTTCGTTATTTATCCCAGAGAAAGGAAAGGAAACGATCAGAACAAACCTAACGAAAAGGAAAAGACAAGGTCATCGCAACCAAGTCTCTGGGTTCGGGAGTCGGTTACGCAAGGGGAAGGTATTAGCACCCCTCACGTCCGCTGTACTCAACGGGATCCACGCTTGTTGTGTTTATCTGACGGGTTGTTTATCTATCTACCTATCAAGGCTGGCTCAAAAGAAAAGAAAAAGTGACTCGGCAGAGCATCGTGCTTCGTGCCTACGTATTCCCGTTTGGAATGAGAAATCAGAGTCAACGTAGTTCGGCTAACTACGGGTGGGGGGGAAGGTTGCTCACCAAGACATCGCGTCTTGTGCCTACGTATTCTCATCAGAGAAATCAGAGTAAACGTAGTTCGGGATAACACGAAACATAGATTGGCTCATCTGTTTTTCCCGAGTAAAGTTAAACAACAGTTCCAGCAGTTAGGGACAATGCCTGTTTGCGGTAGAACGGAAGTTTAACAACACTCTTTTCATCAGAAAAGGTTTTCCTTGAATTAAGAGCCCACAGGGTAAAAAAAGAGGTTTGAAGGTTGTTTTTTTGAGTCTTTTACGAAAGAAATGTTTTTTATGAATGTTTGTAGTTCGTGCTGCACTAGAGACTATGACTTAGGAGTGAATGCATCGCATGTCACCCAAAGGGTACCATACTAAACATCCTGATTACTAGAAGGAAACCCTCCAATAACCATTTCTTAAGTGGCTTAAGGCTCGTAACGGATTGTACCAACTTGCCTTTATTATGTGTTTTAATGTTGTTTGGGAGATGACAAGAGACAAGAGGAATCTACAGGGGAAACTATCAAGCATCCTACTGTTGTCATGCAAAATGACCCTAATGGTTGAGTTTGAAACAGGGAACTCCTAAATGTTATCATGCATGGTTTCAACCTAAAGTCTATCATCACTCCCCTACACAAGGAAGTGAGAACCCTAAGGGAGCATGTGAAGGGAAACAGAACAACTGCTAAAATTATAAAGCAGATAAGAAATACAAAGTACAAATGTAGATGCAATGCAGCAATACAAGCAGAGGGAGAACACTCAACCTCTAAGCAAACAAGCTAAGAGAACAACAATCAAGCAAAGGGAGGGTCACCTCAACCTCTAATACAAACAAGTAAAGGGAGATCAACTCAACCTTTCAATGAAATCATGCACCTAAGCCTAGAATACTCTACACATGAGACTATCCTAATGCATCAAGCAACAGGCAAACAAACAACCACACGACAATCCATCAGGAAAGAAGAGGTGAACGGGAAGAGCAACAAGGAAGTCATCCCAAGGCTACATCTAGTTGATGTGTGTCAGCACATGAGTCCATCAGAGGCTCAACCTCTCGAGGAATGCACAGAGCACTTCCTAAGGAAGGCCAGGCTCTCCCAAGAGGGATCCTATGTCAATAGGATAAATAAAGGAATCGGGGTAGATCCTAGATGTCAATTTAAAGTATTAGCTTAGTGTGCATCAGCACAGGAGTCCATCAAAGGCTCAACCTCTTGAGGAATGCACAGAGCACTTCCTAAGGAAGGTCAGGCTCTCCCAAGAGGGATCCTATGTCAATAGGACAAAGAATGATTTAGGGAATGAACCTAGGTGTCAATCTAAGGCACTTGATTAAGGTGCATCAGCACAGGAGTCCATCAGAGGCTCCACCTCTTGAGGAATACACAGAGCACTTCCTAAGGAAGGCCAGGCTCTCCCAAGAGGGATCCTATGTCAATAGGACAAAGAGTTTAGGTGAGGAACCTAGATATCAATCTAAGGTGTCAAGGCAATGTACATCAGCACAGGAGTCCATCAAAGGCTCCACCTCTTGAGGAATGCACAGAGCACTTCCTAAGGAAGGCCAGGCTCTCCCAAGAGGGATCCTAGGTAAATAGGACAAAGAGTTTAGATGAGTAACCTAGATATCAATCTAAGGTGTCAAGGCAATGTACATCAGCACAGGAGTCCATCAAAGACTCCACCTCTTGAGGAATGCACATAGCACTTCCTAAGGAAGGCCAGGCTCTCGCAAGAGGGATCTTATGTCAATAGGACAAAAAATGATTTTAGATGATGGGAGGCATGGTGAAAACCTAAGGAATTCACCAAGGCACTCAACCAAATTCATTTGATTAAGAAATGATGGGAAGCATTGCGTATACCAAAGGTATCCATCATGACACTCAACCAATCATGGATGATATTGAATTAAGATGGGAAGCATGATGTATACCAAAGGTATCCATCACGACACTCAACCAATCATGGATGGTATAGTTAAGATGGGAAGCATGATGTATACCAAAGGTATCCATCATGACACTCAACCAATCATGGATGATAGGAATGAATGCAAAGCATTCAAGGAAGAGTCATTTATCTAAAGGTTCCAATGAAAACCTAATGATTAGTGCTAAAGATTAACCATCTAAATGAATTTAGAAGCTCTATCAAGGATTGGAAATTGTTCTAAATAGGTGTCTACCTATTATCTATTCCATCAAGAAGAGATTAGAAGTCTAAAGTTTGCTAAGGTTCACCTTAGAAGCTAAACTATGAGGTAAGCTAAGTTAGGATCCACCTAAAAACAGCCACCATGTAAAATCTAATTAAAATACTAAAATCAATCCTAAAAGGCTAGGAAAAATTCTAAGGCTTCCTAAGTGTATTAAGGAATCATGGTACAAAATCCAGAGCCAAGACCTAAGTCTAAAGGTTCTAAACAAATTCTAAACTTAAAGGTATGCTTAAGGGAATGCACAAGGGGATGGTCTCAAAGACCTAACTCAAACCTAAACCTAAAAGCATCTAAAAAACAGAAGAAAAATATACCACTCTATCAAGATGTCTAAAGCTATCAAGAAAAAATTTAGATCCTAAATCATAACCATGATCAAGTACAAAAATAAAAAAGAAAATCATGCATTTTTAACAATTTTAATCATCTAATTAAAATGGAAAAATGATATTAAATGGAAATTTAACCAAAAATCAAATTAAATTGCACACAAAAATAAAGGACATGCCAAGAATCATTCATGATTTTTTTCATAATTTTCTAACAATTATTCCTATTTTTCTTGAATTAAAACAAATCAATGCATTAAAAGAAAAAATAAAATGAATTAAGAAATAAAATGCTGAGAAAATGACCCAGCCACAAGATCCATGGACCAATCAATGAATCTAAGCGCAGAGAGCGCGCCACGCAGGCTCAGAGGGGAATTAATGAAACACAATGTTTCATTATGGATTGTGTGGTTTTGCGTTGACTGAGGTTCACCCTAGTCCCTAATCCTGAGCATTCAATCAGAAAGTATTCCAATCTAACACACATCAGCGTGCCACGTATACTAGTCAATGGTCAAATATCTGAAATGAAACCACACGCGTTGGATTGCATTACCTAGTCAACTAAGTCACACGCATCTAACGGTTTAAACATTGTCTTCTACCTTTCAAACTGAAACAAAAGGAGGGAAGTCTCATGGTGGCCGGAGAAGATTCCGGTCATCTTCTCCGGTGGCACCAACAGCACCATGGTTTCAACCTTCACTAAATTCAATAAAAATCACATGGATCTCTTCCTCTCCTCACAAGGAACAACCTGATCCTATTCATTTTCACTTTTCTCTCAAGATCAGCTCTAATCGAGTCCAAACAGAAATGGTACACTTATGCAAATCATCACCAAACTCTACCAAACTAATCCTAAAAGTCTAGGCAACACCAACAACCTAATTACAGGACTAATCTAGCCTAATTGTGCATAAATTAAGAGCAATTGTGAAGGGAAGAAACTTGATCAGAATCTTCAAATGTGGCACTCTCAAGTGTGAATCCTTGCTCCAAACTGTGCAGAATCAATCAATGCTCAATGCTGGATCAATCTTGATGCTTAACTCTTCTTGATTTTGCTTCAAACTCCAAACTCGAATCTCATTCTTCAAGCTTCAAAGTCTCAACTGTTCTAACCATTTTCCCTCCAAATTGCATCCCCTCCATCTGAACTCCATCTAGAGTTTATATAGATGATGTTTGGATACTTTTCAGACCCAATCATGGCCCATTCAATCCATTTCAATTTTCACCTTTCCTTCCAAAAACTCACTATGGCAGTCACGAATGCAACTCTGTTTTTGCCTCCAATTTGGCTCAAATGCATTGCTTGTATGGTGGTGAGGATGAAGGGCTAAGATTCACTCCTTAATTCCAATCAATGGATGATTTTGATCATGTAACTTCTCCTTGAAGTAACTCCCAATTTGGCCATGAAATGTAACTCAATTTGAAATTCTACCAATTCCAATGTGTTCCAAATATCCAATGCACTCAAAATATGCACCTACTTGCAATATTTTGAGCCAATATGAATTATTTTGGATTTTTCTCATTTTAATGCCTTTAAATCTCTTTTTGTCAAATTTTCTTCATACAATCCTCATTCTAATCCATGTCAATGGATCCTTGGTGCTTGGTTGGACAAATAACATCATTTTGGACAACTTTCAAGTTGTACAAATCTTCATTTGAGGTATGCAAGTTAGTGAAATGGACCTATAATCCAAAATGACTTGTAATCTCAACTTCCCAAAATGCCCCTGTCTTGCAAGAAATGTATCTTGAGTTCTATAAATCCAATCATGGACTTCTAGTACTCTTTGGAAAGCTAAGAAGATGAGGAACAACATTTATGTTGGCCTGAAGTTAAGGAGAACCATATTTCTAGGTCAAAAATGGCATGGAAGTTGGTTGACTTTCAAGGACCAAAATCACATTCATCTGATGACCTGTAACTTGTCTGCTTCATAACTTGAGTTCTATAAACCCTATCAAGGACTTCTAGTACTAAAATTAAAGCTATGATCATGCTCTACAATAATAATGTTAGGGTCAAGGTGAGATGAAAATCACATATTGAGTTATATGGTCTTGAAGTTAGGCACTAAACCAGGGGATTTTACACTGTCAAGCTTAGAAACCCTAGCCTAGGAACTCCTCATACTCTTGATTCATGATGAGTTAGTCTTGGAATCATCTCTTGTGTGTCTCAACACATCATTCCATGGTCACATGGCCTTGAAATTAAGTCTCAACCCCTTTCAATTCACCTGTTGACTTAGGGTTGACCAGATGAAACCCTAATGCCACCCATCTTGGTTGTAGCTTCTTATAGTTTGCAAAATGACTTGTCTAAGCTCCATAATTACTTTCAATACTTCTAATGAGCTCTCTCAAGGCTTTAGGTCTTCTCCCATGGATTCAACATCACTTGAATAGCTCCCCTGCCTGTCAAGTTAGAAGATATGCATTCTTGTGTCCAACCCTCTCTCTGAGGAACTTTGACTTCTTTGATGAGGATATCAACCCTTGGATACTTGAATGAAGACTCTTAGATAACTTCATAACCTTGGTAGCCTTTTGTTGGTAGTCATACCTCTTGATCTCCTGCACATATGTCAATGCAATGCAGATGATAATGGTAAAATGAATGCAATGAAACACAAGCTAGGTAAAGAAAAAGGTTAGGCAAATTTTGGGGTGCAACAAGAATCTCGTCTGAGCGCGAATTTCATGGGAACTTGTGCCTGTTAAGCAAGCAGGTTCACCACTACTCTCCACTACTAATGCTACGTTTGTACTCAAGCCCGGGTCCGGCTTATCTCTCAATGGAACAATTCCCCCCACAGCACAACAATAATGATATATACAATGCTGAAATTAAATGCGGGAAAATAAAGTACAACACATATATACAACACCCAAAAATAAACAAACAAGCACTAGGATTGGCTCGCATAGGGAACCATCGCAGTCCCCAGCATAGTCACCAACTGTCACTACTGCGAAAAAAGGAGGCCGGTAATGACAGAAAAGTCGCCACCTTACATTATTTATCCCAAAGAGAGGGAAAGGAAATGATCGGAAAAACCTAACGAAAAAGGAAAAGACAAGGTCATCGCAACCAAGTCCTGGGTTCGGGAGTCGGTTACGCAAGGGGAAGGTATGAGCACCCCTCACGTCCGTCGTACTCGACGGGATCCATGCTTGTTGTCTATCTAAGGGTGTGTTTAATCTATCTACGCTACAGGCTCAGGGGACAAAAAGAAAAGAAAAGGGACTCGGCAGAGCATCGTCGCTCTGTGCCTACGTATTCCCTTGCATAATGGGAAAGTCAGAGTCAACGTAGTTCGGCTAACTACGGGCGAAAGGTGGGGGAAGGTTGCTCTCCAAGACGTTGCAGTCTTGTGCTTACGTATTCTCATCTGGTATGAGAAATCAGAGCAAACATAGTTCGGGCTAACAAGAACACCGGTTGGTGTTAGAACACAGATTGGTGTTTAATTATATCTCTATGTTTTGATGATAACTCTAATGAAATTTTGTATTAAGAAAATATATACTCTAATTTTGTTCAAGTGTTTTTGTTTCAGATATTAAATTAAATATTATTATGGAAGCAAAAATGTATCTGAACAGTATTCTACGCAAAGCTCTGAAGCATCAGAAGCAAGTCATCAGAAGACTCTGAGTGCTGCCAGAAGAGACCCTGAAGCAGAAGCTGCAGAAGACTCTGAAGCAGAAGCTGCAGAAGACTCTGAAGCGTAGTTGAAGAAAGTGTATGAAGAGTTTCAAGCATTATTTTAGAAGACTCTGAATGTACTTTACGCTGTAATACAGAGGCTCTGATAAATAGTTATGCTCTGATTAGATCACTCACACTAAAGCACTATTGCTGCAACTCTGATATCATTGAATCTGATCTGAAGAACAAGAAGCACATCAGAGGATCTGATGTTGTTTACGTTTGAAAAGATGTCAACACGTGAATAGACTTGGTACTATTCTCAACGTCCTCTGCAACGAAACTATTCATTATTTGTGATAGACACAAGGATTCAGGCAAAAGGCATTTCTCTGAACATTCCACTTCTGAGAAAGAAAAAGTCATATGAAGACAAAAGGCTACAGCTACTCTACTTGCACAGTCTTCAAGCATTGGACTTTCAGCACTATAAAAGGACGTTTTCAACATCTCTTCAAGGTTAACGAATCTTGAACAAATTATTCAACAACTCTCATACAATTATTCTTACTCAAAGCTGAATAGTTTTTATTCGTTCTTAATCTAAGTGTAAAAATCACAGTTTGTGATATAGCTTTTAGAAGCATCTTAAACACTTGTTAGTTTACATTTATTTGTAAAAGATTCCTTAAGAAGACCAAGTTGTGGTCAGGATTTCTTGAGAAGACTAAGACAGTTGTTCTTAGTGGTTGACACTGTAATCTGTTTGAATATAGTGGATTAAGTCCTTGTGGAGAAAGGCAAATCACCTTGATAGGGTGGACTGGATTAGTTGAGTTCAACGAACCAGGATAAAAATATTGTGTTGTTATTATTGCCATAAATTTTCTAAACACTTATTCAACCCCCCCCACCCACCCACCCCACCCTTCTAAGTGTTTTTCTCACCTTCAGTTGGCATCAGAGCTCCGGTTCTGTTAGTGTTCTCACTTCACTGTGAACAGAAAATATCCAGTTGAGAAAACTCTTGATATATTTTGGTTGATACATTATGGCTGAAGCTTCAACATCCAACAACAACAGATATGAGGGCAGAGATAGAATCAGCACTAAACCCCCTATGTTTGATGGGAAGAAGTTTGACTACTTGAAAGATAGAACTGAAAGCTTCTTTCTAGGATATGATGCTGACCTTTGGGATTTAGTCATTGATGGCTATGTTCACCCCACTGATGGGGATGGCAAAAAGATAGACATAAAATCTATGACTGATGCTCAGAAGAAAGAATTCAGGAATCATTATAAAGCAAGAACCATACTACTAAATGCTATATCTCATACTGAGTATGAGAAAATTACTAACAAAGAAACAAAATTTGGTATGTTTGAATCTTTGAAGATGACTTATGAAGGGAATTCTCAAGTCAAGGAGACCAAGGCTCTGGCGTTGATCCAGAAATATGAAGCCTTCAAAATGGAGGAATCTGAATCCGTAGAAGTTATGTTCTCTAGATTCCAGATTCTCATAGCTGGCTTGAAAGTTCTGGACAAGGGTTACTCCACTGCTGATCATGTTAAGAAGATCATCAGAAGTTTTCCAATCAGATGGAGACCAATGGTCACTGCTCTGAAGCTAGCAAAGGATCTGAACAAGATCACGCTGGAGGAACTGATCAGCTCTCTGAGGAGTTATGAGATTGAACTAGAAGAAGACGAACCCCAGAAAAAAGGTAAGTCTGTTGCTTTAAAGTCTAACAAATCTGCCAAAGCTTTGCAGGTTTTAGAAGAAAGTTCTGAAGAAGAAGATGAATTGTCTCTGCTGTCTAGAAGGATCAACAAACTCTAGAAGCATAAATAGAGGAAGTTCAAGAACTTCAAGAAACCAGATCAACGTAAAGAGTCTTCTGGATACAGAAGATCTGGAAAGAAATAGGTTGTCTGCTATGAATGCAAGGAATCTGGGCACTACAAGAATGAATGCCCAAAGCTTCAGAAGGAGAAGCCAAGAAGGAAGTCTGATCATAAAAAGAAAGTTCTGATGGCAACCTGGGATGATTCAGATGCATTTGAATCTCCATCAGACTCGGATGAAGAATGTGCAAACATGGCACTCATGGCTGACGTAGAAGACCATGCAGAAACATCTGGATCAGAATCAGAATCAAATTCTGAGGAGGTATTTTCTGAACTTTCTAGACCAGAGCTTATTGAGAGTTTATCTGAAATGTTGGAAAAATATAGTAAGATTAAGCTCAAATACAAGAGTGAAAACAATCTTGTATCTGAGAATGATCTTCTGAAATCAGAAGTTTCTGAGCTCAAAGCAAACAATTTTAAAATTAAAAATGAATTAGAAAAAGCTCAACAAGATTCTGAAGTTGAAACTAAGTCAAAATCTAAAAACATTTTAGAAGAATATGACTATAGTTTTCAGAGATTTCTGGCAAAAAGCTTAGAGAGAAGCAAGATGGCTTCAATGATCTATGGTGTAAGCAGAAATAACAGGAAGGGTATTGGATATGAATCTTCTTCTGGGAAAGATTTAAATCCAACATCTGTTGATAAACTAATCATTAAGCATACTCCTCTGTATTCTACTTTTAAGTCTGGTCATCTTAATCATATTAAACACACACGTTCTGGTCAGAAAATTCCTTTGTTTAAACCTAAAGTTAGTCAGAACAAACCTGCTGTCAGAAGACAGAAGTTCAGACAAAACTTTAAGGCAACTAACCCTAAAGGACCCAAAAAGATTTGGGTACCTAAAGACAAAATAATACATGTTGCAGATATCTTTAGCAGCAAAGTCAAAACACCAATCTTGGTACCTAGACTCTGGTTGCTCGCGTCACATGACGGGAAGAAGGTCTATGTTCCAAATCTTGGAACTTAGATCTGGAGGAGACGTCAAGTTTGGAGGGAACCAGATGGGCAAGATAGTTGGCTCTGGAACTATTGGCAATGGTAATCTTCCTTCCATCTCTAGTGTCTTACTTGTTGAAGGATTAACACATAACTTATTGTCCATAAGTCAATTAAGTGACAATGGTTATGACATAATCTTCAATCAAAAATGTTGCAAGGCTGTCAGTCAAAAGGATGGCTCAATCCTATTTAATGGAAAGAGGAAGAACAACATTTATAAAATCAATCTTTCAGAACTTAAGGTTCAGAATGTAAAATGCCTTCTGTCTGTTAATGATGAGCAATGGGTCTGGTACAGAAGATTGGGACATATTAGTATGAGACGTATATCTCAAATTAATAAACTCAATCTGGTCAGAGGACTTCCTCAGTTGAAGTTCAACTCAGATGCTCTTTGTGAAGCATGTCAAAAAGGAAAAATTTCAAAATCTTCTTTCAAAACTAAAAATGTTGTTTCAACCTCAAGACCATTAGAGTTACTTCATATTGATCTGCTTGGACAAGTGAAAACCGTATCCATCAGAGGCAAGAAGTATGGATTAGTCATTGTTGATGACTACAGCAGATAGACATGGGTGAAATTCCTAAAACACAAGGATGAGTCACATTCTGTGTTCTTTGACTTATGCAAACAAGTCCAGAATGAAAAAGATTTTAAAATTGTTAAAGTCAGAAGTGATCATGGAGGTGAATTTGAAAACAAATATTTTGAAAAATATTTTAATAAAAATGGCATTGCACATGATTTCCCCTGCCCTAGAACTCCACAACAAAATGGAGTTGTAGAGAGGAAAAATAGAACATTGCAAGAAATGGCCAGAACCATGATCAACGAGACTAATCTGGAAAAGCATTTTTGGGCAGAAGCAATAAACACAACTTGCTATATTCAGAACAGAGTGTTTGTAAGACCTCTTCTGGAAAAGACTCCCTATGAATTGTGGAGGAATAGAAAGCCCAACATTTCTTATTTCCATCCTTTTAGATGTGTATGTTTTATGTTGAATACTAAAGAGAATCTGAACAAGTTTGATTCTAAAGCACAGAAGTGTTTCATGCTTGGGTATTCTGAACGCTCTAAAGGCTACAGAGTATACAATACTGAGACACAGATTGTGGAGGAATCAATACATGTTAGATTTAATGATAAGCTTGGCAGTCAAAAGCCAAAGCAGCTTGATAATTCTGCAGATAGAGAAGTCATTCTCACAGACTCAGAGGTAGAAAAGGCTCAAGTGAAAAAACCAGAAGCAACGCCAGATGCAACTCCATTGGCTGCTCAAATGAACAATTTGAATATTTCTGAAGAACCAAATGTTAAAGGATCATCTTCCAGGATCAAAGCCTCTCATCCAGAGGAGGTGATAATTGGAAAGAAGGATGACCCTATCAGAACAAGGTCTTTTCTCAGATCATCTAGAACGTCACTTTTTGGGTTGGTGTCTATCATTGAACCAACTTCTGTTGATGAGGCTCTGAATGATAATGAGTGGATACTTGCTATGCAAGAAGAGCTAAATCAATTCTCCAAAAATGACGTTTGGGATCTGGTTCCAAGACCAAAAGGATTCAATATTATTGGAACCAAATGGGTCTTCAGAAACAAATTGAATGAGCAAGGAGAAGTTGTGAGGAACAAAGCAAGGCTAGTTGCTCAAGGGTATAGTCAGCAAGAAGGAATTGACTTCACAGAGACTTATGCTCCTGTGGCCAGGTTAGAGTCTATACGCCTACTCATTTCTTTTGTTGCACAACATAACATCACTCTTTATCAGATAGATGTTAAGAGTGTCTTCTTGAATGGTATTATAGAAGAGGAAGTTTATGTTCACCAACCTCCTGGCTTTGAAAATGATAAATTTCTAGAACATGTTTTTAAACTTAAAAAATCACTCTATGGTTTAAAACAAGCTCCCAGAGCTTGGTATGAGAGATTAAGTAATTTTCTTCTGGAAAAGAATTTTATCAGAGGCAAAGTGGATACAACTCTCTTCTGTAAATCATTTAAGAAAGATTTGTTAATTTGTCAAATTTACGTAGATGATATTATATTTGGATCTACCAATGTTACGCTGGGAAAGGAGTTTTCTCTTTCTATGTAGGCTGAATTTGAGATGAGCATGATGGGAGAACTCAGATTCTTTCTGGGAATCCAAGTCAATCAAACTCCAAAAGGCACCTACATACATCAGACTAAGTATGTGAAGGAGCTTCTGAAGAAGTTTAATATGACTGAAAGCAAGCTGGCCAAAACTCCAATGCATCCTACAAGCACTCTTGGTAAGGAAGAGGTAAGTAAGAAGGTTGATCAAAAACTCTATAGAGGTATGATTGGTTCTCTTTTGTATTTGACTGCTTCTAGACCTGATATTCTATTCAGTGTTTGTCTGTGTGCCAGATTCCAATCAGATCCTAGAGAATCTCACTTAACAGCTGTTAAGAGGATTCTAAGATATCTGAAAGGTACTACTAATGTGGGTTTGTGTTACAGAAGATCTGATGATTATAAATTAGTTGGATTCTGTGATGCTGATTACCCTAGAGACAGAGTAGAAAGAAAAAGTACTTCTGGAAGCTGCCAGTTTCTTGGAAGTCATTTGATCTCTTGGTTCAGCAAGAAGCAACCCACTATTGTGCTTTCAACAACAGAGGCAGAATACATTGTTGCTGCTGGTTGTAGCACCCAGATGATCTGGATGAAAAGTCAGCTAGAAGACTATCAGATCCATGAGAGTAACATTTCAATCTTCTGTGATAATACTTATGCTATATGTTTGTCTAAAAATCCTATTTTACACTATAATGCAAAGCATATAGAGATAAAACATCACTTCATCAAAGACTATGTTCAGAAGGGTATTATCAATTTAAACTTTGTTGATATAGATCATCAATGGGCTGATATTTTTACAAAACCCCTTGTTGAAGATAGATTCAAATATATTCTGAAAAATATAAGTATGGATTTCTGTCCAAAATAAAATGTTTATCAGAAGAAATTTTTCTCAGATGAAAATATTTTGACTCTGAAGTATTACATCTATTTATTTATTGTTCATTATTTTATTTATTGTGTGCAAATCTGAACTAACAAGCCTTAGAGGATCTGAACGTCGGCTAACGTTTCATTTCTCAAAGAAGTTTCAGAAGCACATGCAAGCAAACACGTGTAACTCTGAATCTGAAAAGGTGGAGTGCACATTACTGAATCGACGTTTGAGGTACTGTTTTTGAATATTGAGTTTCTCGTCCCCCCCCCCCCAATTGTCAGAATCATTAATTGCTTGAAATGATTATATTCTTTTCATTAAATGCTAAGTGTAAGCGTGTTGAACGTGTGACTCTTGTGTGCCCTAATTTTTTCTATAAATGCCACAACACTTCACTTCTCACACTTTTCACTCTCTCACACTCTTGTATGCATTTCTTCTTGTTTCATTGCTTTCATCTCTCTCCCAAACCCAACACTGCTCGTAGCCCTAAAACACTCTCAAGAACATCAATGGCTACTTCATCATCAACTTCAGCTCAGTTTCAATCTTCCATGGCTGTTGTCTCATCTTCAAATATGGGTGTTGTTGCCTTCAAGGAACCCATTAGAACTTTACTCACACCAGTTGATAAACTTGAGGTACTGTGTGAATCAATTGTGAACTTTGAATCTATAGCTGAAAATGGGTATGATCTTCGTCCCATTATTGATGCACAATGCTAGACTAAGTTCTTTGATAGGCTGATGGGACCAGTTTATCCTTGTCTGGTAAAGGAATTTTGGATCCATGCTTCTACTTGCCCTAAGTTCATTGTCTCTTATGTTCTGGGAAAAGAAATCATCATAACAGAGGATCTGATAAGGAAACTCATAGGCTATGAGGAAAATGATGGAGTCACTAATCTTCCAGCTGGGCGTGTGGATATGATTGATGTGTATAGGGATGTTTGCTCATCTGGAGAAGCTTCTAACAAGGTGAAAGATCTGAAGCCTAACTACAGGATCTGGGCCAAGATCTTTATGGGTTGCATTCACCACAGGAAGTCCTCTAACTCTCCTGACTATGTAAACACTAATCAGATGTACTTCATGTACTGTCTGAGTCAGAGCACAAAGATGGATCTACCATATCTTCTTTTCAATCATCTGTGGAAACACGTAAAACAATCAAGGGAAGAAGTCAGAACCAAACATCAGAAAATGAGGAACTGGATTCCAATGGGAAGACTCATTTCAAACATTCTGACTGAGAATGGTCTGGTTGGACATTTGGTAGAAGCTGGAATGAAGGAAGAGTTAGCTTTTGTAATAGGAAAACCTATGAATGGGAAGAGTCTTCAGAGGATGAAAGTTGTTGAAGAACTCACTTTTGCACCAAATCAGATAAACTCTGAAGAGGTTAGCAAGAGAAGGATACCAGTGGATGACTTTCCTATGTTCTTCGCTAATGAACCAAGGGAAATAATTATGAAGTACATTGCAACGTGTCTGAAAGATGGAACCCCTCTACCAGCAAATCTGGTTTAGAAAGCAGGTGAACCTGCACCAGATCTTTATGAGGCCAGACACAAGAAGAAGAGAAAGGTTGCTGAAGAAGGATCCTTAAAACCCAAAAGGAAGGCTACTGGTGAAGTTGCTGCTGTCAAACCCAAGAGGGTCAAGAAGCAAAAGGTTAATCCTCTAGAGGCAACTTTAGATTCTATTATGCAAACTGTCAAAGAGGTACTAACATCTGATCAAACTCTCCATGAACCTATTCCATCACCTTCACCTTCTCCTCCTCGTGTTTCTAAACCTAAGAAACCTTCTGTTACAGTTCCTTCTGTACCCCAACCACAAGCAACTCCATCTGAAAAGTATAACTCTGAACCAACACATTTTCAACCATCTGATATTCCCCCCTCTGACAACCAAAACTCTACACCACAATAAAACTCTGAAATTCCCCCACCAGAACCACAAATTTCTAAACCACTACCAGAAGAACCTATTCCACAACAACCTGAACCACAACCAGAACAACCCATCCCATCTGATCCACAACCAATTGTTCCTTAACTTGAACAACATCAACCTTCTGAATCATTCATATCTGATTCTGAAGTTCTAGATATTCAACCTTTGACAACTCTGGTTGATATCTCTTCTACATCTTATCATTCTTCTGAATTATCTGATTCATCTGAATCTGACTTACCCCCAAAAATCAACTCACCCCTCACTTCGTGGTTATGAACCAAGAACATCTGAGTTTGTTTCCTTTACTTCTTTCAAACCTCATCCCTCTGATCCCCTTCCATCTGGACTTAAACTTAAACACTTTTACATTAACCCTCAAGATTCTTCTGAATCATCTGGCCAAACATCTTCTACTCCATATCCTCGCCCTCTGTTCATTATCCCAACCTTCACAATACCATCCCCACCAGAACAACCAAAAACACCCTCTCTAGATAACTTCCTAAGACCTAAACCTAGAATGGATGTTGGTACGCTCTTTGATGGCTTCAAGAAGGAAATGAATGTATGGATATCCTCTGTGAAGAAAGACTGTTTGTCAAGTGTGAATCCAGATGCTTCTGAAGCTACTTGGGACAGATTCATCTCAAGATTCAACACTGTTGCTTCAAATCTTTGCACCATTTGCTCTGATGATGCAAAGGCGAAATTTGCTGAAGTTATCAGACAGACTTTTCTGAACATGAGTAGACCTCAAGTTCTGGCTCTGGAAAATGCACCTGCTGATGATCCTATGTCTGAAGATACTACTCCAGAAGCAGCTGTTGCTGAGGAAACTGTTGTGCCAAATCAATCAGCTCTGATGATTGTGGAACAAGCTTCTACTTCTGAGATTCAAGAACCAACATCTGCATCTGCAATGGTCACTGATAGTGCTCCTGCTACTGAATCTGCATCAGCACCTGCTTTTTCTAAGATCAAGACTGAAAGACCAGATCTAGAAGAAAAGTTTGCCTTGCTAGAAGCCAGCAACAAAGAGATCAGAACATGGATGGTCAAGCAAGAACAAACAACATATGAGATTAAGACTTGGATGTCTAAACAAGAGGAATCTAATTCTCAGATTATAGATCTTCTGAAGTTGATAGCCTCTCGCCAAACTTAGTTTCTTTTTCTGTTATGTTTGTGCAAATGTTTGCTGTGTTTTGTTATCTTGTTGTTTTCTCTGAATGTTTTCTGGATTTTATTTAAATGAAGTTGGATGTTTCATTATCTGTTCTTATATTGTTTTTCTCTGTTAATCTTTTCTGTCTTAAAAAGTTTTTCTTTTTGATTATGACAAAAAGGGGGAGAAAAAGAAATTCTGTTGTTCAAAAATAAACAGTTACTAAAATGAAATTCAGACATAACAAATTATATCTAACATTGAATTTTAGTCTTTCAGAACTATAACGTATCATCTGACAAAATTCATTGAAGTTACCCTGAGAATCCCCAAACCATACTTTTATTCAAACTAGGTTTACCAGGCTCTGATAATTCAAACCAGGTTCTGATTACAAGGCTCTGATCCTAGAAGTTAACTAGGCTCTGATTATGGAAAATAAACCAGGCTCTGTTCCTGGAAAGAAAATTAGTAAGAGTAAATCAGGCTCTGGTTCTGGAAAGCAAATCAAGCTATTACCAAGCTCTGATTCTGGAAAGTATATTCTAACCAGAGGTTTTTAACCAGGCTCTTAATCTGAAAAGTATACTCATGCAAAAAGGAAGTATTTTCTTCTATTAGAGTATTCATTTCAGGGGGAGATTCTTTATCTCAGGGGGAGTTATGTATTTATCCTTTTTATTGAACAAAATTTCCCATGTTTTGTCATCATCAAAAAAGGGGAGATTGTTAGAACACAGATTGGTGTTTAATTATATCTTTATGTTTTGATGATAACTCTAATGAATTTTGTATTAAGAAAATATATACTCTAATTTTGTTCAAGTGTTTTTGTTTTAGATATTAAATTAAATATTATTATGGAAGCAAAAATGTATCTGAACAGTATTCTACACAAAGCTCTGAAGCATCAGAAGCAAGGCATCAGAAGACTCTGAGCGTTGCCAGAAGAGACCCTGAAGCAGAAGCTGCAGAAGACTCTGAAGCAGAATCTACAGAAGACTCTGAAGCGTAGTTGAAGAAAGTGTATGAACATTTTCAAGCATTGTTTCAGAAGACTCTGAATATACTTTACGCTGCAAATACAGAGACTCTGATAAACATTTATGCTCTGATCAGATCACTCACGCTAAAGCACTATTGCTGCAACTCTGATATCATTGAATCTGATCTGAAGAACAAGAAGCACATCAGAGGATCTGATGTTGTTTACGTTTGAAAAGATGTCAGCACGTGAATAGACTTGGTACTATTCTCAACGTCCTCTCCAACGAAACTATTCCTTATTTGTGATAGACACAAGATTCAGGAAAAAGGCATTTCTCTGAACATTCCACTTCTGAGAAAGAAAAAGTCATATGAAGACAAAAGGATACATCTACTTTAATTGCACAGTCTTCAAGCATTGGACTTTCAGCACTATAAAATGACGTCTTCAACATCTCTTCAAGGTTAACGAATCTTGAACAAATTATTCAACAACTCTCATACAATCATTCTTACTCAAAGCTGAATAGTTTTTATTCGTTCTTAATCTAAGTGTAAAAATCATAGTTTGTGATATAGCTTTTTAGAAGCATCTTAAACACTTGTTAGTTTACATTTATTTGTAAAAGATTCCTTAAGAAGAGCAAGTTGTGGTCAGGATTTCTTGAGAAGACTAAGACAGTTGTTCTTAGTGGTTGACACTGTAATCTGTTTGAATATAGTGGATTAAGTCCTTGTGGAGAAAGGCAAATCACTTTGATAGGGTGGACTAGATTAATTTAGTTCAACGAACCAGGATAAAAATATTGTGTTGTTATTATTGCCATAATTTTTCTAAACCCTTATTCAACCCCCCCCCCCCTTCTAAGTGTTTTTCTCACCTTCAGTTGGTTCAACTGTTTTTCATCCGAGTAGGGTTAAAACTTAGTTCTAGCAGTTAGGTGTATGCAGCTCGACCATTGGAGACTTAAGTATTACCTGTTTGCGGTAGAACCAAGAGTTAACAAAACTCTCCTTATGAAAAAGGTTTTCCATGATTAAGATTCTGAAGGATAAAAAGGTTTGAAGTTGTTTTTGTGTTTTTTAGAGAAGAAGTGTTTTGAGTTTGATTTGTAACTCATGTTGCACTAAAGACTATGACTTAGGAGCGAATGCGTCGCATATCACCCTAAGGGTGTACACTAAACACTCTAGGAAATTGAGAGGAAGCCACTCAATCACCATTTTCCAAGTACTTAAGGCTCGTAACGTACAACATTCATTAGCCTTTATTAAGTGTTTTGAAATTGTTTGAAGATGAGAAGAGAAAGGACACACTAAAGGGAAACTAACTCAAACCTAAAAGTTATCATGCAAAGTGGACTTAGAGTTGGGATGAAAGGGAATGCTACCTAATGTTATCTTGCATGGTTTAAGTCCTAAGGTCTATCATAATCTCAAGAGATTAGAGATCCTAAGGGGACATGGCAAAGAAGAAGAAGAAGAAGAAGCAAAGCATAAGATAACATGAAAGATGCAAGGATGCATATGCAATGCAACACACAAGCAAAGGGAGAAAAAAGTGTGGGGTAAATACCTCCACAAGCACATCTCGACCTTTATTAGTGCAAGAAAGGAGCTGCAAAAAGAATGCACAAAAGCAAATAAATGCAAGCAAACAAGCAATCATGGACATGCAAGCACACCATCACTTAGAACGACAACTACGAAAGTATGCCCTCAAGTGGAAACCAAACACACGTTTCGACGAAATCAAGATTAAACAATCGAGAACAGTGATATATATCCAAAACATCTCACGCCTAATACATCATAATGATCTATGAAGATTCAAAGTGAAACGATACCACAACAAGCGTGAAAAATAGCAAAACAGGCCTGATGGCACAATGTTAATCGATTAACACCAGGGGTTAATCGATTAACCACTTAAAAATGATGGAAAATTTGAATATTTGCATTGGTTAATCGATTAACCACTTTAAAATGATGGAAAATTTGAATATTTGCATTGGTTAATCGATTAACCAATTGGTTAACCGATTAACACTATTCCAGAGGCGAAAAACAGCAGAAAACAGCAGTTCAGAAACACTTTTCAACAACTTATCCAATGTGCAATCATTCTAATGATCATATAATCAATTATGCACAAAATTAAACCATAAACCAGTGATCTAATGGTCATGTAAATACATTTAAACAACAAGATCACAAATCAAATGGATCAAATCAACCAAAAGTCAATCAAAGATGAAAATCCACATGATCATGCAAAATAAGTTCGAAATAACAATAGATCTAGGATTCTTACCTACGAAGCGGAGATTTGCTTCGGTAATTGTTGATTCAACTCCGATTGAATAGATCCAAGCGAGAAATCTGGAATACTTCAAGATCCAAGCCAATTCTTGTAATAGAAGTGATGATCAACCAAAATCAAGCCAAATTACTCCAAATAATCACTTCTAGATCCACTCCAAAATTCAGATTCAAGTTTGCACGAAAATCAAATGGAAAAATGGAGATGATGATGATGAAGGATGAAGGTTTTAGCTCAATAACTCATTGATTCCAATGGAGAATCAAAGAATTCAATGGATGAAAAGCTTTGGTGAGGGTTTTGGAAGTTGAGAAATTGAGAGAGAATTGAGAGAGAATGAGATCAATTCTGAAAATGAAATTGAAATTATGAGAGTTAGATGTGTGAGGTTTGGGTTAAATCACTTAAATACCCCTTAGGCTTGGATCCAAATGTAAGGTTTGGAAGGTGGTTTGTGACATTATGGAATGGAATTAGGAATGTGAATTTGGAGGGAAAATGAAATTAACCAAAATTTGAAATGGTTCTAGATCCTTCCTAAGTGTAAAATTGAATTTCCAAGTGATCAAAGTTGGACCCCAAAGTGGTTTTTCTTCACAATTCACGTACAGAGGAAAAAATTACACTGGTTAATCGATTAACCATATGTGTTATTCGATTAACACCTTTAAAAATTCCAATCTGCCCTAATTTTGACTTGGTTAATCGATTAACAAATGTGTTAACCGATTAATACCTTCAAAATTTTGAATTTGGCGCCTTTTGGAGGGAAATTTGCACATTTGCCCGTTTTCAGCCGTTCTGAGATCTGTTCCGCTTCCGAAACTTGTTCTTGAATATTATAACCATGAGAATGCTTGCGATAACCTGAATGTTGCTTCCTGAGCTGAAAATACCCTGAAAAATAAAATAAAATCGCTCGCCCGACCGCTGAGAAAAATAAATGCCAAGGACTCTGGTGTTTGCTATTTCGGTCCATGCACTGAGATGAAAACTGAGCCAAGGGAAAACCTTGATCCCCTGTCTCAAGAACACATGATATGCTATGAAGAAATGCAAAAATGCAGAGAAGCAAAAGCCAATTAAGGTTAAAAATGGAAGGGCAAATTTTGGGGTGCAACGCTAAGCTCAACCCGCCAAAAATGGTGGGTCAAACGGGCCGACCCAGCGGGCCCGACCCGTTTTGTCACCCTTAGTTAAAATGCTCAAGTTGATCAAAATACGACGAAAAATAGTAAAAAAAATTAATTCGAACACGTCAGGTTAAACTATGTGAAACGTAGATTAATATAATTGATGTCTGTAAGCTCGATTTTGAAATTTTCCGCCCACTGATTTTACGCACAGTTGAGATTTAATTTGCCCGGTTTGCATGTAAATCCGAGAAATTATTCTGTGTGACATTTTAAGTAGTATGCGACATGAAATATATGTTATGCTATGCAAAGTAAAAATAAAGTCAGATAAATGAATATTTTAAAATGACTGGACAAAATTGGGGTATGACACTTGCTCAAGGACACAAGCTCTCAACAAATCCTCCAAGGATTGAATAGTTCTCTTTGTCTGACCATCTTTCTGTGGATGATAGACAAAACTGAAACTTAACTTAGAACCCAAACCTCCTGCAAACTCTCCCAAAATATGGATGTAAACCTCGGGTCTCTATAAAAAATAATACTCAACGAAACTTCATGCAGCTTCACAATCACACAGACGTAAATCTCTGCCAACTTATGCAAAGGAAAACTGATGTTAATGAGAATAAAATGTGTTAATTTTGCCAGTCTATCAACTACTACCAAAATTTCATCATGCCCTATAGGAGTATACAGTAGTCCCATCATAAAATCCATAGAAATGTTATCCCACTTCCACTCTAGAATGTCTAACAGTTGCATCAATCCTGCAGGTTTCTGGTGCTCAACCTTTAACTTTAGACAAGTCAAGCACACATACATAAATTGTGCCACATCACGTTTCAGTCCAGGCCACCAGAATATCTTCTTCAAATCTTGATGCATCTAAGTAGCTCCTGGATGGATACTCAAGCTACTTCTATGAATTTCTTCTAAGATCATCTTCTTCAACTCAGGATTATCAGGTATACAAATCCTATCTCGAAATTTCAACACACCCTGCTCATCCAGTTTAAAATCAATCTCTTTAGTATGATTATCGCCTACCATCAAATCCACCAACTGCACATCCAACTTATGACTCTCTTTAATATTATTAATAAAATCATTGTTTATCTTCAACATACCCAATATCACGCTCTACGGTGTTAGCTCGCAGACCAAACTCAAGTCTTTGAACTGTTCAATAAGTTCCAACTCTCTAACCATCAAAGCAGACATATGTAAAGACTTCCAACTCAAAGCATAAGCCACGACATTAGACTTATCGGGGTGATAATTCAAGCCAAAGTTATAATCCTTCAGAAATTCTAACCATCCTTGTTGCCTCATATTTAATTCTTCTGATTAAACAGATATTTTAAACTTTTGTGATCACTGAATACCTCAAATATGGAACCATAAAGATAATGCCTCCAAATTTTCAACAAAAACACCACTGCAACCAACTATAAATCATGAGTAGGATAGTTTCTCTCATGAACCCTCAGTTGTAATGAAGCATAAGCCATTAACTTGCTATCTTACATCAGCACACTGCCTAAACCCATCATAGATGCATGATAATACATCACAAATGATTCATTAGGATCTAGAAAAATCAGAATTAGAGCTGTAGTCAACCTTTTCTTCAGTGCTATGAAAATTTTCTCACAATGAATGTCTCACACAAACGTTTTACCTTTAAAAGTCAGTTAGGTTAACGAAAGTGCTAACTTAGAAAAACCTTTAGTAAACCTACGGTAGTAACCAGCCAAGCCCAAAAAGCTTCTAATCTTAGAAAAACCTTCAGTAAACATTCATTGCTATCTTACATCAGCACACTGCCTAAACCCATCATAGATGCATCATAATACATCACAAATGATTCATTAGGATCTGGAAAAATCAGAATTAGAGCTGTAGTCAACCTTTTCTTCAGTGCTATGAAAATTTTCTCACAATGAATGTCTCACACAAACGTTTTACCTTTAAAAGTCAGTTAGGTTAACGAAAGTGCTAACTTAGAAAAACCTTCAGTAAACCTACGGTAGTAACCAGCCAAGCCCAAAAAGCTTCTAATCTTAGAAAAACCTTCAGTAAACATTCATTGCTATCTTACATCAGCACACTGCCTAAACCCATCATAGATGCATCATAATACATCACAAATGATTCATTAGGATCTGGAAAAATCAGAATTAGAGCTGTAGTCAACCTTTTCTTCAGTGCTATGAAAATTTTCTCACAATGAATGTCTCACACAAACGTTTTACCTTTAAAAGTCAGTTAGGTTAACGGAAGTGCTAACTTAGAAAAACCTTCAGTAAACCTACGGTAGTAACCAGCGAAGCCCAAAAAGCTTCTAATCTCAGTAACCAACTTAAGAGCCTTCCATTGTAGTACTGCATCTACTTTGGACGAATCCACAACGACACCATCACCTGAAATAACATGCCCCAGAAAATTAACCTCTTGCAACCAGAACTCACACTTTGACAACTTTGCATATAGCCTATTCTTCTTCAACACTTGCAACACATTTCGTAAATGCTCAACATGCTCTTCATTTGACTTGGAATAAATCAAAATATCTTCAATGAAAACCATCATGAACTGATCCATATAAGTATGAAATATGTGATTCATATATTCCATAAACACTCCATGTGCATTAGAAATGCCAAACGGCATCACCAAATATTCAATGTGCCCATACCGAGTTCTAAAAGTCGTCTTTTGAATATCCTCATTCTTTACCCAAATCTAATGGTAACCCGACCTTAAGTCAATTTTGCTGAAAACACGTGCACCTACCAATTGATTCATCAAATCATCTATCCTCAGAAGTGGATACTTGTTCTTGATTGTTACTTTATTCAGTTGTCGGTAATCCATACACTACCTTACACTACCATCTTTCTTCTTCACTAGCAACACCAGAGCTCCCCAAGGTGATACACTTGGTCTCACAAATTTATTTTCCAGTAAATCCTCTATATGCTTCTTCAACTCTGCTAATTCAGATGCCGACATTTTGTATGGTGCCATAGAAACAGGTATGGTACCAGGGACAAGATAAATAGAGAACTCTACCTCTCTCCCTCTAGTGACACATCTAAACTATCATCCGTAAACACATTTCAAAAATCATGCACTACCGATAATTCATCAATTATAACTTGACTTTTAACAGATAACGACACAAACAACGCAAGCACTTGAGCTTCCTATAGCAAAAACTAATTCAACTCCTTAGCATATAAGAACCCAGCTTCCTCTTCGTCATCAGGAGTAAGGAACCGTACTGATTTGTGATAAAAATTTATATGAACATGATTGAACTCTATCCAGTTCATTCCCAAGATAACATCAAGATCCATCAGCAGCAAGCAAATAAGATCCACACCAAAATCTCTATCAAAAATCGACAGAGGACAGTTCAAACAAACTAAAGAAGTAGTCACTAATCCCTTAGCAAGAGTATCGATAACCATCTCTCTATGCATGGAGGACACTATAAGGCCCAACCTTTTCACATAATTAGCATCAATAAATGAGTGAGTAACACCAGTATCAATAATAACAATCAAAGGAATACTATTAATGTAACATATACATCTAATGAACCTGTCGTCACTGGAAGTCTGAGTCCCCGACAGATAAAATAACTTCCCTCTGGATTGAGCTTGCTTCGGCTCTTAGTAATGCATACTAATATGTCATGGTTCACCACAGTTATAGCAAGTCACCACTTATCTTTGCAATCACAAATCAAATGTCTTGTCTTCCCACGCCGGAAACACTTCTTCACATCACTCTTACACTCATTGGTGTGATGACCCAATTCACCACACCTAAAACACTTAAGAGGAGCAGGAACACCTCCCCCACTTGGCCTATTACCATCAACAAAAGTTTGTTTACCCTTCTCAGCTAAGGCACTATAAGGCTTCCCACGGTTCAGATGTTGCTTCCCCTTCTTCTCGCTCAGGATCTTATAATGAGCTTGCTGAGCCTTACTATCATCCTCGTAGATCCTGAACTGTTCACCAACTCTGGAAACTTTTGTATCTGTTGATACCCAATCGCCTGTTTGATCTCGGGACATAAACCATTCTCAAACTTAACACACTTTGAGAACTCAGCAGTTGCCTCATGTCATACCCCAAATTTTATCCCTTAGATGTCATCAACATTTGCATAAGCATCATGGGTCAATCATCTTGGCATCACTAACCAATTCATCAAGCCTTGTTTGTTTTGTCTATTTTGTTGAAATTAGGGTTTTGTGGAGAAGAGGAGTAAGTTTTGATCAATCATGAATTGAGTGGGAAATCAACCAAATAGGTCCTCACACCTTTCAAGGGTCTCTAAAAGGTCATTTGGTTCAAAGAAATCCAAGTCAATAGTTTCTTAAGTGGATAGGGGAGGCATTGGCTTCATCTGATTCAAAAGTCAACTAAGGCATCACAAAAGTCAACTCTTGGTTGTTATGGTTAACCATAAGATTTACAAGTCTTAATTTATGATCTCATATGTTTGGATCATTAAAATTCAAGTTGGAACAATAAAATCAGAAGATTTGAAGAATTAGGGTTTCTTGATGAAATTTTTCTAAGTTAAAAAGTCAACATTTGAAGTGATTTTCAAGGCCAAATTCAAGACGGTTCCAAGTGTAATTTGTATTGGTCATCAACATGAAAGTTGTAAATCATCTCTTTACCTTTATTTTGATACCACGAAATCATCAAGATCATTTGTAGAACTCAAGTTATGATGTTTTCAAGTGAAGGTCAAAGTAGGGGAAAACCTAGGGTAGCATTTTTGCAAGAACTTCAAACCTAGGCCTCATGGGTTTCTTGACCTTAAATCAAAATTAATCCAACATGAAAGTTGTTCCTCTTGATCTAATATTTATAAGCATATAACGAAGTCCTCATTTGGATCAAGGAGTGAAAATTTATGGCATCACAAAGTTTGGTGATTTTGGGCACAACTTAGGCAACTTGCCCTAGTTTCCAAGGCATTCCTAAGTCATGTTTTTGCTCAACTTGCAAGCTTTATTTTTGACACCTCCAAGCTTTAAATCCAAAAGTTTAAAATATCAAATTTGTTCTCCTCCATCTTAGCTTTCCAAGCATATAAATAACTCCTCCATTGATTTTTTAAAACTCAAGATATGCCATCACAAACATAGGCATCAACCCTTGATAAAACTTGCCCAAGTCATGACCAGGTCATGTGTAGGTTTGCCTAGATCAACTTGTTGGATCAGTTTTCATGTCCAATTTTCATTGTGATCCAGATCTCAAATCAAAAAGTTTAAAACATGAAAGTTGTTCAAATGCATGCCCTCTTTCCAAAGAGCTCAAGATATTCTCATTTGAGTCACTATCCCTGAAGTTATCACATGCCATAGTGATCTTGCAAACTTGATTTGCACCTTGCCACGATTTCCAAGCCATGACCAATTCTTGTGCCAAACATTGTAGTCTTTTTCAACATCCAAGACATCAATTCCTGTGCACAAAAACTGTCTTGTTAGGATCCCAAAGATTGCCATGACATGCAAAAAGTATATGTTTGCATAATCATGGAAACATGAAACCACCAACCTAACTTAGCCTTCCCACCTTATATGCTGGTTTTCTCTGGCCACAACACAACAAAAGATCCATTGCCCAACAAGTTCTGGACCTTGACCTAACTCGAGCCATCACCATCAAGTGGAACTTTTGATTTTTTTGGCTAAATAGCCAATTTAAAAGGGTTTTAACCATAAGAACAAAGGGGAGGAAGTCAGAAAAAAGAGAGGAGGGGAGAAAGGAGAGAAGACACCCAAGAAAACTCATTTTCGAGCAAGATACACAACCATTTTCAGTTTCTGCAAAATCTCTCTAATCACCACTCCCGCTCATCAAAACTCTAAAAAAATTCCATAAACCTTCATCATACACCATAACAAACTTATTCCAACCATTTAGAAAGAGTTGTAGGCTCTTAATCACGATCCACCATTTTTAAACCTCTTTCAAGCTTGAGCTATCGGGTTTGGGGTTGAGAGTTGTTTCTAGGTAAGCCATTGGTTTCTAGCTTTTCTCTCAGAATCGACAAGGGTGGGGAGCATCAGTTCTTGCTTCTGTGATCATCATTGAAGGAGTTTTAGATTCACTCCAAGAGGTAATCGTTTCTTTCAGCTAAGCTCTCCATGTTCACGTTATTGCTGTTTGATGTGTAAATGAAAAATGTTCTTCTTATCATTTCCTTTGTCTCTGAACTGTTACATGTGGTGTATGAGCTGAGCATTTGATATTATTCTTTTGTTTGTTCTTTTGGTGCCACACAGTTTGACCAACATATGCTGAAGTGTAAATTTAGTTTTAGGTTTTAATTTTGTGATATTATTGATCCTGGTAAAAAATACTTGGGGTTTGGTATTTACACTTTTCACTTTCATGGCGTGACGAGTTGAGTTTTGCTGAGATGAAGTTTGGTTTTGTGTTTCTGCGTTGAAAGAAGAAGTTGAAAGTGGAAGAAGAAGCTGACATGGCTAGAGTTCTGCTGAGTTGGCATTTCTGTTAAGTGTTCTAAATATTTAGTTATATGGGTGGCTTATACAACGGATGTATAGCCACCCCAGTGGTAGAGGCAGCATGTGTAAGCCTTGGGAGTTTGGGGTTTGAATCCCCCCTCTCCCCAGACTCTTTTATTCCTTTTTTATTTTCCAATTTTCATAATGTTTCACATATTTATTTGTTTTTGTTCATTTGTTTATTTAAGGCACGCAGTGGTTGAGTTGGTAAGGTTTTTGGTTGGTAAGAGAGAGGCGGCGTGGGTTCAAACCCTCTAGTTGCACTTCCTTTCTTTTTTATCACTTATTTTCTCATTTTTCTTCATAATTTCAAACCTTTATATCTTTTTTATCCCTAAAGATTTTTGGTCCATTTTTTTTACTATAATCTCATTTTCATGTCTACTTTCTATTTCTAAAAAGAAAACCTCAAAAATATTTATTTTTATTGCATTTGTGTATGTTCACAGTTTGTGTTTATTTAGGGTTTTAAGTTGTACTTATTGATTCTTTTGATGCTTTCTTGAATTCATTTGCAAGTATAAGTTGCATATACATTTTGGTTTTGTAGAAACTTGTTTGATTTTGTGAGTTTGATCCTTTATTTTTATTCTAACATGTTATAGTGTGCAGGTTTATGGTTTTGTTTTGTGATGAGTTTTATTCATAGTCTTGTTTGTCATTGGAGATTTCATGATAAACTTGGTGCCCTCCCTTGATTGTCATCATGATGAATATTTTGCTTTGATTATGCTTTGTACCTTGTTTAGGGTTTCGATTTTGTTGTACACTATGTCCCTTTTTGCTTAAGTGGGCATCTTCTCCAACTTCCAAAGGAAAGAAGCATATGTGGACTTCTATGTCCTTCCCCTTTTAGGATAGTCTAGTCTTCCTATCACACCTTATGACCTTGTTAAAGTCATCATCTTGGCCTTGTAAGAGCCATTTCTCTTTGTAACTTAGGATTAGGTTTAGTTTTTGTAAACTCTATGGGAGTACCATTGTGAATGGGTACTCACCTTCCCCTTGTTGACCTTTGTTAAAGTCAATCCCCAGATAGGTCTTTCAACTTAGACTTAGAGGGTTTGTTAACTCTATATAAGTATCTTTGTTATGGATGCTTATTCCCTTTGGAACTTTGACCATAGTCAAGAGTTCTCTCCCTAGTTAGGATATGTATGCACGAGATGTGATGTCTTTGCGAACATACTTTGTATATACCTTAGGTCTTTACCTTAACACCTTTTCCTTAGCAAGCAAACTTTAGCATAACATAAATACTAACAAGAGGCTCCTGTAGAGTACTACAAATACTTAGGATGCTAATACCTTCCCTTAGTATAACCAACCCCGAACCCCCCAATCTCTTAGCTTCGTTGTTACGTAGCACACTTAGGGTTTTCTTCGATCTTTACCTTTTCCTTTAATCAAAGGTCGGTGATGAATATTTTAAAGATTTGTGTTCAAGTTAATTAATAGCTTGATATCCTATTATCACCACAACACCTCACTATAATAAGGATAGAACTTTGCAAGTTCCATGAACTTGGCAGCATACTTAGTAACAGACAAACTCCTCTGTTTCAACTCTAGGAATTTAATCTCCTTCTTCCCGTGAACGTCTTCGTGAAAATACTTCCTCAAAAACTCTCTGCGAAACACAAACCAAGTGATAACATCACCTGTAGTTTCCAACACCTAATAGGTGTTAACCCACCAATGATCATCCTCATCAGCCAACATATGTGTACCAAATCATACCTTATGCGCGTCTGAACAATCCATTACATGGAAGATTTTCTCAATTTCTTTGAGGCAAGCCTGCGCTTCGTCAAGATCCTACCTACCCTTAAAAGTATGTAGATTATTCCTCTAAAATTTCCCCAGATGTCGAAACTCATCATTCCCACCAGCATTAGGCGGATTCTGCACAGTGTGAGCCACAACCTGCAAAGCAGTGACCATTGCAGCATCGTTTCTTGAAGCTATTTTTTTGTTTCACCATAATAACACCAACAATGGTTAGAAGACAACCATGACAATATTCAACTGTCACACCACACCGACTCGACAACTTGGTCGGACAAACCAAACTGCTCTGATACCATAACATCCTAATTTTCCCCGTGTCATTTATAAATGAAAATCAGAGTAAAGTCAAACAATCCAACAATTAGAATGTTACCTTCAACATCAACCAGTTCATGCAATTGGATATGTAGCACATGCGGAATTTTAAAATAATAATAATAATAATAAACAAGTCTGAACTTCAACATTTTATTAGCAGCAAAAATAATCAACAACTGATTAATTTAACTCTTCAAAACATAAATATAACATAATGTTGTTATAAGAAATTATTAATCATAAAAGATTCACATAAAATCTCCACCAAACATAAAATAAAGGCACAAGCGTTCCATTCCCCCAATGTTACATATCATAGTAGACGTCGATTCGACAAAAGCAATAAGGAAGGTAATCCCTTCCACTCACATCCACGCCTCTACTGCGGATTATCTGCACGATGTCCATGTAAAGGAAATATTCAAACAGAAGGGGTGAGAATTCACAATTATATAATGAAATTTCATAATAATATGTAAGCACACAATCCACATATGCACATTCACCCGTTCCACCTCTCACACTTCATACAATCCAAATATATAATATAACATGTATACAATATGATGAGACTCAACTCCATGACTCAATGCATGTGGTACCAAATATGAACTCTCAGGTTCACTCGCTCCTGATCCCCCACCAAAGGATCAGAGCACACCAAAAATCGTTACCATCACCATAGGTAATGCTCCACCGATTCCCACTTGAAGCTAACTACTTATACCCAATCCCCACCATAGGATTGGGGCTCACAAAAAGCGGACCACTGTCCAAACACCATGATGCATGATTCATAAATGACATGCAGCAACAACAACAACATGTACAATGATATTCACCTTAATCACTATATACACCAAAAGTGGTCACTAAAAGCCAAACATATACTACAAGCATTCAACAATAGCATTATAGTAGCATAACAAGTAGTAACACACCGTTCATACACAATACCACACCACAACATACACACCGCATATCGTACAACACCAGTACACACCATTAAAAATCATTTTCAGGTATCAAAACTATTTTTACATTAAAGTATACTACGTCAGCTTTCTAACGCTTCAAACGATACCTCAAACGGACACCCGAAGCTCAAGTTATGAATTTTTAAAGTTTGACACAACAGGTGTAACCAGTTACACCAAAACATGTAACCAATTACAACTTGGCTAAAAACAATGGACAAACCTCCCTAGTGTAACCGGTTACACTAAAACCAGTAACTGGTTACACCCCTAAATAACCCCAGCATGCGATATTTTTTGACAGTGTAACTAGTTACACCAAAACCTGTAACCGGTTACACCATTTAAAAATTGAATTTTATGAAACTTGTCTCAGGTGTAACCGTTTACTCCAAAAGTGGTAACCGGTTACCACTGTGACAGAAGCAAATTTCTACTATTTTGTGCTATGAAATTCAATTATAAAACATCCCAAAATACCCCAATTTTCATAAACAATCATATACCTCAATTTCCTACTTCAACTCCCAACAACATACAACATTAGAAACGTCCATCGACAATACAATTCATCCAAACATACATCATGACAACATTATCACACAATTGTATAATTCATAGCATAGAAAAAAAATTCAATTAAAAAGAAACCAAACACCCATCCACATGTTATCATACAAAACCCTTATACAAAAGGAAAACCCACCCTTGCCTTAGATGAGGAATTCCCAAGCTTCTCTAATGGAAGTTCTTCTTCTCCTATGCCCTAGCCCCCTCTTCTCTTTCTCTTCCTATTTCTTCATTTTCACGTTCGACAGTTCTACTTCATATCCCTTTTCTTTTTCTTATTTTATTATTATTTCTAATTAACATTAATTCCAACTAAATAAAATAAATATTTATTTTATCATATTATTATAACAAGAATACTTAAAATAAATATTTAATTATTACTATTACTACTATTTTATGTAAATAGTCCTAATTAAATAATAGTAACAAATAACATTCTTCCGCCACCCCCACATCTCTACACTTTTACTTACACACCCCAACACCTTAAGTTCTACTTTCTAAGGCTACTACCCCACACCCAAGGGTTCCTCTAACACATCAAAACATCAATCACCACATACCATCACATAATATTATTTAAGAAAACTAATTATACAAACAGGGCGTTACATTATCAACCCTAATCTAGATGGCCACTCAATCAAAAAATAGTTATGTGTAATCTGATTGTGTGTATGCATAGAAGAAATGTTGAAGATGATGGGAAATCTTTGTAATTTTGGTTTTGTTTAGGTAATTTACAAGTACCTTCCTAGAAAAAGGTGCATCTGTGAGTATATATAGGTATGCGTAGAAATACGCAAAAAGGATGCAAGAAAAATAAGATGCAAAACAAAATTTTAGTTTTTGAAAGCTACATATCGGCCTATGAAAGCAATAAGTCAGTCTGTCAAGGTACTCAGATCGACCTAAGTGAGGCAACCTGTGGACAGAGCCTTCAGACTTTAATATTGATGTGTGGAGGTCATCCTGTAAGAGCTATGTGTCGACCTATACTGAAGTAAAAGCTTCTATAGGTTGACCTGAACTCGTATGTGTCGGCCTATGCAACAATGTTTACACATAAAACTTAGTTTTGATGTATGAAGCATGCCTAGACATTTCCAATTACTTTTAAAACCATTTGTATGCATCTTAAGGCTAAAATGATAAATGCACAACTAAACTTTGGTTGGTACCACCTAATATACAAAAACGCTAAAACACTCTCATAGTTTTGACATCATTCAAAACATGGCTAGATGGAAGAATGAAATCACATACACCTCAATTTTTTGTTAAGTGAGGTGAAAGATTTGTCATAAAATGTATTATTTGTAGCAGTGTTAGTGAACTTGGCATAGTCCCTAGCATAATGGATCCAATTGATCTATATTGTGATAACAATGGTGCTACCAACAAGCTAAGGAGCTTAGATCTTACCAACAATCCAAACACATACTTAGGCAATATCACTTCATTTGAGAGATAATAGATAAATGAGACGTGAAAATATGCAAAATACCAACACTTAACAATGTCTTTGACCCAATGATAAAGCCTCTTACAAAATAAAAGAATGATGGCCATGCTAGATCCATGTGTATTAGGTGTATGTCTTATTGACTCTAGTGCTAATGGGAGTTTGTTAGTGTTAGCCCTAAAGGTCAATAGTTATATATTGAAGTTACTTGTATCAAGTTATCTATTAATAATAATAAGTCACTTCTTTGTTATGTTTGTTTTTACAAAGTATTAAAGTTTCCATAATAGTTATTATGTTTAATGAAACATTAAGTGTGACTTAATCATGAGATACCATTAAACATACATGTAATATTCTTAAAGTATACATAGTATAGTTTTATTGTGAAATGGGATAACATTAAATCACTGAGACTATTATATGGATATACTAATGATCACATCTCATTAATCATGGATAAAAAGTTATTAAGTCTTCACATAAGTATAAATATTAAGAGTAATAGCTATACTGAATTGCCCCACCCTGAGAATACTACATAGAATATTATGCAATGTGATAATGTTGTATACCATACTTCAACATAAAACTACTATGGACCCTAGATGTGGAGTCAAATATTTAATTGCCAATCAAACATTGTCCGTAATATGATGACCATAAAGATAGTTGATGGGTACTCCACAAATCATGTTGAGGGACATGAGTGACCTAGATGAAATTTGCTCATCTTGTATAATAAGATATACGTCTAAGAGACCAATATTGAACTGGAAAAGGGTGACACGGTTTATGCCTTTTGTTAAATATAGAGATAAGTGAAGAGGGGTAATTGTACATACAAACATTATTATAGAAATGTTTTTGTTAGATCACATGACATTTTTGTGACTTGAGTAACAATGATATGTTGCTTGTAAGCCCTGTTTATTTTAATTATTTTTCATAATTAAATTATTTGTTGTTGTATGTGTTGATTGGTGTTTTGGTATGTTAGAGGTACCCTTTGGTGTAGGGTAGTAGTCTTAAGAATAGAAATCAAGGTGATAGGGGTGTGTGAGTAATATTGTAGAGGTTGAGGATGGGAGAGTAAGACAAATAATTTGATATGAGTTAATATTTATTTAATTTAATAATAGGTGGAAATCATTTAAATTAAACAATTAGTGGAAATTATAATTATTATTATATTATATTAAAATAAGAAAAAGGGATTAAAGGGAAAGTTGAGAGAAAAAATGTTAGACACATGATTTTGGAGAAAGAGAATAACGTAAAAGGAGAAGGAAAGAGGAAGAGAGCTAAGCTAGGGCATAGAAGAGAGAATCCATTGTTGAAGAACCTTGTAAGAATCTAAGATAAGGGTGGGGTTCCGATTCTATATGGGTTTGCATGATAATTATGGGCGGGGATTTTGATTACTCTTTTAAAAGTGTTTTTCTCATGCTTTGAACCTTGCAATTGTATGATCATATTATGTTGTTGTGGTTTTGGTTGAAATTGCGTAATGATGGATGATATGATTATGCTATGTTGGATGTTTTGGTTGAATTGAGTGTGTTCGAATGTTCTTATTGATGAATTATGTGTTGATGCTGTTAGAATCATGTATCAGATGGATTACATGATGATGGGTGTGTGTTGTTGTGAATTATTGTGAGTCAGAGTCGGAACTCGAGTATATGAGTTTTTTTGGGAGAATTTGGATTTTTGTGACTTTTATAAAAAGTTATTTATGTGTAAAAAAGGGGATACTCATTTAGTAAGAAAGGTGGGGTTTTGGGATGCATAAAAAAGTGAATTTTGTACGGATAAGCAGCAGAAAAGTGATTCTGGTCACAGTGTAATCGATTACCAAGAATGGAGTAACCAGTTACACTGTTGTAAAAATGTGTTTTTGGGCAAAATTGAAGGGGTGTAACTAGTTACCAGAAATGGTGTAACCGATTACACTGTGAAAGCAGTGGCTAGCAGTGGCGTGGTTATAAGGGTGTAATTGGTTATTGCATTTGGTGTAACTGGTTACAATGGGAATAAAATTTTATAAAATTTTGAAAAATTATATCTTGAGTTCCAGGTGTCTGATTCGGGTGTTGTTTGAAGCGTTAGGAAGCTGGCGCGATGAAATTTATTTTAAAAATAATTGCAGTACCTGGAAGTAAATAAATTATTGTGTGATGGTGTTAGATGCATTGTAGTGTTTATATTATGGTGTGACATATTCGTAAATGCATTGGTGTTGCTTGCTATACTATTACATTGTTGTTGTTGAATGTTTATAGTATGTGTATGGTGCATGGTGGCCAGCATTGGCGTCATATCTGACTATGGTGAATGTCATGATACTTGTTGTTGTTGTTGTTGTATGTATATAATTTTGCATGCATTCATAGTGTTGGACGGTGATCTGTTTTTGGTGAGCCTCAATCCTATGGTGATGGATTGAGCGCGAGTAGCTAATTCATATGGTGATGAAATTAGTGAATTGTTGCTTATGGTGATGGTAACGATTTTGGTGTGCTCTGATCCTAGGTGGGGATTAGAGCGAGTGAACATAAGATTTCACAATTTGGTAAACATGCATTGAGTCGAGTTGTAGAGTCCCATTGCATTGCAATTTGTTATGTTATTGTGTTTGGATTGTGTGGAAGTGTGATTGGTGGAACGAGTGATTATGCATGTAATAATCTGATGCTTACTTATTATCATGCATTGCTTATATAATTGTGATATCTCACCTCTTCTATTTAACTGTTACCTTTACATGGACATCGTGCAGATAATCTGCAATAGAGGCGTAGATGTGAGTGAAAGATGGTGTTCTTCCTTTTATTTTCGTTGAGTCGGCGTCTGCTCTGATGTGTAATATCGGGGGTGGAACATTTTTGTGTTTAGTTATGTTTGATGTTTCGTTTAACTATAATATAATAATGATGTTTTGAATAAACGTTGTTGATGTTTCCGTTGCAATAAATATTAAAGTTGAACATGTGGATTATTATTATTATTATTATTATTATTATTATTATTATTATTATTATTATTATTATTATTATTATTATTATTATTATTAGCGTATAAACAGACACTTCATACGCGTAAAAATATAAACATATTTTTTAATTTAATTTCGGTCTTGATGTGGTAAATGTGACACAATTAATTAATCTATAACAAAACGACTAAAATAAAATACACGTAATATTGTATAAGCAAAAATTTATAAAATATAAATGCTTTAATTATCTTTTAGACTTTTGTGACCAGACTATAACTCGACTACAATCTCAGAAGCATATAATTCATTCCTTTATCAGAAAAACTTTTATGTTGTCTTTTGTCTGTTTTTTTTAAGATGCACACGCATTAAAAATAAAAATCTCTCTGTTACCTATTTAAGATACTGTATTTGTTGTGATCTTGTGTATATAAAAGTGACAAATACAAAAACACTATAAAACACCTTTGCTTCTACTATATTATTCCGATGAATAAGATAATCATTTGGTTGTTAGTAATGAAAAAAAACTCGGTGATTAATTGTGCATCCTACAATAGTCTTTGTTAATGTGAAATTACACATGAATCTACATATAAAAAAAGAGAAAATATTCTTTTAATTTTACCAAAATATGAATTTGTCAAAAAAAAAAAAATTAAAATAATAAATAAAATATCAAACCAAAAAATTATATTGATGAATTTAATTACCTTAATTATGAACTATTTAAAAATCTGGTCATGGTATGATTCAAAATCCATGTTTTGTCATTTGCAAACTGTGTGTTTCTCTTTTATGTCACCATCATAAACATGCTATGCTCTTGGATTTCAAAATTTCAATTTGACATCCATCAATAACCCTCCATCACCATGATATCTTTCAATTAACATTCTGAAATTAGAAAAAGTCATTTGAAATAATTGAAAACCAGATACCATATACATTAACAAAATTATATTATTACATGTAGAAATCCTAATACAACATATTACATAAAATTGAAAAAGACAATAAATGAATTAAGCAAAATACTATTCATATTTTACCATTTAGTTACCTTACCTATGAGAATACAATTAAATTAATCTACATCTCTCTTTAAAGATTCTTGTATGCGGTGAGTAAATTGGCTGTAAAGAAAGTTTTTTAATGGAAAAATGCTTTTGGAAAACACAGAATTAGCCATAAAGCGTGGTATACATAGACGTGTAGTAAACAATTAAACAAAAATATTGAATGCTATTTATTTTAATATACTTTTGCTTCGCAACTGTTTGATTGCAGTGATTAAACAAACACTATCCGTCAAATTTTAAGAATGTGGCAAGCAGTTAATAAAATAAATGATATGATTTGGAAGTTAAAAACTGTATATTAGAAGTTAAAAAATTGCTTACGTGTTTAGTAAAAATAGTTTAAAGATTTTAGTTAAATTAAAAAAAAATCGTCAAGGACATTTTAGATATTAAACTTAGGGTAAATTTGAAAAAATAAAAGAGTCATTTCAAAAATTTATATTCTCTTTATATATAAGTATAAATAATAATAATAATAATTATTATTATTATTATTATTGTTGTTATTATTATTATTATTGTAAACTTTATATTTGTTACATGTCTATTAGCATGAGCAGGTTTTGTTGAAATGTAGCATCTTAAATACAAGTTGTTTTAATTTATTCGGATAATTATTTATAAATTACGCGGGGGTATTTAGGGTGTTACATTGCTAGATATCGCTAACGGTTTATTATATTAAATATGTGATTTAGTATAATTGTCAACGCCGCGAGAACTTACAGGGTCATATATATATAAGGATAGATTGGTGAGAGTGAAATACAAAACACTGTAAGGTACGATGTACTTAAGAGAATTACAAAGTATTGGAAGGTATAATGCGCTTAAATGGATTGTAGAGCATCGTAAGCTACAATGCACTTAAGTGGAATACAGAATACTGTAAAGTGTCATGCACTTAAGTGAAATATAGTACACCATAAGATACAATGCAATTAAGTGAACTTTTTTCAGCTTGCAACTCACACAAGTGATTCTATAAATAGAACTATTGTGCAAGAAGCTTTCACACTTGATAAAATTATATTTTGAACCCTAATCGTACTCTCTCTCTCTCTCTCTCTCTCTCTCTCTCTCTCTCTCTCTCTCTCTCTCTCTCTCTCTCTCTCTCTCTCTCTCTCTCTCTCTCTCTCTCTCCTTCTCAAGGTCTTTATTCATATCAATTAACACTGAGATTGAATGCACTATTATCGTTCGAACTAAGTAGATGTGTTATACTTTGTTCAGCGCTTGTGATCATTCATCTGATTCTACATCAAAGGTGTTAATCTCTACAAGAAGTAATTGTTTCTATCATCGATCATGATGATTTGTAAAGATCGACTTAAATTTTTTGTTTTGTTTTATGTTGTGTTTATATCGTGATTTTCCTTCAAAAACTTCACATTCCTTTTCATAATCTAACACTAAGGGAGGAAAATGGGCATGCCTGCCCCATTTAGACCCGCCCCCGCAAAGCCCGAAAAAAATAGGATAAGACATACATAATAAATAGCGGGGACCAGAAACCTTAGTTTTATCACACAAAAAAACGAGAGTGGGGGAGTGGGTATTCCTAAAGCTTAAAAGTTGTGAATATTCATGCTAATATATGTGCTCGCAAAAACTCGTAAAAAATGGAGGCGAAGTGAGCATAATAGAGGGTGTGGTTCTAAAGTCTTGGTTCAGCCTGCAAAAAACGCGGAAAAAACTTGTGTGTCTAGTAGGACTGATCCATTTTACCACCCCCTATGCAACACTCATATATGTGACAATCTTAGCGCAGAATCTCTTACCCATAATCCAATATTGCATTCCATAACTAAACACATGAAATTTGATAATATTTTTTTTAGTGAGAAGGTCGTCTTAAATCAGTTAACCGCCCTTCATGTTCTTGGCATTGAGAAACTAGAATATCCTATAAAGAAGTCTCTTTCATCGGCTAATTATGCCACAATTTGAGGCAAATTGAACGTGTTATCCTTGAAAGCACCGTATTAAGTTTGTGAGTGTATAATAGAGTACACTATAATTGATGTGACATCACTCTTATGATTAGGTAGTTGCTAACATAGTATAACTAGCTAGGGAAGTTAAAGGACTTGCATCTAACTATGGTGATGTGGCAAATTAGTTATAGTCTCATATCTTTAAATTTATGTAATATAAGGCAAGCTATCTCTTGTAATTATGATGTATGAATAAAATGCAAATGTGAATTACTTGCGAGCAATGATTTTGTTCATGAATGAACAAACTAATGTCATTTTATTGTTATATATATATATAGAACAAGAATAAAATACTTAAAGTTTAAGTAACCATAACCATAACTGAGAGGAGAATAAATTGTCTCTACTAAGCCATTACACCATATATCCTTGCAACCTACATTTCTGCCAACCCATTACAACAATAGAAATCAACATCGACGAACGTCCATGGAGACAAAAAAAACCAATTGTGTTCGTTCAATAATTTAACCACATGTGATTCCTACTTTTGCTACCTCAAATGCAAAATTCCATTGAAGCAAAAAATTTATAATCGAAAGTTCATGCTGTTTTTGGTTTAAGATTCGTTAGGTTTTGAGATCTGTACAACAGAAAAGAAATTTATTTGAATTTTTATAATTTTGTTATTGATTTAGTAACAACTTAGATCGGTCACTAAAATGTGACTTTGCATATTTGATGACCAAGATGAAGAGAAATAACTTTTTAAAAAATATTTTATTTTATCTTATAAATTTAAACAAAATGTTGAATCATAATATTTTTTTTATGTTTTAACTCTCACGTCACGTTGACATTGATAAATACACCTCATTGTAAGGTGGACTTAATTATTGATTTGAAATACAAATTAAACAGAAAGACTACTCTAGAGCACTTTAGTTAGATTAAGAGACTAATATGAGTTTTGTTTTAGTTATAGGATCCATGTAAATATGTCTCAAAGATAAATGATCACAAACATATTTTACCGTAAAAACTGCTACTTTGTAATTTAAATATTTAAAATTGGACTCAAATTTTTTTAAACCAAAAATTGGACTCAAATTAAATTGCATTAATTTGAATTAGATCAAACTAAATTTTAATTTAATTATTCAAATTGAACCACATCTAACTTTAACATTCAATTAGCCCCGTATTCCTTCAAAATTGATCCAAACTACATCACAATTTTATAATCAAAATAACTAAAGTCACTAAGTACTACAAACAAATTCTTTTTTAAAAAATAAATATCATATGTGACAAAAAAACTCAAAAATAAAAAAATGGATGTAATTTATATATTTTATTTGGTTAAAAAAATTAGTCAAATATTTAGAAAAATTAAATAATCATTAATATTTTTCAAACAAATTTAATATTAAATATTTTTATTATTAATAAAAAAATGGTGATTCAAAATGTGAATTCTATCTATTATAAATATTTATATTTGATGTTTGGTACATGATTACAAATATTTTTTTTAGAGAAAACTTACGGAAAGTCACACTAAAATTAAACTAATCAGCTATCTATAAATAATAGTTTATTTATAAATATTTTTAATATTGAAGATATTAAAATATTATATAATAAAATATTTTAATTTTGATTAAAATAACAACAATAATTTATTCAAATTGATAAAAAAAATTCTCTAAAATAAAAAGAAATAAATTATGAACAAACTCAAAACATCAATGAATAGTATAAAATGATACACACATGATAATATCTAGAAAATAAAATAGTTTTCAGAATTTATATGATTCTAAATCTGCAACGTTTACAAACCCGAGTTATTAATTGAATAAATATTAGAATAAAGTTGAAATCATTTCTAAAAAATACAAAAAAAAAAAATGCACTACAGAATAAACCATTTTACTGAAAAATATAAAAGAAAGAATCAAAAAAAATTATACAAGAACACATAGCAAATATTTTATTATTTTTGCAAAAATGGAAATTATTTACAAGAATATTACTCGCTTCTATTCTATGATTTCTATCCCCATTAATTAAAATAATAAATCTTCTTTAAATTTCTCACCTAACTCACAGTTCAGTAGTAAAGTAACGCAAAATTCTCTTTTTTTTTTCTTAATCTTTTCATCTTTTCACTAATGTGGCTATCATCATGGTTAGGTTTATCCCGGGGTAAACGAACCACTACCCGACCCTACAGTTCCTACCGAAGCATCGAAGATATCCGAACCATCCTCCAACCCGAACCCGATTCACCAAATTCCCCCACTCTCTGCCGCCGCCTCAGCACCTCTCACACTCTCCTCCGATCAGTCAGCACTCACCCCCGCGCAATCCCTTCCTCCATCACCGTCCCATCCAACCTCGATCACGGCGGTATCGTCGTCTACTACACCAGCCTCCGCGTCATTCGCCGCACATTCAACGACTGTCGAACCGTTCGATCTATCCTCAAACGGTTCTCCATTTCCATCGATGAGCGCGATGTTTGCGTCGACGAACGCTTTCGCGAGGAGCTTTACGAGATCCTCGGCCGCCGGAACGTTCCGTTACCGTGCGTGTTTATCGGAGGCGAATACATAGGCGGCGTGGACGATTTCAAAAAGCTTTACGATAGCGGCGAGTTGCAGGAGATGATTGAACGGTTGCCGAAGACGAGTCCAAACGCGTGTGAATTTTGCGGCGGAATGAGATTCGTGGTTTGCGATGAGTGCGATGGAAGTCATAGAGTGTTCGCGGAGAAGACTGGGTTCAAGACTTGTTTATCTTGCAATACCAACGGCTTGATCAGGTGCCCTGCATGTTTCTTCATATTGCCGCGTCACACCAAATAGTAATTTCCCGTGTAGTACTTTTTTATTTTTACAAGATTTAACTGTTAAGTTTTATTAGTGGTTAAAAAATAGAGTTATTTGGTAAATGATTATTTCATTTGACCAAGGGTGAGAATAATGTTAGTTTATTGTGAATAGTTTATAGAAAATAAAGTATATTTTTGTTGTTGACTAAAAAATGATTTTATGCCATTTTATTTAAAATATTGTCCTAATTCATGTATTTAGGCATTTAAATCATTAGGAAGATCCGATAATTTTATAAAATATATATTTTAATTCAATTTTTTAATTTAAAATATTAAATTTAAATCTAAATTATTTGATCTTGATTTGACAGTTACTAATACACCAAATGCATAATAATAAAAAAACAATTACATAGCTTTTTCAAGAGTTAAGAAAGTCTTCTTATCTTATATTTAGAGACTAAGAATTGATTGTAGTTTAAGCTATCTCTTAGCTGGCTAAATTCCAGTTAGATATAAAGACTTAACTCTCGGAGTAATTTAATATCAATTCCAATCATTTAGTTTCCCGAATCTTTAAATTTTGTTTAAGGAAATGGTTTAAATGAAATACACTCTTGGTGTAAAGAATTTTTATTCTTTCTGGCTATAGGAATATTTGATTTTATCATAACTTATTTATATGCTAAGAATGTAAAATTGCATAACTGATAACGGTTTAATGTAAAGATATGAAGCATATAGACATTACTCGATAAACCAATTAACTCATTTTAGTCTAACTAATTAGTTATAATTGATTTTTGTAATTAGTTATAGTCGGTTATAATTGGTGTGGCTTTGTAAAACTCAAATTTGTGAAGTGCAATTTTATGCTCAATGAGCTTTCTCTCTTTTCTTTTCTAATAGTATTCACATTTTCACCTTTTATCTTTGCCGTTCCAATTTCATTAAACTTGAAACCTTTTTCGTATATACTGTTGCTACTTATCATCTTATGTTTTTCCATAAAAATTTTCAAAGAGAACTAAGTCTACTACCATAAAATTGCCAAATGGAACCTTAATTACTACCAATTTTCAAGAATTGGGTTGTTTGATCAAACTTTCTTGTTAACTGATGATGTTTTATATATTTTCAAATTTTAATTTAACCTCATGTCTATCCAAAAGTGACTCAAAATCTCAAATCAAATGTTAACTAATTTTTAATAATTCAAATGGTTTGATAAAGAATACTTATTTTCAGGATGATTGATGAGATGTGATTGCACATTTTCACATATTCATTAGTCACTATCTTTCATATATAAATCATCTTCTTTCATTTATCCTGCAAAAACCTACCCTTAGTTTAGGATTGAAAGTAGAGGTAACAATGAAATTCATTTAGATAATATTCATCCAATAATTTATCCATCCAATTCATCCATAAGATAAAAACTAATTTAATGGATTTGATCCAATCCATCCACTAACTTATATGGATGGATTTCTCATTTTATAAATCTATTAGATATTATGTTATCATTTATTAAATTAAGAATTTTTAAATTAATTTTTTGGATGGATGGATATTCATCTATTAGAAATATATTAATGGATGGATTTGATGAATTTTATCTTTTAATGGATGGATTGGATTTTTCATTAAGAGAGTTTAGTGGATTGTTAATAGATTAATGGATTGATTTGATCTATCCATTAACAATCCAATTCATAACCATCCAATTCATCTATTTTGTCACCCCTCCATTAGAAGAAGAAGTTTACGTGTCACAACCTCCTGGATTTGTGAAAAAGAATCAGGAAGGGATGGTGTACAGATTATACAAAGCTCTATATGGATTGAAACAAGCGCCCAGAGCTTGGAATCAGAAGATTGATTCATTTTTCAAGAAGCAAGGCTTTCAGAAATGTGAGATGGAGTACGGTGTCTATGTTCAGCATACTTCTGAAGGCAATATGATACCTTTCTCAGAATATCTGAACTCCATCCCTACGAAGAAGTTGAAGGAAATAGTTCCTATGCAGAAGTGGACTGGAGACAAGCAAAGTGTTAGTCATCTGAAGGTGTTTGGTTCTGTTTGCTATAAACATGTTCCAGAAGCCAGAAGACAGAAGCTGGATGATAGAAGCAAAGTGATGATTCTGATAGGGTACCACAGTACAGGTGCATACAAGCTCTATTGTCCAGAAACCAATAAAATTGAATTCAGCAGAGATGTGATTGTGAAGGAATCAGAAGTTTGGAATTGGGATAAGTCTCAATCTGATTCTGATGTTAGAACCTCTGAAGAAAGGCCAGAGTTAAGAATTTCTGAAGTTGAAGTAAACCCTGATATTGACTCTGACTCTGATACTGATTCAAACTCTGAAGAAGACTCAGAAGATGAAGGTGACCCAGATGACCCAGACTCTGATGATTCAGACTCTGATGGCAATCCAGATCTTGGTGGCAATTCAGACTCTGGAAATATGCCAGACTCTGAAGATGGTCAAAGCTC
Organism: Lathyrus sativus; assembly: GCA_963859935.3. NCBI lineage: Eukaryota > Viridiplantae > Streptophyta > Magnoliopsida > Fabales > Fabaceae > Lathyrus > Lathyrus sativus. The sequence continues at coordinate 424,988,648 of OZ012739.1, forward strand.
TGGAGGTCAATCATCTGAAGCTAGAAACTCTGAAGCTCAAGACTCTGAACAAGTTCAGAGACCACAAAGAATCAGAAGCGTTCCCAGAAGATTTGCAGAATTTGACATGCTGCAAGACACTGAAGTAGACTCTGAAGGAGAAGTTATTCAGTGTGCCATGTTAGTAGACTCTGAACCTATAAGTACAGAGGAGGCTCTTAAGCAGAAGCTCTGGCTGAAGGCCATGAAAGAAGAACTTGATGCTATAGAGAGAAACAAGACTTGGAAGCTGACAGAACTTCCAAAAGACAAGAAAGCCATCAGCGTTAGATGGGTTTTCAAGCAGAAGTTAAAGCCAGATGGCTCAATTGGCAAACATAAAGCAAGGTTGGTAGCCAGAGGATTTCTACAGAAACCTGGGCTGGATTATTCTGAAGTGTTTGCACCTGTAGCAAGACATGAAACAATCAGAATGGTGATTGCAATAGCTGCTAACAGGAATTGGCCTCTGATGCATTTAGATGTAAAATCTGCATTTCTGAATGGTCCATTAGAAGAAGAAGTTTACGTGTCACAACCTCCTGGATTTGTGAAAAAGAATCAGGAAGGGATGGTGTACAGATTATACAAAGCTCTATATGGATTGAAACAAGCGCCCAGAGCTTGGAATCAGAAGATTGATTCATTTTTCAAGAAGCAAGGCTTTCAGAAATGTGAGATGGAGTACGGTGTCTATGTTCAGCATACTTCTGAAGGCAATATGACTCTGGTATGTTTATATGTTGATGATATACTATTGACTGGAAGTTCTGAACAGGAGATAGCCAAGTTCAAGAAGGTTCTAATGAATGAATTTGAAATGACTAATCTAGGCAAAATGACATACTTTCTAGGGATGGAGTTCAGATATTCTGAGAAAGGTATCATTTTGCATCAACTCAAGTATGAATTAGAACTTCTGAAGAGATTTGATCTGAAGAATTGTAAGATGGCTGTCACACCCTCTGATACAAATCAGAAACTGGATTCAGACTCTGAAGGAAAGGATGTGGACGCTACAACCTTCAAACAGTTGGTTGGTTCTCTGAGGTATCTGTGCAATACCAGACCTGATATTTGCTACTCAGTTGGGATGGTTAGTAGGTTCATGAGTAAACCTAAGTGGTCCCATTACCAAGCTGCTGTCAGGATTCTGAGGTATATCAAAGGAACTCTGAAGTATGGAGTGTTATTTCCCTCTGGAGGAAATAATGAGTCAGAACTTCTGAGTTATTCAGACTCGGATTGGTGTGGAGACAGAGTTGACAGAAGAAGTACATCTGGGTACTTGTTCAAATTTCTGGGAGGTCCCATTTCTTGGTGTTCCAAGAAGCAACCTGTTGTGGCGTTGTCAACCTGTGAAGCTGAATACATTGCAGGTGCTGTTACTGCATGCCAAGCTGTGTGGATTCTGAATCTGTTGCAGGATCTGAAAATTAAGGTAGACAAACCTCTGAAGTTGATGATTGACAACAAGTCTGCAATCAACCTTGCTAGAAACCCAGTGCTGCATGGGAGAAGCAAGCATATTGAGACCAAGTATCATTTTCTGAGACATCAAGTTCAGAGTGGAGTGTTAGAAGTTGTACACTGCAGCACTCAGAAGCAGTTGGCAGATGTTCTGACGAAAGCTATCAAGACTGATCAATTTCTCAGATTAAGGGATGGAATTGGTGTTACAAGTTTTGATGGAATATGAATTAAGGGATGGTATTAGTAATAATTCATATTTTATTATATTATTTTCTTAAGCCCATAAGTTTGTTAGAGGGCATTTCAGTATTTTATCTTATTCTAGTAACCCTAGTTTTAGCCTATAAATAGGGTGACAATCATTGTAACTCTTAATCCTATTTCTTCTGCCGTCATTCTCTTTAATAGAATATTTCCCTATTTTCATTATTCTATCTTTGCACCAACAGTTAAAACTTCATTCTAATATTTGATATTTAAAATTTTCTCATTTTTTAAAATTGAAATAAATAAAAACTTTTTCTTTGTTAAAATTGTGCATTCTTATACTCTCGATTATGCATATTTTTATTCAAAACACAAAAGACTCCTTTTTTTCAAATGACATAAATCTATTGCAAATTTTGATCTAATACGAATGGATATTTTGAGGTCTTTAGTAATTTCTTCAAAGCATGATAATAAATATTTTTTTCATAGTGGTTGCCGATAAGAGTAGATTTATTTTGAGGCCTTTAGTAATCTCATTAAGTATTTTGTTTCTATTGTTGATACTCATTTCAATACTAAAATTAAATGTATAACAACACATAAATGTATAAGTTGTATTTCACATCAAGTATCTTGTATTGGTACTTTTCAACAAAATTATTATAGTTGTCACTAGATCTCTTTTATTTCAAGCACATTTGCCAAAAAAAAAATTGGTCTTATTGTCATGTTGTTCATATCATAAATAATTTATCGACTTCTTTTTTCATAACCAGACACCCCATCAAGTTCTTTTTGCTTAAAACGTGTGGTGCCACATGAAAGTATACTGATCTTACATGATCAGAAAGGAATCAGTGACATGTCACGCGTCGTTGATTTGCTAGCTGCTCACCGAAGGTATGGAAGAGGAGGAGATGTACCTGAAACACACTCTGACGCCAAAGTAAGTGATGAGCAGAGCGGGAGCGAGTACAGAGAGAGAGTAAGAGAGTTAAGTTACCCGACCCTCTAGTGAAGAGTGTATTTATAGTGAGCCCCCAACACAGGGCCAACGGTTACCTAGCACTGGGTTGGGCTGCTAGGCCCAATGTTAGCAACTGCTAGGGATAACGTGGCGTCGTGAAGACCAGCACGTGGTCTTCGCCCTAGGGTAACTGTTCTGCACTACCCGGGAGGAGGAAGACCGAATCTCCAGGACGTGGGTAGTTACTTTATGACGTGTCCCTGCGTGAGGGAGGCGTAGAGAACGTGTGGGGAGGTCCGAGGAGCTCCCCGAGCAGGCTAGACTCTGCCCAACGACGGGGAAGAAAGAGGTTGGCTGGTCGGCTGCGAGGGTCCTACCCGACAGTTATTGGTCTGTGCCCGTCGGGGGAGGAAGGTTGTGCCTGACGGATCTTCTTCCCGTCAGCGTGGTCCTATTGGGCCCAACCCCGGTGGGTTTTGGGCCTGCTTGGTTGTGGGTTAAGCGTCGGCCCAATCCAGAACAGTAGCCCCCCAAGTCGTTGTTTGCGGGCAGGCGAGCTATGACTTGATCAGAGGATGGCGTCGGGCGCGTCGATCTGTCCGACAGATTGTGATCGTGTCGGCCAGGTGAACTTATGACGAGGTGGAGCTAGCGGTCGAGGGAAGAACTTGAAGATATGCAGGGAAGGTGGAGGGTCGCCACGTGTCTTCTTGTGATGGCTACGGGCTAGGCACTTGAGTGCCTAGCGACACTTCGTTTCTCGCGCTAGGGATATATATACGTTGACCTGACTCGTCTTTTCGCTCATTCGCTTATTTGCAGCTGCTCAACATCCCAAGACTTTGGCCTGACAACTTTGATTGCTTTTGCTCGACATCTGGGATTTTTCTGCCCGACGATCACTTTTCTGTATCCCCACCAAGTAAGTTTTCGCATCCTTCCTGGTGTTTTTTGCTGCTTACGACGGTGTTTCCGGCGGCCCCGCTGGGGGTGTTGGGATCATCGTAGGTTTTTCCGGCGAATACGCCGGAGCATCCTTCAAAATTAGGGTAGAAAATGACCGTCCACGGCCCATGCAAGTGCTCTGTGATCTTGGCGAGGGCTTCGGACTCGACCCATTTGGTGAAGTAGTTGACGCCTACTATCAGATATTTGTTCTGATAGGAGCCTAAGGTGAACGGGCCAAGGATATCCATCCCCCACCAGGCGAACGACCAAGGGGAGGAAAAGGACTTGAGCTCGCTCGGAGGGGCGAGGTGCATGTCCCCATGCCTCTGGCACCTGTCGCACTTCCTGACATGTTCCTTCATGTCCTACTGCATCGTCGGCCAGTAGTATCCATCCCGTAAGGCTTTCCTCGCCAAGGATCGTCCTCCGATGTGTTGTGTGTTGATGCCTTCGTGGACCTCGTGCAGGATGGTCGAGGCTTGGGTTCTGTCGACGCATTTGAGGAGAGGAATTGAGAAGCCCCTTCTGTATAGTTTGTTCTCGAGTAGATATACGAGCAGGATCGTCGTTTGATCGTGCTGGCCTCCTTAGCGTCGTCGGGGAGGCACCCCGTGCTGAGGTAGGCGTGTATTGTGGTCGTCCAATAGTCGGCGTCCCCGATGGCATTGACGTCGAGCAGTGTTTCTACCCTCTCCGTACTTGGTCAAGCGAGGATCTCCTGGACAACGAATTTGTTTCCACTTTTCTTCTTGGTGCTCACCAACTTTGAGAGGATGTCCGCTCGTGTGTTCTGCTCGCGAGGCACGTGTTGTACTTCCGTGGAGTCGAAACTCTTCATATGTTCCCTGATAAGGACTAAATACTCGCCCAGGTTGTCGTTCTTCGCTTGGTACTTTCCCCATACTTGGGATCCGACCAATTGGAAGTCCGTGAAGATCTTTATTTCCTTTGCTCCGAGGTCCTCTGCCAGGCGGAGTCCGGCCAGAAAGACTTCGTATTCGGCCTGGTTGTTCGTTGTTGGGAAGGCCAGCATCAGGGAGACTTCCATGACAGTGCCCTCCTCGTTTTCAAGGATGATGCCCGCACCGCTTCCCAAGGGGCTTGAAGCACCATCGACGAAGATGGTCCACTTGTGGGTTCCCGGGGTGGACTCTACCGTAGGGGTCATCTCGGCGATGAAGTCGGCCAGGACTTGGGCCTTGAGGGCTTTTTTGCCTTCGTAGATGACGTCGAACTCAGAGAGTTCCAGCAACCACTTCAGCATGCGCCCAGCCATGTCGGGTCGTCCGAGCAGCTGCTTGATGGGTTGTTCAGTTCTGACCACGATGGTGTGGGCCAGAAAGTAGTGTCGGAGCTTCCTGGCCGCATTAATTAGGGCCAGGGCTACTTTCTCGATCCTCTGATATCTTACTTCGGGGTCGTGGAGGGTCTTGCTCGTGAAGTAAATCGGTTTTTGTCTGTCAGGGGTTTCCTGGATCAGCATGGCGCTTACAGCCTCGTTTGACACGGCCAAGTACAAGTAGATGACTTCCCCGACATCAGGCCTCGTCAGGACGGGCGGTTCTGACAGGACACGTTTGAGGTGGAGGAGGGCTTGTTCGCATTCCTCCGTCCATTCAAACACGGCTTCCTTTCTCAGTAGCTTGAAGAACGGAAGGGCGTGTTGTGCGGACTTGACGACGAAACGGGACAACAACGCGAGCATCCCATTGAGGGACTGCATCTATTTCTTCGTGTTCGACGTTGCGATCTCGAAGAAAGCCCGACACTTGTCTGGGTTCGCCTCGATCCCCCGTTCGATCAGGTAGAATCCGAGGAACTTCCCCGCGTTCACCCCAAAGGTATATTATAAATAAAATTGGGTTCGCCTCAATTTTTTAATTTAAAATATTAAATTTAAATCTAAATTATTTGATCTTGATTTGACAGTTACTAATACACCAAATGCATAATAAAAAAAAAACAATTACATAGCTTTTTCAAGAGTTAAAAAAGTCTTCTTATCTTATATTTAGAGACTAAGAATTGATTGTAGTTTAAGCTATCTCTTAGCTGGCTAAATTCCAGTTAGATATAGACTTAACTCTCGGAGTAATTTAATATCAATTCCAATCATTTAGTTTCCCGAATCTTTAAATTTTGTTTAAGGAAATGGTTTAAATGAAATACACTCTTGGTGTAAAGAATTTTTATTCTTTCTGGCTATAGGAATATTTGTTTTTTTATCATAACTTTGTTATATGCTAAGAATGTAAAATTGCATAACTGTTAACGGTTTAATGTAAAGATATGAAGCATATAGACATTACTCGATAAACCAATTAACTCATTTTAGTCTAACTAATTAGTTATTGATCTGACCTGATCAGGAGGGATCACGGACTGGCCACGCTTCGCCGGACGGTTATCTGTCCGCCGAGGTAAGAACGAGGAGGGGGTGTACCTGCAAAGCACTCCGACGCCCAAGTAAGAAGTTGGACAGAGAGGAAGCAATAGTACAGAAAAGGGGGCAAGAAGAGTTACCTGACCCTCTTGAAGAAGAGGGTATTTATAGAGAGACCCCAGCGCTGGGCCAACGGTCATTCGAGGTGGGCCAGACGACCAGGCCCAACCCTAATGACTGCTAGGGCTTACGTGGCGCAGTGAAGACCAGGACGTGGTCTTCGCCCTAGTTCAACCGCTCCTAGGTCTCCGGAAAGTGGGTTTGACCTGCTCTTTCGGAGGTGGGCGGTTGGCCGATGACGTGTCCCCGCGGAGGGGAGCACGTGGAGAACGTGCGCCGAGCACGTTATTCTCCCGCGGAGGGAGCCCGGGTAGTCTCGCTCGTCTGGTGTGACGGACGACGAAGGGGATGCGGCGTGATGGCTTGTGCCCGGCGGACGGTCCTGCTCGTCCGAAGGGGCGTGTGCCAGGTGTGCTCAGTTCGCCTGTTGGGCCGTATTTGGTATTGGGCCTGCCGAGGTGAGGCCCACACCGGAACAGGAGCCCCCCAAGTCGAAGCTCTGGGGAAGAGCGAGGACTTAAGGTCGTCATGTCTGGAGCGGGGGACTCGTGCGAAGGGCTCCGGTCGTCGGTAGAACGGGGAGGAGGCAGATGGAGAGACGCGACTGTCAGGCTGCTTCCACGTGTCTTGCGTTGAGCGGTCGTAGGGGCGGCTAACCTATGTCATTAATGAGCCTAGGGTCGCTTCGAGCCTCGCGCCGGGTTATAAATATGGCGGTCCCCGCTCATTCTGCTACTTTTCTCCCTGTTGATCTTTCATCGTCTCTGCCCGTCCGCCGTTCGCCGCCGATCAACGCCGTGCCATTCGCTTTTTCTTCCGTCCGCCGCCGTTACAAGTGAGTTCCTCTTCTCCCTCTCTTTTATTTTCGTCGTCTAACTGGGACGTGTGGTCGGGGCGCGATGAGCGCCCCGAGGAGGGATGCGAGTTCCGCCGCGTCTGGCGAGTTTTCCGATGAATGTCCCGGGGACGGTAGGCTAGTTCCGATGAATGCCCCGGGGACAGGAGCTTTTTCTGATGAATGCCCCGAGGACGGGGGCTTTTCTCCGACGAATGCCCCGAGGACGGGGGCTTTTTCTGATGACTGCCCCGGGGAGAAGTATCTTCTCCGACGGCCGCCCCGAAGGGCTGAGGGGTCGTTCTTCGATCCCCGAGGAGGGTAGGCGGGGAGCGAATGTCTGTTCGCCGCCCCTCGGCCTTTGTCGCCCTTTCACTTGACTTGCGGTGGAAGGGTGGATTTGATCCTGGCTATCGAATTCACCGAGGTCCTCTGCTTTCAGGTGTAGATGTCGGCTCTGGTGCCGGGGATAATGGTTGAAGATGATGAACCCGAGGTCCCGGAGTATGACGACGGGCGCGTCTCCTTGCCCGAGGAGTGGGCGGCCGAGGAGCCACTTACCATCCCTTCTTGTTTTGTGGTCGACCCGTCCGACGTGTATGCCACGGTCGAGGACACGCCGCTAGGAGAGACGCAACACTGGCAGGTGTATCGCCCGAAAGCGCACCATCGGATCTGTTCGCGCTATGGGCGGAAGATGTTCCCGATGTATGAATTTTATTTTAAAGAAGCTCGGCTCCGGTTGCCGTTCTCTGCCTTCCATCTGGGGATTTTTGACTGGCTGCGTCTTGCCCCGTCTCAGCTGCACCCGAACGCTCTGGCTTTCATCCGGGCTTTCGAGGTGGTGTGTTTCTACCTCTCGGTGGAACCGACGGTGCCGTTGTTCTTTCGCATCTTTCATTTGCAGCGGCAGACGGTGCGAGGTCGTCACGGATGGGTCTCTTTCAAACAATCGACCAAAATTTTTAAAGCGTACAGTGATTCTGTCAAAGACTTCAAGGGTCGGTTCTACCTCGTCAAACCGATCACGCAGCACGGCTCGGACACTCTCTTTGACGAGGGCGAGCGCACGGTAGATGGCCAGTGGTTCCGAGCGTGGCTTCCCAAGATACATCTGCTGTGGACCTCGGAGCATTTCAGTCGAGGGACGGATAGGTATATCGTCCGGGCGGGAACCCTCGAGGAGAAGGACATGGCCGCTTATCTGAAAATAATTGCCTTTGTGCGGTCACTTCCCCCGTCGAAGCTGGTGACGCCCGACGGTCGGTACATCCTCGATGCCCAGGGGAACGTACGCACTAAAAAGCGTTTGATAAATACTAAGACTTTGCTCGGCTGTGCGACCGGGGCGGCCGCTCTAGATTATCTAGGTAGGGATGTTTCGTTTTCCCTCGTTGTCGGGGTTTTTGATCGTCGCTAACCTATTTCTTTGTTTTTGCAGCGAACATGTCTACTGTCGACGAGCGGGTGAAGCAGTTGCGTGCTGCCAGGAGTGCCGGGGTCCCGAGGACGAGGGTGAGTCAGCTGGTCAGTCAGGAGGTCGCGACGCAGGGGGGCCAAACTTCGTCCTCGTCGCCTCAAGAGAGCCAATCCCCTGTGTCCCAAGGAGTGTCGAAGAGGCAGAGGTCCGAGGAGCCTCGGGTGGTGGATCTGACGGTCGGCGCCGTCGAGGAAGGTTATGTCGTCCCTCCCTGCCACCAGCACCCGGGGTATTTTCATGGTGCCCGTTCCCCCACCGTTTCCGCCGGGGAGGTGAAGGCTGTTCGCCAGGCTGATCGGGAGGCCCGTCGGCGTGTCCTGGCTGAGGACTGGCCGCGATGATGCGGACGTTTACGACGGCTCTCGTGCTGAACGAGGAGGGCTGCTCTGCTGCTGAGCTGTCCAAACTGCAAGGGGATCTCACCTTTACGCAGTCGCGGTTGGCCAAGCTCACTGAGGAGTTGGAGAAGAGCCAGAAGGACGTTGCCGAGGAGCGGAAACGAGCAGAGGGTGCTGAGGGGAAGGTGAGTTCGCTGGAAGAGAAGCTGGGGATGGCGACGGCCGAGGTGCAGGCGCTGAAGGTTCGTACTGAGGTTCTGGACAGCGCTGTTCGTCCGGCCGAGGACGAGACTGAGGGGGATCGGCGTTTAATCACCCGTGCTGACTTGATCGCCCGTATCCGGGTGTTGGAGAGCGATTGTCTGGAAGCCGTTGAGGTCGGGTTCAAGAATGCGGTCGAGCAGATTCAGGTCGCCAACCCTGGTGTCGAGCTGGTCGTGGACGGGATAGGGCCGTACCACGAGATCGTTGATGGAAGGGTGATCGATCCTTATTTCGTTATCCCCGACGAGGAAACCGTGGCTGCTGACCGAGCTGATGAGGAAGTGTAGGTTGCCGGGCCTGCGTGCTCGTTGTTTTGTGGCCTGCGTGCCGGTGTTTATCTTTTGCTTTGGGCCTGCGTGCTCGTTTTTGTACTATTGACTACTGGGCTGGTGCCCGCTTTTGTTAAATATATTTATCATGGATTTTCTAAGTGTGCGCTCATTGTTTGCATGTTGTTTTATGCTCGTTTTTCGTATTTGTTCGAATGCCTTTGATGTGTATGACATTTCTTGTAGATTTTCTAAGTGTTCGCTCGGTGTGTTTAGCTCGACAATTTGTTACCGGTAGTGTAGGGGACTGGCCGGTTTGGCCGGGGATGTAGCCGGGCCTTTTCGGGGGTAGTTTTCCCCGGGGCGTGGACGGCCCATCGCGAGCTGGGTGTCCTGCCTGTTTTGGTACGGCGACGAGGAGCCTCGGTCGAGGTATTCCCTGCCGAGCAAGGCCTTCTGCCCGCGCACACGAGAGGCAGGGCTTGCTTTCTTTGCTTTCTTTGGTCGTTGGTGGACGCGGGGGTGTGCGGTGGTACCATGTCGCCCCCCCAGTGGCCGGGACGATTGGTCGTCGCGGGCAATGTGTTAACTGTAGTACCGCTTAAGCTTCGCGGCGTTCCATGGTCGAGCTAATTGTTCACCGTGCAGGTTTTCGAGGTAATAGGCCCCGTGTTCCGTTTTGTCCCGGACTCGGTATGGGCCTTCCCAGTTCGCCGCCAGTTTGCCCTCGTGGGAGTCCTTTTGATTTCTGCGTAGAACTAAGTCTCCAGTTTGAAAATCGCGTTTTATGACTTTGTGGTTATGGCGAAGTGCTACTTGTTGCTTCAGCCGGGCTTCCCGGAGGGCTGCTCCTGCGCGGATTTCTTCGACGAGGTCGAGCTCTTCTCGGAGGGAGCCGTCGTTGTCGTCGGTGTCTAGGGGAGCTTCCGTTCGTCTGGACGGTTCGCGGATTTCGACCGGTATTACGGCCTCGGTTCCGTACGTGAGGCGAAATGGGGTCTCCCCTGTAGTTGAGTGAGGAGTAGTACGGTATGCCCAGAGGACGCTGTGGAGTTCTTCGACCCATGCTCGTTTGGCGTCTCCGAGGCGTCGTCTGAGTCCTCTGAGTATAACTCTGTTTGCCGACTCCGCCTGGCCGTTCGTCTGAGGGTGTTCGACCGAGGCGAAGTGATGTTTGGTCCCGAGGTTGGTGACGAAGTCGCGGAAGTTTTTGTCTGTAAATTGTGTACCGTTGTCGGTGACGATGGCGAGTGGTACCCCGAACCTGGCGAGGATGTTGCGTTTGTAGAATCGGAGAATGTTGTGGGCGGTGATTTTGGCCAGAGCTTCAGCCTCGACCCACTTGGTGAAGTAGTCGACTCCCACGATGAGGTACTTGTTCTGGTATGAACCGAGGGGGAAGGGTCCGAGGATATCCAGCCCCCACCAGGCGAATGGCCACGGAGATGAGAGGGACGTGAGGTCGGTTGGCGGGGCCAGGTGCATGTCTCCGTGTCGTTGACACTTATCGCACCGTTTGACATGTTCTTTCGCGTCGGACTGCATTGACGGCCAGTAGTAGCCCGCGCGTAGGGCCTTGCGCGCTAGGGATCTGCCCCCGAGGTGCTGCGCGTTGATACCTTCGTGGATTTCTTCTAGAACGGCCGTACTCTGGGATTTGTCTATGCATTTGAGGAGTGGGATTGCGAAGCCTCGGCGGTACAGTCGTCCCTCGAGGAGGACGTACGAGCAGGCCCGTCGTTTCGTTGCGTTGGCCTCGCTAGAGCTGGTCGGCAGACGGCCGGTGCTGAGATAGGTGTGGAGGGGGGTCATCCAGCAGTCCGCGTCTCCAATGGCGTTGATGTCGAGGGGTGTGGTGGTCGGGCTGGTACTTGGTTGGGACAAGACTTCTTGAATGACCGATTTGTGACCGCCTCGTTTCTTGGTGCTTGCTAGTTTGGAGAGGATGTCGGCGCGGGTGTTCTGCTCCCGAGGAACGTGTTGAATTTCTGCTGAGTCGAACCCTCTTAGTTTGTCACTGATGAGCGCGAGGTATCCGGCGAGGGTGTCGTTTTTTGCTTGGTATTCACCTCGGACTTGCGAAGCGACCAGCTGGGAATCCGTGTAGATTCGGATGTCCCTGGCTCCCAGGTCGGATGCTAGGCGAAGGCCGGCGAGAAATGCTTCGTATTCGGCTTGGTTGTTGGTCGTTGGGAAAGCTAGCGTGAGGGAGACTTCGATGACCGTACCCTCGTCGTTGTCGAGGACGATGCCGGCGCCGCTCCCCGTAGAGTTGGAGGAGCCGTCCACAAAGATGGTCCAGAGGTGGTTCCTGGTGGTCGGGTCGGGGGGCGTGGTCATCTCGGCTACGAAGTCAGCCAACGCTTGAGCCTTGATGGCGTGCCGGCTCTCGTATGTGATGTCGAACTCGGAGAGCTCTAGCGACCATTTGAGCATGCGCCCAGCCATGTCTGGGCGGCCGAGTAGCTGGCGGAGGGGTTGGTCGGTGCGGAGCACGATGGTGTGTGCTAGAAAATAATGCCGGAGTCGGCGTGCCGCTGTTACGAGGGCCAGGGCGACTTTCTCGATCAGCTGGTATCGGGCCTCCGGGCCGTGGAGGGCTTTACTAGTAAAATAAATGGGCTTTTGTCCTTCCCCGGCTTCGCTCACGAGGACGGCGCTGACGGCTTCGTTAGAGACGGCCAGATATAAGTACAGGGTTTCGCCCGTCGCGGGGCGCGTCAGTACTGGTGGTTCGGAGAGGACGCGTTTGAGGTGGCGAAGGGCTCTCTCACATTCGTCCGTCCATTCGAACTTGGTCTCCTTCCTGAGCAGTTTGAAGAACGGGAGGGCGTGTTGGGCCGATCTCGCGATGAATCGTGAGAGGGAGGCTAGTACGCCGTTGAGGGACTGGATGGCACGCTTCGTGGTCGGCGTGGTTATATTGGAGAAGGCGTGGCACTTGTCCGGGTTGGCTTCGATCCCCCGTTCGGTCAAGTAGTAGCCGAGGAATTTACCGGCGCAGACGCCGAAAGTGCATTTCTCCGGGTTAAAGCGCATGCGACATGATCTCGCGGTCTTGAAGACCTTCTGGAGATGTGCCGCATGGTCGTCTTCCGCGCCGGATTTGACGATCATGTCGTCCATATAGACTTCGAGCATGTCCCCGATCTCCTCGTGGAAGACGCGGTTCATCATCCGTTGGTACGTGGCCCCGGCGTTTTTGAGGCCGAAAGGCATTACGTTGTAATAGTAATTGCCCGATGCTGTCATGAAGGCCGTGGCCTGTTTGTCGTGTTCGGCCATCGGGATCTGATTGTATCCCGAGTATGCGTCCATGAAGGACAAGAGTTTGAAGCCCGCCGAGTTGTCGACGAGCTTGTCGATGTTGGGGAGGGGGTAGGCGTCCTTAGGACATGCCCGGTTGAGGTCAGTGTAGTCAACACACATGCGCCATTTTCCATTATTCTTTTTAACAAGTACAACGTTGGACAGCCAGGTGGAATACCGGGCTTCCGAAATAAAATTTGCCTCTAAGAGGTCTTTTACAGCTTGTTCGGCTGCTGCCGATTTTTCTGGAGACTGGCGGCGACGGCGTTGCACCACGGCCTTTGCGGTCGGGCTGATGGACAGCTGGTGGCAGGCGACCTCAGGGTCGAGTCCCGGCATTTCCGCGGCGCTCCAGGCGAAGAGGTCAGCATTCTCGCGGAGGCAGGCTTGGAGCTGTCGTTTCGCGAGGTCGGGGAGTCCTGCGCCTACCCTTACGGTTCTGGTCGTGTCGTCCCCGAGGGGAATGAGCTCGAAATCGCCATCCGGGATGGGGCGCGCTGGATGCTCGTTGGCCGCGTCAGTCTTTTTATTGTCGAGCTCGTCGGTGAAGCGACTGTCGAGCTCAACTGATCCGACCAGCTCTGTTGGCTTGTCCTTTGGCGTAGCGCTCGGTGCTTTCCTTTTGGTCGGTGGAGCGATGGAGTCGAAGCCTTTCAGCGCGGCTTCAAAACACCTTCGGGCAGCTTCGATGTCGCCGTTGAGGGTGACCACGGCTCCCCTTCTCGTGTAATATTTCATCTTCAGGTGGGCGGTGGAGGGTACCGCGGTGAGTTCTGCTATCGTTGTCCTGCCCAGGATGCAGTTATACAGGGACGGGCATTCGATGACTAAGAAGCGGATGCTGATGTCTCTGGCCGTTTCCTCTTCCCCAAAGGTGACTTTCAGTTCCACGTATCCCCAGGGTCTTGTCGTCGTCCCGTTGAACCCCTGGAGGTCGGAGCCTACGTAGGGGGAGAGGTTGGACTCGTTGAGCTGGAGAGTTGTGAACAAATGTGAGTACATTATGTCAACCGAGCTCCCTCCGTCGACGAGGAGGCGCCTGACGTCGAAGTTTGCCATACGTGCGCGTATGAGCAAGGGTATGTTGGAATTGGGAGATCCCCCGGGTAGTTCCTCGAGGTAGAACGTGATCGGGTTGGAGCGGCCTCGGAATCTGTCGAGCGTGCTCATCTTGCCGGAGTTGCCCGCGATGAGTTCGTCGAATTTCCTTTTCACAGATCCTATGGACAGACTCCTCGTAGCGCCATCAGAGATGACCATGGCTCTGGGGAAGTATTCCCATCGGCTGGTTGGTCGGATTGGCTCGCCGACTAAGCTGGGTGCTTCGGGGATGCCGAGTCCTCTGCTTGCGAACCAGTCCTCGGGGCGGCTGACGCACAGCGCGACCTGGAGTCTCTCACCGTCTTCTGGGCAGGGGAGCTCCTCGATTTTCTTTGCCTCCGGGGCCTCCGATCTGGGTGGTTCAACTCCCCGGGTGTATCGCTTTAAGTGCCCATCTTTGATTAGGATTTCGATCGCATCTTTGAGATGGATGCAGTCTTCCGTTACATGCCCGTGGGTCCTGTGGAACCGGCAGTACTTTGACTTGTCCACGTTGGGTTTGGGCGGCGTTGGTCGTGGAAAACGGACACCTCCCTGCACAAACTCGGTTTTAGCGCATTCGGCCAGTATGCGTTCGCGGGAAGCGACCAAGGCGGTGTACTCGGTGAACCTTCCTGCCGGGCCGCGCGACTCGCGCTGTTCGCGGGGTTCGCGGTGGCGGTCATCCCGACGGCGGTCCCCTCCTCGCCGGTGGCTCGAAGCTCCGTCGTCTCGGTGCCCGCGGGGGGCTTCTCTGTCTCGGGTGTCGCGGGCGGAGTTGGCCGCTTGTGTTTCCTCGAACCGGATGTAGTGGGCTGCCCTGTCGAGGAAGTCTTGGAGGGACGTGGGCCGGTGTATGCCCACGGCCTCGTAGAATTTGGAGTCATGGCGCAGGCCTTGCTCCATTAAGTAGCGTTTCATTTCGTCGGAAGTCGTCACCTGTACGGCTTCCCGAGTAAATCTTTCGATGTATTTCCGGAGGGGTTCGTCGGGGCCTTGGATGATCGCCCCGAGGACTGCTTCCGTCTTCGGGTGACGCCGGGACGCTGTGAAGTGTTTGGAGAATAGGTCCTTCAAGACCCTCCACGATGTAACTGATTCGGGCTCCAGGCTTTTGTACCAGGTCATAGCGCCTTTCCTCAGAGTCGTCGGGAAGAGTCTGCATTTGATAGCTCCCCGGACATTGCGGTAGTCGAGCATGGCCTCGATGTCTTCCAGATGATCGTCCGGGTCGGAGGTGCCGTCGTACGTTGACAGCGTCGGTGGCTTCTCCATTCCTTGGGGTATAGGGGCCGCCATGATCTCCCGGGATAGTGGGGTGCGGTAGTCATCCTCGTCGCTGTGCGCCGGGGATCTCAGGGGGGATGAGCCGATCGCGGTGTGTCCCGGGTTTCGGGCCCTCGATCTCCGGCCTGTGCTCCCGCCTCGGGTTTCCTCGGTTGGGGTCGCCGCGGCGTTCTGGTTCCTCCCGCGACCGTGTCTTGCCGGGGATCTGGTGCGCTCCCGTGTCGCTTGGGGGCGGCGTCTCTCCAACCGCGGTCGGCGGTTCCTGGGTCGAGGTGAGGGGCTCCTCGAACCTCCGTTCTGGTCTTCCCGCTGGGGGTACCTCGGGGAGCCGCCGCGTTCCAACGCTCCAATTCTAGCGTTCTGTTGGGACAGCAGCTGGTTCGTCTGGTTGATGGCTGCAAAGAGGGCGGCTACCGTGGGGTCCGCTCCCGCCGGGATGGGCACGGGGTGGAATGCCGGCGGGCTCGGGGGGCGATGGTCGGCATGCAGGGGCCTTTCCTCGGACGATGGTGAGGCAGTTTGCCCGTCTCTTTCGTCGGCTTCATTCAGGCGCGCCGTTCCTACCTGCTTCCCGTTGGTGGCAGTGTTGATCGCGAGATCGTGCGGAGTGTCATCGCGGCGTGGGCTGGCCATGACCGTGGAGGTTTGGTGAAACTTTTGGTTTTTCTGCTCGGAGTAACGGGGAAGTTTCCGTTTCCCACAGACGGCGCCACTGATCTGACCTGATCAGGAGGGATCACGGACTGGCCACGCTTCGCCGGACGGTTATCTGTCCGCCGAGGTAAGAACGAGGAGGGGGTGTACCTGCAAAGCACTCCGACGCCCAAGTAAGAAGTTGGACAGAGAGGAAGCAATAGTACAGAAAAGGGGGCAAGAAGAGTTACCTGACCCTCTTGAAGAAGAGGGTATTTATAGAGAGACCCCAGCGCTGGGCCAACGGTCATTCGAGGTGGGCCAGACGACCAGGCCCAACCCTAATGACTGCTAGGGCTTACGTGGCGCAGTGAAGACCAGGACGTGGTCTTCGCCCTAGTTCAACCGCTCCTAGGTCTCCGGAAAGTGGGTTTGACCTGCTCTTTCGGAGGTGGGCGGTTGGCCGATGACGTGTCCCCGCGGAGGGGAGCACGTGGAGAACGTGCGCCGAGCACGTTATTCTCCCGCGGAGGGAGCCCGGGTAGTCTCGCTCGTCTGGTGTGACGGACGACGAAGGGGATGCGGCGTGATGGCTTGTGCCCGGCGGACGGTCCTGCTCGTCCGAAGGGGCGTGTGCCAGGTGTGCTCAGTTCGCCTGTTGGGCCGTATTTGGTATTGGGCCTGCCGAGGTGAGGCCCACACCGGAACAGTTATAATTGATTTTTGTAATTAGTTATAGTCGGTTATAATTGGTGTGGCTTTGTAAAACTCAAATTTGTGAAGTGCAATTTTATGCTCAATGAGCTTTCTCTCTTTTCTTTTCTAATAGTATTCACATTTTCACCTTTTATCTTTGCCGTTCCAATTTCATTAAACTTGAAACCTTTTTCGTATATACCTTTTTCGTATCATCTTATGTTTTTCCATAAAAAATTTCTCAGAGAAC
The DNA here is from genome assembly GCA_963859935.3 of Lathyrus sativus. Taxonomy (NCBI): domain Eukaryota; kingdom Viridiplantae; phylum Streptophyta; class Magnoliopsida; order Fabales; family Fabaceae; genus Lathyrus; species Lathyrus sativus. The sequence goes on from OZ012739.1 coordinate 425,005,208, forward strand.
TAAGTCTATTACCATAAAATTGCCAAATGGAACCTTAATTACTACCAATTTTCAAGAATTGGTTTGTTTGATCAAACTTTCTTGTTAACTGATGTTTTATATATTTTCAAATTTTAATTTAACCTCATGTCTATCCAAAAGTGACTCAAAATCTCAAATCAAATGTTAACTAATTTTTAATAATTCAAATGGTTTGATAAAGAATACTTATTTTCAAGAAGATGATTGATGAGATGTGATGGCACATTTTCACATATTCAAATGGATTTCATATATAATTATCTTCTCTCATTTATCCTCCAAAAATCTACACCTAATTTAGGGTTGAAAGTAGAGGTGACAATGAAATTCATTTAGATTATATCCATCCAATACATCCAATAATTTATCTATCTAATCCATCCATAAGACAAAAAATAATTTAATTGATTTGATTCAATTCATCCACTAACTCATATGGATGAATTTCTCATTTTATAAATTCATTGGATATTATGTTGTCACTTATTAAATTAAAAATTTTTAAATTAATTTTTTATATGGATGGATATCCATCCATTAGAAATATGTTAATGGATGGATTGTATTTGATTTTTATTAAGAGAGTTTAGTGTATTGTTAATGGATTGTTTTGATCCATCCATTAACAATCCAATCTATATTCATCCAATTCATCCATTTTGCCACCCTTAATTGAAAGTTCATTTTAATATTTAATATTTAAATTTTTTTTCATTTTTTAAAATTGAAATAAATAAAAACTTTTTCTTTGTTAAAATTGTGCATTCTTATACTCTCGATTATGCATATTTTTATTCAAAACACAAAAGACTCCTTTTTTCAAATGACATAAATCTATTGCAAATTTTGATCTAATACGTATGGATATTTTGAGGCCTTTAGTAATTTCTTCAAAGCATGATAATAAATATTTTTTTCATAGTGGTTGCCGATAAGAGTAGATTTATTTTGAGGCCTTTAGTAATCTCATTAAGTATTTTGTTTCTATTGTTGATACTCATTTCAATGCTAAAATTAAAAGTATAAGAACACATAAATGTATAAGTTGTATTTTACATCAAGTATTTTGTATTGGTACTTTTCAACAAAATAATATTGTTTAGAGGAAGTTTCAACATATTATAGTTGTCACTAGATCTCTTTTATTTTAAGCACATTTGCCAAAAAAAAAAATTGGTCTTATTGTCATGTTATTCATATCATAAATAATTTATCGACTTCTTTTTTCATAACCAGACACCCCATCAAGTTCTTTGTTGCTTAAAACGTGTGGTGCCACATGCAAGTATACTGATCTTACCTAATCAGAAAGGAATCAGTGACCTATCACGCGTCGTTGATCTGCTAGCTGCTCACCGAAGGTATGGAAAAGGAGGGGGTACCTGAAACACACTCTGATGCCAAAGTAAGTGACGAGCAGAGTGGGAGCAAGTACAGAGAGAGTAGGACAGTTAAGTTACCTGACCCTTCAGTGAAGAGTGTATTTATAGTGAGCCCCCAGCGCAGGGCCAATGGTTACCTAGCACTAGGCTGGGCTGCTAGGCCCAATGTTAGTAACTGCTAGGGTTGACGTGGCGTCGTGAAGACCAGCACGTGGTCTTCGCCTTAGGGTAACTGTTCTGCACTATCCGGGAGGAGGAAGACCGAATCTCCAGGACGTGGGTAGTTACTTTATGACGTGTCCCTGCGTGAGGGAGGCGTAGAGAACGTGTGGGGAGGTCCGAGGAGCTCCTCGAGCAGGCTGGACTCTGCCCGACGACGGGGAAGAAAGAGGTTGGTTGGTCGGCTGCGAGGGTCCTGCCCGACAGCTGTTGGTTTGCGCCCGTCAAGGGAAGAAGGTTGTGCCCGACGGATTTTCTTCCCGTCAACGTGGTCCTATTGGGCCCAACCCCGGTGGGTTTTGGGCCTGCTTGGTTGTGGGTTAAGCGTCGGCCCAGTCCAGAACAGTAGCCCCCCAAGTCGTTGTTTGCGGGCAAGCGAGCTATGACTTGATCAGAGGATGGCGTCAGGCGCGTCGATCTGTCGGGCAGGTTGTGATCGTGTCGGCCAGGTGAACTTATGATGAGGTGGAGCTAGCGGTCGAGGGAAGAACTTGAAGAGACGCAAGGAAGGTGGACGGTCGCCATGTGTCTTCTTGTGATGGCTACGGGCTAGGCACTTGAGTGCCTAACGACGCTTCGTTTCCCGCGCTAGGGGTATATATACGTTGACCTGACTCGTCTTTTCGCTCATTTGCTTATTTGCAACTGCTCAACATCCCAAGACTTTGGCCTGGCAACTTTGATTGCTTCTGCTCGACATCTGGGGTTTTTCTTCCCGACGATCACTTTTCTGTATCCCCACTAAGTAAGTCTTCGCATCCTTCCTGGTGTTTTTTGATGCTTACGGCGGTGTTTCCGGCAGCCCCACTGGGGGTGTTGGGATCATCATAGGTTTTTTCGGCGAATACGCCGGAGGATCCTTCAAAATTAGGATAGAAAATGACCGTCCACGGCCCATACGACGAGTGGCCCAGGGAGGATTGGTAGAACTTTGAATGTCCCGAGGACAATTGGATGAATGCCCCGGGCACAAGCGGATGTGTGCGCCGAGGATAGAGAGTGCACTCTCTGGTCTCCTCGGGGGTTAAGGTTACCCCCAACTCGTCCTATGGACGGCTAGCGACCACGCCCTTTCACTTGAACTGCAGTGGAAGGGTGGATTTTATTTGGCTGTCGAATTCACCAAATTCCTCTGCTTTTCAGGTAAAAAATGGCTGGCCATGCTGAGGAGGAGGTGGACTGATACCTATCCGAGGACGAAGAAGGTCGTCAGAACGAGGTCGATCTAGATCCCCCGGAGAGACCTTTAGAGGAATGGGTCGGGGAGGAGCCTTTAAATTATATATTGAGGTTCGTCCTCGACGACTCCGATGTGTTCACGGTGATAAAAGATAGGGTGGCAGGGAGCCCCCGTCAGTTTCGTGCTTGCCAGCCCCAAGAGTCTGATCGCATATGCTCGCGGTATAACGGTGGTCGGTTCCCAATGTACGAGTTCGCCTTCAAGGAAGTGGGAATGTGAATTCCCTTCACTGGCTTCCAGCAGGGTATGTTCGACCATCTAATGCTAACGTCGTCCCAACTTCACCCGAATTCCCTAGATTTCATCCGAACATTCGAGATCGTCTGTAACTACCTGGAGCTCGGGGCCACCATCCTGCTGTTTTTCTGCACCTTTGACCTACAATGCCAGACGGTGGCTGGCCGACATAACTGGGTTCCCATGAAGCAGGTGACCAAGCTCTTTCGGTCATATACCGTTTCTGTTCAGGGTTTAAAGATCGTTGGTTTGTGGTCATGCCGGCTACGGACGAGGCGTATGAGACCATATTCTGAAGAGAAGTTATAGTTATGGACGGGCATCCCGAGGATAGCTATGAATCCTTCTACCCCCTGGGCTGGGAGGACCTGCATTTCCGTTCGGGTACTGACAGTTTTATCTACAGACCTGGTCGACTGGGCGAGGAGGACAGCTTGGCCTTCCGAAAGCTGGTGGACTTCGTCGGTCGTCTTCCTCCTTGGAATTTGTGTCCTCTGACAGGGAGTATATCCATGATACAGACGGGCAGATACGGACAGAGACCCGGTGTATCAACATAAAGGCTCTGCTCGAATGTAGGACAGGGGCTGAGGCTCATCGGCTCCTAGGTAGCTTAAAAGGTTCCTCGACTGATCTTGTTACTTATTTTTTATTTTGATTCTAATTGTTTGTCTTGTGCTCTTCTTACAGGAACAATAAGCTCTGTGGAGGAACGAGTGACGAAACTGATGAACAGGGCTAGCTGTCGTACTCAAGGTCGGACCACCGCTCTCCAGAGGGAGTTTACTGTTTGCCCTTCGGGAGCAGCCACATCCCCGCAGGGAATTGGCTCCCCAGTGCAGCCCCCGGCCCCGAAGAGACGACGGGAGGTCGAAGAGCCTTCGATTAATCTCACTGACGAGTCCCTAGAGCGCGAGTTCGTTCTGCCCCCCTGCTGCCTTCGGCCGAATTTCTTTTCGGGGAGGAATGATCCTGGGGTGGCCCTAGAGGAGGCTAAGAGCATACTGGTCGCGGGCAAGGAGACCCGGAGGAAAATGCTGTTCGCGGACCTGGCCGCGATGGTGAGGGTCTTTGAGACAGCCCTCGTGCTGAATGAGGAGGGTTGCTCCTCGGAGGATTTGGCTGCTGTCCGGAGTGACCTCGCGGTGTCCGAGGAGGTCCGGTCTAAGCTGGCGGATGACCAGAAGGACTACCAGAAGTAGGATAAGCTCCACCGGGAGCGTATCGGGGAGCTGGAGAAAGCCTTGAAGGACAGAGATGAAGAACTGAAGGGGGTCCAAGGTCGCGTCGCTGAGCTTGAGGATCTAGTCACCCCGGAAGAGGAGGAGTCCAAAGAGGAGCGGATGATTGTGTCTAGGAGGGAGCTCGTGGACAAGGTTCGTCAGCTCAAGGAGGATTGTCTGGGAGCCGTCGAAGTGGGCTTTAAGCACGATGTTGACCAACTCAGGCTCGTCAACTCTGATCTGGTGATCGACGGGATCAACCCCTTTCATCAGATCCAGGACGGCCGGATTGTGGCGCCCGGTGGCTCGGATGACGAAGATGAAGACCAAGCTGCCCGCGAGGAGGAGGATCACGTAGAGTAGAGATGGTGGCCTGCGTGCCCCTTTATCATTCGGCATGTGTGCCCGATTGTTTTTCGGCCTGCGCGCCATGATTTTTGATTTTTGGGCTTGTGCTCGTTTATTGTAACGTTTTGACTTCTGGGCTTGTGCCCGTTTTATGAAATTTCGTGTTTTCCTTTCTAAGTTTATGTATGTGCTCGATTATTTATGCATGATTTACATTTCTGTTCGCATTGTATGCTTGCTCGCACATTTGTTATGCTTACTTTGTATGTTTATTGTTGGGAGTGGTAGCTCGACATTCGTTGTGCCTGGTAGTGTAGGGTACTGGCCAGTTGACCGGGGTGGTTACCTGGTCGGTTATGGAGGTGGTCCACGATCGAGGACCAGTCCCCGCGGTGTGAACGTCCCATCACGAGCTGGGTGTTCTGCCAATCTTGGTACTGCAGTGGAGACTCTCGTAAGTTCTTGAGGTAGTAGGCCTCGTGCTCCGTCTTTTCCCGGACACGATAGGGGTCTCCCAATTTGCGGCAAGTTTGCCCTCGTGTGAGTCCTTTTGGTTCCTTCGTAGAACCAGGTCGCCGACCTAGAATTTGCGCTTTAAGACTTTGTTGTTGTAACGAAGGGCGATTTTTTGTTTTAGTGTGGCTTCACGGAGAGCTGCTGCTGATCGGATCTCTTTGACCAGGTCGAGATCATCCCGGAGAGACTTGTCGTTGGTTTCCTCCTCAAGGGGAGATTCAGTCCTTCTGGACGGCTCTCTTATTTCCACCGAGATGACCGCCTCGGTTCAGTACGTGAGTCAAAATGGAGTCTCTCCCGTGGTCGAGTGAGGCGTTGTTCGGTAGGCCCAAAGCATGCTGTGGAGCTCCTCGACCCATCCTTTCTTGGTGTCGTCGAGTCTTCGTTTTAGACCTCGGAGAATTACCCTGTTTGCGGCTTCTGCTTGGCAGTTCGTTTATGGGTGTTCGGCCAAAGTAAAATGGTGCTTGGTCCCGAGTTTGGTGATGAAGTCTCAGAAATTTTTGTCGGTGACTATGGCAAGTGGGACTCTGAACTTGGCGAGGATGTTCCTCTTGTAGAAGCGGAGCATGTTGTGCGTTGTGATCTTGGCGAGGGCTTCGACCTCGACCTATTTGGTGAAGTAGTCGACGCCTACTATCAGATATTTGTTCTGATAGGAGCCTAAGGTGAACGGGCCAAGGATATCCATCCCCCCACCAGGAGAACGACCAAGGGGAGGAAAGGGACTTGAGCTTGCTCGGAGGGGCGAGGTGCATGTCCCCATGCCTCTGGCACCTGTCGCACTTCCTGACGTGTTCCTTCATGTCCTCCTACATCGTCGGCCAGTAGTATCCATCCCGTAAGGCTTTCCTCGCCAAGGATCGTCCTCCGAGGTGTTGTGCGTTGATGCCTTTGTGGACCTCGTGCAGGATGGTCGAGGCTTGGGTTCTATCGACGCATTTGAGGAGAGGGATCGAGAAGCCCCTTCGGTATAGTTTGTTCTCGAGTAGCATATACGAGCAGGATCGTCGTTTGACCGTGCTGGCCTCCTTAACGTCGTCCGGGAGGCACCCCGTGCTGAGGTAGGTGTGTATTAGGGTCGTCCAACAGTCGGCGTCCCCGATGGCATTGACATCGAGCAGTGTATCTGCCCTCTCCGTACTTGGTCAAGTGAGGATCTCCTAGACGGCGGATTTGTTTCCACCTTTCTTCTTGGTACTCGCCAACTTTGAGAGGACGTCCGCTCGTGTGTTCTGCTCGCGAGGCACGTGATGTACTTCCGCGGAGTCAAAACTCTTCATATGTTCCCTGATAAGGGCTAAATACTCGCTCAGGTTGTCGTTCTTCGCTTGGTACTCGCCTCAGACTTGGGATGCGACCAACTGGAAGTCCGTGAAGATCTTTATTTCCTTGGCTCCGAGGTCCTTTGCCAGGTGGAGTCCGACCAGAAAAACTTCGTATTCAGCCTGGTTGTTCATTGTTGGAAGGCCAACGTTAGGGAGACTTCCATGACAGTGCCCTCCTCGTTTTCAAGGATGATGCCTGCACCGCTTCCCGAGGGGCTTGAAGCACCATCGACGAAGATGGTCCACTTGTGGGTTCCCGGGGTAGACTCTACCGCAGGGGTCATCTCGGTGATAAAGTCAGCCAGGACTTGGGCCTTGAGGGCTTTTCTGCCTTCGTAGATGATGTCGAACTCAGAGAGTTCCAGCAACCACTTCAGCATGTGCCCAGCCATGTCGGGTCGTCCGAGCAGCTGCTTGATGGGCTGTTCGGTTCTGACCATGATGGTGTGGGCTAGGAAGTAGTGTCAGAGCCTTCTGGCTGCGTTGATTAGGGCCAGGGCGACTTTCTCAATCCGCTGATATCTTACTTCGGGGCCGTGGAGGGCTTGCTCGTGAAGTATATCAGTTTCTGTCTGTCAGGGGTTTCCTGGATCAGCATGATGCTTACGGCCTCGTTTGACATGGCCAAGTACAAGTAGAGGACTTCCCCGACATCAGGCCTCGTCAGGGCGGGCGGTTCTGATAGGACACGTTTAAGGTGGAGGAGGGCTTGTTCGCATTCCTCCGTCCATTCAAACGCGACTTCCTTTCTCAGTAGCTTGAAGAACGGGAGGGCGTGTTGTGCGGACTTGGCGACGAAACGGGACAACAACACGAGCATCCTGTTGAGGAATTGTATCGATTTCTTCGTGTTCGGTGTTGCGATCTCGAAGAAAGCCCGACACTTTTCCGGGTTCGCCTTGATCCTCCACTCGGTCAGGTAGAATCCGAAGAACTTCCCCGCGTGCACCCCAAAGGTGCACTTCTCCGGGTTGAACCGCATCTGGAATTTCCTTGTTGTCTCAAAGACTTTCTTGAGGTACGTTGTGTGGTCGACCTCTGTGCAGGACTTGACGATCATTTCGTCCATGTATACCTCAAGCATGTCACCGATCTCTCCTCGGAAGACTTTGTTCATCATCCGTCGGTAGGTGGCGCCGACGTTTTTTAGGACGAAGGGCATTACGTTGTAGTAGTATTTGCCCGACTCGGTCATAAACATTGTGCTCTGCTTGTCGACCTCAGCTATGGGGATCTTGTTGTACCCCAAGTAAGCGTCCATGAAGGACAGTAGTTTGAAACCCGTTGAGTTATCGACGAGCTTGTCGATGTTGGAGAGGGGATAGGCGTTCTTAGAACACGCCTGGTTGAAATCAGTGTAGTCAATGCACATACTCCATTTTCCATTAGATTTTTTTACTAGTACAACGTTGGACATCCAGGTTGAATACCGGGCTTCCGAAATGAAATTTGCCTCTAGGAAGTCTTTTACAGCTTTTTCAGTCGCCGCCGACTTTTCGGGGGACTGCCTACGTCTACTTTGCACTACGGCCCTAGCGGCCGAGTTGATGGAGAGCTGGTGGCAGGCGACCTCGGGTTCGAGTCCGGGCATCTCTGCGGCGCTCCAGGCGAAGAGGTCGGCATTCTCACGGAGGCAGGTCTTCAGCTGCTTCCTCGCTAGTTCGGGCAGCCCCGCCCCAATCTTCACGGTCCTTGTCTCGTCTTCTTCGAGGGTTACGATCTCGAAGTCCCCGTCTGGAATAGGGTGCGTTGGATGGATAGGTTGCCTGTTGGTGGTTGGAGGAATGTTGTCGACCTTGTCCTCGTGGTCTGGCTCTTCGGCGAAACGACAATCGAGGTCTACGGCGTTGACGTGATCCTTCGGTCTGTTCTCCTGGATGGGGGAGGGCTTAGTTGTTTTGGTCGCAGGACCGATTGTACTAAGGCCCTTCATCGATACTTTGAAACATCGTCGAGTAGCTTCTATGTCCCTGTTGAGGGTGACGACGACTCCAAACCGGGTATAGTACTTCATCTTCAGGTGGACAGTTGATGGCACCGCAGTTAGTTCGGCCAATGTTGTCCTGCCAAGGATGGAGTTGTACAGAGAGGGGCATTCGATGACCAGGAAACGGATGTTGATTTCCCTGGCCGTTTCCTTTGCTCCGAAGGTGACCTTGAGATCTACATATCCCCATGGCCTTGTCGTCATCCCGTTAAAGCGCTGGAGGTTGGACCCCAGGTAAGGAGTCAGGTTGGTTTCATCGAGCTGAAGCATCGAGAAGAGGTGGGTGTACATGATGCCCACTGAGCTCCCTTCATCGACCAGGATGCGGAGGACGTCGAAGTTGGCCATCTGTGCCCATATTAGCAGGGGTATGGCCGAGTTGGGGGCTCCCTCGGGGAGCTCTTCAAGGTTAAAAGTGATCGGGTTGGATCGCCCGCGGAACTTATCGAGCGTGCTCATCTTGCCGGAGCTATTGTTCATTAGTTCTTCGAACTTTCTTTTAACTGATCCAATCATGAGCTTGCTCGGGGTCCCTCCTAAAATGACCAACGCTCTCAGGAAGTATTCCCACTGGTTGACGGGGCGCACCGGCTCTTCGGGAAGCTGAAGCTCGGCGGGGAGACCGAGTTCTCTTAGTGAAAACCAGTCTTCCGGTCGACTAACCCTGAGGGCCACCTGCAGGCCAGAATCGTTGTCGGGAGGGGGAAGGTCATCGACTCTTTTGGCTTCGAGAGCTTCCTGTCGGGGGGTATCTCCTCCCCTAGTGTACCTCTTCAGGTGCCCGTCCTTGATTAGAATTTTGATTGCGTCTTTCAGGTGGATGCAGTCCTCTATCACGTGCCCGTGGTTTCGATGGAAGCAACAGTATTTAGATTTGTCCACGTTGGCCTTGGCGGGTGTCGGTTTTGGAAAACGAACACCTCCTCGGAAAAACTCCGAATTGGCGCACTCAGCCAGTATGCGCTCGCGGAAAGCGACCAGGGTCGTGTATTCGGTAAAACAGCCAATGGGGCCCCTCTGCTCTCGGGGTTCTCGGGGATGATCCTCTCATCGCCGATATCCCTCGTTCCAGGGGGATAACTCTCCTTCGTCTCGGGACTCGCGGGGAGTTTCTCGGTTGCGGGTTTCCCGGGCAGTGTTGGCGGCCTCGGTTTCCTTGAACCAGATATAATGGCAGGCTCTCTCGAGGAAGTCTTAGAGGGTGTCTGGCCGGTGGATAGCCACAGCCTCGTAGAACTTGGAGCCTCAGTGTAGGCCTTGCTCCATCAGGTAGCGCTTCATATCGTCCGAAGTCGTTACCTGGAGCGTCTCCCTCGTGAACCTCTCAATGTAGTTCCTGAGAGGCTTGTCTGGGGCATGGATGATTGCGCCCAGTACGGCCTCCGTCTTCGGATGCCGCCTTGACGCCGTGAAATGCCGTGAAAATAGATCCTTCAGAACCCTCCAAGACGCGACGGACTCAGGCTCTAGGCTTTTATACCATGCCATGGCGCCTTTCCTCAGCATTGTCGGGAAGAGCCTGCACTTAATGGCTCCCTGGACGTTTCTGTAGTCGAGTATCGCCTCGATATCCTCCAGATGATCGTCTGAGTCCGAGGTGTCGTCGTAAGTCGAGAGCATGGGTGGCTTCTCCATCCCGTGGGAGATGGGGGTCGCAATGATTTCCCGAGACAGGGGGTCCTGTAATCGTCCTCGTCGCTACGAACCGGGGATTGCGGAGGTGACGATTTGTGTCGAGGAGGCGGGTTACGCCCCGTCGATCTTCTGGCCAGGGCTTCAGGCCTATTTGCCCTTGGCTTAAGGGAACGTCTCTCCTTCCGAGGTGGAGACCTTGATCGTTTCTTGGAGGCCACTGGTTGGGGCCTCTCCAGCTGTGGTCGACACCTTCGTGGTTGTGGAGAGGGGCTCCGGGAGTTCCCGCGCTGACTTCTCTATGGAGGAGAGCGGGGTGAGGTATCATGTTACAGCGTGTCGATGCGCTCATTCTATCAGAACAACATCTGGTTTTTTTGGTTGATGGCTGCGAAGATAGCGGTCACCATTGGGTCCGCCTCAACGGACGTGGGATGGGCTGGAAGACCGTCGGGCTCCACGCGTCGTTGATCTTCTAGCTGCTCACCGATGGTATGGAAGAGGAAGGGTATATGTGAAACACACTCTGATGCCAAAGTAAGTGACACGAGTGGAAGCAAGTACAGAGAGAGAGTAAGAGAGTTAAGTTACCTTACCCTCTAGTGAAGAGGGTATTTATAGTGAGCCCCCAGCGCAGGGCCAATGGTTACCTAGCACTGGGCTGGGTTGTCAGGCCCAATGTTAGTAACTGCTAGGGCTGACGTGGCATCGTGAAGACCAGCACGTGATCTTCGCCTAGGGTAACTGTTCCATACTATCCGGGAGGAGAAAGACCGAATCTCCAGGACGTGGGTTGTTACTTTATGACATGTCCCTGCGTGAGGGAGGCGTAGAGAACGTGGGGGGAGGTCCGAGGAGCTCTCCGAGCAGGCTGGACTCTGCCCGATGACGGGGAAAAAAGAGGCTAGCTGTTTGTCGCTTGCGCGAAAATAAGGTGCCGGCATGACAGAAGAGTCGCCACCTTTCGTTATTTATCCCTCAGAGCGGGAAAGGAAACGATCGGAAAAACCTGACGAAAAAGGGTAAGACAAGGTCGTCGCAACCATTGTCTGGGTTCGGGAGTCGGTTACGCAAGGGGAAGGTATTAGCACCCCTCACGTCCGTCGTACTCGACGGGATCCTCGCTTGTGTGTTTACTTGGACGGGTTGGTTATAATCTATCTACCTATCAAGGCTGGCTGAAAAAAAAGAAAAGAGAAAAATGACTCGGCAAAGCGTCGCACTTTATGCCTACGTATTCTCATCAGAGAATGAGAAATCAGAGTCAACGTAGTTCGGCCTAACTACGGGGAAAGGGGGGGAGGTTGCTCGCTAGGATGTCGCATCCTATGCCTACGTACTTTCATCTGGTATGAAAGATCAGAGCAAACGTAGTTCGGGAAACTACGAAAAAAAAGGCTCAACTAGGAGGGAGACTATCAAGTCCTACTGTTATCATGCCATGGATTCATCCTATGGTTGAAGTTTGAACAGGGAACTCCTAGAAGTTGTCATGCATAGGTTTCAACCTAAAGGTCTATCATCAAATCCTCATCAAAGGAAATGAGAGTCCTAAGGGATCATGTCAATGATACACAGAAACAGACAAAAGCATCAGCTTTAACAGTAAAATGCATGCAATGCAAGTGAGGGAGGAAATGTGTGTGGGGCTTCAGCCTCCACAAGCTCATCTCGACCTCAAGCCAGTCATGAAACAACAGTAATCATACTGAAAATAAACACACATGCTATCAAGCAATGAACAAGATACAGGAAATGCAGTGCTAACAGGCAACCAACACACACATGCTTGAGAAAGAATCATCTATTCCCTAATTCTAACCCTAATCACAGAGTCTAAACAAATCTAAGCAAAGCTCTCAAGCAAAACCCTAAACAAGAGAAATCATTCCCAGTCTTTAAGCTTCAGAACAAGCTTACCAAAGACAGGGAGCTAAGCAAGCAGACTCATAGTGTCTTCCTCAGGAAAACACTAGGAGGTGTATACTCAGGAATCATACCCTATATGGCTCAACCACTGTGATCAGTTTACATCCCTCCTCAGGAGAGATTAAACTCACAAGTAGGCTCCAACATCACTGGATATTTAGGAAATCCTATCTGAACTAGTGGAACTAAGTGAATAGACTCATAGGACCTTCCTCAGGAAAGTACTAGGAGGCTTCCACTTAGGAGTTGTATCCCATGTGGCTCAACAACATGTGATCAGTTTACATTCCTCCTCAGGAGAAATTAAACTCACAAGTTGGCTCCAACATCATTGGATACTTAAGAAATCCTAGACAAACTAAGGGAACTAAGTGAATAGACCCATAGGACCTTCCTCAGGAAAGTACTAGGAGGCTTCCACTTAGGAGTTGTATCCCATGTGGCCCAACAACAAGTGATCAGTTTACATCCCTCCTCAGGAGAAATTAAACTCACAAGTTGGCTCCAACATCATTGGATACTTAAGAAAGAGGTGAGAAGAAAGAATGAAAGTCATTCACAGTGCCTTCCTCAGGAAAGTACCATGAACTTCCCTCAGACTTCAGGATCTCAAACCTCACAGACTGGGGACAAAACAAGCTCTGGGTCTCTGAGGCTTGATCTTCAATCTTCACTTCATGATGCTCTCCATCAATATCTTCAAGGCAACACAAGCCCCTCAACAAATTCCTCAGAATAAACCCCAAAGATGAACAGATAACCCACTGAACACACCCAAATCATCAGGCAACTTCAGAAAATACCTAAAAATACTAAACTAATGGGGAAAAATCTAACAAATATTCACAAGGGTCCTCAACACCTACTCATAATATCTACAAAGGTCTCTACCTAAAAATCAAGATAAAACTCAATCAAAGAAAGGGATTCATCACCTAAACACAATCTAAACCCTAATCAGGATACCCTAAATCAACCCTAATTAAACTAATCAAGATTAAATTCTAAAAAATCTAGAAAAAATCCTATAGGGAACTATGACTCATCATCTAATTGCATAAAAAAGAATGGGTAAAAAACCCTAAGGGAATGTCCTAAAATAATTCCTACAAAATCATGATACAAAATTAAACAATTAAAAAGCTATTTAATTGGAAAATCTACTAAAAATGTTAAACCTAAAAATAAAATCTCAATTTTATTTTTATAATTTTCTACACCTTTTAGTCTACTCATAGAAAAAAGAAGAAATTAAAAAACATTATTTATCTATTTTTAATGAATTTTACAAAACAGAGAAATATTAAAAAGAAAATAAAAGAAATAAAATTAATTAAAGGGAGGGGGGTGCATTAAGTAAACGCGCCAGTTAAAACTGACTGGGCCCAAATAAAGGTGGGGTGCGAAGAGAAACTCTGGGCCCAGAACGCCCTAAATGAAACGCGGCGTTTTAATAAAATTCAAATCTTCCCTCCAAACTCAGACATGCGCACAGCCACACGATTGGATGATTTTGTCAAATTCTGGAGAGGATCCAACGGCTATCCTTTCGTCTTCTCCAAACACAAATTAGGGTTTTCAGACCTTCCCTCCATGCACTCACATTCGAGCCCACCTATCTCTCTCCACACGCCACGGCTTGCCATGATTCCAAAACAAGAAATCACCTACTAAATGCCTAGATTACAATGGTACGAATAGATTCTTCTAACTCTTCTTGGATAATCCAAACAGAATGCTTACACATCTTGGTACCACCATGCTCGACTGATACCAACCTTCATCAAACCTCAGTTCAATGGCTTACAGATATTCTACAAGCTATCCTGGTCATTATACACTAATTCAAGCTGATTAAAACTCATTGAACAGCCAGATATTGAAGATCCAAGAATCATGGTTCTGTTATACAACCTCACCAATCTTGCTCTAATTCTCAGTACTTGGTCACCTATCCTAATACAATCATTCTATACCTAGAATATGATCTATCTAAGCATAAATAAAGAGAAAGAGATGAGTTCACCAACCTGTCAAGAAGTTATGGTGAGTGATGCTATGGCTCGAACCAGGGCTTGCAAATCCTTCAGGATAATCCTTTGATGATGGATAGCCTTCTGTTTGCACAATTCTTGCAGAAGAAGACTTGTAATGGAAGAATTCTTGAGTTGCTTCAACTTGAAGCAAGAGCTTTAATGGCTATCTCTCTCTCTCTCTCTCCTCTGACTTGGCTCAAGTTTCACCAACCTCTCATCACTCTCTGATGCACACTTTATATAACAATTGATGGATGCTTCTAGATTCATCTAGAAGGGTGTGGAAGTTTCATGAAAGTTCCATGATATGCCATGTTGGATTTCTCATATACCATGCTCCATGCCTTGTAACTTTGACTTAAAATACCCTTACATGAGTTATTAAGAAGGAATGTGTGAAAAACAAGTGCATTCTTGGCTTGTGTAGGGTTTTGCAAAGTTGCCCTCTTTTTCAAGTAAGAAATTTCCAAAGGAAGTCCATTTTTTAAGCCTCAAATGAAAATTCTACTTAAACCAAAGTTCTTAAAATGGTTTTTCCAATCAAAATGATATATTGGATGACCCATTTTGGATTTGTAGATCTCCCAAATCACTTTTCAATTTCAACTTTTCAAAGTTATAAGCCTTTTTTAGTTCATTTTTGACCAATCATGGAATTTCATGCTATGAGCTTTTTCAACAATTTGTGACCTTCTTTCTAGACTTAAAATCACATTTTGAGCAACTTTCATGTTTTGAGTTTTTCCATTTGAGGCTTGGAAATAGGAGTTTTAGGCATTGGCTAAAATGACCTATAACTGACAAATGACCAAAATACCCCTGCCTTGTTCAAACCATAAGTTGAGTTCCACAAATCCAATCAAGGACTTATACCACTCAAATTAAAGCTAAGAAGATCCTCTTCAACATTCATGTTGACCAAGAAACCATAGGAATCATCCTACTAGGGCAAACGTTGTCTGCAAGTTGGGTGACTTTCAAGGACCCAGATTCACACACCTCTGCTGACCTGTAATTTGTCAAAACCATAACTTGAGCTCTGTAACTCCTATCAAGGACTTCCACCACTCAAATTAAAGCTAAGAGCAAGCTCTACAACATTCATGTTGTGGGGAAGATGAGATATCAATCACATCTAGAGCTAAAACTGCCTGGAAAATAAGGATCAAACTAGGGTTTTTTCACTGACAATCCTTGGAAACCCTAACTCAAAACTTCTCAAACTCCTCAATCATGATGAGTTGGTCTAGGAATCACCTTTAAAACATCTCTATGCATCATTCCATGATCTCATGGCCCTTGGATTAAGTCTCAACCTTCTCCAAATCTTCAGCTGATCTAGGGTTGACCCAGTCAAAACCTTAATTCTACCATTCATGGTTGAATCCTCTGAACTCTTGCATAATGACTTCTCTGGGCTTCATGATGGCTTTCAAGACATCTCATAAACTTTCTCAAAGCTTCAAGTTCATTCTTAAAGTCTCAGAATCATCTGAGGAGCTCCTACAACTCTCAAGCTATGAAGCACACAACCTTGGTTTCAACCAATTCCTCTGAGGATCTCTTGAACTTTCTGATGAAGGTATCAACCTTCAAACATTTGATGGGTAAATAATTGTTGGTCAAATTTTGGGGTGCAACAGCTGCCCCTATTCAAACGGCTTGAACCTGACTGGGTGAGAAGCGAACGGCTCTCAACCAATCAAGGTACGAGACGGTTGAATACCGGTAAACCCGAAAATTTGCCAACTACACGAGCACACGGTACTCTGCGGGGAACAAATCTTCGAACACTGCAACACTAGCTGCTCAACAACTAGCTGGAGACATATCGACCTGACATCACCATCAGTTATCCACATTAAATTCTTCTGACGTTGCCTTCAGACAACCACAACACCCAACATCACCGCTGGAAGACTAAACCTGATATACCCAACATCACCGCTGGAAAACTGAATCTGATATACCCAACATCACCGCTGGAAAACTGAATCTGATATGCCCAACATCACCGCTGGAAAACTGAATCTGACATCGCCGCCGGACACAAACATCACTCTGAGAGACACTCGACATCACCGTCGTACAAACATCATCTCTGCTGGGGATTTAAAGAGTCTGACCTCGCCGTCAAACACAACCCGGCCCGGGAATCCGAAGTATACACCTCAAAGGTACAAAACCTGAGCTTGGAAGCAAACATATCCAAAGGTACTAAACCTGAGCTTGGAAGCAAACATATCCAAAGGTACTAAACCTGAGCTTGGAAGCAAACACATCCAAAGGTACTAAACCTGAGCTTGGATTCAAACGCATCCAAAGGTACTAAACCTGAGCTTGGAAGCAAACATATCCAAAGGTACTAAACCTGAGCTTGGAAGCAAACATATCCAAAGGTACTAAACCTGAGCTTGGAATCAAACGCATCCAAAGGTACTAAACCTGAGCTTGGAAGCAAACACATCCAAAGGTACTAAACCTGAGCTTGGATTCAAACGCATCCAAAGGTACTAAACCTGAGCTTGGAAGCAAACACATCCAAAGGTACTAAACCTGAGCTTGGATTCAAACGCATCCAAAGGTACTAAACCTGAGCTTGGAAGCAAACACATCCAAAGGTACTAAACCTGAGCTTGGATTCAAACGCATCCAAAGGTACTAAACCTGAGCTTGGAAGCAAACACATCCAAAGGTACTAAACCTGAGCTTGGATTCAAACGCATCCAAAGGTACTAAACCTGAGCTTGGAAGCAAACACATCCAAAGGTACTAAACCTGAGCTTGGATTCAAACAAACACGCTGCCATTCTCTTGACATCTTGTCAAGTCGTTGCTAAATAAAAGCAAACACGCCGGGTCACCGGACATAATCATCAAGTTAACAACTCGGTTGAGGAGAGAAGAATGGGGGTTCACCCCTGGTGAATGGAACAAAAGGTACACTTGCGTATTTGAAACTACTCCGCTGGGAATGAGAGACTTAACCGAGCACATTCTGATCTGGGGTTCACCCTCAGAACCATAACGAACATCGGAATACTGCTGCACACTGCCTGCCGTAGAACTTCAACATTAAAGATATATGGAACCCTGGCCCCTGGCCCTTTCCAGCTTCAGCTAGAAAACGATCTTCAAGTATTTCTGAATATGAATGAAACCCTGGCCCCTGGCCACTCCAGATCCGCTGGAGAATCTCCAAGTATCTTTGAAGATAGATGAAACCCTGCCCGTCGGCTATTTCCAGCTTCAGCTAGAAAGAGCATCCTTGGCCTTCAAGGATGTAAACTTTGCCCGTCGGCAACTCTGCGGGAGGTATCTTCGACTTCAGTCTGAAGAAATGGTCCTTGGCCTTCAAGGATACATGGATTTGCCTTTGGGCAACTCCACCTCTGCTATATAGTATCCGTGACTTCAGTCAGGGATATACTTCGGCCTTCAGTCCGAAAAATGAATCCTAGGTCATTCATGACCTTGGGGATAACCTTGCCCTTAGGCACCTTCGCTTCAGCTTGGGAAATCTGTGACTTCAGTCAGAGAAATGGTATCCTGAGCCAGTCATGACTCTACGGGGATTCAAACACTTTGCCTTCGGGCAAAACTCCGCTTCAGCTGGAGAAACATCTTTGACTTCAATCAGAAGACGCACTATTCACTTGATCGCAATCAATCATCTCCTCAGGATAACCGACCTGGTCTTCAGACTCACACGGATCATTGTGTTGTATCTACAACTCCGAAACCTTGTCTTCAGCCCTTCGTTGATTCATCAATCCGGAAATCTGAACTCACCGGAACCTTCTGATACCGCCTTCAGGCGTTTACGCAGTCAATCTTCAGATTAGACATCGTTGTTGGAGAAACATCTTCGACTTCAATCAAAAGACGTATCATTCACTTGATCGCAATCAATCATCTCCTCAGGACAACTGACTTGGTCTTCAGACTCACACGAATCACTCTGTTGTATCTACAACCTCTGGAACCTTGTCTTCAGCTACCTGTTGTTTCTTCAACACGGAAATCTGGACTCACCGGAACCTTCTGATATCGCCTTCGGGCGCTTACGAAATCCATCTTCAGATTAGACATCGTTGTTGGAGCAGACATATCACGCTGCTACTCACTTGACATCCTGTCAAGTCGTTGCTAAATAAAAGCAAACATGCCGGGTCACCAGACATAATCACGAAGTTAACAACTCTGTTGAGGAGAGAGGAGTGAGGGTTCACCCAAACAATCCCGACGACTCACTGGGAAAAAGGAAGAAGGGTTCACCCGAACAACCTTGTAGACTCTGCTGCAGAAAGACGAGAGAGTTCACCCAAACGACTTCCACAACTGCTGGAGAAAAACGAAAGAGCACACTCAGACGATTCCTACCAACTTTACTGAGGGAGAGCTACCTTTCAAGGGAGCTGCATTTTCTGCCGATCTCATCTGGACTTATACTTGAGGATGACGGACTCCTTCGGAGAGCACAGCACATCAGGCTGATCAACACACTATCCTCTGCTATACTCTGCATGGGGAAGGCGATAGATGCCCTGAACGACTTTTTGGGAAATGACCCTTCTGGGGAACATAGCCGTCGGGCTACAAGACACTCATGTCATTAAGTTCTCAAACTTGCGGGATAAACAAACTTCAGCTTGCTGGACAATCCTTCGGGATCCGCTTGGGGAAACATTCCATCTGCCAATCATGACTGTGCTCGGCTGGGGATATCAATCTACCTGCCTGCTGCTGGGGAAATGCCAACCACCTGCTGGGGAAAAGACCTCCACTCTGTTGGGGGTTCCAGAAATCACCTTGAACAAACAACTCCGGCGGGCGCTTCCAAGAATCATCCTGAACTGATAACCTTTCTGGAGACTTTATTCTGCTGGGTACTTCCAGGAATCTTCCTGGGCAACTCTTGCTGCGGACGCTACCGGGGAGCTCAAGAATCATCTTAAGCAAACAACTCGGGAAACTGTACTGAGGTCTTAAGAATCGTCTTAAACAAACGGCCTTGCTGAGGAATTCAAGCATCATCTTGCACTGAAGACCTCGCTGGGGATCTCAAAAATCATCTTGAGCGAGTGAGCGACCGTGGGGATTACACCGGGGTCTTTAAGAATCATCTTAAGAGAGCGACCTTGTTGGAGAGAATATCAGGAATCGTCCTGAGCAACTGGTCTTTCAGTAGTACACCTGTACAATAAGGATGATGATGACCTAGATCATGCTTATGATGCGTATGCTTCTGCGCTACGCCCCACACGGTGGGAATGATATGTATTTATGCTAAATGCCATGCAATCATGCACAATGTTATGCAATCATGCACAATGCTATGCAATCATGCACAATGATGCGGTCCCGTCAGCAAAATAAATGCCGAAGGGGGAATCCTCCTGTCAAGGAGAAAGAACCACTCAGGTAGAGGAATCATCCTGCTGAGGAGAACGCGAACACGCCAATATCAATCAGGCTCTGTCTGGGGAAATGATCTTCCACGAACTGCTGCAGGGAAACAGCTTCAGCTGACTGCTGCAAGGGACGAAGCTCTACGAGAACTTGGATCTGCTGATAACAATCTCGAGAATGAATTGCGCGGCCGTCTCGGCTACCCTTCTGGGGATGACCACCCTGTGGGGAACCAACTTCAGCTGTTCAACACTCCACTGGGGAAAAACCAATCATGATCTGATCAACTTCCAAGGATTCGGATCTCTTGGGCATCTGCAAACTCGGCTGAGGGAGGAGAAATCATTCTGCTTTGCTGGATAGAGTACGACTCTGGGGAAACACAGCATCGGCTGCTTAACGCTCTGCTGGGGAAAATTGATCATGATCTGATCAACTTCCAAGGATTCTGCTTTTCTGCGGACTCAGCCGGGGAGAGAAATCATTCTACTTCGCTGGAGAGTACGACTCTGATGGGGAAACTCAATTCCGCCGGAGACTTTAGTCTGGCACCATCAGTTACTGCATACTTCGGTATACAAACAGCTTCCTACGAGACCTGCACTTGTGACCCGGTGCTGGGGAGAAATCCTGCTTCAGCGACTTTACTGGGGAAAACACGAGCTTCAGCTCCCGAACATTGCTCTGAAATCTGCACTTGTGACCCGGTGCTGGGGAGAGACGACATCATTCTTCGGTGCTTGACTCAGCCGATGAGGTGACACTCCTTCAGGATGCATCTGCTTGGGGAAGAGAATCACCTCTACCTGGGGAAGACATATCAATGCTCACTATCTGATTCTGATTCTGCGGAGAAGAGATTACTGAACTCTGGTGGAGAAGGAGGACTCATCCTGCTTCGGGGATATCAACCCTGGTCTGCCGAGGGCAATCTTGACCCTGATCTGATAAGGGATAAACGCCATCTCAATCTGCTGTAGTCTCAAACTGTACAGGGGGAACGACCTCAAACCGTACATCTCTGCTGAGAAACGATCCTGATTCAACAACGTCAACACAGGGAATACAGGCTACCAATCATGGAGTCAAGTAACAGGTTATGCTGTAGGATAGCAACCCAATGACCGCAAGGCTTCTTCAGAAGGTTCAGGTTTTGACGGGGTAATGACACGATTCCCCGATACTCAATTCTTGCTAGGGTGAACAAACTCATTTGAACAACTTGCCCCAGCGCAATTCAACTTGCCCCAATCCGACCTTTGGGAATAATTTGTTCTGAGCCGAAAACAACTGGCAACAAGACAATCTTCAGAGGGCTTGCCCCAGCATCTGCACAACGGGAGGATTCATCCTCAACTAATCAACTCTCAGCATGGCCGGCTTCAATATCTCTGAAGTAGTTTGCCCCTGAACGAGCGATGAGCGACTCAACATGCTCTGATCGAATGCTGGAGGGATCTGCCCTTAAATCGCAAGAATTCTGGATAACTGCCCCTGATTGGGTCTCAAGAAGATTCACTTCCGATCAACCGCTGCTTGCATAAACTGCCCCATAATCAAATGATGCTCCGGGACTTGTCCTCAGACAAACTGGTTCCAAACTCACAGGAAGTCATTGCCCCAGATTCACAGGGCTTCGCAGCATACCATTCTGACCCAGACCTCTGGCGATTCAGTCCTGATTGACTATTCCTTGCTGAAGTTCCTTCGTATCAGCTACTAACCTGCAACTAAAATTGTTTATTCACGAATAGTAATTTTAATGCAGTGTTCATGCAAATTTCGAAAAAATGTTGTATTGTCACTCATTTACGTGTCATGCTAGTGAGTGACGAATGAACCAAAGAGTTCAAACGTAGTGCTGATGCGATCAGTGAAAAATGCAATAAGGATATGATTAGCAAATCATGAAGGAGTCAGGTTACTCAACCTTATCGTAATGCGCTTTCAGAATAAACCCTGCCTCAATTAGGTCTTTTAAGGGTTGTATCGTGGTCGGGTTCACGGTTCGTGAAACAAAGGATATTTGGCTCAAATTATGATTTGTACCCACCCCTTCTACGTGATGTTCTCCGATCCTAAAGTTCAGTTAACTTAGCTCGAGCGCTCGCCTCTTCGAGAGGTACGTTGAACATTGGGAACAACTGGTTAAAGAATTCTCAAGGTGTTTCGGAGTGACAGTTACTCCTTTTTCGTTTTCGGTGTCTGTATCTACACGACTTTGTCCTTGTTCGAGGATTTTTTTTCTTTTTATAATCCTTTCTTTTCCATTCTTTTGTTTTGATTCCCTAACTTTTGCCTGGACTGACTCCTTTTGAGTTCTTTTCAATTTTTCTTTTGAAGTCCAGCGGGATGCCCTGATTTTTGCCTAAGTATTTGCTTTCTAGCTTTTCTTTTTTACTTAGCGGGCTTTCTTATTCTTTTTTTCTTGGAACAAGTCGTGCGACACTGGTTGTCTTGATTGCTCCGAAAGGATTATAACTTGTCTCACTCCTGATTAGTGAGGTTTAACCATTGTGGTTGATGAGGTACGACCTCTGGAGAGGAATATGATGTGACTGGTCCTCGAAGGACAACACTCCTCTATAAGACTTGAACGCTCGATCAAGCTAACTGACAACTACCCTGCCCCGGGTTAAGATGCAAGGGTTTATCAATCCGAAAGAAACTCCTACTTCTCGGCTCGAAGTGGTTAACAAGGGATTCTCTTCCTTATCTCTCCGGTGTTTAGGGATTTGAAACAATGCCTTGTACGTCATCGGCAAAGTTTTATCTGAAAGCAATACGATCATCGGTTATGCGTATTCAGTTTCATCATCCTCCCTCCGCTCATTGCTAATCATAGTAATAAAGTGGAGTAAATAAAATGCAAGTCAGTGCAATGCAGTAAATGAGTGACAACGACATAACTAATTCAGAAGAAATGCATAGTCACTTTATTATCATTACCATTCGAAACATACAATGCTTACAGCAAGTAGTAACTAACAGAAAAGAAACTACAAGTGCAAATGGTAAAAAGTCTGAGGGCTGCCAATGTTGAGGACGTCTGCCCGTCTGGATCACTGGCTTCTGGAAATAACCCTCTGAACCTGCGAGCGAGGTGATTCAGTCATCAAAGGTTGAGGGACGTATTCAAGATCTTTCTCAGCTTCAGGCAAAGGAGTGGAATCATCCACTTCTCCTGCAGGGTAAGGGATAAACTTTCCCGATGCTCTCATGCCGCCCGGCACAAGCCTAATCGTCCTTGAGTCGATCAGATCCTGAATCTTATTCCGGAGAGCCTTACATGTTTCAACATGGTGCCCCGGTGCTCCTGAGTGGAAATCACAACGCATGCTTAGATCAACGTCTGATGACACGTCATCTGGCGGATTTAAGGTCCGAAGCTTGAGAACACGGTTCTGAACCAACAGTGGCAACAGCCGGGCATAGCTCACAGGTAGTGGGTCTATAGCTCTATCAAGTAGCTTCTTCTTTTGACCATAACCTTCAGGATTATTCTGAGATGCTCGGCGCGGCTGCTGACGAGACAGGCCTCGAGCTTCATGCTGTGTAGAGGGTCCATGAGGTCCACTTGGCTTCAGCACAGGTGGCACTGATGGCAATGGGGGAAGCACTTTGGTCTCCTCCTTGGGTGCTTGACCACTCTCCTTATTTAGCATACCTCTTACCACTCCCATGAGAAAGCTCAGCTGATTCTGCAGCTGCTGGTTCTCCTTTCTGAGCACTTGCTGGTCCAGACGCACTGCCTGTATGTCATTCATGACCTGCCCCAGCTGGCTTTGGACTTTCCCCAGTTCAGCTTGTATCTGCTCCATTAGTCTGAGCTGCTAGTTTCTGAGTTAAACCTGCAAACACAAAGGTTAGAAGACAAGCCCCGGCTTCTGCCATGCAAGATGAATTATGGGTGTCTGTACGTTCAGGAGATCACCCCTGATTTTGGTGTCAACGTGCCAACATAGTGTCAATGCAATGATAAGACTGGATCCATTCATGGAACAAAATATCTTATATTGCTCAGGACACCAGAATCAGGGTACGAAACGCGCCTGCAGCACAGACACATGCTAATGGAATGCAAACATGAATATGCGAGCTAATGCAGAATGCAGGTATGCAACAATATATCCAGGTGGCTGCTGTGGAGATTCGATGTCAACAATCGCTGATGAGAAGGAAACCCCGGTGTAAACCACTGATCTGATCTGCTGAGAATAACCATCTGGTAGGATCGAGATCAAAATTCTGCTCTGTCAAGAACGAAGGCCTGATAATAAAAACCCTGGATGCTAGATCAAGGAATATCTGTTGATGAAGTCTTCGGACCCCAAATCAAAAATCTGCCCTCTCAAGAACAAAAATACAGCTGCTGATGAGATCTTCAAACCTCACTCAAAATCTGCCCTGTCAAGAACAAAATAACAACTGCCGATGAGATCTTCAGACCCCACTCAAAATCTGCTCCATCTAGAACAAACCTCTGATAACAATACTCTGATCGGAAACTGCTCTATCAAGAACGGACATGCACCCGATGATAAGACCCTCTGATCAAACCCTTGCTCTATCAAGAACATATCTGCAACTGAGAACCCAACATAACTGATTCACTGTCAAGAAAACCAGGTGGTCTGGAGGTCAAAGTTTCCTGCAATATCCCAACCCACTCACAGGTATGATGGACCTAATCCACGGACAAAGGTACGGCATCCTATGCGATCGTCAGCGTCACAGACATTCATGAGTGACAATACGATTCCCAGAAGGAGTGGCATCATCAAGTCATGAAGAGGCCTCTCTTAGCTGACTTCCAAATGATCGGTCCCCAGAGTCGACAATCCTCACGTCTGGACTCCCCTCAGATCCTCAGGACCGGAAAGGAGCACCTCTGCAAGAATCTCGTCTGAGCGCAGATTTTCATAGGGAACTGTGCCTGCTCAACAGACAGGTTCGTCTACTACTTCTCCACAACTATATCTAGGTGTGTACTCAAGCCCAGGTCCGGCTTCTCACTCATAGTAACATCCCTCTCCCACAGCAGCACAGATAATCATATCAAACTGGAAATGAAATGCGGGAAATAAAATGCGGGAAGTAAAGTGCGGGAAGTAAAAATGCGATAAATAAACGCAACCCAACAAGCAAACACACAAACGATAGGATTGACTCTCATAGGGAACCGGAGAACCAGAGATTCTGGGTTCTTTCCCCAGCAGAGTCGCCAGCTGTCGCTTGCGCGAAAATAAGGTGCCGGCATGACAGAAGAGTCGCCACCTTTCGTTATTTATCCCTCAGAGCGGGAAAGGAAACGATCGGAAAAACCTGACGAAAAAGGGTAAGACAAGGTCGTCGCAACCATTGTCTGGGTTCGGGAGTCGGTTACGCAAGGGGAAGGTATTAGCACCCCTCACGTCCGTCGTACTCGACGGGATCCTCGCTTGTGTGTTTACTTGGACGGGTTGGTTATAATCTATCTACCTATCAAGGCTGGCTGAAAAAAAAGAAAAGAGAAAAATGACTCGGCAAAGCGTCGCACTTTATGCCTACGTATTCTCATCAGAGAATGAGAAATCAGAGTCAACGTAGTTCGGCCTAACTACGGGGAAAGGGGGGGAGGTTGCTCGCTAGGATGTCGCATCCTATGCCTACGTACTTTCATCTGGTATGAAAGATCAGAGCAAACGTAGTTCGGGAAACTACGAAAAAAAAGGCTCAACTAGGAGGGAGACTATCAAGTCCTACTGTTATCATGCCATGGATTCATCCTATGGTTGAAGTTTGAACAGGGAACTCCTAGAAGTTGTCATGCATAGGTTTCAACCTAAAGGTCTATCATCAAATCCTCATCAAAGGAAATGAGAGTCCTAAGGGATCATGTCAATGATACACAGAAACAGACAAAAGCATCAGCTTTAACAGTAAAATGCATGCAATGCAAGTGAGGGAGGAAATGTGTGTGGGGCTTCAGCCTCCACAAGCTCATCTCGACCTCAAGCCAGTCATGAAACAACAGTAATCATACTGAAAATAAACACACATGCTATCAAGCAATGAACAAGATACAGGAAATGCAGTGCTAACAGGCAACCAACACACACATGCTTGAGAAAGAATCATCTATTCCCTAATTCTAACCCTAATCACAGAGTCTAAACAAATCTAAGCAAAGCTCTCAAGCAAAACCCTAAACAAGAGAAATCATTCCCAGTCTTTAAGCTTCAGAACAAGCTTACCAAAGACAGGGAGCTAAGCAAGCAGACTCATAGTGTCTTCCTCAGGAAAACACTAGGAGGTGTATACTCAGGAATCATACCCTATATGGCTCAACCACTGTGATCAGTTTACATCCCTCCTCAGGAGAGATTAAACTCACAAGTAGGCTCCAACATCACTGGATATTTAGGAAATCCTATCTGAACTAGTGGAACTAAGTGAATAGACTCATAGGACCTTCCTCAGGAAAGTACTAGGAGGCTTCCACTTAGGAGTTGTATCCCATGTGGCTCAACAACATGTGATCAGTTTACATTCCTCCTCAGGAGAAATTAAACTCACAAGTTGGCTCCAACATCATTGGATACTTAAGAAATCCTAGACAAACTAAGGGAACTAAGTGAATAGACCCATAGGACCTTCCTCAGGAAAGTACTAGGAGGCTTCCACTTAGGAGTTGTATCCCATGTGGCCCAACAACAAGTGATCAGTTTACATCCCTCCTCAGGAGAAATTAAACTCACAAGTTGGCTCCAACATCATTGGATACTTAAGAAAGAGGTGAGAAGAAAGAATGAAAGTCATTCACAGTGCCTTCCTCAGGAAAGTACCATGAACTTCCCTCAGACTTCAGGATCTCAAACCTCACAGACTGGGGACAAAACAAGCTCTGGGTCTCTGAGGCTTGATCTTCAATCTTCACTTCATGATGCTCTCCATCAATATCTTCAAGGCAACACAAGCCCCTCAACAAATTCCTCAGAATAAACCCCAAAGATGAACAGATAACCCACTGAACACACCCAAATCATCAGGCAACTTCAGAAAATACCTAAAAATACTAAACTAATGGGGAAAAATCTAACAAATATTCACAAGGGTCCTCAACACCTACTCATAATATCTACAAAGGTCTCTACCTAAAAATCAAGATAAAACTCAATCAAAGAAAGGGATTCATCACCTAAACACAATCTAAACCCTAATCAGGATACCCTAAATCAACCCTAATTAAACTAATCAAGATTAAATTCTAAAAAATCTAGAAAAAATCCTATAGGGAACTATGACTCATCATCTAATTGCATAAAAAAGAATGGGTAAAAAACCCTAAGGGAATGTCCTAAAATAATTCCTACAAAATCATGATACAAAATTAAACAATTAAAAAGCTATTTAATTGGAAAATCTACTAAAAATGTTAAACCTAAAAATAAAATCTCAATTTTATTTTTATAATTTTCTACACCTTTTAGTCTACTCATAGAAAAAAGAAGAAATTAAAAAACATTATTTATCTATTTTTAATGAATTTTACAAAACAGAGAAATATTAAAAAGAAAATAAAAGAAATAAAATTAATTAAAGGGAGGGGGGGTGCATTAAGTAAACGCGCCAGTTAAAACTGACTGGGCCCAAATAAAGGTGGGGTGCGAAGAGAAACTCTGGGCCCAGAACGCCCTAAATGAAACGCGGCGTTTTAATAAAATTCAAATCTTCCCTCCAAACTCAGACATGCGCACAGCCACACGATTGGATGATTTTGTCAAATTCTGGAGAGGATCCAACGGCTATCCTTTCGTCTTCTCCAAACACAAATTAGGGTTTTCAGACCTTCCCTCCATGCACTCACATTCGAGCCCACCTATCTCTCTCCACACGCCACGGCTTGCCATGATTCCAAAACAAGAAATCACCTACTAAATGCCTAGATTACAATGGTACGAATAGATTCTTCTAACTCTTCTTGGATAATCCAAACAGAATGCTTACACATCTTGGTACCACCATGCTCGACTGATACCAACCTTCATCAAACCTCAGTTCAATGGCTTACAGATATTCTACAAGCTATCCTGGTCATTATACACTAATTCAAGCTGATTAAAACTCATTGAACAGCCAGATATTGAAGATCCAAGAATCATGGTTCTGTTATACAACCTCACCAATCTTGCTCTAATTCTCAGTACTTGGTCACCTATCCTAATACAATCATTCTATACCTAGAATATGATCTATCTAAGCATAAATAAAGAGAAAGAGATGAGTTCACCAACCTGTCAAGAAGTTATGGTGAGTGATGCTATGGCTCGAACCAGGGCTTGCAAATCCTTCAGGATAATCCTTTGATGATGGATAGCCTTCTGTTTGCACAATTCTTGCAGAAGAAGACTTGTAATGGAAGAATTCTTGAGTTGCTTCAACTTGAAGCAAGAGCTTTAATGGCTATCTCTCTCTCTCTCTCTCCTCTGACTTGGCTCAAGTTTCACCAACCTCTCATCACTCTCTGATGCACACTTTATATAACAATTGATGGATGCTTCTAGATTCATCTAGAAGGGTGTGGAAGTTTCATGAAAGTTCCATGATATGCCATGTTGGATTTCTCATATACCATGCTCCATGCCTTGTAACTTTGACTTAAAATACCCTTACATGAGTTATTAAGAAGGAATGTGTGAAAAACAAGTGCATTCTTGGCTTGTGTAGGGTTTTGCAAAGTTGCCCTCTTTTTCAAGTAAGAAATTTCCAAAGGAAGTCCATTTTTTAAGCCTCAAATGAAAATTCTACTTAAACCAAAGTTCTTAAAATGGTTTTTCCAATCAAAATGATATATTGGATGACCCATTTTGGATTTGTAGATCTCCCAAATCACTTTTCAATTTCAACTTTTCAAAGTTATAAGCCTTTTTTAGTTCATTTTTGACCAATCATGGAATTTCATGCTATGAGCTTTTTCAACAATTTGTGACCTTCTTTCTAGACTTAAAATCACATTTTGAGCAACTTTCATGTTTTGAGTTTTTCCATTTGAGGCTTGGAAATAGGAGTTTTAGGCATTGGCTAAAATGACCTATAACTGACAAATGACCAAAATACCCCTGCCTTGTTCAAACCATAAGTTGAGTTCCACAAATCCAATCAAGGACTTATACCACTCAAATTAAATCTAAGAAGATCCTCTTCAACATTCATGTTGACCAAGAAACCATAGGAATCATCCTACTAGGGCAAAAGTTGTCTGCAAGTTGGGTGACTTTCAAGGACCCAGATTCACACACCTCTGCTGACCTGTAATTTGTCAAAACCATAACTTGAGCTCTGTAACTCCTATCAAGGACTTCCACCACTCAAATTAAAGCTAAGAGCAAGCTCTACAACATTCATGTTGTGGGGAAGATGAGATATCAATCACATCTAGAGCTAAAACTGCCTGGAAAATAAGGATCAAACTAGGGTTTTTTCACTGACAATCCTTGGAAACCCTAACTCAAAACTTCTCAAACTCCTCAATCATGATGAGTTGGTCTAGGAATCACCTTTAAAACATCTCTATGCATCATTCCATGATCTCATGGCCCTTGGATTAAGTCTCAACCTTCTCCAAATCTTCAGCTGATCTAGGGTTGACCCAGTCAAAACCTTAATTCTACCATTCATGGTTGAATCCTCTGAACTCTTGCATAATGACTTCTCTGGGCTTCATGATGGCTTTCAAGACATCTCATAAACTTTCTCAAAGCTTCAAGTTCATTCTTAAAGTCTCAGAATCATCTGAGGAGCTCCTACAACTCTCAAGCTATGAAGCACACAACCTTGGTTTCAACCAATTCCTCTGAGGATCTCTTGAACTTTCTGATGAAGGTATCAACCTTCAAACATTTGATGGGTAAATAATTGTTGGTCAAATTTTGGGGTGCAACACTGTTCGGCTGTGAGGGTCCTGCCCGATAGTTGTTGGTCTGCGCCCGTCGGGGGAGGAAGGTTGTGCCCGACGGGTCTTCTGCCCGTCAGCGTGGTCCTATTGGACCCAACCCCAGTAGGTTTTGGGCCTGCTTGGTTGTGGGTTAAGCATCGGCCCAGTCCAGAACATATACATTTTTAAGTAGCAAGCAATATAATAGTAAGGATGACAAACTCACAGGGAGTGAAAACAACTTAGATTGATTTGTAAAAATACTTTTTGTAAATGAGCATGAGCAAAAATAATAATAGTTGAATGTTGTCATAGGTTCAGTTTGTAAAGCAAACAATATTGGAAACACCTTGGTAAGGGTAAATGAATTCAATAATGGATAGTATGTTGAGCAATGATCCATCAATGTGACTTGTCTAGTGTATGTTCTTGATGTGTTATGTCGTGGCAGAAGAGGTCTGAATGTGATCTTATGGTGTATTCCTACAACATCATAAACATATGAAAATAAAGCAATAAGACAAATTCCTAAGCCTCACTTGTAACTTTAATGCATGTTTGGTTTCATTTTGAATGTTCTTTATGATTGTAGCTCTTTATGCCGAAAGTAGTTAATCTAGTGAACATTCCTATCCTACTATTTTCAATCACATTTATCACAAGTTCCACTTGTTGATGGAGTCTGTGAAATCAAGATTCTCAAAGATCAAAATATGTTTTGATGAAGACAAATCACCTGACAAAAGAAGGCAAAGATGATCAACCATTTCAAGATATCAGAATCGGACAAAGACCTGTCATGAAGAATACTTTTTCTCTCAGAAGGTATAATGAGAATTTGCATCAAATGTTTAAGTCCTAATTGCTCAAATCATTAAAAAAACTGTTACATTATTTTCACATCAACACAAGCCTTTTAAAACAGAATTTTTCTAATTTTGTGAAAGTGAAATCGATTGCACTCTTAGAGCAATCAATTGCATGATCAAAATTTTAACTCATTTTTGCTTCTGTTTCAGTAAGCAATCGATTGCTGCTTTGGTGCAACCGATTGCATGCTTAAAAATTTCTCTACTTTCACTTCTGTTTTGAAGTACAATCGATTGGTCTGAAAGGTGCAATCGATTTCTCTATTAAAAATTTGAAATTTCAAGTGTTTTTGTGAAGGTGCAATCGATTGGTCTCTATGTGCAATCGATTGCTCACTGAATGCTTTTGAAAAATCATTTTGAAAAATTGCATCTCTTCAACCAAACTTCTCTGAAATGTTTCAATTGAAACATGGCAATTGTTCATCAACTTTTCTGAAGATTTGCATGATTTTCTCAAGAGTTGTTTGTGCAATATAAATATCTTTCAAATTCAAAAACACCTTTTACACATCTCTTTCAACCTCTTTCAATCAAACCTGTTTAACATATTTTTATCTTTCCACATCTAAGTAAACAATCACTTTTCACAAAGAATTTTCTGCATAAATTTCATATCCTTTGAAAGAAAATTCTTGAGCAATAAGTCTTAGATATTTGTGGAAACTCTCATTGAAAGAGAAGATCAATCTCAGCATTGACAAAACAACTGTATACATTGTTACAACTCATTACAAAACAAATTGTACTTATTTCCCCTTGTTGTTCAGGATTGTTGAAAGCAAGTGTGTGCATTGAAGAGGATTGTTCTCATTGCACTTAGTGTTCAGATCTTAAAGGTGTTTAAGAGCCTTTATCTTCCTATAGGTTAGAAAGATAGTTGTACACTGATCCTAACTATAGTGAAATCTCTTTCGAGTCGAAAGGGGAGTGGAGTACCTTCGGAGTGTGAGGGGAACCACTATAAATTCTCTGTGTCTCTTTTACTTTCTTCTCTTTACCGCATTCATACCATCTTTATATTTCAATAAAATATAAAATCAATCTCTAAAACCAGAAAATAGCAAAAATCCTAATTCACCCCCCCCCCCTCTTAGGTGCAACTCAGACTTACAATGGACATCAAAGCAGGTTTAGGTAACCTGTTCCTAACCGATCCAGTATGGATTCCGCAAATAACAAAGGTGTATTCAAAGTCGGTGGTAGTAGCAACAAGCCTCCACTATTTTGTGGTGAATATTTTGATTTCTGGAAAATTCGCATGAAAGCTCACTTAGAAGCACAAGGAGATGAAATATGGGATGCTGTCCAAAATGACCCTTTCGTTCCTACAACGGTCGTTAATGGTGTTGGATCAACAAAGCCCAAAGCTTCATGGGATGACGATGATAAGAAAAAGGTTCTCTATGACAAAAAGGCAATCAATCTTCTGCAAAGTGCACTAAGCATGGATGAATTCTTTTGCGTCTCAACATGTACAACAACAAAAGAAATTTGGGATACTTTAGTGGAAACCCATGAGGGAACCACTGAAGTTAAGAGATCAAGATTAAACACGTTGAGTCAGGAATACGAGTTATTCAGAATGCAGCCAGGAGAATTAATTCTTAATTTACAGAAAAGATTTGTGCACTTGACAAATCATCTCATAGCACTCGGTAAGACATTAACTAACGATGAATTGAATCTTAAAGTGCTTAGATCTTTATCCAGAGAATGGCAGCCCAAGGTGAGAGCAATTTGTGAAAAGAAAAGTCTATCCATGATGACATCCGATACACTGTTTGGAAAACTCCAAGAATATGAGACAGAACTTGGGCGTTTGGAAAAACATGAGAATCAAGAAAAGAAATCTAAAAGCATCGCATTAAAGGTTGATTCCAAAGAAGTAGAAAAAGTAGACGATCCAGTTGAAGACGAAAACTTCATGCTTCTCGTAAAAAGGTTAGGAAAATACTTTGGCTCTAAAAATAATATTGGAAATTCTGACTATATGAAAAGGAAGAAGTTTTCAAAGAACAAAGAGAAGGAGGCGTCAACATCCACACAAGATGTCAAATGCTATGAATGTGGAAAACAAGAACACATCAAACCAAAATGTCATAAACTCTCAAAGAACGATGCCTATAAAAGAAAAAAGGGGTTCAAGAAAAACAAAGCATATGTAGCATGGGAAGATAACGAGATAAGTTCGTCATCAAAATCAGATAGTGATCAAAGCGCAAACCTAGCACTAATGGCGTCACATCAGTCGGATGATGAAGATGACAAGGTTTGTAATAATTTTTCAATTTATGATAATGATGCTCAAGGGGAAATTGATGAACTTCTGGGTGAATGTAAAATTCTATACAAAACCATTTCATCACAAAAGAACCAAATCTCAAATTTATAGAAAAAGGTTGAGACAATGGAAAATAATTTCAAAGATGAAAAACAAAAATTAATTAGTGATCAAGAACAAAAAAATTTCATGCACAAAGTGTGAGTCACTTTCATTTCAAATTGTCCAATTAAAAAGGGTCCTTGAGTGGTATGAAAAAGGACAGATTGGACTAGAGGCTGTTCTTAGTCAACAAAGATTCTCAAATGACAAAAGTGGACTTGGTTACTCAAAATTTTCTAAACCAAGTTCCAACAAAACCATCTTTGTTAAAGCTAGTGAACAAACTCTTAAAGAGAAAGTGGTCAAGCCGAAAGTGGTTCATCAATACCCCAAGAAGAAAGTATCTATTAAGAAAAGGTCTTATCCTCCTAGATACAAAAGGAATTTTGAGTCCACCTATTTTTATTGTGGTATCAAAGGCCATACACCTAATGCTTGTTATGTAAGAAACTTCAGTATTGCAAAAGGGCATTATGTGTGGGTCAAGAAAGGCACTAACTATGAAGGACCCAAGGCAGTTTGGGTACCTAATAAAACTTAATCTTGTTTTGTAGGTATGCTTGAAGACCTCTTCATATCAGTGGTATCTTGATAGTGGGTGTTCAAGGCATATGACAGGTGACATTACCAATTTTTTACATCTAACGCTTAAGGCCAAAGGATTCGTAACCTATGGTGATAACAACAAAGGGAAGATCCTTGGCATAGGCAGCATTGGAGCACCACCTTTTACAACCATAGAAGATGTCCTCTGTGTAGAAGGCCTAAAGCATAACCTACTTAGCATTAGCCAACTTTGTGATAGAGGTTTCAAAATCAACTTCACTAAAGATGAATGTTTGATTGAAAACGAAGTCACTCATTAGGTAATACTAAAAGGTAATAGAATTAATAATATTTTCATGTTTTCTCTTGATAACATGTCTTTGAAGGTTAAGTGTCTTATGGCAAACAACAACGACTCTTGGTTATGGCACAAAAGATTTGCTCACATCCATATGGAGCATCTGAACAAATTGATCAAACATGACTTAGTTGTTGGTCTTCCAAAGATCAAATTCATCAAAGATAGATTGTGTGGCGCATGCCAAAAGGGAAAACATACCAAATCAACTTTCATATCCAAAAATTTGGTGTCCAGAACAAGGCCACTACAATTGTTACACATGGATCTCTTTGGACCATCAAGAACAAAAAGTTTTGGAGGTAATGTTTACGCATTAGTAATTGTTGATGACTTCTCTAGATATACATGGACTTTCTTCTTAGTGCAGAAAAGTGAAGCTTTCAAGGCATTCAAGAAGTATGCAAAACAAATTCAGAATGAGAAGTCACTTTCTATTATCTACTTTAGAAGTGACCATGATGGAGAATTCCAGAATGCTTCATTTGAAGAATTTTGTGAAGAAAATGGAATCTCACACAACTTCACCGCACCAAGAACTCCACAACAAAATGGTGTCGTAGAAAGGAAGAATCGGTCGTTGGTAGAACTTGCAAGAACAATGCTTAGCGATTCAAATCTTTCTAAATATTTTTGGGCAGATGTGGTAAGCACGACATATTTTGTAAGTAATCGTGTCAACATCAGACCAATTCTCAAGAAGACCCCCTATGAACTCTTCAAAGGGAGAAAACCGAACATATCATTCTTTCACATATTCAGATGTAGATGCTTTATCTTGAACAATGACAAAGATAATCTCGGTAAGTTTGACGAGAAATCAGATGAATGTATTTTTTTCCAGCTACTCTCTCTCTAGTAAGGCATTTAGAATTTTCAACAAAAGAACTTTAACTATTGAAGAATCTATGCATGTTTCTTTTGATGAATCTAACCCCTCAAAGGAGGATGATATTATTGATAATGATGATGTAGTAGAAACCTCTCAAAAATATATTCTCAATGATGCTGCAAGTGATTAACCAAGACAACAACAAGAGGATTCACAACATGATAAAGAACACAATGATCTATCTAAAGAATGGAGAACTCATAGAGATCACTCGATCGATAAAGTCATTGGTGATATCAGTCAAGGTGTTACAACAAGATTAAACCTCAAAGATGCTTGTCTGAACATGGCATTTGTTTCACAAATTGAACCAGCCAAAATCGATGAAGCCTTAGGCGATGATCAATGGATAATAGCTATGCAAGAAGAACTAAACCAGTTTGAAAGAAATCAAGTTTGGAATCTTGTACCTAGGCCAAACAACAAGCATATCATTGGAACAATATGGGTATTCAAGAACAAACTCGATGAAAATGGAATTATAGTTCGGAATAAAGCAAGATTTGTCGCCCAAGGATACAACCAAGAAGAAGGAATCGATTTTGATGAAACATTCGCTCCAGTTGCAAGGTTAGAAGCAATTAGACTCTTATTGGCCTATGCATGCTCTATAAACTTTCAGCTTTTTCAAATGGATGTCAAAAGTGCATTCTTGAATGGATACATAAATGAGGAAGTTTATGTCAAGCAACCTCCTGGCTTTGAAGATCACAAATATCCTTCTCATGTCTTCAAACTAAAGAAAGCTCTCTATGGATTGTAACAAACACCAAGAGCATGGTACGATTGTCTTAACAATGTCTTATGTAACAAAGGCTTTGAAAAGGGAAAGGTAGACAAGAACTTGTTCATCAAGAAAATAAAAGAAGATACTCTCTTGGTACAAGTATACATTGACGACATAATCTTCGGTTCAACCAATACAAAGTTATGTGAAGAATTCTCATCCATGATGCAAGAAGAATGTGAAATGTCTATGATGGGAAAGATGAACTACTTTCTAGGACTTCAGATCAAGCAAATCGAGAATGGGATCTTTATCAATCAATCCAAGTATTGAAAATAATTATTGAAGAAGTTTGACATGGACAACTGTAAAATTCTGTCTATACCTATGGGATCCGGTACATATGTAGATCAAGATGATTTCGGTGTGTCAGTTGATATTACAAAATATAGAGGTATGATTGGTTTATTACTATACTTGACAGTAAGTCGCCCTGACATAATATTTAGTGTGTGTCTTTGTGCTCGCTTTCAAGAAAATCCAAAGGAATCTCACTTAATGGCGGTCAAGCGGATCATGAAGTATCTCAAAGGAACAACAAATGTCGGTTTATGGTATCTGTCACTACTGCGAAAAACAACCGGCGGAAAAATCAGAAAAGTCGCCACTTTCGTTATTTATCCCAAAGAGAGGGAAAGGAAACGATCGCAAAAACCTAAATAAAAAGGAAAAGACAAGGTCATCGTAACCATGTATGGGTTCGGGAGTCGGTTACGCAAGGGGAAGGTATTAGCATCCCTCACGTCCGTCGTACTCGACGGGATCCACGCATTGTTGTCTATCTAAAAGGGTATGTTAAGACTATCTAGCTAAAGGCTTAAGGACAAAAGGAAAAGAAAAGAGAAACTGACTCGGCAGAGCGTCGCTGCTCTGGGCCTACGTACTCCCTCGTGCAATGGGAAAGTCAGAGTCAACGTAGTTTGCCTCACTACGGCTAAAGAAGGGGAAAAGGTTGCTCGCCAAGACATTGTGTCTTGTGCCTACGTACTTTCATCTAGTATGAAAGATCAGAGCAAACGTAGTTCGGGCTCAAAGGACCACAGGTTGGTTCAACAGTTTTACCCGAGTAAGGTTAACAGACAGTTCTAGCAGTTTGGTGTATGCAGCTTGCTCGTTGGAGACTTAGGCGTTACCGTTTGCGATAGGACTGAAAGTTGACAACACTCTTGCTTATGAAAAAGGTTTTCCTGATTAAGACCCCAATGGGTGAAAAAGAGTTTGAGTTGTTTTTGTGTTTTTTAAGAGAAGAAGCGTTTTGAATTAGAGTGTTCATAATGTATGTTGTAACAAAGTCTAAAACCTAGGATCGAATGCGTTGCATATCGTCCTAAGGACGTATACTAAACACTCTAGGAAATTGAGAGGTAACCACTCAATCACCATTTCCCAAGTACAAGGCTCATGGCACAACATTCACTATATTTATTAAGTGAATTAAAGTTGTTTGAAGATGAGAAGAGAAAGGGGACAAACTAAGGGGGACTAGACCAAACCCTAAAAGTTGTCATGCAAAGTGCACCTAAAGTTGAGTTTGAAAGGGAACTACCTAATGTTATAATGCATGGTTAGAACCCTAATGTCTATCATAACCTCTCTTGAACAAGAGAAGTTAGAAATCCTAAAGGGAGGACGACAAAAAAAGAAGAGGAAACAATAAAAAAGACAATGCAAATGAAGGATGCAAACACAAATGCAAGGATGCAATGCAAGTGAGGGAGGAAATATGTGTGGGGCTAGAGCCCCCACAAGCTCATATCAACCTCAAGCCATAGTATGAATAAATGCAAGAGAAGAGGAGAAGAAATGCAACAAGAGCAAACCACACTAATGCACCAAAGAAGGCAAACAAACAACATTGAAAAGCATGAAAATAAACACATAAACCAACAAGCAATGAACATAATTTTGACCTAAAAAGGAACCTACAGCAAGCTCAACATGTCTAGAATGTGAAACAAGAAGAGTTGAGAGCTTATTGGATCCATAGAAGTCATTTCCAATTCAAACTAGGTCATGTACTTGTGTGAGCTTCCATATGGGATGACCTAACTTGTAAGGTATCTCAAAAATAGGAAAACAGCTCAAAAATTACCAAATAAAATGCACAAACAAGCTAAACAAGTTGGAAAACAGAGGCCACAAGCACAAGCCAAATATCCCCTGAAAGCACCCTCAAAAGAAAAAATTATTAGGAGGTACCACTTTGAAATGGGAGAAACAAGAGCAAAAAGAAAAGTCACAAAAGTCAACTCAAAAGTCAACAACCACGGGCAAAATGGTCCTCAAAAATCCCTCAACTCATGATGAACATGAGGATTGATTTTAACTCATTGAAACAAAAAGGAATGGGAGATGCAAAATAAAAAAACAAGCAATGTCACAATTTAATTCAACTAAAACAGTTCCAATATTTAATTC
Organism: Lathyrus sativus; assembly: GCA_963859935.3. Classification (NCBI taxonomy): domain Eukaryota; kingdom Viridiplantae; phylum Streptophyta; class Magnoliopsida; order Fabales; family Fabaceae; genus Lathyrus; species Lathyrus sativus. Next base: position 425,042,890 of record OZ012739.1, read on the forward strand.
ATTTTAAAATAGAAAATAAAATAAAAAAATAAAATAAAAATATCTAGAAAATACTAGACATCTCAAAGTTCACAAAAAATATTTTTGGGGAATTTTTAGGATATTGTAACTATTTTATTTGAATTAAAATGAAACAACATACAAAGCAAAATTTTAAAACGAAAATGCTAATTAAATAACAAACAGTGGTATGAATAGCAAACAAATCAAGGAAAAAGTGTGGACTGGGCCTCCAAGGGGGTGTGCATAGTGAGGAGGGAACAAGGCCCAACGAAATTCTCTAAAATTCAGCATGCCATGTCATTAAATGAATTTAAGTTTTATTCTCATGCAAGCAAGAATACAAAGACTACCATGAGTCTTAACGAAAACCACATGATCAAGATCCAACGGCCGAAACATCGTCTTCAACCTCTCTCACTTTCACCGGCCAGAAAATTTTCTGGCCACCCTCTCCACCACCGCCGGAACAGCTCAGGTCACCCCCTGCATTAGCTCCGACCACCGCGGCTCCCATAACAACAACACCGTTTTTATTTTTGCTCCGTTTTCAACATTTCTTATATGAAGATTCATCTACTCTCTGAGAGGAACAAGAATCTAGCCTTAGTTTGCATTGAAACCTCACCATTAAAGAGAAAATCGAACAACAAGCTTGGTGCACAAAAACAAAAGTTCATCAAAACTCAAATAATTTTACTCTAACATCATCCTCATGTTATATAGGTTATAGATCCACAAAAATCTAAGCAAAACACCTCAAGAATTGATCAAACCGAATCAAGCAAGTTTGGAGCTCATAAAATCAATCATCACAAACGCAAACAATTATGATCCATAAATGATCTACATGTTTCAAGGATCAGAATGCAACAAAAATGGCGAAGAATTATGACATATTGAGAGTGTAAGGTTGAATTAAAGTTACCTAGTGGAGAACTTCCACTGAGCCTTTAACAGGTGCTAAAGCTTGAAGAAAACGATTCAAACACGTTCAATGATCTACAATAAAGCTTTTGCAACCTTCAATTTGCCTTGAAATGGAGTAAATCTGAGAATTCGAAAATTGAATTTTGCTCACTTTTTCCACTTTGTTCTTGCTCCAATTCTTGCCCAAAACCTACTCTGAAGCTTTGTGAAGGTTGGAAATGTTATATATGATGGACCTTGATCAAAATGAAGCCCAAACTCAGTCCATAAAGCCCAAATGAATTTTCACATTTTCTCCACTTTTCACTCATGAAGGTGCACGAAAATGGCATGAATTTGCCTCCAAAATGCTTCATCTTAACTGCTGGGAGTGTATAGAGTATGAATGGTCAAGATTCAGCCCTTGTTTCCAATCCAATGATTGATTTTAAATGTGTTTCTTAAACATGAAGAAAGCTTGGAAATGGCTCATCAAAACACCTCAATTTCAAATTCTAATAATGCCAATGATTTTAAACATATTTTCCACTCAAAATATGTATTCACTTGCCCAAAAATGATTAAAAATGAATTAATTACAAATTTGCCCTTTTAAGCTTCCTTCCATGAAAATTCAAATACCAATTCTTCATTCTAAGCCAAATCCATGACTTCTCAATGTTTGGTTGATCAATTGGCATAATTTAGAGCACATTTTATGTTGGAAAGAAATCCATTTAAAGTGTGCAAGATAGTGAAATAGACCTATAATGAAAATGACCCGTAATCTCACTTTCCCAAAATACCCCTGACTTGTAAACCTCATAACTTGAGTTCTACAAATCAGATGAAAGACTTCTAGTACAATTTGGAAAGCTAAGACCAAGACCTACAACTTTCATGTTGGCCAAAAATTAAGGAGAAACATCCTTCTAGGTCAAACATGGATTGGAAGTTGGTTGACTTTTGTTGACCAAAATCACATCCCTCTGATGACCTGTAACTTGTCTGGATCATAACTTGAGTTCTATAAATCCAATCAAGGACTTCTAGTACTCAAATTAAAGCTAAGAACATGATTTACAAGTTCCATGTTTATCAAAAGTTGAGATGAAACTTGTATCTTGAGATAGGTGGTCTTGAAGTCAGGCACTAAATAGGGGATTTTACCCTGAGAACCCTAATTTAGTAACTTCTCACACACTTAACCCTTGATGAATTGAACTTGAAATGATGTCTCATATGTCTTAACACAACATCCCATGACCATAGAGACTTTTAATTGAGTTTTAATCTCCTTCAATTGTACAGTTGACTGAGAACTAGCCAGATGGACCCCTTAGGTGCAACACCTTCAACTGTAACTCTTCACACTTGGCACAAACACTTGGATGAGCTCCACAATGACCCTCAAGGCACTCGATGAGCTCCTTCAACATATCATACCCAAAATCATGCATTCACAATCCTCTGATGCTCTTCAATTAGCCTCTAAGTTAGGAGCTGACCCACACACATCCATACTTCCTTTCACCAGACCATTGACCACTTCAAGATGTCCTGATGACCACTCAAGCTTTAGTAACAACCCTTGCCTTGGTTCAATGCTCTGAGAAGACTCCTCTTGATATGCACCAACTCTTGATCCCCTGTAAAATGAAATATGTTATGCAATGCAAATGCTAGAGAGAAATGAAATGAAACATAAGCCAAGTTAAGAAAAGGTTGGGCAAATTTTGGGGTGCAACAGTATCCTAAAGGTAGTATTTGCAATTTAATTGGATACTCTGACGCGAATTATGCAGGTTGCAAAACTGATAAAAAGAGTACAAGTGGAACATGTCACATCTTGGGAAATGCCCTAGTCTCGTGGGCATGCAAGAAGCAATCATGCGTAGCACTTAGTACTGCTTAAGAAGAATACATAGCAGCGGGTAGCTGCTGTGCACAGATACTGTGGCTCAAACAGAAACTTCGTGACTATGGACTCGACCTTGGTAGCATTCCTCTTCGTTGTGACAGCACAAGTGCAATCAACATAACAAAGAATCCAGTCATGCATTCAAGAACCAAGCACATCGACATACGACATCATTTCTTGCGAGATCATGTACTTCAAGGAGATGTCGAGATAACATTTATGGATACTCATAATCAGCTTGCTGATATATTCACAAAGCCTTTGGCAAAGGAATCCTTCAAAACTCGAAGAGAACTTGGAATTCTGGATGAAACTGACGTTGAAACATGAAAGATCTTAATCTGTGGTATTTTCTAGTTTTTCACTACCTGCAATCGATTGCACCTCTGTGTCAATCGATTGCTTACTGTAAGTTTTCTAAAAATATTTTTTTCTTAGCTTGAAATTGATTGCACCCTAGTGTGAATCGATTGCACCCTGCAGTGTTTGTCTTATTTTGTTTCTGTTTTGTAGAGCAATCGATTGCACTACAGTGCCAATCGATTGCACCTACTGTAAATGTTTTTTTTCTATTTTTTTAATAGATCCATGGGATTTTCACCTTTCCAACTACCCTATCATTATAACATTTGACCTTCTTATGATCTTCTTTCAAGAATTTGACCAAAATTTCTTACATTTTCAAAGTCATAACCATAAATAATCCTCAACTACTCATATCCCACAATAACTATTGTCTCTTGTCTTAATCATTATAAAACCCAACTTCTCATAACCTATCTTAACCATCTCCTTCAAAACATAACCTCTCTACAAAAACTCTTCCTTTCCTCACAAACCCTAAAAAAAACTCCCTCCATCATTTTCTCATGGCTTTACGTCCAAAAAGGAAGATTTCAGCAACAACCAAAGGAAAAGGTCCAGGCTCTTCATCTTCAGAGACTCCTGTTGCACCCCAAAATTTGCCCTCACAATACAAGACTTTGTGTTCCAAGAAGGTTCACAAGGTTCACAAATTTCATAATTGGTCAGAAGAGTTGACAATTCCCTCAGACAATGCACCTCCTAAGCAGTGCATCCAAAACTAGGGTTTTGACTTTAATCAGGCTAAATGGACTTCCAAGACTTCAAGTGAGCTTCATAACATCTTATATGTGTATAAGAACCCCCATGTCAAGTTTCAAGACTTTTCTCAAAAGTTTGCTCAGTCAGATGATCAGATAAGTCAAAAGCAGTCAATGCAGTTAAAAGGTCAAACTGAGGTCAACTGTGGTCAAACCAAAGTCAAACTTCATGATTCTTTTTTGCCAACATCAAAGAGAGGTAAATATCATATGGCATGCATTTTTTTTCTAAAAAGTAAAAATGGCACAATTGGCAGGAGGACATGTGTAAGGAGTTATGAGTGTGAGAGGTTGAGAGTTCGAATCTCACCTTTGTCACTTTTTTTGTTTTTTATTATTTTTACTCTAAATTTTTCTATCTTTCATTAAAAAAATAACAAAAATAGTTTTTTATTATTATTTAATTATTATTTTCGTATTTTAATTAAATCATTTTTTAAAATATTATTTTTTTCACTTTTTTCTAAATTATTCATAAAAATATCCAAAAAATCATAAAATAAAAAATATTGAAAAAAATTTTGTTCTTTTTATAATATTTTTTATTTTAGGAATCAATAGGATTATTAGTTCTTATTTTAAGTTTATTTTAATTATTTTAAATTATTTAAATTTTATTTTTTCTTAACTAATTATTTAGTTTGGGCTTTAAAATGGGCTTTAGGGACATTATTGACAATTTGATGTTAACCCTAATTTGTTCCCTATATATACATGTGTTGCCTTGTTGGAAAAAGAGGAGAGAATGAAAAAAACCTAAGAGGAGTGAGTGCCGTTTGCCGTTATTTAGTTTTCTTCTTCATCCATTACTATTGTTTCTTTTTCTTCATCGTTTACCGTTATTTCTTTTCCTTCATCTATTACTGTTGTTTCTTTTTCTTCATCTATTACCGTTATTTCTTTTTCTTTATCTATTACTGTTACGTTTATATATATATAATTTTTTAAATTGTTAGAGTTTATATATATAAGATTTTTGATCGAATTATGTCGATACGATGTTTGCACATTTGTGTGCATGACGCGTGACATTTGTGTTAGTTCGATCTGATTGCGATGATCGCATTTTTGTGTGAGCAATAATACTATTTTTTGCTTAATTTCTTTTTCTTTGCGATAAATTTTGTTTCGTCCGATTTAGATCTGGTTGCGATGAGCGCATTTCTGCGTTAGCAACATTGTTGGGTTATTTGGCACATTTAAAATTCATTATTGCTTTATTATTATTATTATTATTATTATTATTATTATTATTATTATCATTATTTATTATTATTATCATTATTATCATTATTATTACCATTATTATTATTATTGTTATCATTAATTTATTAAAATTTGTTATAATATAAAAATCTGTTTTTTTAAAATAAATAACATTAACATCTTTTCCAAATTAATATGAAAACCTATTATTTTTAAGAAAAACTTTTTTTTAGATAAATTAAAAATAATAACTAAAATCTTTTTTTTAAAATAATAACTAGAACCGTTATTTATTTTATTTTATTATTGTTCAATTCAAATTTCATTATCATATTGTATCTGCTCCTCTCATGTAACCTCGCGAACTTAACAATCGCTCTTTAAATTCTGCCTTTAAATTTCTGCTTGCATGGTTTAAATTATGACATTATCTCTCTGTTTGCATGATTCAATTATCTCACGCGTTTACTATTATTTCTGTCACATTGCACACATCCGAAGGTTAGGTCTAACTGTTTGGCCGCCGCGCCAATAGTCCGTAAAACTTCACACATTCAATTTCAAATCCTCAAAACTACAAACTACAAACCCTAATTTTCACAAATGCCTCGCCGCAGGCAAAATTACAATTTTACCCTTAGCATTAGGTCAAAGAGCCGCCGCGCTCATTTTAGGGTTTCCCGCCGTGGAATCCCTAATTTAACCCTAATTACAACTTAACATTTCAACGTAGAGATTTGGAGTTTCTACACTCCACGTAAGCGTGTCCTTAAGATGCGTTTATTCCCCTTGAGACCTTGACCACAGTCAAGAAGTTTCTAACCTCCCTATTGAGGGGAACTACGATTACTCTGATTCCACTCCCGTAAGGATACGTAGGCACAAGATGCGATGTCTTGCCGAGTAAACTTAGAATTAACCCCCTTTATTATTTATTATTGCTTATTTATATTTTATTTATCTTTGCTATTTAATTATTTTGCTTATTATTTTGTAATTGTTTCTTGGATGTAAAGTTGTTTAATTATTTAATTATTATTATGGTTAGTAATTAGGGAGTGTAACAACATGTATGTAATATTAAAATAAATTTAGATCACTTTTAAATAAAGATAATTAAAATAAACACGTCACACACGTAAGTCGATTTTAATCGCCGTCTCACTTCCTAAGGATATCCCTCAAGTTGCCTACGAATAATGGTTAAGTGGGGTGTATAAAGCAAGTCCCTCAAATAAAAAAAATCATCAAAGTCCCTTATGGTTGCCTTTACGAATCAAGTCCCTTTCGAAAAATGATGATAGTCCCTCCAGTTTGCTTATTACACCCCACAATGGCCTTCAAAAATCCAATTGTCCCTCACATGTCCCTTAACATCCAAAGTAAGGACTACCTACTCCATTATAGTAGGGATAGTCTTACTAAGGAAAGGATAAAGAATAAGAAAGACCTTAAAACATTAGGGTAGGCTACTCCTAGATACTTGCTCACTTCAAAACTTTTTCACACTTAAACAAATTTTCAACAAGTTTTCAAACAAGTTCTTAACACATCCTTACATGGATTATTTATTAACTATTCTGAAAATTTTCTATTCACACACTACACTTTCAAAACAATTCAAAAGTGAGCTTAAGTACCTAAGAGCCCATGGATAACCATGGATGAAAAGGGTGCTAACACCTTCCCTTTTCATAACCTACCCCCCGGACCCAAAATATTCTCTAAGGTCTTTCCTGTTCTTTTATAACCTTTCCTTATGGATAAAATAAAAGTCGGTGGCGACTCTTGCTATCCGCAACATTGTTTAAAGTCAGTTCTCCCACCGTGTTACAGAACTGGCGACTCTGCTGGGGACCTATTTAAGAGGGGTACCCTTAGGAATTAAGATCACTTTAAATTGTTTGCCTTGTTTGCTTTATTATTATATTGTTGGGGTGCTCTTATGTGTGAAAGGTCCTAACCCGGATCTAGTGTACCTTAGGTAAATGGCAATAGACCAAGGAAACTGTACGACGTATATCGATACGGTTGATCTGGTGGCCATAGTTAGTGCGACTTCTTGGTTGGTGCTTATATTCCTTAAGTCAAGTTGAGGATAATATTGAGGCTGCCATATGTTGTCAATGCACTAACTGACTTTTAGAACCCTAGTTAACTCATCTTGGCCTTTAGAAAGTAGTGAGGTAACCGGCTTTGGTGCAGACTGAAGTTGGTTGACACTCGATACTACGCTCATTGAGATCTTAAACTTGGAGGGTTTTGGTTGGCAAGTAAGTTGCCTTCTGAACAACCACCCTTGTGAAGGATCAATGATATTGAGATCCCTTAGAACCTGGTTACTTTTGTAGGACAGGATGAACCATCTAACTTCAGGGGAGGGTACTTACCTTTAAACCTCATGCAAGCCTTTAAACCTAGGGCAATTGTGTGACTTGTTTGTGTGTGCCACATGTTTGTGATTGAACATAACATCATGACATCATCATGCATCATAAGCATATCATTTTCCCTAACCATTTCAAGGACCAAAGGATTTATCTTTGTTCTTTGTTGCAGGTCATGGCTTCTGCTCGTAGAAACACCATCAGGATCAACTTTGTAGGGATACCTGCTAAGCTCAAGGAGTTGGTTTCCCTAGTGCCTGATCATTCCCAGTTCAACAAGAGACATGGTCACTTATTGGATCTAGTTACTTCAGGGTTCAGTGAAGACATGATGAGTGTGCTGTTTCAGTTCTTTGACCCTAAGCACCATTGCTTCACATTTCCTGATTATCAGCTGGTTCCAACCATGGAGGAGTTCTCTAAACTTCTGGGTATACCTGTTCTTGATCAGAAGCCATTCACAGGCTTAGAGAAGGAGCTTAAACCAGAAGTTATTGCTGCAGCTCTACATCTGAAGAAGTCTGACATTGTTCTAGAGACGAGAAGCGGAGTTAAAGGTATTCTTGCCAAGATATTAGTGGATAAAGCTCAAATGTTCTTGAAGGCTATGAGCTACGGTGCTGTTGAGGAGATCTTAGCCTTATTGATTTATGGCTTAGTGTTGTTCCCCAATCCTGATCAGTTCATAGACGTTCATGCCATCAACATATTCCTGAGTCACAATCCAGTGCCTACCTTACTTGGAGACATCCTACATTCTCTTCACACCCGTACTACAAGGGCGAGAGGAACTTTGATGTGCTGCATACCTTTACTTTCTAGGTGGTTTATTTCTCACCTTCCTCGCTCAGTAATGAAGAATGAGAAAGGGTTCAGATGATCCAAGAGGATCATGTCACTTTCTCACTCAGACATCCATTGGTGCTCCAGATCTATGGAGAATGTCACCATCATTGACCATTGTGGGGAGTTTCCTAATGTGCCACTTCTAGGCATAAGAGGAGGCATCACCTACAACCCATCTCTAGCTTTACGACAGTTTGGTTACGCCCGGAGCGATGGTCCACATGACATGTTGATTCAGGGCATTGTGTTTGATTACGACAACGATCTTCAGGGTTACCGTCAGAGATTCATACGAGCTTGGGGAAAGGTAAACAGGATTGACAGCAAGACACTGGAGCCTAAGTACACTATTCCTATGGAGGCTTATCTCAGATGGGTACGATCTCGTGCTCAGACACTCATGATGCCATATCCTGCCGTCCTACCAGTTACCATGGAACCTGTTGCTGAAGGAGACACAGCTTATACCATCCTTCACCCAGACATGCCTACTGATATGGAAGACTTGCAGAGATCATGGATCCAACTGAAAGGGCAAAGGGATACTTTCGAGGCTCATTACAAAGCAAGCCAAGCAAGGATCCTAGAGCTAACAAAGCTACTTCATGAGGAACGAAACCTCAACTCATACCTCAACACAAAGAGGAAACGTCCATGGGAGACTTAAAACCCCATCTTTTGTACTTATTTCGTTTTCATTTTTTGTAAGCCTAAAAGGCAAAACAAGTTATTACTAATAAAAAGTTACTTTCTTGTTTGTTTAAGCAAATTTAAATCCTGCGGTCCTTGAAAACATTGCATATGCATTCCCATATCATTGCATCACAGGTTTATAATTGTGCACAGGTTTCTCATCTTCTCGCTGTTTATTTCAGCAATGGCTCTTGAACAATCAGTTAAGGATCTCCAGGCACAGAATGCACAGTTCCAAGAGCTGATCCTGAACCTATCCAAGGGGCAGGAACTTTTACCTGATATGCCTGTCGACATTGATAACATTGCTGGATCTAGCAAGATCACTCGTAGTGGAAGAGTCTTCCCTCCTCCAGTTGCTTCTAAGAGTGCAGTTACTCCTGCTGTTACTTCCACCACTGATGCTCGGGGCAAGGGTCCTGTTATTGAGCCTGTATCTACTGATGTGCCAGCTGCTGATGACCTCTCTAAGCAGATGGAAGAAGTATTGAAAATCATTCGCAAGAGTGATTATGATATTGTTGATAAGCTGGGGCATACTCCCTCAAAGATTTCTATGCTCTCCCCGTTATTATGTTCTGAGGCTCATGCCAAGTCATTGATCAAGTTTCTAAAGATGGCTCATGTACCCAGTGCAATTTCTGTGGACCAGTTTGAGAATTGTGTTGCTCACCTGACCTATGACAACGGGTTAGGATTTTTTGATGCTGACTTGACCCCTGCCAAGAGGGATCATAACAGGGCCTTGCATATTTCAATTGAATGCAGGGGCACTACCCTGTCTCATGTGCTGATAGACAATGGTTCCTCTCTGAATGTGTTGCCTAAGGAAGTCCTGAATAAGCTGAGTCCTGAAGATACGGTATTGAAGCCCAGTAATATTGTGGTAAAGGCTTTTGATGGTTCTAGAAGAGTAGTGCATGGGGAAATTGATCTTCCAATCAAGGTTGGCTCTCAGGTGTTTACTGCAACATTCTATGTGATGGATATTCGTCCTTCGTACTCATGTCTGCTTGGTCGTCCCTGGATCCATGGGGCAGGTGCGGTGACCTCCACATTACATCAAAAGTTGAGATATCCGGTGAATGGAAAAGTTGTTACTGTCTTTGGAGAGGAAGAATACTTTGTCAGCCATGTAAACACTTTCAAGTATCTGGAAGTAGAAGGTGAATACATTGAAACTCCATGTCAGTCATTTGAAGTGGTTCCCTGGGCTGTTAAGGATTGTGTGACTCCTCCTGCTGTGAAGAAGGTTCCTGTGGTCATCAGAAACCCTCCAACAATGGCAATGGCCTCCCTCAATGATGCAAAAGCTATGGTGGAAGAAGAGTCCCAGAAGGCTGTCCGTCGTGCCCGTGCTGTTCGTATCACCAATCAAGGGGTTATCAATGCCGTGGGAGATCAAGATGAAGACTACAACTTGGAGGCATGGATTCTTCCTACTGTGGGTGCTGGACTCAATAATTGGACAGCTGAAGATGTTATCCCTATCTCCTTTAGTCAGGAGTAAATACTATTACTGTGTTATGTTTTTAAATTTATAATTTCTGGGACAATTAAAACTTTCAAGCCATGTGCCTTACCCGGGGCACAATGGTGTGCTTGTTACGGGTTGTCATCTCATTTGCATACTTCATTCGATAAAATCAGTGGACGTTTCGTTTTCGTAAATATTGTGTTCCTTGTCTTTCTTTTTCTTTTATTTTTGCTTTATCAGCTATGTGTTCTTACACACACCCACGTCACTAAAATGCAGATCCTCATCCACTCTGGATCCAGTTGATAACAGTTCTACTATTGCCAATTACAATTTCGAGAATCCGATCTATCAAACTGAAGTCGGAAACGAGGACGATTGTGAAATACCTGTAGAGCTTGCTAGGTTGTTACAACAAGAAGAGAAAGCTATACAGCCACATGAAGAGCCAGTCGAAGTTGTGAATCTGGGAACTGAAGAAAACAGAAAAGAGGTCAAGATAGGGGCTGATCTAGAGGACAGTGTCAAGAGCAGGTTGATTCAGATGCTACGTGACTATGTGGAGATCTTTGCTTGGTCTTATGAAGATATGCCAGGGTTGGATACAGACATTGTGGTTCACCGTTTGCCAGTGAAAGAAGATTGTCGTCCAAAGAAGCAGAAGGTTCGTCGTATGCGTCCTGAAATGTCAGAAGGGATACAAAGCATGATAATCTCATTCCTTACAGAGAACATGTGTTGTCTTTGATCCCACATTTCAAAGAGATTACTTTTGGACATATTCCACGAAGAGAGAATCAGTTGGCAGACGCATTGGCCACCATGGCATCTATGTTTGAGATCAGCTGGGATGATGAAGCTCCCAAGATTACCATTGATAGATTTGAGAAGCCTGCATACTGCAATGAGATTGACACTGAAGGGGCAGAGGAGAAGCCTTGGTTCTATGAAGTGAAAAACTATCTTGAAGCTCAGGAGTTCCCTGAAGGGGCATCTGTCAAAGATAGGAAGTTCCTGAGAAGGTTTTCTGCTAAGTTCTTTCTGAGTAATGGCATTCTGTATAAGCGTAATCATGATTCAACTATGCTTCGTTGTGTGGATGAGAAGGAAGCTACAGAAATTATGGAAGAGATGCATGATGGGACCTTTGGCACTCATTCTAGTGGTCATACCATGGCAAAGAAGATTTTGAGAGCAGGTTACTATTGGTCTGCCATGGAAGCTGATTGCTATCAACACTCCAGAACATGTCACAAATGTCAAATCTATGCTGATAAAGTACATGTACCTCCATCTCCATTGAATGTGTTGACTGCTCCTTGGCCCTTTGCCATGTGGGGCATTGATATGATTGGTGAGATCAAGCCTACTGCTTCTAATGGGCATCGTTTCATCCTGGTTGCTATTGATTACTTCACGAAGTGGGTAGAGGCAGCTTCATTTGCATCTGTGACTAAGAATGTTGTGGCTCGGTTCATTAAGAATAATCTCATATGTAGGTATGGTATCCCTGAAAGGATTATCACTGACAATGGCTCTAATCTGAACAACACTATGATTACTGATCTCTGTACGCAGTTCAAGATTAAGCATCACAACTCTTCTCCGTATCGTCCAAAGATGAATGGGGCAGTTGAAGCTGCTAATAAGAACATTAAGAAGATTGTACAGAAGATGACTGTTACTTACAAGGATTGGCACGAGATGTTACCATTTGCTCTGCATGGTTATCGTACTACAATACGTACTTCAACAGGGGCAACCCCATTCTCCTTAGTCTATGGTATGGAAGCAGTTCTGCCTATTGAAGTTCAGATCCCCTCCTTGAGAATTATGAAGGATGCAGGCTTGGATGAAGATGAGTGGATTCAGACTCGACTTGACCAGATAAATTTGATTGATGAGAAAAGGTTAGCAGCAGTTTGTCATGGCCAGATGTACCAGAAACGGATGATCAAAGCTTTTAACAAGAAGGTTAAGCCAAAGGTATATCAGGCTGGTGACTTGGTAATCAAGCGTATCATATTACCACAGGGTGATCCTAGGGGCAAGTGGACTCCAACATATGAGGGACCATTTGTAGTCAAGACAGTGTTCTCAGGAGGTGCCATGATACTGACTACAATGGATGGTGAAGACTTCCCACAACCTGTAAACGCAGACATAGTTAAAAAATACTACGCATAAAAAGAGACCCGCTAGGTTGACAGGCCTAGGCAAAAATAAGGGCATCCCGGCAAACCAAAAGGGTTTGGGCAAAAATTAGGGATATATATATAAAAAGATGTACACCCGGCAAGTCGAAAACCTGAAAAGGCGGCTTGGGCAAAAAAGGGTATCCCGGTGGATTGAAAACCTGAAAGGGCAATCCAGGCAAAAGTTAGGGATTAAAGCGTATGACTATGTCTCGTTTGGATCACTCATGAAACTGCAACCAGTTGTACTACTTACTCAAGCTCAAACAGATAAAGCTCAATCCAATCGTTTCCGTCTCAACAGCAAGAAGATGAGATACTTGAGTGGCAATAGTAGAATTGAAACTCAATAGGATTATTTCCCACATAGCTGATTCTTTTTGTAAAGCTTCATGACAAAATTCTCTTACTAGGGTTTATGTCTCCTTGTACAAACTTACCCGTGTATGGGTCACTTTTGATATAAATAAATTCCATCTTTTGAATCCAGATTCACTTTTACCCTATTTACATAAGCGAAACGTCCATTGGTTGTGTTTGAATGTATGTATGCCTTTGAATATGATTGATGTTTACCAGAAACGCATGTATGCTTTTAATATGATTGATGTTTACCAGAAATGCATGAAAATGCAGTAATAGTATTTACTAAGGACGAACGAGGGAAGGATTTCAACGAAGCTTCACCGGTTCATCTTTACAAGACAGTTACAAACCATCAGTAGGACTAATCCATTTTCACAAAGTCTAATCTCCCCTGGAATTTATATCCATCTCTTTTATCCTCATACGGATATACGGGAAATTACTTTCCAATAAGGGCACGATGAACGAAGACGGGATGTTATACTTATCCTACTATCAAACGAAAACGAAGGTTATCTATACCCTACTATCCCCAACAACGGGAGGTTATCTATACCTTGTTATCCCCAACAACGGGAGGTTATCTATACCTTGTTATCCCCAGCAGACGGAGGGTTATATATTCTTCAACAACGAATCGGGATTTATTTTCCTTGGCCAGCAGTTGTTATACAAGGATATCCAGACACTTCCAGCAGTGTCATAGCATACATACATCATTTACATCATACCATAACATATATGTCTATAGTACATTACCTAAGTGCATCATGTCATACATGCATACATAAAGCATAAACTAATGTTGTTGTACAGAATGCTACCTTGTTTTCAGGTTAATTATCCAACAAACAATCTTATGATCTTTGGGACTGCTTTATTGTAACCTCAGGGTTACTTTATCCTCCTGATGAGCTTCTTATTACTTTGGGACTGCTTTATTGTAACCTCAGGGTTATTTTATCCTCCTGATAGCCTCTCATGACTTCAAGACTGCTTTAGAGCTACTGATTGCTCTATCCTCCTGAAATCATCCTATTACTTCAAGACTGCTTTAGAGCTATTCATTGCTCTATCCTCATGAGGTCATATTACTACTTCAAGACTGCTTTAGAGCTATTCATTGCTCTATCCTCCTGAAGCCATCTAATTATTTCAAGACTGCTTTAGAGTTATCCATTGCTCTATCCTCCTGAAATTACATTATTATTTCAAGACTGCTTTAGAGCTATCCATTGCTCTATCCTCCTGAAATCATTACTTCAAGACTGCTTTAGAGCTATTGATTGCTCTATCCTCCTGAAGACATATTACATTATTATTTCAAGACTGCTTTAGAGCTGTTGATTGCTCTATCCTACTGAAGTCATTCTATTACTTCAAGACTGCTTTAGAGCTATTGATTGCTCTATCCTCCTGAAGCCATTATTACTTCAAGACTGCTTTAGAGCTATTGATTGCCCTATCCTCCTGAGGTCAGATTTATCACTTCAAGACTGCTTTAGGGTTATCATTATTGATTGCTCTATCCTCATGAAGACATGCTGTTACATCAGTATTACTCCAGACTCCTGACAGTTCTCATTATACTACTGAAGAACTTTCCCCTAGTGGCATCTTTAAGCCCACTCAATCATGTTCAACCAACCATCAATATCACTCCATGCACTGGTGAGTGCAAATTTTTGGGCTTTTGTGTTCAATCCCCTTCAACCTTCCAGGTTACGACTGGCAAATATACCAATCTAACCCCTCAGGTTTCAGAAAATTGAACAGGGGCAGCTGTTGCACCCCAAAATTTGCCCTCACAATACAAGACTTTGTGTTCCAAGAAGGTTCACAAGGTTCACAAAATTCATAATTGGTCAGAAGAGTTGACAATTCCCTCAGACAATGCACCTCCTAAGCAGTGCATCCAAAACTAGGGTTTTGACTTTAATCAGGCTAAATGGACTTCCAAGACTTCAAGTGAGCTTCATAACATCTTATATGTGTATAAGAACCCCCATGTCAAGTTTCAAGACTTTTCTCAAAAGTTTGCTCAGTCAGATGATCAGATAAGTCAAAAGCAGTCAATGCAGTTAAAAGGTCAAACTGAGGTCAACTGTGGTCAAACCAAAGTCAAACTTCATGATTCTTTTTTGCCAACATCAAAGAGAGGTAAATATCATATGGCATGCATTTTTTTTCTAAAAAGTAAAAATGGCACAATTGGCAGGAGGACATGTGTAAGGAGTTATGAGTGTGAGAGGTTGAGAGTTCGAATCTCACCTTTGTCACTTTTTTTGTTTTTTATTATTTTTACTCTAAATTTTTCTATCTTTCATTAAAAAAATAACAAAAATAGTTTTTTATTATTATTTAATTATTATTTTCGTATTTTAATTAAATCATTTTTTAAAATATTATTTTTTTCACTTTTTTCTAAATTATTCATAAAAATATCCAAAAAATCATAAAATAAAAAATATTGAAAAAAATTTTGTTCTTTTTATAATATTTTTTATTTTAGGAATCAATAGGATTATTAGTTCTTATTTTAAGTTTATTTTAATTATTTTAAATTATTTAAATTTTATTTTTTCTTAACTAATTATTTAGTTTGGGCTTTAAAATGGGCTTTAGGGACATTATTGACAATTTGGTGTTAACCCTAATTTGTTCCCTATATATACATGTGTTGCCTTGTTGGAAAAAGAGGAGAGAATGAAAAAAACCTAAGAGGAGTGAGTGCCGTTTGCCGTTATTTAGTTTTCTTCTTCATCCATTACTATTGTTTCTTTTTCTTCATCGTTTACCGTTATTTCTTTTCCTTCATCTATTACTGTTGTTTCTTTTTCTTCATCTATTACCGTTATTTCTTTTTCTTTATCTATTACTGTTACGTTTATATATATATAATTTTTAAAATTGTTAGAGTTTATATATATAAGATTTTTGATCGAATTATGTCGATACGATGTTTGCACATTTGTGTGCATGACGCGTGACATTTGTGTTAATTCGATCTGGTTGCGATGATCGCATTTTTGTGTGAGCAATAATACTATTTTTTGCTTAATTTCTTTTTCTTTGCGATAAATTTTGTTTCGTCCGATTTAGATCTGGTTGCGATGAGCGCATTTCTGCGTTAGCAACATTGTTGGGTTATTTGGCACATTTAAAATTCATTATTGCTTTATTATTATTATTATTATTATTATTATTATTATTATTATTATTATTATTATTATTATTATTATTATCATTATTTATTATTATTATCATTATTATCATTATTATTACCATTATTATTATTATTGTTATCATTAATTTATTAAAATTTGTTATAATATAAAAATCTGTTTTTTTAAAATAAATAACATTAACATCTTTTCCAAATTAATATGAAAACCTATTATTTTTAAGAAAAACTTTTTTTTAGATAAATTAAAAATAATAACTAAAATCTTTTTTTTAAAATAATAACTAGAACCGTTATTTATTTTATTTTATTATTGTTCAATTCAAATTTCATTATCATATTGTATCTGCTCCTCTCATGTAACCTCGCGAACTTAACAATCGCTCTTTAAATTCTGCCTTTAAATTTCTGCTTGCATGGTTTAAATTATGACATTATCTCTCTGTTTGCATGATTCAATTATCTCACGCGTTTACTATTATTTCTGTCACATTGCACACATCCGAAGGTTAGGTCTAACTGTTTGGCCGCCGCGCCAATAGTCCGTAAAACTTCACACATTCAATTTCAAATCCTCAAAACTACAAACTACAAACCCTAATTTTCACAAATGCCTCGCCGCAGGCAAAATTACAATTTTACCCTTAGCATTAGGTCAAAGAGCCGCCGCGCTCATTTTAGGGTTTCCCGCCGTGGAATCCCTAATTTAACCCTAATTACAACTTAACATTTCAACGTAGAGATTTGGAGTTTCTACACTCCACGTAAGCGTGTCCTTAAGATGCGTTTATTCCCCTTGAGACCTTGACCACAGTCAAGAAGTTTCTAACCTCCCTATTGAGGGGAACTACGATTACTCTGATTCCACTCCCGTAAGGATACGTAGGCACAAGATGCGATGTCTTGCCGAGTAAACTTAGAATTAACCCCCTTTATTATTTATTATTGCTTATTTATATTTTATTTATCTTTGCTATTTAATTATTTTGCTTATTATTTTGTAATTGTTTCTTGGATGTAAAGTTGTTTAATTATTTAATTATTATTATGGTTAGTAATTAGGGAGTGTAACAACATGTATGTAATATTAAAATAAATTTAGATCACTTTTAAATAAAGATAATTAAAATAAACACGTCACACACGTAAGTCGATTTTAATCGCCGTCTCACTTCCTAAGGATATCCCTCAAGTTGCCTACGAATAATGGTTAAGTGGGGTGTATAAAGCAAGTCCCTCAAATAAAAAAAATCATCAAAGTCCCTTATGGTTGCCTTTACGAATCAAGTCCCTTTCGAAAAATGATGATAGTCCCTCCAGTTTGCTTATTACACCCCACAATGGCCTTCAAAAATCCAATTGTCCCTCACATGTCCCTTAACATCCAAAGTAAGGACTACCTACTCCATTATAGTAGGGATAGTCTTACTAAGGAAAGGATAAAGAATAAGAAAGACCTTAAAACATTAGGGTAGGCTACTCCTAGATACTTGCTCACTTCAAAACTTTTTCACACTTAAACAAATTTTCAACAAGTTTTCAAACAAGTTCTTAACACATCCTTACATGGATTATTTATTAACTATTCTGAAAATTTTCTATTCACACACTACACTTTCAAAACAATTCAAAAGTGAGCTTAAGTACCTAAGAGCCCATGGATAACCATGGATGAAAAGGGTGCTAACACCTTCCCTTTTCATAACCTACCCCCCGGACCCAAAATATTCTCTAAGGTCTTTCCTGTTCTTTTATAACCTTTCCTTATGGATAAAATAAAAGTCGGTGGCGACTCTTGCTATCCGCAACATTGTTTAAAGTCAGTTCTCCCACCGTGTTACAACTCCACTTGTTCTTCAACACTTGAATGATGAAGAAAAAGAAAGATTCACCAAGTACTTTCAAAAGAAGGTTGTGCAGACCCCAAAGTATAGTATTCTCTCATCATTCCCTATAGAATGTTTTTCTTTTCAAGAATCTTTGATTGCATGTGGTTTGGAACCATTGATTTCCTCATCCGGACCATACTATCCGGATTTGGTATGTTTGTTCTATAGAAATTTACAAATGGAGGAAGGTAAGCTTGTAACATATATCAGAGGAAAAAGAATACCACTTCACTCAAAGGCAGTTGGACAGATTCTGGAGATTCCAACCTCCGGTGGGAAACTTTATGATGAAGACTCAGTTTGGGATGCATACGACAAAAGAAAGTTCTATTGGAGTCTTGGCTGAATGACTGAAGCAGAATTTCATGCAAAACATGTCAGATCCTTAGGCGGCATGGAACCCTCTCGAAACTCATGGTCGGCAGGTATCTTTAACATTGATGATCGGCTATTTCATTATTTCATGGTTTACATAATGTTCCCAAAAGCCGGAAACCACTGCATTATGACTGATCTAGAAATGCAGATTTTATACACTATTAAGCATGACATTCAAATAAACTGGGCTTATTTAATCTTGGTTCACATGCGTGGAATCAACGAAATATCCAAGTTTCTGCCATATGCATGGTTTATCACAAAATATTTGAAACATTTTGAAGTAGATTTTGAAGGATTTGATAAGTATCTCATGGACTCAAATATCAACAAAATCTCCATCAAGAATGTGGACTCTCGGATGGGCGCCAAATATAACCCGGAAACAAAAACCATTGTGTACCTTGGTGAAGGTATGGCTGAAAATGATGAGGAAGAGAATGAAGAAGATGATGATGTTCCTCCTCCTCCTCCAAATGAATATGGACCTAGTAACTAACGATTGATGGATTACATGTGTAACACCCCCTTTCTATACCCCAAAATAATACAAATAATCATTTAGGCACATATTCAAAATCTCATCAGAGTATAATTACAATCACGGTATAAAAGGGACATGCCACATTATACAAAAATTTAACACATACGACACATGCTCATGTATAGATATGCAACAACGGGGCAAACACCCACATCACAATATTTAGAATAAAAGCGGAATCATCTAAACATTGCATAATCTCCAAAACATGTATTCACACATATACATATCATTCAATTTAATTCACAGCATCACCCATATTTACAACAAATCATCAGTAGATACATACATCATGGATCACAAAAGAATCAAAATAATCCCTATCGACCCGGTGCTACATATTAGAGCCAACCGACCAAAAAGAATGAAGCTACGCTTCACAAAAGACCTCCAGCAATCTAATCTGCAATGCCTTGTAGAGCATTATAAAACAGCAGAAGGGTGAGAAACATTATCATAATAAACAATGCATAAATAATATATATACATAACATCAAATACGCATCTTACGCATTCTCACCGTAACTCACCTCAACTATACCATACATCGCAATGTATCTAAACACGTATCTATATATAAATAGAACACCAAGCATATACAATATGCAATCTCCAATGTTTATATCAATTCATAAACATACACACACACACACACACACACACACACACACACACACACACACACACACACACACACACACACACACACACACACACACACACACACACACACACACACACACACACACACACACACACACACACACACACACACACACACACACACACACACATATATATATATATATATATATATATATATATATATATATATATATATATATATATATATATATATATATATATATATATATATATATATATATATATATATATATATATATATATATATTCACACATACATATATATCTTCAAGCATCTTCGTTCATGCCAATCATCACAATTCACATTAATTCAAATAAACATACATAACATGTTTATTTCATCACCAATCCTCATAAACATCTACATTCATGTTTATTTCACCACACATCATATAAAGATGATAAATGCAACTCATAGAGACCGACACACGATTCTATGCAGATGCAAATGCGGTACCGACTTAATCATCTCAAGTTCACTCAGGAACTTATCCGGAACCATTGCTCACACCCCACCTGGGCACACAATGTTCATCCATTTCTCACACCCCACTTGGGCACACAATGTGATTGCTCACACCCCACATGGGCACACAACCCGATTGCTCACACCTCGCTTAGGCACACAATCGTTCAGCAGATTCTACACGGAATCAATCAGCACAAGAATGTATATCATGATGTTTCACATGCAAAATGACTCCATACACTTCTTGAAATGCATACATATCTATAATGTTTCCATGCATTCTCATCTCATCTAATCTCATACAATCATCATACATTGCAATGTATATTACATGACATATTCGTCATTCATCTCAATTATCATGCATTTTTAATCAATCTAAACAATGCACATATTTGCCAAACAGCCACAATTCATAATCTAGGATTCACGCCATACGACTACCCACAACACATTATAAACCAGCATACAAGCTACTCATGCAAGAAGAGGTCGATCGCAACCGAAACCTCAAACCGATACAACATGAAACAAACAAGAAAAAATCATCCTGTCACGTTCGCTAGCTTGCTCGCCTAGCGAGCTCCTAGCGAACGTTCGCTACATGTTCGCCTAGCGAACTGCTAGCGAGCAAAAACAGAAGCTACAGACTTCGTCTGCTACCTCGTTCGCCACAGCGAAGCCTAGCGAGCAACTCGCTACCCCATTCGCTACCAGCGAAGGGAGTCAAAACCCCATTGTCCCAAGTCTGGGACCATTCGCTACGCACTCGCCCAGCGAGCTGCTAGCGAGCGTTCGTGATTTGCTCGCCTAGCGAACATGCTAGCGAGCGTCTGCGAACAACACATTTCCAAACTGTCCAAAATTCATCTGGGGCTCCCGATTCGCCCGATTCTAACCAAACTCGTTCCAGTAGACTTAGCCTAACATATATCGACTAATCTACATCATCTAATCACGATTCTAACCGTTAAACAATGATTTCTATCGATTAAATCAAATTCGACCTAAAATGGAAAATGAGTAAAACTCACCAACAATCCAAATCAAACCAACCAAAGCATACATGATCATACACATTGATAGAATAATAAAGTTTCACACCCTTACCCGACCAATCAAAATCTTTGGTGTTGATTCTTGATGGTTCTAGGTTTTGCTCTTCTCTTTCTCTTCTCCTCCTTTCTTTCTCTTGTTTTTCTTTCTATGTTACTATCTTTCTCTTTTTCTCTCTTATCTCATAGTCTATTTTCTTTCCTCTCCAATTCTTTCCAAACACTTACCAAATTAATTCTCACAAAATATTCCAACTTAACATTATTACTAATACCCAAAATACCCTCCAACCTATTTTTACCCGAAACTCTCAAAATCGGCAAAAATAACACAATATGCAAACATAACTTATTTTCACATAATTTCCACATCAAAAATAATAATCATCCAATTAAATCAAAAAGGACTCAATTAAAATGGGAATTCAGAGTCGGGGCGTTACAACATGTCTCAACAGTTTGAAAATCTCAACACTTCCATAAACACCCAATACAATGCTATTCAAGAGTCAACAAACACTAGAATCCAAAATTTCCAAGAGGTCGTCAATCAACAATTCTCCTATCTATTTCCAAGAGGTCGTCAATCAACAATTCTCCTATCTCTACTCTCACTTATACATTCTTCCCTATGATCCCTCCAATCCGACTGTCCCTCAAACTCGTCCATCACCTCTCCAGCAAACATTTCCAGACCAACACTCCTTTGACCCAAACATAGATCTGTCATAAAATTGTTAAACATGTTTCTTTATGTTTTCTTAAAGTTATTTATGTGGTTTAAGTTCTGTACTTTCTGTAACACCCCGTTTCCCAAAAATAAAATAAAATAATTAAAATCAACAATTATCAGAGTTTCTCCCACAACGGGATGTCACATTCCTCAACAAAATTTCACAAATCATTTAAAAACTGATTTCCAATAAAATTTTCAGCGCAAAAAGAAGTAGTATGTTATAACACATAATATATATACATCATCGTCGTCAATCAACATCATCATATACATCATGTACGACCACTGCTCAAAATATACATCCATCAAACATCATTACTAATCCCACAAAATAAGATACGCCACGGGGGCACACATAATCATCAATAAACCATAAATACTCCCAAAAAGCCCCTGTGTTACGTGTCAGAGCAATCCTATGACACTGCCATAATCCAAGCTAGCTATACACCTAGATTGTCTGTACTTCCGAAGAAGCACAGACCATGACAACAACAAAGGGGTGAGAATTCACGATCAAATATTAACGGTATAAATGTACATCAAATAAAGGCATAAACATATAAAACGTCATTTCATATACAACACATACAGACCAACTGTCCCACCATCAACAATTACTACACACAACAATGCAACACTTGCCACTCACACAATGATATGTGGTACCGACTCACAACAACGATGGGCACCGGGCCATCAACCCTCCAAAAAGGAGCACACATCACCGATGGGCACTGGGCCATCAACCCTCCACACAGGGAGCACAACAACAATATCGATGGACACCTGGCCATCACCCTCCTCACAGGGAGCACATCTCCGATGGTCACTGGGCCATCACCCTCCTCACAGGGAGCACAACACCACCGATGGGCACTTGGCCATCAACCCTCCACAAAGGGAGCACATCATCAATATCGATGGACACCTGGCCATCACCCTCCACACACAGAGCACACAACACAACACGCCATGCATAACCATAATGCACGCACACCACAACAATCACACATAAACAGCACACACGGTCCCCTGACCATATCTCATCATGTATCATACATATATCACGCATCACATACACGTCTAGCACACAAAGTGCAATCCGATCCTACTGATCCACTCCTCCCACAACATATAAACATAACGCGCACAGGCGTATCGATCCTACGGATCCATCACACATCTCATATACCACATACATAACTAAACATATCACATAATCCACCGATTATGTCAAATGCGATACACGCCAGCCACACGACCCTCATAACCCTCAACACACTCTCAACACTCAAACACCGTCACAGCACATCACTCTAACCACAACCATCAACCTCAGATGGACACCATTCAAGAAAACCAAATAATTAAAAATGGGCGTTACACTTTCTACTTTCTATGAACTCTTTCATTTTTGTAATTTTAATTTATGACTAGTTGGTATTTATGTCTCTTGCCTATTTTATATCTGTTTTTATCAAATCTTTCCCTTCTTTTTAATATTGTCAAAAGGGGGAAAAGGATGTTACTCCTTTTTGCTTGTTGGATTTCCTTGAATCCTTAAGGTACAAATAGAAGGCTATTTCAACCTCAATACGAACTCAGATCATTTCAGCACTTCATACACTGAGAGGGAGAAAAATTTGCCGGAAAGAACATCGTAACAAAAGGAGAGTGCTTTGTCATCATCAAAAAGGGGGAGAATGTGAAATCAAGATTCTCAAAGATCAACATATGTTTTGATGAAGACAAATCACCTGACAAAAGAAGGCAAAGACGATCAACCATTTCAAGATATCAGAATCGGACAAAGACCTGTCATGAAGAATATTTTTCTCTCAGAAGGTATAATGAGAATTTGCATCAAATGTTTAAGTCCTAATTGCTTAAATCATTAAAAAAATGTTACATTATTTTCACATCAACACAAGCCTTTTAAAACAGAATTTTTCTAAGTTTGTGAAAGTGAAATCGATTGCACTCTTAGAGCAATCGATTGCACGATCAAAATTTTAAATCATTTTTGCTTCTGTTTCAGTAAGCAATTGATTGCTGCTTTGGTGCACTCGATTGCATGCTAAAAAAAATTTCTCTACTTTCACTTCTGTTTTGAAGTACAATCGATTGGTCTGAAAGGTGCAATCGATTGCTCTGTTAAAAATTTGAAATTTCAAGTGTTTTTGTGAAGGTGCAATCGATTGGTCTCTATGTGCAATCGATTGCTCACTGAACGTTTTTGAAAAATCATTTTGAAAAATTGCATCTCTTCAACCAAACTTCTCTGAAATGTTTCAATTGAAACATGGCAATTGTTCATCAGCTTTTCTGAAGATTTGCATGATTTTCTCAAGAGGTGTTTGTGTAATATAAATATCTTTCAAATTCAAAAACACCTTTTACACATCTCTTTCAACCTCTTTCAATCAAAACTCTTTAACATATTTTTATCTTTCCACATCTAAGTAAAAAATCACTTTTCACAAAGAATTTTCTGCATAAATTTCACATCCTTTGAAAGAAAATTCTTGAGTAATAAGTCTTAGATATTTTTGGAAACTCTCATTGAAAGAGAAGATCAATCTCAACATTGACAAAACAACTGTATACATTGTTACAACTCATTACAAAACAAATTGTACTTATTTCCCCTTATTGTTCAGGATTGTTGAAAGCAAGTGTGTGCATTGAAGAGGATTGTTCTCATTATACTTAGTGTTCAGATCTTAAAGGTGTTTAAGAGCCTTTGATCTTCCTATAGGTTAGAAATATAGTTGTACACTGATCCTAACTATAGTGAAATCTCTTTCGAGTCGAAAGGGGAGTGGAGTACCCTCGGAGTGTGAGGGGAACCACTATAAATTCTCTGTGTCTCTTTTACTTTCTACTCTTTACCGCTTTCATACCATCTTTATATTTCAAGAAAATATAAAATCAATCTCTAAAACCAGAGAATAGCAAAAAGCCTAATTCACCCCCCCCCCCCCCCCTCTCTTAGGTGCAACTCAGACTTACAAAGTCCTCACAACAACAAGCTTTCATCTTTTCCTAAGTTTATCAGTCAAAGAATAAGATTTATAACATTATAATGCATGATAAAATAAATCACTAATAACATATTATTTAACACAAAAGACTACTTCATATTAACTTCACATTTTTCAACATAAGGGAGTTTAGCTCACTGTGAGCTTAGTACATACGTCAACATAGGATGGTAAGTTAAACATTCTTAAACTCATAATAAAAAATAAAAGAAAATCTAAGAATAACTTCTTCGTCTTCTTATAATATTCAATCAACAAGAGACGAGTTTTGTCACGCTAGATGCTGGTAGTTTAGACTTGAGATGATGAGAAGAAGAATTATCCACTTTCGTTCAGCTTGCTTTATTCACCAAATTCTACCAAATGCGCTCTCTATGAATTTATGAACCTCTTTGCATTTCTTCCAAGAGGTCCTTTTATATTTACTTCCATCTAGGGTTTTTGTGGTATCTTGGATCATGGGCTTTGGGATATTCATGATTTATAGCCTAAAGGAATATGAAAGTTTCCCTCAAATTCTCTATTTTCGTACCATTGATAGTGACAAAGTGTCTTGTGGTAGGCTAGTGACGCAGGTGGGCAAGCGGCGATGTCTTGCAGCAATCCTTTTGCAGCAGGGAGACAAGCTAAGCAATGTAGTAGTTGTACAATTGTACAAACTTTTATGTTCTAGCGCCTTGACCTTATCTCTTTGATCTTGGATTAAAATATGTTTCATCCTGCTGATTAATGCCATATATTCCCTAAAGCAACGAACATTCATTCCTTGCATTCTCTATTTCATCCATATTTGTTCTCAAAATTGGGGTTAAAGTATTGTTCTAGTACTGTCGTTCCAGGAATCATCAGAAGTTATCTCTACACAAGTAACAAGCACATAAAAACTCACAGATGAGAGAACCTATTGTGCTCTTTATATATTACTCAAAAACATAAAAAAATGCACTAAATTAAACTAGTAAATAACTAAATTAAAAAGATAACATCAAGTGTTAAGGTCTATAATACCTCACAAAAGTGAGTTATTACACCCCTAAACTTGA
Organism: Lathyrus sativus; assembly: GCA_963859935.3. Classification (NCBI taxonomy): domain Eukaryota; kingdom Viridiplantae; phylum Streptophyta; class Magnoliopsida; order Fabales; family Fabaceae; genus Lathyrus; species Lathyrus sativus. The sequence continues at coordinate 425,069,025 of OZ012739.1, forward strand.
ATCATTACCTGTCCTCAGGTGATGTAGCAGATAATATCATAAAGATGATTTTTACTTCCCTCTTTGCCTTAATCTAGCAGCTCATTTCTTATACAACTCAGAATCTATCTAAGGGGATCACAACCAAAAATTGGAAGAACTCAGTATTTTCACACATTAGTCTTGTTTGTGTGTGTGTGTGTGTGTGTGAGTGTGTATGCTTCCTGACACTACTTGTCATGCTAGAAGTCTTCAGTTAAGATAGTCAGCCTAGATCCTAGTTTGGTTATTTTATCTTATGGTCCAAGATTACATTCTTTTTTCTTTCATAAGGGGGGTATTAACTATTTTTCTCTTAACTTTTAGCTCATTTTGAACTTGTGGCTTCCAGTTGCATTATTATTATTATTTTTCTTGATAAATTTCGCTAGATGCTTCACCTTTTCACCTGATGGGATCTCACTTGTAATTAGTCCAACTTGTTACTCAGAGTGAAGACATCCATTATTCCTCCAGTTTCAGACACATTAACTTTATTTGTAATGCTCATTGGCATCTTTCTCTCTTTTTGCACACTTTTATGTGTTTATTTGCAAATGTAGTGTATCCTTGTGCTAGCCTTAATCAATAATGTTATCCCCCCTTAAACTGGATCCCACAATGAATTATATTCCATATTTTAAAACAACCCAAACTTATTAAGAGGCTAAGTAATTTCCTCACTACTTATGGTGCAACAGGGATTATCAGAAAGACACAATCAGGTGAATTGATTTTTATTATCAAGACCTTGTTTATAATATTGCCAGCAATCCAATTAGAAGTCTTATAAGTCTTTATAAATTATTCTATTTAGGTATGAATGGTTATTATTTCTTCTTATTATTATAAAGAAACACCCAAAACATAGATATTTCATTCATTGAAATTGAAATGACAAAAACCTAAACTAAACCAAAATATGGATGGTTAAATGATTGGTAAACTGGAGTCCTGGCGTAGGTTGCCACACCCCTAAATATAGAGTGAGGATAGGGTTCTCAGTGTCATTTGGTGAGTTATGGCAGACCATGACCCGTCAACCACAAAAACATAAAAGGTGATGATGAATAAATACTAGCTAGGCTCTAAGCTTGTTGCTCTTCCTAGTTGTGTTGTCTTGGTCTAGCCTCTTCCTATTTTTTGTTTCATTTTTCTTCACAACATATTTTTCTTGTGCTTGTTGTCATACCCCAAATTTTGACCAAACTTGTATACATATGACTTAATTTTCACTTTACATCATTTATAGAGTATAACAAGCATCTTATCATGCATATTACCCAAATTATCAGCCAGAATAAACTTGTCAGATTTATAGTCAAATCGGTCAAACTGAAAGTCGATTGTGCGTAAAATCAGTCGACGAAAAGTTTCAAAATTGAGCTTGCAGTCGTCATTTATGTTAATCCATGTTTCGCATAGTTTAACCTAGCGTGTCGTTTTAATTTTCGATGACTTTTTGACCATGTTTTGATTAGTGTGAGCATTTTTATCGGTCCAGATTTATTTCGAAATTTGACCAAACGCTGCATTTTTCTGAGTCATTTATTTCACGTTGATCATTTTGGTGCATTCATTTTATTTTTTTCGATCATGTCGATACCCGACTTTTTATTCATTTTTTTATCATTTTATTTGTATTTTTTTTAGTTAATTATTATTTAGTTTATTTAATTAAGTAGGTAATTGATTTATGTTTAATTTATCATTTTATTTTTCTTTTTATAATATATAGTTTTTTGTTTTTTTTTAATCTTTTTTTAGTAAACTTTGTTATTAAGTTTTAAAAAAGAACTTTGTCATTTTGCTTCATTTAATAAAACCATAGTATTTTAGTGTACTACAAAGCATAGCATGGGGAGGGAAGGGTGAGACCAACACACTAACCCAGTGTCCCGATCCACTCACAAATCCTCTTCTCTCTCTCAATTTTGAAAATCAAAAAGAGAAAAAAGCTTTAATATGTAAAAAAAAGCATTTTCTCACAAACTTTAACCACCCTCATTATTATTCATGTGAAATCCACCATCCTCTTCTTCTTCATGTCATAGCCATATCTCTTCATCCTTTTCACCACTGCACATAAACAAACATAACACCTTTAAAATATAAACATCTCTCTTTGGTTTTACATCATCTAGTGTTATGTATCAACCTCACACTAACAACAACCAAGCACACAAAATCGACACCCAAGCGTGGATTAAAAACAAGAAGCATTCCAAGCATGAATTCATGAGGATTTTGGAGTTTCATTTTGTTCTTTCCAAAGTTGTCAAAATAGAAATAAAAGTTTGAGAAAAAAAAACAGTAACATCTAATCCATCACCATCATTACTACCACACAATAATAAAACACCATCCTTCAATCTTCTTTCTCAATATACAACAACAACAACAAAAAAAACAACGTACAACTCCCTCCACCGGCGCGACGCACCTTCTCACCATTATCTTCCACCCACCTTCACCACTGCATCCATTCCTTCTTCACCGAAAACACCTCACCAAAATAACTCATTGCTCCTTATTCTTCAACAACTTAATAACATCCACCCAAACTGAAATCGTCCTTTAATTCCAACCTATAACAACCTCACCGCAACTTCTGGATCTGAGCGAACAAACCTCCACGCAGCAAACAAATCACTTCGGCTGGCAACTCTATAACCACCACCTTCTAACTCCACTTCTATCTCTATTCAGTTTACCTCCAAAAAACGCAAACTACCTACAGATTCAGAAAAGCAAGCATCATCACGGATCCATTCATTTCTGACCAAGACAATTGTTGCATCAAATTCACGCTTACCACGCGACGACAACTTCTTGATGGAACCAGATCTGAATGCGTTATGTACGGGGTAGTTCCTTTCCTTTTCTCTATTCTTTTTACATTTTGTTGGTTTGGAATGACATCTTGTTGTGTTGCTATATCCATATTTTCATGAGAGAGTGTTAGATGTCAAACTTTGCTTATTTAGTCTATCAAATGTTGGCATCTTTCATTCTTTTTGTAGGTGAAAGTGATTAGAATCACTCATGTTTTAGATGATATGCTTCATTGTTGGAAAATGTCCTGGTTGCTTTGATTTATGTGTTATTATGCGGAAACTAGGCACAAAACAAAAGAAGAGTAAGACACAAGAAATTGGACAAGGAAACCAAGACAGCAGAAAATCATCAAGAAGTTCGTCGTTCGAAGCTCCTAGCGAACTTCCCCAAAAAAAGTCATCACCAACTTTGCACATCGAACTTGTCAGCGAAAACCCTTGGGAGACTAGGTACTGTTCACTCAGAAAGAAAAGAAACTGAAACTCATTATGCAAACTTATAGCGAGATGGTTCGTAGTGCGAAGAATTGCTCATACAGCGAAGTTTAGATATTTCTCAAGGGCGGTTTAACTGTTCAGAGGCACCTCAGGTGCCTAATTTGATGTCTGCTAGGCGAAGGATCTGTTCACAGTGCAAACAAGACAGATCCTGAATGTACTATATAAGTACTTTTCTTGCTTTTTAGAAAAATATATATACTTTTTACATCAGAACTTATCTCTCTTCATTTCAAGTTTATTTTAGAGAGAAAAATACAAAACCCTAAGAGGGAGGAGGTAAGATCTTTGATCTCTTGTTGTGGTTTGGATGTAATCTTTTGATACCTTATGCATTTCATCTAATATATGTTTGTGAACTAGTTTGGATTCTCTATTGATTGATTATCTTTGATTTCTTATTTGTGGATCTTGACAAAACCTTTTCACATCTTTGATCTAAGATTTTCATCTATCAATGAACAAACTTTTGACATGGTTTTGTAAGTTGATATTCATTGTATCTTCTATTTTATTATGTTGATTAAGTAACATGAGTAGGATCAATACGATATTGTGCGGGTGCGTGATAATAATGATGAAGAACGATGTTCACAACCATTTGGCAAATTAGGTGAATACATGTAAAAAGGGTTAAGCATATGTATGTATTCTGATTATTGTGTTTTATTTAAAACAATCATTTATCTGATATGGGTGTCGTCTTTGTTTACTTGTTTATCTTTGATTTGAACCGCTATAGACATGTACTCTTCAGATCTGGATCTAAGATGATTACCTGTTAGGTCCTAAACTCTAGACATAAATTTAGGATTAGCATTTGCGTGAGTGTTAGTTCTTAATGCTCTGTATTGTGTTTTTTTTTTGCGTGAGACATCACCAATGAAACAATACTGTTGTTCTCGTGACGTTGCGTTAGAGATGACCTCTATTGTGGTGATACGTGAGGATATTAGACTAATGATTGAGTTATGTTTAACATGATCAGAAGAATGTATGTGTTATCAATTGATGAGATCCAATACCAACAAGGCTCCGTTTATATTTCAGTCTTTACTTTATATTTTTCGTCTTTATATTTTCCGTCTTTATATTTTCTGCCTTTTATTCATGGTTCCTTGAACCTTTTAAACCAAACCTTTTGAACAACAAGCTTAGAAATGTAGAGACCATTGAAAGGCGTTCTTTCATAGCACTGATCCCTGCAGAGACGATATAAATCCCGAAGGGAGTTCCCTTGTCACATTCCTGCCCGTCACGCACGGTTTCACCATCCAGAAACAGTCACGACACCCGTGCCCACGATCGCGCCCTTGCATGTGGCAACGGCTAGTTTCGAGTAGTTATGCCCGTCCCAACGGCTAGTTTCTGGAAGTTACCTATTCTTCAGGGAACGATTATCTCGCCCCAAAAATAGGGACCAATGGCCAAGCACTGGAGGAACTTTAAAAACCCTCTCACTTGAGAGGCTCAAGTATTCTAAATCATTCTTAATCACCCTAAGACATACTCTTTTTGAACTTTCCTTATCTTCTCCCGATTCTTACTTTAGCATCGGAGTGCCTTGCAGGTATACCCCTTCCTCATCCTTGCAAACCAGCGTCATCGACAAAGTCTTTGGCCCACTTCAGGTTCTGATCAACCGTCAAGATCAGTGGCGCTATTTGTAGGAAACCTTGTTCTCCCCGTATTCTTCTTCCCGTGAATTCAAGACCAAAACAATCCTTTCAAGATTCTGATCATGGTCAGCCTTGACAACATCCACAATGCCTGCAATTCCTTCCTCCCCGTTAGCAAGACAGCCGATGGCGGAGCCATCCTCTTTCTTGGGAGTGAGGTCCATCAGCAATGAGATGGAGCTACCACATCTCCTTCCCTCGATCACATTGACAAAGTTTGGGGCCTACCTTACAAAGATCAGCAGACCGTTCTAATTCCTCCCAATGCCGACCCGGCCATGGCGCCTCTAATCAAAGTCCTCAACAAAACAAATCTCATGATCCTCCAACAAAATGCAAGGATTATAGCCCTAGAAGAATCACGCCGACCAAGATCCCTTCCACCGAGGAAAGAACGTCGAAGATCTTTGAGTCTTTCTCCCAGACGAGGAAGAGATTGTTGAGCACCAGTAGAACCAAACGCTATGGCGGTAAGGAAGTGCGACCATGCCTATCCATGGAGCCAACACTCTCCCGGGGCTAAGAGGACCAAAAGTGATCTCCGGAAAGAGTGTCATCGTTCTCCTCCACCCATATCCAAACGCCGAGCTCGGAGTCCCTCTCCCTACAGAGATCGCAGCCCTTTCCTCAAGCGAAGCACCCGTTCTCGTTTAAGATCTAGCAGCAGCAACGATGACGAGCCTCGTGGCCCGTTTCCCCAAGAGATTATGGCCATGCGCCTACCCAAAGGGCTGTAGAAACCCCCACCCTTGGGCACGTACCATGGAACTACAGATATAGATGAGCATATCGAAAATATCGATGCTCTGCTCGATTTTCATGGCATTAGAGGTGCCATCAAGTGAAGATTGTTCCTAACCACGCTGGGGAAGGGAGCAATGACTTGGTACAAGAGGCTTCTCGATGAATCCATCACTTATTGGAGGCAGTCGGGGAGGATGTTCTCCAGGCACTTCACGGCCTTCCGTCGTAACCCAAAGACAGAAGCCTCCCTTGAGGCCATCATTCAAGGGAAAGAGGAACCTCTTCGATCCTATATCGAAAGGTTCAGCAAAGAGGTCATCCAGGTCTCCACAACCGACGACATGAAGAAGTTCTTACTCGAGCAAGGACTTCGTCCCCGTACTGAATTTTCCAAGGTGGTTGGCATTGAGACTTCATCGACGCTAGACGCTTTCCTCCTCAAGGAGCATGTGTACATCCAGTATGAAGAGAATGAAGCAGCAAGCTCCGCCCGGAACTCGAGGCACTAAGAGAGTTCTAGATCCTCCAGGCAAGACGACCCATCTACATCTCGTCGGGGAGAGAGAAGACGGGATGACCAACCACAGGAGCCCCGAGACAACAAAGGGCCTTCTGGCCGTTTTCACGAGTATACTCCACTAATCGTCTCTCGAGAGAAGATTTTCTCAGAGTACGCTAACTCAGAGTTCTAGCAAGCGGGGCTCCATTTCCCTAAACAGGTATCTACCAAGCCAAATACAGACAAGTCGAAATACTGCCGGTTCCACAAGAGCCACGACCATATGACCGATGATTACATCCATCTGAAAGATATAATCGAGATATTAATTAGGGACGGGCACCTGAAGCAGATCACCAAGAAGAAGGACACTCCTAGGCAGGACACCTAGGAGTCAAAGAAAGTTAAGGAGGAGGTACCTTCCTCAAAATACTTCTACATCCCCGAGGAACTCAGTGTTCCCTTTTATTTCACTACACACTTCTCGTGGGAAACCTTCCCCTCTGCCATGGTCATATCAGAAGAAGTGGGTTTCAACAAGGTGACCATGGGGTCCGTCAAGAGAAAGTCCGAGCATCTCCTCAGCACAAGCTTGAGCCGGAATTCAACACTTGATAAAATCCAAGGAGAATCGATCCTCATCACCTTCTACTGTGAAGAACTCCTCGGTGGGGCTCCCAACACCAGCATTCCTCTGCTCGTGAGAGCCCGGATGGCCAACTTCGATGTTTGACGAATCTTGGTCGATTTAGGCAGTTCAGTCAACATCATGTATTCCCAGCTATTCTCCATACTTCAACTGGATGAGACACACCTGACGCCCTACGTAGGCTCTAACCTACAAAGCTTCAACGAATCGGTCACAAATCTTTAGGGGTACATGGAACTGATCATCACTTTCGGAGTGGCAGAAACGACCAGGTCCATCAAAGTCTAGTTCCTGGTCATTTACTGCCCATCCTTCTACCATTGCATCTTCAGACGGCTAACTCTGGCCAAATTGGTAGCCATGCCATCAATCGTGCATCTAAAAATGAAGTATTACACTTCCAAGAGTCTCTTGGCCACCCTGCATGGAGACATCGAAGTAAAAAGGAGATGTTTCGAGGTAGCCTCAAAAGGGCTAAACACAATCGATGTCCGACCAAAGACTCCGAGAAAGCCTACTATGCCCTGCAGTTCTGAGGAGGCGAAACCGCTACCCCATGTCGACTCTGTCGACCTCGACTGTCATTTCTCCTAGGAAGATTTGAAGGACCATAAGCAAAAGAGGAAGAAGATCCAGCCATGTTCGAACAACCCTTCCGCTTTGTCCAGCAACGATCAGACCTCCTATTTGATGTGGCCAATCCCAAATGGAGAGTTCGAATGGTCCTACTTGGCAATGACCCCTAGAGAACTGTGAAGATTATGACCAACCTCTCCGACTTGGCAAGGAAGCAGCTCAAAGCTTGTCTCTGGGAGAATGCATATTTGTTTGCATGGAGCACCTCAGAGATGCTCGGGATAGATCCTGAAGTGGCCTGCCACCAGCTAACCATTGAACCCGCCGTTAGGGCAGTAGCTCAGCATAGGCGAAATTAGTCTCCGGAGAAAACGAAGGTTACCGAGTAGGTTGTAAAAGAATTCTTAGAGGCAAACTTTATCTCGTAGGCCAAGTACACTACTTGGCTGTCCAATGTTGTACTTGTAAATAAAGCTAAAGGAAAATGGCGAGTGTGGATTGACTATACCGATCTTAATAGGGCCTGCCCTAAAAACGTATATCCCCTCTGCAACGTAGATAAATTAGTTGATAATTCTGCTGGTTTTAAATTGTTATCATTCATGGACGCATATTCAGGCTACAACCAAATACCAATGGCCAAAAGCGATAAAAGTTACACAACTTTCATGACCAAATCAGGAAATTATTACTACAACGTAATGTCTTTCGGCTTGAAAAACGCTGGCGCTACTTACTAAAGAATGATGAACAAATTTTTCAGGGAGAAATCGGGGATATGCTCGAAGTATATGTGGACGACATGATCGTGAAATCCCACGAGGATCCAATGACACGCTTCACTTGAAGAAAGTCTTCGAGCAGGCCAGGAAGTACAAGATGCGCTTCAACCTTGAAAAATACACGTTCGGGGTACGGGCAGGAAAGTTCCTCAGTTTCTACCTAATGGAACGAGGAACCGAAGCCAACCCTAGAAAATGTAGAGCCTCTTCTAAATTCTCTACGCCGAATTCGAAAAATCAATCCAATCAATAAATGGGATGCTCACATCGCTGTCCCGATTCATGACCAAGTCTGCTCAATACGCTCTCCCTTTTTTAAACTCCTTCGCAAAGAATCAACTTTTGAGTGGATGAAGGAGTGCGACAAAGCCCTCCTCCACCTAAAACAAGTGTTATCGAAGCCACCGGTTCTCTCCCGGCCAAATGGCGGGGAGACCCTTTATCTCTACCTCGTTGTCGCAACTGAGGCCGTCAGCGCCACCCTTATCTGTGAAACCCACGAGGGGCAGAAGCCCATCTACTTCACGAGCAAGACACTGCAAGGACCGGAACTTGGATACTAGTAGATCGAAAAAGTAGCTCTGGCCCTCATCAATGCTGCAAGGAGACTAAGGCACTACTTTCTAGCCTACACAATCGTGGTACACACGGATCAACCCATTAGACAACTCTTAGGCCGCCCAGACATGGCAGGAAGAATGCTCAAATGGTCACTGGAGCTGTCTGAGTTCGACATCCAGTACGAAAGCAAGAAAGCCCTCAAAGCTCAGGCACTGGCCGACTTTATGGCAGAAACGACTTTGCCCGGCTCTTTAGAGTGTGGAGCTCACAGATGGACGATCTTCATTGATGGAACATCCAGCTCAATAGGGAGCGGAGCAGGAATTATCCTGGAAAGAGAGGAATGGATCCCCGTCAAAGTCTCACTAACCCTATCTTTTCCCACCTCCAAAATCAAGCAGAGTATGAGGCCTTCCTCGCAGGTCTGCGTCTCGTTGAAGACTTAGGGGCCGAGGAAGTTGTGATCTACACAAATTATTAGCTCGCGGCCCTCCAAGTATGAGGAAAGTATCAGGCCAAGAACGACAACCTATCAGAATACTTGACTTTGGTCGAGGAAAAAATGACGAAGTTCGCATCGGTGGAGGTGAAACACGTTCCTCGGGAACATAATGTTTGGGCTGACGTTCTGTCAAAGCTGGTGAGCACAAGAAAAATGGGGGAAAAAATCTGTCATCCAAGAGGTACTTCCTCGACCTAGCACCGAGAAAACCCCCCCCGATCCTCGACGTGCTCATCATCAGCGACAACAACTATTGGATGACCCCAGCTTAGAACTACCTCGCCAAAGACAAATTGCCATCAAAGGAGGTCAACATGGTCAGCCGAAGAGCCTGCTCATATGTCCTGGTCAAAAATAAGCTCTATAGGAAAGGGTTCTCCATTCCTCTCCTCAAATGTGTTAAGGAAGAAATGGTCGCCTATGTCCTGCGTGAGATCCACGAAGGGATCAACTCCCAACACCCCGGGGGGAGATCCCTCATCACGAAGGCCCTACGAGCAGGTTATTATTAGCCACCCATGAAACACGATGCAAAAGACCACGTGAAAAGATGTGACAAATGCTAACATCATAGGGACATGCACCTGGCATCGCTAAATGAACTCAAGGCAATGTCCTCCCCGTGGCCCTTCGCATGGTAGGGCCTGGACATCCTAGGACCATTCGTCGTAGGGTCAAACCAGAACAAATACCTGATAGTAGGCGTAGACTAATTTACAAAGTGGATAGAAGCGGAGGCTCTGGCCAAAATAACGTCCCACAATATACTTCGCTTCTACGAACGAAACATCCTTGCTCGCTTTGGTGTTCCCCAGGTAATCGTCACGGACAACAGGAAATAGTTCACAGACAAAAAATTCCAAGATTTCGTCACTTAGATGGGCACCAGACAATACTTCGCGTCCGTCGAACACCTGCAGACGAATGGGAAAGCCGAGGCAGCTAACAGGGTGATTCTACAAGGTCTCAAATGAAGGTTAGACAAGACTAAGAAATAATGGGTCGAGAAGCTGCACAATGTACCTATCAGAAGTGCACGCCCAGGTACAAGTGTTGCAAACTAAAATGACTCAAGGCAAGTTTTTGCTTTAGAAATGGGCAAACCCATTGCCCGACGACGGTCCCTTGATCGATTCTGCCATTGCCAACGTACCATGAAAGGCAAAACATTCAGATCGCAATGGGAAGTTCACGCCACGAACTCAGGCCACAAACGCGACCTCAGTTCCGCTCTCATGCCCGGAAACAATTTCGGACTTTCGACTGGTTCCCCCCACTGTCGAACACCATTTTATCGAGCGAACCCTGAGACTTAACGAATTTGTTCACTTGAATGGCCCATACAACGGGCACAAGTAACGAGCAGTGTGTGACACTTAGCAAATTTAAAGCAAAGTAATAACATGCACAAATCATGTGCAACCAACAATAAATATTAACATAGGACGACCACAAGGGCCACAATTTTACTTTTTACAATGAAAAATGGACCCCTCCCCATACAAAAAAAATAAATTACAACATTACGGCTCACATTCCGGAAACACTACAAAAAGAATACTAGTCTGCCACAGGCTGGGCCTCATCGCAGGTAGGCTGCCCCTGCTTCTCGACAAATTTGAGGAAGTTCGGGATCACGATCTGGCCGTCTACCATGCTATAGAGAAACCCGGTCCCTCAATAGACGACTCGACCCTGGGGTTCACAATCTTCAGCTGCCCTACGACGTTATTGAAAGCTTCCTCGGTGATCCCCACACAATCTTCCTCGGCCTGATTAATACGGGCAATGAGCTGGGCTGAGTCTTTAGACTCTTTACCTCATCACTTTCGTCCTCAGAAGGAGCGGTGACAACCCTAAGAGATGCAACAATTTCCTCCGCAGCTTTCTTCTGCGCGACCGCGATGTTCTTCTCCCCGATAACCTGGACGAGCTCATCCATGTACTTCTTCACCGCCTCCTCGGCGAATTTCTTCTTCGCCTGCTCCGTGAACTTCAGATTTTCTTTCAGAGTCGTGAACACGGCCTGGGACTTTTTTAGCTCCACCTGTTGGAGAGACCTCTCCTCAGTATAAACCCTGGCCATGCCCAAAAACCTCATTAAGGCAGCGACATCTTGGGCTAACACGGTTCTCTTACTGGGAAGGTCCAGCTGCTCAAGGTGCAAAGACTCCGCCATAAGCACTGAAAGGGAGGAGCCTTCAAAGAAATTCTAGTTGAGAAAGTAAGGAGGCAGGTTGAACTTTCTCTTCTCCCCCTCTTGAGTCAGGTCGAGGAACTCGCCCGTCCGAGGGCGCTTGACCCGGGAAGTTACCAACAATTGAGAAGTCTGGACAGTTGCGACCCCGGAAGTTAAAGTCCCCGACCCCGTCGGGGGAGGAACCTCTTGCTCATTCATGCGTTCATCTTCGCCTGGACATACTACCGAGGTATGCTTTCTATTAATGAATCCATGAACAAGTTGTAGTTGAGGATGCAAGATCCATATGTCGCACCTTGAAAAATCACATGGATAATTTGGAAACACGACCCTCACGCGAAAGGCGCAGAAACGCGGTTCGACAGAGTCGCCGCCGAACTTTATTTATCCCAAAGAGACGGGAAAGGAAAATATCAAGAAAACCTTTTAAAACAAAAGGACAGGAACAGGTTCGTCGCAATCGATGTTCCGGGTTCAAGAGTCGGTTACGCAAGGGGAAGGGTTTAGCACCCCTCACGTCTGTTGTACTCAACGAGAACCTCTTAGGGTGATTTGTGATGGGCCTGGTCTAAGCTTGCTTGTTTTCTTCTCAATGATAAATACGAATAGATAAAATAAAAGGATAACGATGCTAGGGGGAAAATGGTGGTTATAGGATATGGTGCTCGCTAAGGATTGGGGCCCTTGTGCCTACGTATGCTCATTCGGACGAGAATGAGAAATCAGAGCTCTCGTAGTTCAACTACACGAAAGGTTAGGGGGGAAACAAAAGATGAAGGGGAGGTAGCTCGCCAAGATCATCGCAATATTGTGCCTACGTATCTTACATTCAAAAAAAAAAAAATGAAGAATCAGAGCGTCTGTAGTTCGTGGAGACGGCCGCGAAAAAAGAGGGGTTGAATGGGTTTGAAGTTTGGTTTGGGAACGAAAGATTGAATGAAAAAAAACCCAAGGGGCGTGCCTCGAGAGCTGTCATTCAAGAATTCAAGGAATGTGAGATTCCAAAAACTCAGTTCTTTTGGGAGTTGTTTGAAAATGGTTTCGAGAGCGGGTCGAACATTTTGAAATCGAAAGAGCGAATGAACAACAACTCAAGGGGCGTGCCTCAAGAGCTATTCATTAGGAGATTCAAGGAATGCTAAACTCTAAGAATATCCTTCTTTTATAAGTTTCATTATGAAATATGTTTGAATAAAGATTAGATGTTTTAAGACGAAAGGGTGAATGAACGACAGCCCAAAGCGTGCGCCTCAAGAGCCATTCATTCGAAGATTCGAGGAATGCTAAACTCCAAGTATCTTCTTCTTTCGTTATTTTTTTAAGAAAAGCGTTTGAATAAAATAGAGTTTAATACGTTGCGAAGAGAGGTGGATTGCGAGGCCAAAAGGCACTCAAATTACAAACTGGTTTAAAAATACCGCTTGACGTTGGATCAAGGGTTTAACTTCTATCTGCATGCAAAAACATGGTGAAATGAAAGTTGGTTTAAAAAGGGCTCGACGACGAGTTGAGGGTTTGATTGAAAATGGAACCGGCTTGACGACAAATCAATGGTTAGGTTATGAGAAACGATATTAATCCTAGAGGGTGCCCCTCATATCGAAATCACGATGAAATGTGAAAGTGTGTGTAATAGGTTGATGGTGAATGTCGACGAGCACTCGAATTACGGAGGGTGTTTGAAAATGACTCAATGACGAATCGAAAATTAGTTTGAAAACGATGTAATCTACACTAGTCCCTAAGGGTGCTCCTAGAAGACAAACCGCAATCAAAGAAATATGAATGCGTACATCGAAATGGGAAAGGGATACATGTGAGTTACACAGGATTGCACGAAATAAAGGGTCTCGTTGTAAGGTAGCCCAAGAGAAAGTCGTGTGTATAAGAAGTGTCCTAAACTATGCCTTGAGCAAAATTCGGACAAACTCTAAGCTAGGGTTTCTGACAAAGTCCAATAGTCCATTGCTCGGATAAACAACCAACAGTCCATCAATTTAGGCTTTTATTGTTTCGATAATTGTTATGTGTCTTCGAATATGTGCGAATAAGAGATGAACAAGATGAATATGAATATGAACAATTATGAATAATATGAACAATGTGAATAATATAGCAAGATATATAACAATATAATCGAGATAATATCCACAATAATATAATCAAGATAATATTAACAAGTATATGAACAAGATAATATAATCGAGATATAATGACTGAAAATAAAATAATTGTATATTTGACTGAAAAGTAAAACAATGATATATTGACGGAAAGTAAAGTTAGTCGTTAGTTTGATTTGTGAACTAAATCGGGACAAAATGTAGCGCTAAACCGTCGTAGCTCGACTTATGACGAAAGTCGAACTATAGGAGGTCGCACAAATTGATATTCGTGCTAAAAACAAGATAGAGAAATGATATTGAGGATCATTCTCCCATGTAATTGTGTCACACGACTTAAAAGAAAGAGGGGATCTCGTCTTAATCATAAACTAATGTCGATTAATCAAAGGTAGCCTATCACGATCCAAAAGTATAGAAAATGACTCAAATAGTCATATTCCACAGATTTGACATAATGAAGGTTATCGACTTCGATAAATTGACGTTTACAAATCCAAAGACTTTATCGATCGGAAAAAAATGAAAATAAAATCGAGATGAAAAAGATGTAGAAGAAAATGAATAGAAAAAAAAAAGAAGTGGTCTCAGATTCATCACAATTTATCAATAATTTGACTAGTGGTGACTTTTTGGTTTCGTCTTCGACCCATAATGAGAAGGAAAACTCATAACGAGAATTGAAAAGAAATAAGAAATAAAATGAATTACAGAATCAAGATTAAAAAAGTGAAGGCGAATCGAGAAATAAGGTCTAATTAGAATGGTAACCAAAATATATTTAAGAGAGGTTTGAAAATACTTTAAACAAAAGTAGTAATAATTACAAAAACTATTAAAAATGTTAACAAACGATGATTAATAAAAACCATGAGTGATAAATCATAAGCAAAATTATTAACCTAAAACATAGAAAATTAAACAAATTATCATAAAAAACCTAGGTGAGAAAATAAACAAGGGAGGAATCATGTGGGCCGTGAAAATCCCATTATCCTCATTGAAAAAGAAGAAGCCCGTTTTTTTTACGAACAAACGGTGTGGGATTAAGAGAAAACCAAAATGGGCTCTAAACGCCTAAGATTCATCATCCGAAACCCACTGAAACCTAAAATACTTAGTCACATAAAAAATAAATTAAAAGAATGAAATAAGACATGGATGAAAGCTCCAAGGTCAAAGCACATTTCCCCCAACGCATTTCCCTTTAAAGCATAAAAAATCCTCAGTAAAAAAATAACAATACTCAATCCAACACGAATTGAAGCATGGTGTGATATTCGGTTCAACCTTCTTTCTGTTGCCTCACGATTTCATCTCTTTCACTTTTCCGCCTCCGTCTCTCTCACAGATTCAAACGCAAGGTTCCAGTCCAAATTTGGAACGTGTGTTTCTAGTTCTAGTTCATCTCACTCACGTCATGTTCTTGGGTTTGATTTACAGTGAAGGGTAGTTGAGTGAGTTTATTTCAAATTAGGTTTTGTTTTTGCTCGGAATTTCAATTCTTCTTCATCTTCTTTCTGTTTCTGTTTTGGACTTGCGGTTGGATGTGGTGAGTTATAATTTTGGTTTTGTTATGGTTATTGAGTGGTTTGTTGTTGTTTGGAGATATTGAAGAAGAATATTGAAGGAGGATTTAGGGTTGTGGAAATTTTGGTTTTAGTGGAAGAGGAAGGTTGAGAGGAGAATATGAAGATTGGGGACGGAGGAGAAAGATGGATGAATGTTCATTGAAGTTTGAAGATTCGGTCCTCTCCTCCTTTTTTTAGATCTTGAAGGAATGAATGGTACTTATAATGGATGAAAGATAGACAATGTCAATATTCGTTTTCCCATTTTTCCCGCATCCGGAATTCCTCTATCTAGAGTTCGCATTTCGCGTGAAATTCGTTTTGCAGGTGAGTGTCACATGACCTTGTTTTTGTCTTCTTATGCTGTTGTAATTTTTTTGGAAAAGATAAAGATGTGCATTGGTTTTGGCTGGAATTTTCGTGGTTGGTGTGGTTGTTGGTCATGGCGGATCGTATCACGTGGGAAAGAATTAGTAGCAGCTATTGCCTTTCCATTTTACTCACAACTTATACATTTTCAGGGGTTGGGCTTGGCATTTTGCAATGTTGTGGTGTGTGAGTAATGCGTTGAGGCTTCCTGTGATGCAAAGAGGTTTGTTAAGGGTACACGTTGCTGCAGGAATTTTGTTGTGGGCAAGTGAAACATATACTTGAATAAAACATGAATCTTGAATTTAGTCTTGGATAAAAACTTGTAATTTTGTCGTAAAAGTTGAAACTTGAGTCTTGAAACTATGAATTGAATTAATCTTGAACTTGAGATTTGAATTAGGAAATTGATTTGAAATTTTTTTTGAATTAATTCTTGAATCATTATATCTTGAAATTCCAATTAGAACCACATTCCAAAATTCTTGCCCTCTCTACTCAAATTGATTCTTGGCAAATGAAACAGCTTAGAAATCCATCTTGAATTTGAAAACGAACTAGAATCATACATTGGCACGAATCTATCATTAAGTCAATCTTTGGACTTTGTCACTTGTGTTGATAAAGCAAATCTTTCACCATGAACCAGATGATCAACAAATGCATTAAAACGATATGTCACATGGATCTATCTAAATCAAGCCTTGATCTTGAAATAAAACTTGTCTGACTGGAAAATTAAGTCAAAACCCTTGAACCTCAGTTCATGCTACTCATATACCCAACTCTTCCTTGACTTAAAAACCCTAAATGAATCTTGGACTCAGGCGACAAGAAAATGAGAGTAGAATCAACATATTTTTTTGAATTTTCTGAATATGGTTAGTGGACAAATGTACAAAATGAAAGTTATACACAGGTATGAAAAATTTGGGGTATGATACCATAGACTCCACATGAGCCAGTTCCTTCTTAGAAGGAGTTCATTACGTATCTTGAATGGCATACAAACAAACCATTCTACTTAGTTTTTGGAGGTGGTGATGCTAGTGGTAGTAGAGTAGGTAATGAGTAGGATGAAAAGGAAAATGAGGTAAATGAAGAAGAAAGTGAAAAGAAAGAAAATGAGTAAGAATATTGAGAAGAGAGTGGAGAGGAGGACGAAGTAGAAGAGACAACTAGTGAGAATGACGATTAGATTAAGGCTAGTGAGTGATGTTTTTTGTTTTAATTTAGTTACCTATTGAACAATTTATGTTTCTTTATGTATTTTGCTATTTAACAATGACATGCACACGAGATTTAGGTATGTTGGTATTTTGTACTAAGTACATGAGCATGCTCGTGATCGCAAAACACTTGAGTACTAATTGGACATAATTTTATGAGACATATTTCCATGACATTATGGTGTATTGTGATTGAAAATCAAACAAGTACAATAGTGTTGCACCTCAATTTTGTCCATGATCTTTTTCTTATTCAGGTGTTTTTGCAAATATATATATATATATATATATATATATATATATATATATATATATATATATATATATATATATATATATATATATATATATATATATATATATATATATATATATATATATATATATATATATATATATATATATATATATATATATATATATATATATATATATATATATATATATATATATATATATATATATATATATATATATATATATATATATATATATATATATATATATATATATATATATATATTATATTGGTTTTAAGTTTTTTAAAATAACTATCTTTTAGTAGTATTTTATTTAATAGTATTTATTTTACTCTACTAAAAAAATATAAAAAAATCGAAAAAATAATGGCTACCATTTTATTTCATTTTGCTGCAATTTGTTGATTTATTATACATTATAGTAAAAAATATCTAAAAAAGAACAGTTTAGATTTAATTTATTTTTATTTTATTTATCATAATAATAATAATAATAATAATAATAATAATAATAATAATAATAATAATAATAATAATAATAATAATAATAATAATAATAATAATAATAATAATAATAATAATAAGTTGACTGTATGATTTCTAGAATTCTTCTTCTTTTTTAAAGTTAATATGTTCATCATCTTTTTTAATAAGATATGGTTAATAATAATAGTTTATATTAATTACTTTTATATATAAAAAACACATAACTCTAAAAAAATATGGGTTGTTACAAGAACACCCACACAGATGGAATGGTCCAATGACTTTAGTTCCACATAATGGCTTACTAAAAACCTAAGGACTGTTTGATTAAGAGGACAATTTGATACATTAAATTCAAAGCCTACTAAGCAGTAAACGTCAAATAAGGTTGTGCTACCTTACAATCATGTCCTAGAAATACTCTTGATTAGATCCAAAAGGGCCCAAAGGATTGTCAAATCATATTTTTAGGGATAGAAGATTCTAGTTCCTCAAAACTATTAGGACTTTCTTATAGGGCTGGACAAATGGTGGGGCCGATCAAATTCGGGCCCAAACACAATATCTAAAGAAAACCACGGACTTAAAAGGTCCAATTTCGATCATTTATATTTTTGATTTTGTTAATTTTCGATTTATGATTTTTGCGGTTGGGTGGTTCGGATTGAACGATTCGTTTCTAACTTGCTTTTTCCAATTCTAAATATTTCTAACTTTTCTTTTGACTTATTTTTTATTTTTTAACGTATATATCATTTACAAATTTATTATACATCTTTAATACATATAAAGGCAAAACATGATGTTTTAGTATAATCTATTTTTCTATCAATTCTACTCCTACTTTAATGTGTAACTTATCTATAAACATGGTGTTTTGATATAACCTATTTTTCTACCAATTTTACCATTACTTTAATGTGTAACTTATACAATAACTTCCATTAAAATCACTACTATCATTTTTCACATAACTTCCTACTATTAACTTCATATCTAATTTTCTACTATTAACTTCCTACATAACTTCTATTTTAAATTAATATTAAATAAAAAATATTATTTCAATTTTTATGTATACATTAAAAAAACGGACAAACAAACACGCGAGACGCTAGTACATAAAAAAGAGATTGTACAAACTAATGTCTTAAAATATATGTTAGAAAAAATTTAAAATACAATTATATATATATATATATATATATATATATATATATATATATATATATATATATATATATATATATATATATATATATATATATATATATATATATATATATATATATATATATATATATATATATATATATATATATATATATATATATATATGAACATTGAGTTTTTATTTGTCAAAAAAGAGATAAACAAAATATAGCTTTTTTTCTTGCTTGTTCATGATTCTTTGTTCCATCTTTCCAAGCAACAATAAAACAAAACTTCCACAAACTGATATATATATATATATATATATATATATATATATATATATATATATATATATATATATATATATATATATATATATATATATATATATATATATATATATATATATATATATATATATATATATATATATATATATATATATATATATATATATATATATATATATATATATATATATATATATATATATATATATATATATATATATATATATATATATATATATATATATATATATATATATATATATATATATATATATATATATATATATATATATATATATAACCAGATCATTAACATAAATTCAACCTAAATTTCACAGAATAAAAAAAAAAATAAAAAAAATAAAACCATAGCTTTGGTTTCTTACTTGCTTCATGATTTCTTATTCCATTTTTTTCAACCAACAACAAAACAAAACTTCAACAAACTAAAAAATAGATCAAAGTTAAATCATAAACATAAATTCAAACCAAAATTTACAAAATAAAAATCTAAAAGAAATAAACCATAAACATTATTTCTTACCCTCAATCATTTTAAGCTTCCAAAGTAAAAAGGAGGCAAAAACATAGGGATGAATGGATGATGAGAAAATGAAGATGAGGATCTAAGATTTAGATTTCGCAATGAGCAGCAGGTAGGGTTTATGTTAGTTACATAAAAAATAACACTCCTGAATTTATAATGTACTATTAATAGAAATTTTTTACTTTTGAACCTACTCTATCCTAATATATATATATATATATATATATATATATATATATATATATATATATATATATATATATATATATATATATATATATATATATATATATATATATATATATATATATATATATATATATATATATATATATATATATATATATATATATATATATATATATATATATATATATATATATATATATATATATATATATATATATATATATATACTCAATATTTTAACTCTATCCTAAAATATTGAGTATATATATATATATATATATATAACGGTTGGGTTTGGTTTCAAATGGATCCAAAAAAGCCATCCGAATCGAACCATTCTAATCCGTTAAAATCCTTAATTTTAACTCGTTAAACCCGCTGACCCGTTTTAAACCGCCTGTTTGTGTGTTGGGCCACTCGGATCGGACGGTTTGCGTCGGACATGACAATTTTGTCCACCCTTACTTTCTTATAAAAGGTTTAAGTTGAATAAGTCTCTAGTACACACAATTGTAACGTAAAAATATCATAATTATAAATGTTATTAATTTGAGCGAAAGAGTGTTTGCTAGTACATTCTTATCACCTAACTGATGTAAAATATCATAACAGAATTTTCTGTTAGATCCTCATTTACCTCAATTACATGAACTAGAAAGGTATCTTCTAGACCAACATAATTGATGCTTCTCAAAAATGGTGTAAATGCATTCTAATACTTAAGTCATTATTTGATTGAGTAGGGTGAGAGATTTGTCATAATATAATTTTTATTTTTCTCATCTACATATGTGTCATATCATAAGTATAGGGTCTTAGGTTTTAGTTAGTGTAAGTTTTGTTGATGTCGT
Organism: Lathyrus sativus; assembly: GCA_963859935.3. Lineage (NCBI taxonomy): Eukaryota > Viridiplantae > Streptophyta > Magnoliopsida > Fabales > Fabaceae > Lathyrus > Lathyrus sativus. Next base: position 425,089,640 of record OZ012739.1, read on the forward strand.
TGAAATATTTTCAGTGATTAGAAAATAATCCTTTGACATTGATCATGCAATATTGATCAATAAAAAGAGAGGATTTGCTATTATATCCTATATATTTCTTAGGCATCATGCAAAATTCTAAAAAATATTTTCAATTTTTGGAGATATATCTTCGAACGTACCATAATACACACATTTCATTCGTTTTCGAGTCAAAGTTCAACTTTGTGAATATATTTATTTCGAAAATATATCTACGAAAAAATTCCAAAAATGTATTTTCGAAAAATTTTAAACACATAATTATCTTCTCACTCTCTACCATCGTGCATGACTTCTACGAAGAAAACCTTTTGAAGTTATGCATTGTTCTCAAGCAAACCCTCTTTTATTTTTTTGAAGCACACTGTATTTCATAAAATCATTTCTTTCCATTATTAGGATGGTGCAATGTTGGTTTAGTTACTTATTCTTCCTCCTTAGTGTAGGAACCATATAATATTTCACAGGAGATCAAACAGAAACGAGCTCTGTCTCCAATCTCCTCTCAAACAAAACGTAGAGATGAGGAGGTTTTTTCTCTTTCGCCTTTAACAAATAATATTTATGTCTGCTATAATTGTACATTCAGAAGAAATGAAATAAATATAGATATTCACAAGCCGAAGGTAATTATGTGTTTGAAACTTTTCAGAAATATATTTTCGGAATTTTTTCGGAGATATACTTTTGAAATAAATATATTCATAAAATTGAATTTTGACTCAAAAACAAATAAAATGTGTGTATTATAGTGCGTCCGGAGATACATCTCCAAAAATTTGAGACATTTTTAAAATTTCACATGGTGTTTAAGAAACATATAGAGTGTAATAAGAAATCCTCTAAATAGATACAATTAGGTGAAATGACTTTGGTGCATTTGAAAATTCTAAAACGATTTCTTTTTCTGAAGAAAGTCGGTAAATATGGATGGTTTAATCAAATAGTGCATTGTTTCTCCGTGGAAGTGATATCTTAGGACATCGTTTGAGTACTCTTTTTTCTTTTGTAAGTGAGTGGGGAAGTAACTTATCATTTCCATGAACCGTTAGTACTGTGAGGTTTGGATGTTTATTTCGTGGCGAGTTGTCGGCGGTGGTATATTACTTTCTGGTTCTTATTAGAGTTGGTTAGTAGCTTTATTTAGGGGTTGACAAATTTGAACCGATCGATTAAAACCGAATGATCCGTTGTCTTTTTTTATAAATAGATTGGGTTGAATCGGGTGTCAGGTTGATCAGTTGCTTAATTTGAATAGTGTAGGGTCAGATCGGGTGTTGGGTTCATATGCTTATTTTGGATTCGATGATTATTGAAACCAACCGAATTTAATTAATATATATATATATATATATATATATATATATATATATATATATATATATATATATATATATATATATATATATATATATATATATTATTTATTTTTATTACTATATGACTGACTCACTATTAAAATGAGATTCGTAATGTTATAGAATATTTTCATTTTTATAATTTTTAACTATGAAATCGCGTACTCCCAAAAATACAAGAAATGCAATATACAATTTTGATTATTATTTAATTTATGGTTTAAAGTATGATAATGATCAAAATTATTGTAAATAATATTGAAATATTATTCCGTAATAATAATTTTTATTTTAATAAAAAAATAATAATTCTATTTTAAAAGTTTTATATTTTATTTTAATAATAAATATTAAATCGACTAAATGGATCAAACTTCATCGAATCCGACGAAAATTAAATTTTTGTTAGTCGAAATTGGACCATAAAATAAAACTGTAATTTACGTCGAATTTAAGTTTTAAATCCGAAACCGACCAAATATTCAACTTTAGTTTTATCCCTTTATCCGTGTTTGAACCTACAGACCTTATTTTTTCTTTGGACTGTTTTGTCGGTGTTTCATATTTTTTCTGTATATCCTTTCCATGTACTTGTCTAGTTGTGTTTTTGTTGTTACAAACATGGTTGGTACCTCTCATATCTCTAAACTATTTTATACTTTGTATTTCAATCTTTGTTTTATTTTTATATTATATTTTCTTTAAGAAAAAGCATGCTTCACAATTTAATCAACAAATGCCTATAATATTTAGAGAGAGGATGTACAAGGAGTGTAACTTCCAAGCAAGTTCACCACATGGCCAAAGGCATCGAAATCGGCAAGGGAGTCTTTTACCAAGCTCACTAGAAACAAGCACATCATTTTGATATTCTTGTCTTGACCAAGTCTTAGTCAAGTCACCGGCGAATGACACATTCCAAAACTTATTAATTCATTATTTTCGTATGTAGTACAAAAACGATACATTCCTTTTTTCTATTTTAAATATAATTATTTGTATATTAACTATAAGTTCTTTAAATTTTATGGTGTGGTTGTTTCAAGAAAGGAAATTACAAATGTGATATTAAAAATGCGAAGATTATCTGTATTAATATAATCAAGATCATATTTAATATCCTAAGAAACAAACAACAAATTAATTATTATTTCTTTTTCGATGATAAAATTAGTTTTTTAAAAATTATATTCATTGCCTTATGTATAAAATTTTCACTGATATTAAAAAATCAATACTCTTTATAAGCTTGCGTTTTAAAAAAATGTTTTCAAATATATTTTATCCTCAAAAATATTATTTAGACATAATTTTTTTACAATTAATTATTCTCATACTTAAAGTGTAGGAATCTCACCTTTTCATAAAAATAAACTCAATTATATATAAATTTTCAATATTACTCATAAATTATTTTATTTTTATTTTTTATAAATTTTAAATTAAATAAGTTTATAAATATTTTCAAAAAGTTTAATTATCGTTCAAGCACATAAATGAAAATATTGTTCCTAAAAATCACAATCCTCAAAATATAATTCTAAAGAATATTATTTTATAACTTAAGATAAACAAACCCTTTAATATATATATATATATATATATATATATATATATATATATATATATATATATATATATATATATATATATATATATATATATATATATATATATATATATATATATATATATATGTCACTAAAGGAAATTGACTAACGTTTTCTTATACATAAATCATTTGGCACTCATATAAGATTAGATACCAAACTCGACATAAATTTCAATTCAACTTAAATCAAAATCATTTGGCACTCATATAAGATTAGATACCAAACTCGACATGAATTTCAATTCCACTTAAATCAAAATTTTATGAGTATAATGATCAACTTTTATGTATACTATAGGTATTAAATGAGTGGATCAAGTTGTGTTTATTGGCTTAGACAATTGGAATTAAATAAATAACAATTATATATATATATATATATATATATATATATATATATATATATATATATATATATATATATATATATATATATATATATATATATATATATATATATATATATATATATATATATATATATATATATATATATATATATATATATATATATATATATATATATATATATATATATATATATATATATATATATATATATATATATATATATATATATATATATATATATTGTTCTAGCCTGAGCCCCGCCTTGACCGAGCAGACCCAGTCCAGTAATGTGCAGTAGGTCCAATCTGACTTGGGCTACTGCCGCCGAGCACAAGGTCCCCGTCGAACAAAGAATACCCTCTGCGGGCATGACCTTTTCCCCCTGTCGAGCAGAACAAACGTGTCCTTCACGCATTCTCAACGTGCTCCCCTTCGCGGGGACACGTCACCAACCAACTGCTCACCTCCGAAAGAGCAGGTCAAACCCACTTTCCGGAGATCACGGGACAGTTGAAATAGGGCGAAGACCACGTCCTGGTCTTCACTACGCCACGTAAGCCCTAACAGTCACTTGGGTTGGGTCTGGCCATCCAGCCCAACTCAAATAACCGTTGGCCCTGCGCTAGGGTCTCTTTATAAATACCCTCTTTCACAAGAGGGTCAGGTATTCTCTTCTTACCCTTTTCTGTACTTGTGATCACTCTGTCCAACTTCTTACTTTGGCATTGGAGTGTCTTGCAGGTACACCCCCCATCTCCTTCTATACATCGTCGAACAGACGTAAATCCAACAGGGCGCGGCCAGTCAGTGATCCCCTTCTGATCAGGTCAAATTATATATATATATATATATATATATATATATATATATATATATATATATATATATATATATATATATATATATATATATATATATATATATATATATATATATATATATATATATATATATATATATATATATATATATATATATATATATATATATATATATATATATATATATATATATATATATAATACGAACATGAATATGATTATATAATTTACGACAGGTTAGTATATGAAAAAAGAGATTGTAAGAATACTTGGATCTATAGAGAAATTTTTTGTTGACGGTAAAGAAAATAACAAATACGTGATAGCTTATATGATTCTTCCTCAACCAGTACTCCTAATGCTTTGAGGAGAAGAGATAAATTGTTTGTGTCTGGTATATTGGAACCATGACTTATATATAAGGTGATGATCAATTAGGATTCTCATTATTTCAAAATGGGTCATATCGACATCAACTCATATTTGAGCGAGTTCATGTCCAATTAATTAATTAATTAATAGAAGTATAATTAGTCTTTTAAATTTATTTGACCACTTAATCAATTAAAGCTCTAATTGATAAATAGCTAATATAATTAAAATATATATGTCCACATAATAACTATTGAAATATAATAATTAAATAATATTTAAATTATAAAATATTATAACAATCTCCCGCATGGGTAGTATATTTTTAATAATTATATCACAATTCTTTAGGCGTGTATCTGAATGATATTTATCCTTAAATTTCAACTTTACAATCTGGTCCACATACATCAATAATGGGATCACCGCGACTATTGCCACTGACGTATAACGTGATGAAATCCCGACGACCACCGCATAATTATTTCTACTTTAACTTAATTGAGCAAAGAGATATCAAATATCAAATTTTCAAGCAAATTAATATATTATAAAAAATTACAGAGCAATAAATTATAGATCCTATCTTTTCCAAAAAGATTATGATATTTTCGTTATTGCTTTAAAAATATTTTATGATCATAAGTTAGATTTACCTTAAAAGAAAACAATAAAATAAAGCAAAACTTACTCACAAAAATACCAAATTCACCATTGATATTAAATCAAACACTGACAATTAATATTTATAAACAATAAATTCTTACAAATGTCACATTTTTACGGTATATGTATGAGTGTAATCAAATAAACACTTGAAAGATTTACACTTATACAACATCATTACTGATATGTCAATAAAGTATTATATCGCTTAAACAATTGTCTTTGGTCCATCTTTTTAACACACAATTGATTTGTTGTGTTTGTGTAAGATATATAAACACTAACAACAAACAATGTGAGACTACTATAACACCATCTACTATTATGCTATGTTATCTATCTCATTTTTTCACCCTCTCCCTGTAGCTCTCTCTCTCTCTCCATAATTAATATTATTCAAAATGTGAACCGGAAGACTTGCAAAAAGACTTCCGGTGAACAAACGAAAAAAAATATAAATCGAAACACTTGCAAAAAGACTTCCGGTGAACAAACGAAAAAAAATATGAACCGGAAGACATACTTAAAGTCTTCCGGTAAACAAACGAAAAAAATTATAATTATTTATACGAGGGTATTTTGGTCTAAAAAATTTTAGTATAGGGGTATGGGTATAATTGTAGGGGTATGGGGTAAAATTTCCTTGAAAGAAAGAGTTTCTGCAAGTATTCACACTAGAATTCACTATAATTTAACATTTATCAAACTCTCCCCAACTTAAACTTGTTCGTGCTCAAACAAGAATTAATCAACTCAAAGAAACAAAAGAAATTATCAAGAAATCACGCTCAACAAATTTTTACAAAATAAAACAAACGTATGGTACAAATATCAAAAGTACATGCAAAGCAACTCTTACCACTAAACACAACGGCACAAAGAATATGAAACAAAGTCTAAGTACAAAACACATATAAAAAATTCTAAAGCAATACAAATGTTCAATAATAAATCACACCTAACGTACAACTTCATCAAGGGATGAAAAACAAACTGTAGAAGCATGCTTCAGTCTCAAGTTTTGATGATGTCAATACTACTCAAGATCATCTCTTGATTGCAAAAAGACAAGCCGTTCAAAGTCATCAAGATAAAGTCATCAAGCTATCTTTCAAGTCAAGCTACATATGGAACTGATTCTTCCAGACTTGGCTGCATTACTGGTATATCAAATCCACCTTTATAATTTGATATACAAGTGTTCAAAAACATCAATCATTTGTGCATAATACATAAGCATGTTTTTGAAACCTTAAAAATGGTATAACATAATTTTAAAAAAGCATTTTTCTGAAAATTAGCAGTGTTAACCGATTAACCATATGGGTTAACCGGTTAACCAATTTGAATTTTGAATTTTCTGGGCTAACGTACCAGTGTTAACCGATTAACCATATGGGTTAACCGATTAACACTGAACGTACAGTGAAAAATTGCTTTGTTTTGAGTTCAAAAATTATTTTAAAAAACATACCTTTTCATGGTTTGAATCTTTTAAAATCATACCTTTTGTGAAAGGTTATTTTACTCATATAAATTCTGAGTTTTTCATTTTTGAAAAACAACCAATAGAACATAACTCAAAACCTTTCAACCTCCAATACTCATTTTTAAAATTGTCTTAGAATCAAATTCATTTTCAAAAGTGTTCATACTTGCATTGAAAATTTCATATTCATTGAACACTTGTATTGAAAAATTACAAAGAGTGAATTTTGATTCATTGGAGAAGATCACTTTGACAGTTATACTCAATCCAAATTCATTACAATTATTTTACTTTTTGACTTGTGATCCAGGATTGTTGGACACAAGGGTGAGTGTTTACAAGAGGATTGTTCTTGTACACTTGTGAATTTTATTGTTTGATAGTAGGCCTCACCGGTTGATGGTGTGATAGGTTGTACTGTTTTAAACAATAGTGAAAATTCTCTTTCATGTTGAAAGGGGAGTGGAGTACTCTCGGATTGTGAGGGGAACCACTATAAATCCTGTGTCTTTCTTTCTTTCTGTTGATTTACTGCTTTCCATAACCAAGAACATCATCCAGTATATTTCCAAGAACCATATAAAAATCGGAAAAATTTCAAAAGTCCTAATTCACCCCCCCCCCCCTCTTAGGCATACTTTGTTCTTACAATTGGCATCAGAGCAGGTTAAGGTAACCTGTTCCTAACGATTCAGTATGGCTTCCGCAAGTACCAACCCGGTTTTCAAAGATGGTGGAAGTAGTAACAAACCACCACTCTTTTCTGGAGAATACTTTGATTTTTGGAAAATCCGTATGAAGGCACATCTTGAGGCTCAAGGAGATGGTATATGGGAAACCGTTGAAACTGGTCCACATGTTCCTACAAGTGTGGTAAATGGTGTTGGAACCCCAAAGATCAAATCCTCATATGATGAAGATGACAAGAAGAGAATCTTGAATGAGAAGAAAGCAATCAACATACTTCAAAGCGCTCTCAGTATGGATGAATTCTTTCGCATATCACAGTGTAAATCGGCAAAACAGATTTGCGATACCTTGGTAGAAACGCATGAAGGAACAGCAGAAGTAAAAAGATCAAGACTTAACACGTTAAGTCAAGAATATGAGATGTTCCGTATGCAGCCCGGTGAATCTATTGTTGCCTTACAAAAGAGGTTCGTTCATCTAACAAATCACCTGATTGCTCTTGGGCAACGATGATCTCAACTTAAAAGTCCTAAGATCCTTGACAAGAGAATGGCAACCAAAAGTGACTGCCATTTCGGAAAAGAAAAGTCTTTCAACGATGACATCCGCTTCATTATTCGGGAAACTTCAAGAGCATGAACTGGAACTTGGAAGGCTTGAGAAACATGAAAGTCAAGACAAGAAGTCCAAAGGAATTGCCTTGAAGACTGACACAAAGGATGACAAAATTGACGAATCTTCCGAAGACGAAAATTTCATGCTTCTAGTGAAGAAGCTTGGTAAGTTTTTCAATAATAATAAAACTTCTTCTTTTTCTAAAAAGAATAGACATTTCAGGAAAAAGGAGGCATCCACATCAAACCAAGAAATTACATGTTATGAATGTGGAAAACAAGGTCACATAAAGCCAGACTGCCCAAAACTCGCAAATAAAGGAAAATTCAAGGGCAAGAAGGATTTCAAAACAAAGAAGGCTTATGTCACACGGGACGACAACGAAGTGAGTTCATCATCGGAATCAGATAGCGATGAATGTGCAAATATTGCCTTAATGGCCTCTCACCATTCCGATGACGAAAATGAGGTTAGTAGTAATTTTTCTGTCTATGATAATGATGCACAAGAAGTTATAGATGAACTTCTAAAAGAGTGCAAGACTTTGTATAAAGACATCTCATCACAAAAGAAAAGAATTTTACTTTTAGAAAAACAAAATTCTGATTTCTTGAAAAATATTGAAGATGAAAAACAAAAAGTGATGGATGAAAAACAAAGTCTTGTATGTAAGAATTGTGAGTCTTTGTCTTTTCAAATTGTTCAACTTAAAAGAGTTTTAGAAAGATACGAAAAATGTCAAATTGGCTTGGAAGAGATTCTTAAACATCAAAGGTATCCTAATGATAAAAGTGGATTGGGATATTTTAAATTTTCAAAACCAAGCACCAATAAGACCATTTTTGTAAGAGCAAGTGAACAAATTGTGAAGGAAGAGACAAGCACTTCTAAAACTCAGCATCAAAATCATAACAAGAAAAGAATTAATAAGAAAAAGAATTATATTCCTAGATATAGAAGTCATTTTCAACCTACATGTTTTTATTGTGGTATTAAAGGGCACACACCTAATGCCTGCTATGTACGTAATATTGGTGTTGCAAAGGGGCATTATGTGTGGGTGGAAAAAGGTACTAACTATCAAGGACCCAAAGCAACTTGGGTACCTAACACTACCTAATTTTGTTTTGTAGGTATGCTTGAAGACAACCACAAATCAATGGTATCTTGATAGTGGCTGCTCGAAGCATATGACGGGAGATATAAACAAATTTTCAAGTCTATCATTAAAGGCCAAAGGATACGTCACTTACGGTGATGATAATAAAGGAAAAATTCTTGGAGTTGGAACCATTGGTGCACCTCCATGTACAATCATCGAAGACGTTCTTTTTGTTGAAGGCCTTAAGCATAACCTGCTTAGCATCAGTCAATTGTGTGACAACGGGTTCAAAATCAACTTCACAAAAGAGGAATGCTTGATCGAACACGAAGTCACTCATGAGATTCTGCTAAAAGGTAAAAGATATAATAATATTTTTATGATCTCTTTTGATGACTCTTCCTTGAAGGTAAAATGTCTTATGACGAACAACAACGAGGCATGGCTTTGGCATAAGAGATTTGCTCACATTCACATGGAGCATTTAAACAAATTAATCAAGCATGATCTGGTTGTTGGGCTTCCGAAGATAAAATTCATCAAGGATAAATTATGCGATGCATGTCAAAAGGGAAAACAGACCAAGACAACTTTCAAATTCAAGCAAGTGGTTTCTACATCAAGACCACTTCAATTGTTGCACATGGATCTTTTTGGTCCATCAAGAACGAAGAGCGTTGGAGGTAGTATTTATGCTTTAGTTATTGTTGATGATTTTTCTCGATATACCTGGACAATGTTTTTAGTGCAGAAAAATGATGCGTTTAAAGCATTCAAAAAGTATGCAAAACAAATTCAAAACGAGAAGTCACTCACTATAGCCTCCATAAGAAGCGACCACGGTGGAGAATTTCAAAATTCAGACTTTGAAGAATTTTGCGAAGAACATGGAATTTCTCATAATTTTTCGGCACCAAGAACTCCTCAACAAAACGGCGTCGTAGAACGGAAGAATCGTTCACTAGTTGAACTTGCTAGAACAATGCTCAGCGACACAAATCTTCCAAAGTATTTCTGGGCAGAAGCAGTAAGCATGGCATGCTTTGTAAGCAACCGCGTGAATATTCGACCGCTACTCAAAAAGACTCCGTATGAATTGTTCAAGGGAAGGAAACCGAATATATCATTTTTCCACATATTTGGCTGCAAATGCTTCGTTCTCAACAACAATAAGGACAATCTCGGTAAGTTTGATGAGAAGTCCGACGAAGGTATATTTCTTGGTTACTCTCTCTATAGTAAAGCTTTTAGAATTTTTAATAAAAGAACTCTTACCATTGAAGAGTCCATTCATGTTTCGTTTGATGAGACTAACCCCTCGAAAGAGGATAATATTGTTTTGGATGATGATGATGATTTTGTAGATACTTCACGAAATGAAGAAATTGTTTCAAAAGATCAAACAACTTTACAAGAAGATGTTACTCAAGAAAATCAAGATCTTCCGAAAGAATGGAGAACACACAGAGATCACCCAATTGATAAAGTTATTGGTGATATTAGTCAAGGCGTTGCAACTCGACTTAATTTAAAGGATGCTTGTCTCAACATGGCGTTTGTATCTCAAATTGAACCATCAAAGATCGATGAAGCTTTAGGCGACGATCAATGGATTATAGCAATGCAAGAAGAACTTAATCAATTCGAAAGGAATCAAGTTTGGAGTCTTGTACCAAGACCAGACCATAAGCACATCATAGGAACAAGATGGGTGTTCAAGAACAAACTTGACGAAAATGGGATCATAGTTCGTAACAAAGCAAGATTGGTCGCACAAGGCTACAACCAGGAGGAAGGAATTGATTTTGATGAAACATTCGCTCCGGTAGCAAGGTTAGAAGCAATTAGATTACTACTTGCTTATGCATGTTCTATGAATTTTCAGTTATTCCAGATGGATGTCAAAAGCGCTTTCCTGAATGGGTACATTAATGAGGAAGTCTACGTCAAACAACCTCCGGGTTTTGAAGACTTCAAAAATCCCTCACATGTTTTCAAACTGAAGAAGACTCTCTACGGTTTAAAACAAGCACCACGAGCATGGTATGATCGCCTTAGCAACTTCTTATGTGAGAAAGGATTTACAAAAGGAAAGGTTGACAAGACGCTGTTTATAAAGAAGATCAAGGGTAACACCTTGTTAGTACAAGTCTACGTCGACGACATCATATTTGGATCAACAAACAAAGAACTGTGCGAAGAATTCTCACTCATGATGCGAGAAGAATTCGAGATGTCCATGATGGGAAAGTTAAATTATTTTCTTGGACTACAAATCAAGCAAACCAAGGATGGAATCTTCCTCAACCAATCCAAGTACTGTAAGGAATTAATAAAGAAATTCGATATGGATAGTTGCAAGATGATGTCTACTCCTATGGGATCCGGAACGTATGTTGATCAAGATGAATCTGGTACTCCAATTGATATTACTAAATATCGAGGTATGATTGGTTCATTACTATATTTGACGGCAAGTCGTCCTGACATTATGTTTAGTGTTTGTTTGTGTGCGCGCTTCCAAGCAAATCCGAAGGAATCGCATCTCACTGCTGTGAAGAGAATTATCAAGTATCTCAAAGGAACGACCAACGTCGGATTATGGTATCCTAAAGGTAGTATTTGCTCTTTAGTTGGTTATTCTGACGCTGACTATGCAGGATGCAAAACCGATAGAAAAAGTACAAGTGGTACATGTCATATTCTCGGAAATGCTCTAGTATCATGGGCCTGCAAGAAGCAAGCTTGTGTAGCACTCAACACCGCCGAAGCAGAATACATCGCCGCAGGAAGTTGCTGTGCACAGATTTTATGGCTGAAACAACAACTCTGGATTATGGTGTTGACCTCGGATGCATTCCTCTACGATGTGACAATACTAGTGCCATAAATATCACAAAGAATCCGGTTATGCATTCCAGAACAAAGCACATCGATATCCGGCATCATTTCCTTCGAGATCACGTATTAAACAGAGATGTTGATGTTACTTTCGTCGACACACACAACCAACTCGCCGACATCTTCACCAAGCCTTTGGCAAAAGAATCATTCTACAAAATTCGGAGAGAACTTGGGATTCTTGATGAAGGTGACATCTGATCCTTGTCTCTATTATATGTATGCATTAATTGTGATATGTTTTCATGTGTATGCATTCTGTTTTTATGTATTTTTCAAAAATTCGAGCATGTTAATCGATTAACCATATGGGTTAACCGATTAACACTGTTGAATTTTCAATTCTGATTAAATTTTTTAATGTGTTAACCGATTAACCTATATGGTTAACCGATTAACACTGTTAATTTTTCAAAAAAATCAGAAACGAAAATTAATTAAATTTTTGAAAATTTTATATTTTTCTTTATATATTTTGTGTGGTCCATATTCTCTTAAATATCCACATCCATATCCAAAATCCACATTCCCTCTTAAATCCTAACTTCTCTCTCCCACTCTTAAAAGTTGGAAAAACTCCCCATAACTTCTCAAACCCTAACTTCCTCAGAACCCACAACCCCAGTTCTCTCAAACCTCCATCCATGGCTTCAGCATCAAACCGCGGCAAGGGAAAACTTTCAGAACACCATTCTGCATCAGAATCAGATGACGACAATATTCCAATGGAAACCACCAAAAAGAGACGGATGGATTTCAAAGTGCGTGTTCGTCAACTTATGCCGGTAAAGTATGTGAATCTTCGAGCTTTTCCTGCAATATCTTTTGATTTTCCTGCTCTGTTGGAATATCAGCGTATCGACAAGTTTGTCACCGACTCTGGTATTATCTATCCTGATCTGGTTAAAGCTTTTATGAATAAAATGTCTGTATATCTGGATATGGATGAAAACCACATGATCCGGTCCACTATTAGAGATCATGAGTTTGTTGAGAATTTATCCACCCTTGCTAGACACCTTAAGATCCCATCAAAAGGATGCTTCCTGAGGAAAGGTGTAAACCATGTAGATGGACCCTGGGCAAACTATGATAAAATGGAGTATTACTATCAGATTTGCAGGTTCCCAAAAGAAACCGTTATTGCAAACTCCCGCACTGCTCGTATGTTATGCTATGCCAAGAATCTGACAGTATCTGATCGAATGCTTCACTACATTATCTGCTATGTCCTCATTCTAAAGGACTCAAATCACTCTCAGATCAACGATTTGGAAATGCAGCTAATCTTTGCTATTAAGAATCGCATCAGAGTCAATTGGATTTTGACTATTATGTATCATCTGCAGCAACAACTTCATTGCATTACCCGGCTGCCGTATGCTCGCTTGGTTTCTAGAATTCTGGAATTAACTGAACTTGACCTCAACAGAGAACCATCCTCCAAGATAAAACCTACAACTAATGAGATCAATGAGATTAATATTGTGAAGAATACTGGAATCATCAAGGCGGCTGACGGTACCTACAGGTATACTGATGACGGTCCTGTGCATCACGCTTATCCAATGCCTGAAGGGGGTCTGACCAGTGAGTTTCTCTACACAACCATGATGAACCAGCATCGAGAATCCATGAATATGCATAGAGAGACCTCCCGAGCAATTGCCTCCCTTAGAAACCTCATTCTTAACCCTCCACATTCCAGCACCCGAGTTGTGGACGACGAGATTGAAGAAGAGGTTGATAGTGATGAAGAAGAAGAGGAGGAGGATATGGCGGATGAGGATGTTTAGAGAATATGCTGCTGCTGTTGTTTTTATTGCTTTGCTTTCTAGTTATAAGTTTTTATGCTTTCATTTGAACTATGTTTTATTGTAACAAGTACAATTTCCATTTGCTGCATCTTATATGTACTACTGTTTGTGTTTTGTGTTTACTTGGCTTTGCATGTGCTTATTACTATATATGCTGCTATCTTGTGATTTCTTTGAAAGCTCTTCCTTTTTGCTGATGTCAAAGGGGGAGAAGAGCTTGGTTCTTTTAATGTCTCTCTGTGTGCAGATTTTTTTTCCTCTGTTAAGATAGGGGGAGTTGCTAGACATAGGGGGAGAACCAGATCAAGAACCAAGAGATATCGCACAACAATTTTTGATTGCCATCATCAAAAAGGGGGAGAATGTAGAAGCATGCTTCAGTCTCAAGTTTTGATGATGTCAATACTACTCAAGATCATCTCTTGATTGCAAAAAGACAAGCCATTCAAAGTCATCAAGATAAAGTCATCAAGTTATCTTTCAAGTCAAGCTACATATGGAACTGATTCTTCCAGACTTGGCTGCATTACTGGTATATCAAATCCACCTTTATAATTTGATATACAAGTGTTCAAAAACATCAATCATTTGTGCATAATACATAAGCATGTTTTTGAAACCTTAAAAATGGTATAACATAATTTTAAAAAAGCATTTTTCTGAAAATTAGCAGTGTTAACCGATTAACCATATGGGTTAACCGGTTAACCAATTTGAATTTTGAATTTTCTGGGCTAACGTACCAGTGTTAACCGATTAACCATATGGGTTAACCGATTAACACTGAACGTACAGTGAAAAATTGCTTTGTTTTGAGTTCAAAAATTATTTTAAAAAACATACATTTTCATGGTTTGAATCTTTTAAAATCATACCTTTTGTGAAAGGTTATTTTACTCATATAAATTCTGAGTTTTTCATTTTTGAAAAACAACCAATAGAACATAACTCAAAACCTTTCAACCTCCAATACTCATTTTTAAAATTGTCTTAGAATCAAATTCATTTTCAAAAGTGTTCATACTTGCATTGAAAATTTCATATTCATTGAACACTTGTATTGAAAAATTACAAAGAGTGAATTTTGATTCATTGGAGAAGATCACTTTGACAGTTATACTCAATCCAAATTCATTACAATTATTTTACTTTTTGACTTGTGATCCAGGATTGTTGGACACAAGGGTGAGTGTTTACAAGAGGATTGTTCTTGTACACTTGTGAATTTTATTGTTTGATAGTAGGCCTCACCAGTTGATGGTGTGATAGGTTGTACTGTTTTAAACAATAGTGAAAATTCTCTTTCATGTTGAAAGGGGAGTGGAGTACTCTCGGATTGTGAGGGGAACCACTATAAATCCTGTGTCTTTCTTTCTTTCTGTTGATTTACTGCTTTCCATAACCAAGAACACCATCCAGTATATTTCCAAGAACCATATAAAAACCGGGAAAATTTCAAAAGTCCTAATTCACCCCCCCCCCCCCTCTTAGGCATACTCTGTTCTTACACAAAGATGAGGGA
This sequence comes from Lathyrus sativus, assembly GCA_963859935.3. NCBI lineage: Eukaryota > Viridiplantae > Streptophyta > Magnoliopsida > Fabales > Fabaceae > Lathyrus > Lathyrus sativus. The sequence goes on from OZ012739.1 coordinate 425,104,977, forward strand.
TAACTCACACAAAAATCTTGCTAACAACAATTCAAATTAGGCATCTATCTAAAAAAACTCATATTGAAAGTATCAAAGCAAAAATCACAAGGGCTTTAAGGGTTGTAATGTGGCTTGGGTAACAAACAATTGTTTTTCTCAAGAAAAAAGAACAAAAACTTGCATAATCAAATGAGAGTGATCATTTCTCTTTATCTCAAGCACTCACAAATTCCAATCACCTTTTTTTAATCTTCAAATTGTTACACCAATCCACATAATTTATTAGCACAACGTTATTCTATTCTTTTTTCTCTTTTTTTCTCTTTTTTTCTTTTTTTTTCTTTTTTTTCTTTTTCTTTTTATCAACCTCTTAGAAACCAACCTTTTCTTCCCAACTTGAATGCTCTCAGCTTATTAGGTAAGGGTAAAAACTCAAATAACAAGTCATGATTATGGTTCAAAAAAAACTATTAGAATCCATACTAAAATGAACTTAACACCAACATGGATTCTAACAAAGGCTCAAAGAGGGTAAGCAAATTCTCACTCACTCACAAGGTAGATTGACTATTTGGTCAAGTGGTTATGCTTAAAATCAAACAAAATGTCTTTATCGATATTTTAGCGTTATCATACAAATCAACACAAATACAAGATTAAACATAATCCGAACAAGTTAAACTAGAAAGTTGGTCTCCATGCAATTTAGTAAAAAATGGAAAGGTTCCTCACCTTGCGCTATGAACTAAAGTGATTAAAAAATGAACAAAAGTTGAAAAAGAATAAATGTCATGTAAGTTATACAAAGCCCAAGGTTCATAAACATGGTATGTTCTAGAAAAGCAATAAACACAAATCTTAGCAATGCAACTCTCTTTAAAATTTTCACACTACCATAACATTTTCTTGTTAAAACAATTAAACTTGAATAATCACAACATGCATCCTCAAGCTAATAAAAAAACAAAGCTTGAGAAAAAATACAAAAAATTTCTAACAACCTAACAAAATCAAATTAAACTAAGTAAACATAAAGCAATACAAACTCAAAAACCATTGAGTTTTCTTCCAACAAGCGCTTGTTTCACGTTGTTAGCTCGACACCTTATTTATGCACATATTCCGCCATGTTGCTTTGTTCACCGGTAGCTACCCAATAAAACCTGCAACACTTGAGCAAACATAAAGCAAAAACAAAAATATGTACACACATACATAAACATGATGGACAACACATATATACAATCACTTATGGAAAAAAAACTACATACAAGTATGTACAAAGCTACCAAAACATAGAAACTATCGCAATGCGATTCAATATCAAAACACCAATCCTCGACAACGACGCCATTTTGTTGAAGCGGTAATGCGCCAAGCAAAAATTATTTTTGGAAGAATTTCCTTTGGGATTTATGTCGTCTCCACAGGGATGAGTGCGAGGGAAAGAATGTCGTTTGACAATCTCTATATCTCTAAGCTTGGGTTTAAATAGTTCTAGAGCGAGCAAAATGAAAAAGAAAAAACCTAAGACAAGAAAATAAATACATTCTTAAGACATGAGAAAACTCGTCAGGAGTTGTATTTCATTCTACCCATCATGAACTAGAAAATCTTTGGATCAAATGCACGCAACCTAAATCACTCGTTAGAATCCCCGCGTATCGGTCACAACAAGAGGTTATGTCTAACACAAATGTTGATAGATCAACCGCATTCTTTCAGAGTTGATGTCTTGCGCAACTAAACAACACAGAGCATTAAGATCCGACACACATGTGAATATTAGACCATTTCCCACAGACAATAGACGTATATCTTAGGTCGAGTTCGAAAAATATATGTCTATAGCGATCCAAATCCATTAAGATAGATAGTAAAACAAAGATGACATTGATTAAGAGTTGTAAAAAAGATTTTATACAAAGATCCATAAATACACATACAATCAAAGTAAAATTACATACAATAACCCCAACAAATGAAAAATACATAGAAAAGAAGGAAGAAGAATAAACATCTCACGGTTTGTCAACTCTGATTAAAGTAGATTCGACTCCGGATCGTCAAGATGCATCCTCCATGTGTTGTTTCTAAGTTAACTCTGCTAAAGAATGTTTTCTGATCAATTGGGTGTAAAAGGCCCCAAAAGATATCTAAAATATCTTAAAAGAACTCTCTATATACAAAACTAAACCTTCCAAGTTCGCACAACAAACTCTTTGCTCGCATTACAAACTCGACTTTATTGCACTTGGTCTGGCAGAAATTACACTTAAACCACCTTATTGAAAATATCTTAGCTTGCGCTGACCGTAATTCCTCGCCTTGGCCTCGCACTGCGAGCAGTGACCATAATTTCTACTGTAAAAATAGTAAACTTTCTTACCTTTCTTCGCTTTGTCTTCGCACTGCGAACATGACAGCATGGAGAAAAATGTTTCTTGCTTCCATCACAAATTGAGCACCGTAATTCCGACTTAAGCACGATTAGAAGCGTCGGAAAGCTTATTCAATACTCTACAAAGCAATGACAACATAGCATTGCTTGAATACCTACAAAAAATAAGATAAAGACAATCAAACTCAAGATATGTACATGATTACACATATAACATAAATCACCTAAAACATACATAGAAGTTGAGGTTTATGAATGAAAATCAATTGAAACAAGTCAACTAGTGCTAATTATTCACACTAATTCACTACAACTTAGCACTTATCAATAATCAACTTCACTTACTAACCTCCAACTAACTCATAACAAAATTTTAAAGTAACTAACTACTTTGTCATCATCTTTAACTTCCTTCCATTCATGTTTCAATATATAACTTTAATCCTCTTATTTTTATTCGTTCACAAAATTGATATTTAAATTTTAAGATAATTCAGACTTAGTCACTCCCTCATTTTTTTAGATTAAAAATAGTAATATAATATATTTTAAATAGCATTTGTTGATGTAGAAAGTCTTATGTACAAGTGTGAGTTGGAAGTCTCATATTGCTTAGAAAAATGGAGGTTGAGCATTTTATAATTGAGAGGACACATACACCTATCACCTTAAGGTTTTGGGTGAATATGTGGTGTCTCTCTCACTTGTGTATTGCTCTTGATCCAATGTGGATGCTCCTCATGATGATCCAACAGTGCTATCAGAGTCGATGGTTCAATTAAGAGATCGACTCCTTGTATCAAAAGTCTTCTTGACAACTTGGTGGTCAAGCAACGTGTTTTATTGTAGCGTTCGTAACGGCGATACAAGTGTATATGGATGAAAGAGTTTTAGTTTGAGGATGAGTATAGTGGATGAACTCACACTTGAGGGGGGAGATTGTTGTGTACAAGTGTGAGTTAGAAATCATACATTGCTTTAAAAAGTGAAGGTTGGACATTTTATAAGTAAGATGACTCATATACCTATTACTTTAAAATTTTAGATGAATATGTGTTGTTCTAGATGCTCCTCATGATGAACCAACAAAAAGATCAACACCAAAGAAATTATAAAAAAACTCAATGATAGATTTTACATCATCTTGTGAAATCTTGCATAATTTAAAGCATGACACATTGTTGTTGTTGTTGTTATTATTATTATTATTATTATTATTATTATTATTATTATTATTATTATTATTATTATTATTATTATTATTATTATTATTATTATTATTATTATTATTATTATTATTATTATTATTATTATTTGATCTGACCTGATCAGGAGGGGATCACGGACTGGCCACACTCCGTTGGGCTGCAACCTGTTCGCCGGGGTGAGATAGAGGAGGGGGGTGTACCTGCAAGACACTCCGACGCCCAAGTAAGAAGTTGGACAGGGAGGAAGCAATAGTACAGAAAAAGGGGCAAGAAGAGTTACCTGACCCTCTTGACGAAGAGGGTATTTATAGAGAGACCCCAGCGCTGGGCCAACGGTCATTCGAGGTGGGCTGGATGACCCGGCCCAACCCTAATGACTGTTAGGGCTTACGTGGCATAGTGAAGACCAGGACGTGGTCTTCGCCCTAGTTCAACTGCCCCTAGATCCCCGGAAAGTGGGTTTGACCTGCTCTTTCAGAGGTGGGCAGCTGGTCGGTGACGTGTCCCCGCGGAGGGGAGCACGTGGAGAACGTGCGCCGAGCACGTTATTCTCCCCGCGGAGGGGAGCCCGGGTGGTCCTGCTCGTCCGGCGAGGATGACGACAAAAAGGGTGTGGAGACGTAGCTTGTGCTCGGCGGTCTGCCCCTGCTCGTCTCGAAGGGGGCACGTGCCTGGCGTGCCCGGTTCTCTTGTTGGGCCGCATGCGGTATTGGGCCTGCCGAGGTGAGGCCCATACCGGAACAGGAGCCCCCCAAGTCGAAGCTCTGGGGAAGAGCAAGGACTTAAGGTCGTCGCATCTGGAGCGGGCACCGCACGAAGGTCTCCGGTCGTCGGCAGAACGGGGAGGAGGCAGGTGAAGGGACGCGACTGTCAGGCTGCCGCCATGTGTCTTGTGTTTAGCGATCGTAGGGGCGGCTACCCTATGTCATTAATGAGCCTAGGGTCGCTTCGAGTCCCGCGCCGGGTTATAAATATGGAGGTCCCCGCTCATTCTGTTACTTTTCTCCCTGCTAATCTTTATCGTTTCTGCTCGTCCACCGCTTGCCGCCGATCGCCGCCGTACCGTTTGCTCTTTCCATCCGTCCGCCGCCGTTACAAGTGAGTTCCTCTTTTCCCTCCCTTTTTATTTCCGTCGGAAGTTGTCACCTGCACGGCTTCCCGAGTAAACCTTTCGATGTATTTCCGGAGAGGTTCGTCGGGGCCTTGGATGATTGCCCCGAGGACTGCTTCCGTCTTCGGGTGACGCCGGGACGCCGTGAAGTGTTTGGAGAACAGGTCCTTCAAGACCCTCCACGACGTAACTGATTCGGGCTCCAGACTTTTGTACCAGGTCATGGCGCCTTTCCTCAGAGTCGTCGGGAAGAGTCTGCATTTGATAGCTCCCCGGACGTTCAGGTAGTCGAGCATAGCCTCGATATCTTCCAGGTGATCGTCCGGGTCGGAGGTGCCGTCGTATATCGACAGCGTCGGTGGTTTCTCCATTCCCTGGGGTATGGGGGCTGCCATGATCTCCCGGGATAGCGGGGTGCGGTAGTCATCCTCGTCGCTGTGCGCCGGGGATCTGTGGGGAGATGAGCCGTTCATGGTGTGTCCCGGGTTTCGGGTCCTCGATCTCCTGCCTGGGTTCTCACCTCGGGGTTCCACGGTTGGGATCGCCGCGGCGTTCTGGTTCCTCCCGCGACCGTGTCTCGCCGGGGATCTGGTGCGTTCTCGCGTCACCTGCGGGCGGTGTCTCTCCAGCCGTGGTCGGCGGTTCCTGGGTCGAGGTGAGGGGCTCCTCGAATCTCCGTTCTGGTTTTCCCGCTGGGGGTATCTCGGAGGGTCGATGCGTTCTAATGCCCCAATTCTCGCATTTTGTTGGAATAGCAGCTGGTTCGTCTGGTTGATGGCTGTAAAGAGAGCGGCCACCGTCGGGTCTGCTCCCGCCGGGATGGGAACGGGGTGGAATGCTGGCGGGCTCGGGGGGCGGTGGTCGGCCTGTAGGGGCCGTTCCTCGGATGATGGTGAAGCAGTTTGCCCGTCCCTTTCGTCGGCTTCCGTCAGACGTGTCGTTCCTGTCTGCTTCCCGTTGGTGGCGGTGTTGTGCGCAAGGTCGTGCGGAGTGTCATCGCGGCGTGGGCTGGCCATGACCGTGGAGGTTTGGTGAAACTTTTGGTTTTCTGCTCGGAGTAACGGGGAAGTTTCAGTTTCCCACAGACGGCGCCACTGATCTGACCTGATCAGGAGGGGATCACGGACTGGCCACACTCCGTTGGGCTGCTACCTGTTCGTCGGGGTGAGAAAGAGGAGGGGGGTGTACCTGCAAGACACTCCGACGCCCAAGTAAGAAGTTGGACAGGGAGGAAGCAATAGTACAGAAAAAGGGGCAAGAAGAGTTACCTGACCCTCTTGACGAAGAGGGTATTTATAGAGAGACCCCAGCGCTGGGCCAACGGTCATTCGAGGTGGGCTGGATGACCCGACCCAACCCTAATGACTGCTAGGGCTTACGTGGCGTAGTGAAGACCAGGACGTGGTCTTCGCCCTAGTTCAATTGCCCCTAGATCCCCGGAAAGTGGGTTTGACCTGCTCTTTCAGAGGTGGGCAGTTGGTCGGTGACGTGTCCCCGCGGAGGGGAGCACGTGGAGAACGTGCGCCGAGCACGTTATTCTCCCCGCGGAGGGGAGCCCGGGTGGTCCTGCTCGTCCGGCGAGGATGACGACAAAAAGGGTGTGGAGACGTAGCTTGTGCTCGGCGGTCTGCCCCTGCTCGTCTCGAAGGGGGCGCGTGCCTGGCGTGCCCGGTTCGCTTGTTGGGCCGCATGCGGTATTGGGCCTGCCGAGGTGAGGCCCATACCGGAACATTATTATTATTATTATTATTATTATTATTATTATTATTATTATTATTATTATTATTATTATTATTATTATTATTATTATTATTATTATTATTATTATTATTTATTTTAATAAAAATATGAAAAAAAGACCAAAGTTAATTGATTTTAAAATATAGAAACCAAATCTATAAAAGAATGAAAATAAAAAGTAAAAATTATAATTAAATCTTTTATTTTCATAGAAACATATAGGATACATACAACAACAGAAATATATACACTATCTTTTTTACTCATCAAATATATAATTTTAAGAAACAATGCATCTTTGTAATTCAACTACTATATCTTTTTAAAGTCAATTTATTGGATTTTCTTTTGTTGTACATGTTCAATAATGTACCGTGTTTTCTACTTAGTTGGATGCAGCTTGAGCAAAGACGCATTTGACACTCTAGTCTAACACGCAAACATATTGTACACAGCTAGTTTGTTATAAATGTGAAAATTCTGATTTTTATGAGAGATTTTAAAATTTTTAAAAAAATAGTACAATTATTTAAAATTAAAAAAAAAAGAGTAATTTTGACTTTCAGTAACTTTAAATTATGTTTATTAAAATAATACTTATAAAAGATAATAGAATTTAAAAATAATTTTATAAATAATTGAATTTATAAGCTTGTAATTTTGTAAAGACAAAAAATATATTTAAATTATTTATTACTATCTTCGTTTTTTATTATAAATCGTTTTAAAAAAATATTTTGTACTAATACCAATAAATTATTAATGTTATTTTTCCTATTATGTTGTCAAATATTTATTTTTCTCTCTCCTTTCAATTATATAAATTTGTCTTTCAAATATCATTAATGGATGACTATTTTGTAAAACTCTTTATAATTTCTTTTTTCCATATCATAATTATTACATTTCTTAATATGTGTGAAAAGTAAAAAAAAACGATTTATATGGAGGGAGTATAAAATATAGGTTTAGTTATATTTTTGGTCCTTTTTTATATGATTCACGAAATTCATTATCCTATTTTAAATTTAAACAATTTTGTTCTCCTCTCATATTTTTGCATTTAAAATTAACGATGTTTCTATTTTTTAAACAACAAATTTCTCGTGAAACATGATAAATTATCGTATATAAATCTATTGTGGAACAGTATAAATAAAAATATAAGTTAAATAATGAATATCTCATTGTTTTTCTATGAAAATACGCGAGAGAAACCAAAACAGTTTTAAATAATAATATAATTAAATCTTTATATATGTGTAACTTGTTTTTATATAATCCAATAATATTAATTTATTTTTGTTCCGGACTAACTAGAATGGCCATCGCCCGCCCATCCGAAGGAAGTAATTGTTTGCTCAGATTAATCGCAGCATAGATGGACTATCCTATAGAACAATACAGATGATCTAGGATCATGATACATCTAACGGCTTCCCGCATCTCACACATCGAGAATAACAAGTTGTTATTAGTGCTACGTTATATAAAGGACACGCGCGCGCGCACACACACACATACTAATTTCAGATACGCAATTTCAAATTCAAACTTTATTCACTCATCTATTTCAAATATTAATTTGAGTGTTGGAGTGCTAACCTTCTAAGTCAATCCATCCACTACCGTAAAAGAAGCTCAAGTCCATTATTGCTCATTGCAACCACCATCCTCTGAATAATTCCGGTTATATAACAAAAGAGTTCACCGTCTGTAGGAATCTACTTCTCATTCCCATATTTTCCATGATCTCACATTCTTGCTTTGATTCATTGATTCAAAGCCTCTTCAGTTTATCATATCTAAAGGTCTTAAGATCGAACTCCAGATCCACCATCCTTGATCTATTATAGTAGTTGATCAACTCTGATTCTCAACATCATAAATTCTTGATCTTTAAATCTTTCAGCGATGGTTGGATCTAAAGTAGCTCACTCCGCTACTCTACGTGAAGCAGTCGACGTTGTCGCTCGATCTGTAAGAAATCAGTATCCTCTTCCTCCTCCTTCTTAAGATAATGCATATCAAGTAATTATAGACACTACATTGCATTCAGATCTACTCCAACCTCCTCAGGTTGCAGAATTTGTGCCACAACCCTGATAGGATTAACCTCCTATCTAGACTCCAAAACCGACACCAACCTCAAGGCTAGAAACATTGTCTGGATTCCAACTGCTGAAAGCTAACCTTTGAGTACAAGGTGTTAATGAGATACTAAATAACACGTGAAACATCGTTAGATAACAAAACTCACGAGTAATAAAAGAAAGATTGTTTTTCTTAGAATAAAGCTTGGATAATGCGCCTCAGAAGGGAAACACCATGCATGCAGCTATTTCCAAGAAAAGTCAAATCTTTGTTCCCGAGTCGACCGTGTCACAAAGAAACAAAGCTTTGAAGTCACAGAATCACGATAAGAGCAAGGGGCACTAGGCTCCTCCTTAGAGCCATAAGGGAGACCGAGGTAGTCGTGTGCCTCCTTAAAAGCATGTGCAAAAACGGCCGGTAAGGAATTAATATAAACATACTCTTTGCACCCATATCTTAGACATTAAAATACCAAAATTGTTGGAGAAATCGCCTAAGCTGACTGACTATGAAGGGAAATGATATCCTAATGAACACATGCAACTCGTTGACAACTGTTTAAATTACTTCCACGTTGATGACACTTCCAAGTGAAAACTATTTGCACTAACACTAATTGGATTGGCCAGAATCTGGTTTAAAGCTCTTTCAGATGGGAGTATCGAGTCATGGACTGACCTATGCGAGAGACTTAATGTTCATTTCACCACTAAAAAAAGGTAGCCAATTATGATAGCTACCATAAATGGGTTAATACAGGAAAAAATGAGAGTTTATAGTCATACATTGACTGATTCACACAAGTGGTTGTAAAGGTAGAAGGTGTGGATCTATGTGCTTGCATGTATGGAGTTGATGATTCCGCTAATAACCTTCCTAAATTTTTTATGACGACAACACCAATAACTAGTGAAGTCGGTGGTAATAGCTTTTTAACTCTCTGATGATGGTGACCAAACTTAAAGACGTCTCAAGCCTCATCTAGTAGGTGACTAAAGAGTCCATTGAAATGCTTATATGATCAATTTATTTGTCATAAGATCTTGAAAGCCACAGAGTTGTGAAAGAGAGGAAGTGTGAAAGCTTGACTGGTCGTGTCTGTCTGAGTGACTAGAGTTGTGTGAAAGTAAGGGAGTAAATCCAAGATATTAAGGCAACACACACACACACACACACACATACACACACACACACACACACACACACACACAAAAATACACACGCGCGCGCACACACACACAAAAACCTATTTTTTAACTATAAAATATCTTAAAAATATTTTCAAGCCCGAGCCAGTTGATTAGGATATTGTTAGCTTCCTCTTAAAAGCATTTCTAAACTACACAATTGATTGGGACCTTAAGCCAATCGATTGGAAATAATTTTTTTAACTATCCAATTGATTAGGACCTTAAGCTAATCGATTGGAAGAAGCCTAATCGATTGCATAATTGATTATGATAGTGTCTTAATGATTGGTAATAACTCTATCAAATTTTTCCAAAATGGGCCAAGTTAATATATTATTTTTCTCATCCGATCGATTAGAACAAGGATCTAATCAACTGAGTCATCGAATTTCGTCAATGGATCATTTCCATTTTTGGTTCTCTCACCTCCAAAATAAAGAAGGCGTCTTTCCTCCTCATTTCACACAAAACTTTGAAATTTCATATTTCTTTGGAATTTCTGTCTCTCTCTCTCTCTCTCTCTCTCTCTCTCTAAAAAAAATTTCTTTCACTTTAGTAACTTTTGTGCCTTTGATTCAAAGTCTACTTGTGAGGGAATTATATTGGTGTCGTGTTGTTGTTATTATACTCAAGAGTGTGATACACTTGAAAAATAGAGTTTGGTTGTTGAGATAAACTAGTCTTAAATCTCTATGTTAGTTTTTAGAGCTTTACTAGAAAAAGTTATGTTCAATTCTTCAGATAAGTCTAGAAAATCTTGAATTGGTTTGTTAGCTTAGCTTGAGTTCAAACTTCCATTGTTTGTTAGGGATATTCCTTTATAAAATCTCAAGATCAGATTTTATCAAGGTTCGTGGGCATAACCTATAAAAGTTCAAGTTTATAGTAAAAATCTCAAGAAGATCTCTTGGGGGCTGGAGTAGGCTAACGTTTAGCCGAAGCTGGATAAATCATTGGCTTCATCTATCTAAACTCTTATCTTTTAATTTATGCAATTTACTTAAAGTTTTGATTTCTTCTATTGTTCAATTTACTCCGATCTTAAAGAACACTAACATGATTCATTTATTAAGTAATAAAAACTTAAAATTAATTGTGAATTTTAAATACCATATTTCATCACCTCTTATGCTTGAAGTCACTTGTCCAACAAGTGGTATCAGAGCTTATTTAGGTATTAGGGGGAGTGGAAGTGGATCTTATTATGGATCAAAACTAGTGATGTGGATGACTCACACTTATTGGGGAGATTATTGGGATTCAATTATGAGTGATTAAGTCTCACACCAACTTGAAATGAAGGAAATGTTGGATATATAAGAGAAATGCAACCCAAAGTCACTGCGATATATGAATCTAAAGATTTAACGAATATGGATAGACACACCCTTTTTGGAAAATTATAGGAATGTGAAATGGAGCTAAAAATTATTGCCATGGATGAAGAAGGAGAAAAGAAAAACAAAATTCTAACACTCAAAGTTGAAGAATCTGACTCTGATGGTGATATGTCTCTTACAGTAAAGAACTTCAAAAGATTCCTAAGGTATGTGAAGAATAAAAAATAAGACAAAGAAGAGGATGAGGAAGATATTACATTCATCCTAACATAATACACATGTGAAAAAGAAATGGCACATCATGTCAAAATGTCCCTTAGCTAAGAAGGCAAATTAACAGAAATCTAAGAAACCTCAGAATAAGGATAAGAAAGTATATGTTGCATGGGAAGACATCGATATGGAATACTCATACGATGAATAAGAAGCCAAAATTTGTCTCATGTAAAATCATTAATATAATGAGGTAACCTCTTAATTCTTCTATCATGATCTTTTTCGCATTTGTAAGAAACTAACAAAAGAAACAAGAAAACTGTAACAATTTGTTTCCATATCCAAGGATATTATTTCTTCTCTTGAACTTAAAAATAAGAATTTTGAAATAGAAATAGAAATCCTTATAGAGAGACAAAATGATCCATTTCATAACTCTTCCACTTTAAACGAAGATGATGAACCTGACAAGTACAACAAATGTGATAATTTGAAAAATGAAGTTTGTGATCTTCAAAAGACACTTGTCAAATTCACCAAGGGAAGACATAACTTGAATCTTCTGTTGGGAAATCAAAGAGCTTCTTACAACAAAGTCGATTTGGGCTATGAACTCAATAATAATAATAATAAGTACTTTAGTAAAATTTGTAGTGTTAAATCCATCTCTCATTATAAAACCTTAAAATGCAACTATTGTAATAAAAGACACGTTGATATGTTTTGTTTATTAAAAAAAATTCATGTGACTAATTAAGGACATCCTTATTCATATTTTTACAAAAAACGTTGTGAACGAAAAGCAAAAAATCTATATGCTCTTGTAAATGCCTATGTCTCTAAGACAAAAGAGCAAAATGGTTATGAAACTAACAATAAAGGACCCAAGATGATGTTGGTACCTAAAGTAAAGACATAACTCTTTCTTGAAAGAATGTTTTACAATCTCGATGGTTACATGGTACCTTGATAATGGTTGTTCAAAGCATATGATCAGTGGAAATTCCCCCCCCCCCCCCCCCCCCTTTCTCCTCTTTATTTCCTAGGGAGAGAGGTTTTGTCTCGTATGGAAATAATAATAAAAGAAAAATCCCAGGGTTTGGCACCGTTGGTAATTACCCTAGTCCAATGATTGGGGAAGTTCTCTTGGTCAAATGGCTTAAGTGTAATTTAATTAGTATAAGTCAGTTATGTGATAAAGGTAATGATGTAACTTTTGACTCTTTTGGTTGTAGGGTTATAAAATCTAAGTCAAATGAAACTTTACTTATGAGCTTAAGAAGTGGAAATACCCACACAATGAATTTAAATAAAATTCTTTCAAATGATGTATGTATCATGAGTAACAAGGATGAACCTTGGCTATTGCATAAGAGAATATCTCACATCCATATGGATCACTTAAACAAACTGGTTCGTAAATATCTTGTAGACGGTCTTCCATACATACATTTTGAAAAGAATAAATTATGTAATGTGTACCAAAAGGGAAAGAAAGTAAGGGCCCTTTTAAATCTAAAAATATTGTTTCTATTTGACCTACCCTCACAACTGGTTCACATGGATCTTTTTAGCCCATCCAGATTAGTAAGTGTAGGTGGAAATGTCTATGCTTTTGTAATCATTGGAATTAATTATGAAAAAAAATCCCTAGATCATAAGCTAGTTGGATTATCTAATATTTACTATGTTAAGGATATAATTGAGAGAAAATCCACTAGTGGAAACTGTCAATTCATAGGTGAAAACCTAATATCCTGGACTAGTAAGAGACAATCAGCTATTGCTCTATCTGCAACAGAAGTAAAATACATCTCAGCTACAAAATGTTGCACACAGCTGCTCTAGATGAAATATTAGCTAGAGGATTATCATATTTGTGGAAACAATATCCCTATCTTTTATGATAATACTTTTGTTATTTGTCTAAAATATAATCCAATTCAACATTCAAGAACCAAGCATATTGAGATTAAACATTACTTCATTAGAGACTATGTTCAGAAGGGTGATATAGATATTCAATTCATTGATACTGATCATCAATGGGATAACATATTTACAAAACCCTTGGTTATTGAAAGATTTCATTTTATCAATAAGAATCTGAACATGGTTTGTATCGATGAAAAATGTTTGCCTCTGAATAGAGTATCAAAGTTTGATGTTGCTCAGAAGTAGCTTCATCAAAATCTAGAAAATTGCCTCTGATGAAAACTGGCTTCTGAAAAACCTCAGACTCTAAGACTCCAGAAGTGGATTATTTGCTTCAAATAGCATTTAAGTGGAAAAATCCTTTGTCTCCATCTGGCACGTGTCCCACTTAATTATTTCCCATGCCTGATAATTGTCTTGTTTGCATAGTGGTTGTATGGGTAAATACTTTTGGGTAATGATGTGAAACCTCTTTGATTTCTATGTATTCTCCCCTCTATCATCTCTTTAGATCTTTCTATATGTTTTTATTTCTTTTCTTTTTGATTACTCTAAAGATTACTATTGATTGGTCTTAAAGCAATGACAAATATCTTGCACCTTTATGACAATACACTTGATTATATATTTGAGAACTTCCTTCTTTTGTTTTTCTTATTTTGTATCTACCCTCTCTGTATAAACATTTCTTTTGTGAGTAAACTTTTCTAAGATGGTCTATAGATATAATATTGGTATGAATAACCAATTAGTAGTTATCATTGAAGAACCTATTGATTTTGAAGAAATGATGACTCAAGGCTTTGATCTTCAAAGTGTTATCTCCCTTAATGGTTTGGATGGTTCCTTTGATATGCTCTATGGTCCTACCTACCCTATTTTGGTAAAATAATTATTGGTTAATGCTTCTGTCTAAGAACTAAATCTAGAGTATGTCATTCTTTCTGTTGTATTTGGTGTTCCTATCACCATCACCCCTGCCTCAATTGCTAACGCAATAAATTGTAAGGATGAAAGTGTTGTTCTATATATGCTTTTTTAGGAGTCTTCTTTTCCTTTTCATCTTATATTTGATGATCTATACGACCTGTCTAAAGTATCTAATCTTAACTCTAAGGAATTAGCCTGGTATCAAATTTTGATCTTAAACTTCCTGCCAAAGAACAAGAATCTGGATTCTTTAGATATTGATGAAAAAACTTTTCTGCTTCTCTCAACTCAGATTATAAGATCAACCCTCCCTAAGTTATGTTTGATTATATGAATATAACTCTCATATCCTTTCACGATGGAAAATCATGTTTCATTCCTTATGGAAGGGTTCTTTCAAAACTCTTTATTCAAAAAAGAGTAGAGAAAACTATGTTTGAAGTTGCTTCACAAATCTGGGGTGATAGGTTAAAGATACCAGAAGCTATGAAAGCCATTGACCCTTTTAAGGTTAAGGCGGCCTCTCTAGATGGAGCTTCTTCTTATTTTGTTTAGTTTATTTTTATTTTTTTGTGTTGTGATCTCATCCTTCTTTCAATGAATATTTTTTTATTTTCTCTGCTTATTATTTGTGTTCTTCTTCTAACTTTTATTTTCAGTGTTTTTGTTACTCTAGTTTGTCTTACTGATTGATTGATAAGTATTACCGCAATTTTAATGGATATTAAGGGAAATTTAAGGCTATCATGGTAACGAAATTGATATTTTGTTTATTCATTAAGAAGAAAGTACATGATCTGGACCTAAAGGCTATTACATTTGTTATTCTTCTAAGTCAGTTGAATATCTTAGATTTGATCACCTGTTCTTTCTTATAAACCTTTTAGTCCTTATCCCACTACTTTTTCTTGAGATTCTTCAGATCTACTTCTGAGGTCTTGCCCTCTTCAGAGACTCCTGCAGATGTGCCCTCATCCTTGGCAGCTGTGGATCTCTGAGCCCTTGCTAGTACCTCAGATTTTTGTTTTTTCCCTAGCTTATTTCTTCATCGGGCTGCGTATCTCCTTTGCAAAATCTCTCTTATTATCCTTGAATTGTTTTTCTTTGAACATGTTTTTGCTTAAAAATTAATCTCTTTAAGAGGAATGTTATCTAGTTGAGAGTACACATCTGCTTTTATAGAGAAGTTTTTTTTCTATACTCATTTCAATCTTCAAAACCACGTTCTTTTGAGTCTTGTTTTTTCTAGAATCCTATTCCTCGAAGACCATGCAATCAGAATCTAACTTTGACTATCTTGAAAATTGTGGTACAAATTCCTATTTATCACCAGTTCTTCTATTCTCAATATCTTTTCTCTCTTTTTCTACTATCCTGCTTTAATTATATTTTTGTTGATGACAAAAGGGGAGAAAATCATGGGAGTATTTAAAGACGATAAAAGTAATTTGAATGATTTTATTTATTTGAACCCATATTATTACTTTTGGTTTATTTGAATATTATTTTTCTATCATATCAAGATAAGTTTAATTAACTAGGATATGACTTAGGGGGAGCTTACAAAACTCAACCTTTAAACTATTAGACATTAGGGGAGTTTACAAAACTCCGACTCTGATGTTGTCAAGTTAATTAAACTTACCAACCATTGTTCTTAAATATCTTTATTTGTCATCATAAAAAAGGGAGAGATTATTGGAACAAAATTATTCATATCCCTTAGGTTTTGATGATAACAAAGTACTTAAAGAACAATTTGGTATACTAACATATGTTCAAGTGTGCAGGATCATAAGCTTAAAATTCAACTCAAAATTGGCCCTGATGAAAGCATATGTAGAGAAGCTAAAAGACTCAGACTCTGATGACTCTGAACTTGGTATATCAGCTTCAGAAGGATCAAAATCTTATCAAGGTATCTTTACTTCTGGTGTCATCTCAAACTCTAAAGACCTTAGCTAAATGCAAGAAAGTTGAGCAATCTATTATAGTATCAAAGTCTATCGATCATATTATAAGCCATCCAACATTTATTTCACCACACGTGTAAGTGAGTATAACACACATATATATATATATATATATATATATATATATATATATATATATATATATATATATATATATATATATATATATATATATATATATATATATATATATATATATATATATATATATATATATATATATATATATATATATATATATATATATATATATATTGAAAATCTTGGTATTCGGCCTTGCGAGCGACTAATCCAAGAGACTCGCAGAGCCCCAGTTTAAAACCAGAGCAAAGCTCCGTATGGACTGACCCACACAAAACTTGATTGCACATAATAAGACTCGAACCTGAGATCTTGAGAGGAGCACTCTCAAGATCAAGACCCCACCATTAAACCAATCCTTAAGGGTTTAAAAGATTTATATTAGTGATACCTCTTTTCTTACAAAAGATATTTAGAGATGAGTTAAATTAAATTGTAATTCTAATAGTTTATGAGTGACTCTTTATTTCTTGATGTCATAGTTGTTTGTTGTTTTTGTGATGTTTTCTTCTTCAGTTTTTAGTTGAATTGTTTTATTTGTAGGGTCAATTTAATACCAATTTATATATATATATATATATATATATATATATATATATATATATATATATATATATATATATATATATATATATATATATATATATATATATATATATATATATATATGTGTGTGTGTGTGTGTGTGAGAGATATATTTGAATTTCAAAAGTAGCCATGAATAAATTAATAAAGTTACTTCAAATAGTATTCTTTAATTTTGTTTTAGTTTAACATTTTCAATTAATTTCGTACAATTTATTTTAGGAAGTGTATCTGAAATAAGATTAGAAAAGAAGTTGATGAATTGAATCTATTAAATTAAAGTAACTAAAGGATAAGGTTTGAAATAACTTTATTAAGTTAAATTTGGAATATAAGTAAATATATATATATATATATATATATATATATATATATATATATATATATATATATATATATATATATATATATATATATATATATATATATATATATATATATATATATATATATATATATATATATATATATATATATATATATATCTATATATATATATATATATATATATATATATATATATATATATATATATATATATATATATAACACTTTATTTGTATTTAATTTTATCTTTTTTTTTTCAATCATTTTATCTTTTTAAAATTATTTTTTTTTCTATTTTATTCTCATTTTTATGAAAAAAATGCATCTCGAGATAATCAAACTGTGACTAATAATATTTACACTTTAAAAGACAAAGTTAATTAATATTAAACTTTTAAAATAAAATAAGATGAACATTCTGGTACCCTCACATTTAGTTAGGTACCATTACTCTTATCTAATAAAAAAATCACATTATATTATTTTATATATATATATTTTATTTAAAATTAATTAATTCTTTTATTCAATTTTTATTAAATATACTGATATCCAATTACTTAACATAATAACTAAGAACTTGCATCAAATTAAATATTAATAGGATAAGCAAGATAAATATATAATTATTTAAATTCATATTAACTTCATCTTAGAGTGTTTTTAATGAGAGCAATTAAATTGAATGAACTAAGTTATTTTACGTGGGTGTAAATTGACATGAAAGATTTAAACAATCTAAAATTGAATTAAGAAGTTTTTACTTAAATGGTAATTGTTTATAATAAATTCAAACTTGATATTAAATGGTTAATAAAAATATATTATTTATGTTAAATAATTAATAAAAATCTATTATTTATGTTAAATAATAAGTTAGAATACGTTGTTTATATAGAACACGTAAATTAATTTTAAAGCATCTCATATGTTATGTCAACTCTACTATAATACAAATTCTTTATTAATAACGTAAACTATATAAAATTTTAGTTTAAGAATGCGTATTTTTACCCCTTATATTAATTATTTAAAACGAAGGTAGCAATTATATATATTCGCGAAAACATAAATAATTTTGAGAATCGAATTTATGATATACCTTGAAAAGTTCTCTGCAGGAACTGTATGCGCTGGCATTTGAATTTAATAACAATTGTATTAATTTTCTCTTGTGTTACACTAAGATTTGGTAAAGATATAAAAATAAATATTAAATAAAAATGAGAAATGTTCATTTGTGGAGCACGCGCTTTCCTATATTATGTTGTTTTTGAATTCTACTACCTCGTTTGTTTGTTTGTTTGGTGTAATAAGAACTTAGTTTTCAGATCAACTTTCTTTTTGTTTAGTTGACATTGTTTCCACAGTTTTTCTTTTTCTTTTTCGATACTTTTCAGAACCGATTCATCTCTTGTCTAGTTTGTGTTTTTTAAGAAAAAACAATTCATAATCTCTGTCGGTGTTTTTCCTCTGAGTTAGCATCTGTACGCAACAATAATGAGAGAATGGAAATTCACATGCTTCAAGGATCTTAGGAGTGTTTTGTGGCTTGTGTTGTTTTGTGTTTTGTTACAGAGTTTTGGTTTGTGCTGTTCTTTGAATGATGAAGGTAAGGGTTTTTATTGTTTGTGGTGTTTTGTGTTGTGGGTGGAAACAAAGGTGAGAGAAAGTTGAGTTTTTTTGTTTGTTTGCAGGTAAAGCTCTTTTGAAGTTCAAGCAAGGGATTGTTAGTGATCCTTTTGGTGCTTTGTCAAATTGGGTTGATGATGGAGTTTGGGTTGACCCTTGTAATTGGTTTGGAGTTGAGTGTTCTGATGGAAGAGTGGTGGTATTGTAAGTGTTGATCTTTTGATTTGTTTCTTTTGAGAATTGAAATTTGTGATTTATTATAAGTGCATGTTTGGATTTGGTTATAATCCGTTTAATTTATGGGTATGATCCGTTCAATTTAGGGGTAGAAACACTTAAATGATAAGCACTTATGATATAAGTGCTTAATTCATTTGTTTATCCAAACAAGGTTTGGATTGTTTCCCGCACGCTCTAGTTCACGCTTTAGATGTCTGGTTTTCGTTAGCAGTTGATACTTGATACTATCATTATAAATTTTGAACATCATTCTTATGTTAAATCAAATTACAAGTTAAATTGTTGTCTTGATCGTAACTGTAGTATGTTGCATGTTTTTTATTGTTACTTAATTATAAACTAGTGCTGGAGTGTTTAATTATGAGAACATTTTTTGTTGCTTAGGAA
The DNA here is from genome assembly GCA_963859935.3 of Lathyrus sativus. Taxonomy (NCBI): domain Eukaryota; kingdom Viridiplantae; phylum Streptophyta; class Magnoliopsida; order Fabales; family Fabaceae; genus Lathyrus; species Lathyrus sativus. Next base: position 425,124,349 of record OZ012739.1, read on the forward strand.
TTTGAAAGACCTTTGCCTTGAAGGAAAACTTGCAAATGAGCTCGAGAGCCTTTTTCATATAAAGTCCATGTAAGTAATTGCTTGTTACCGAGCTTCTCTGTTTATTGTGGCGACTGAGGAATTTTAATTTCCATATATGTTCATTTGTCTGATAACATTGTGATGAATCTGTTGTGCAGAGTTTTGCGGAATAATTCTTTTCAAGGAATCATTCCCGAAGGAATTGTACGCTTGAAGGAATTGGAGGTTTTGGATTTGGGCTACAACAACTTCAGTGGACCTCTAATGAAAGACATTGGGATTAATATCTCACTAACAATCCTGTAAGATAATACTCTGAAGATTTCAATTTTAAACTTGTTTTTTGCTACTAAGACGCTGACGCTGAGTACGTAGATCAATTTTCTTCTTTGAATTTCTTTTAACGATTCAACTTTTTTATTGCAGTTTGCTGGACAACAATGATCTTCTTTGTGGTTTGTCGCATGAAATTAATGAATTGGCGATGATTTCTGAGTCTCAAATAGATGAAAATCAGTTAATTGATGCAGGGAAATCGCCAGGTTGTACAGGAAGATCGATCAAATGGTATGTCACTAAGCATTTTAAATGTGTCATTGCGTTTTTTTTTACCATAATCTAAACTCTTATGTCATTCTTTTTTTAAGGCGTAATCGCAAAAGTGAAAAAAGTCTTCGGAAGCTACTGCAATCCAGTACTCGTGATGATCGTCATAATCGTGCAGCTATTGTTCCAGATAGTCCTTCTCCATCTCCCTCACCTTCACCTTCCCCTTCTCCTTCTCCTTCCCCGTCTACCTCAACAACACCACCGAAAGTAAAAAAACCATCTTCCCCTAATCGAAATGTTTCCGCATCTCCTTCTGTCCTGCCCGCACCACAATCCAAAAGCACCTCATCGAAGAAAGAGCACGCTCCTATTGTGGTTGGAATTGTGGGTGGTTTTGCATTTATTATCGTTTCTGTCATTGTCGTATATCTATGGAAAACCAACAAGGTGGCGACCGTTAAACCATGGGCTACTGGATTAAGTGGACAGCTTCAGAAGGCATTTGTGACAGGTAAATCTAAGAATTTATCCTTCTAAATATAAGATTCCTGCCTTAGCACATGCTTAACAAAGTTTTACGTTTTTAGGTGTGCCGAAGCTAAAGAGATCAGAGCTTGAAGCAGCGTGTGAAGATTTTAGTAACGTGATCGGTACTTCACCCGTTGGAAGCATTTACACAGTGTACAAAGGGACTCTATCTAGCGGTGTCGAAATAGCCGTGGCTTCTGTTACAGTGACATCATTGAAAGATTGGTCAAAGACTTCTGAAGTCCAGTTTCGTAAAAAGGTAAATTATCACAAAAAACTAACCACATAATATTTTGTAGATTTTCAATTATTTGGTATTAACATTTTAAGCAATTACAAATGCAGATAGATACATTATCAAAGATGAACCACAAGAATTTCGTAAATCTTCTTGGATTTTGCGAAGAAGACGAGCCTTTCACCAGAATGGTGGTTTTTGAATACGCCCCAAATGGAACACTCTTCGAGCATTTGCACAGTGAGTGAATAGTTTCTTCTATGCACTTTTTTCTTATCCTTTTCGTGTTTAAGTATGAAACTCGCTGATATTTTGATCTCGTTGAAAATTCAGTAAAAGAAGCCGAGCATTTGGACTGGGGAACAAGACTTAGAGTTGCAATCGGCACAGCATACTGCCTGCAACATATGCACCAGTTAAACCCTCCTCTTGCACATAGCAACCTAAACACTTCATCTGTTCAACTCACTGACGACTACGCTGCCAAAATCTCTGACCTAAGTTTCTTGAAAGAAATAGCTTCACCCGATATAAAATCTTCTGCCAAGAAGCGCACAGACGCGACATTAGCAAGTAACATTTACAGCTTCGGTATCATGCTACTCGAAACTGTAACGGGCCGTCTTCCTTATTCCAACGATCAAGACAGTTCACTTGAAAACTGGGCTTCACAGTACTTACAAGAGAACCAGTCTCTCAAAGAAATAGTAGATCCAACACTAGTATCCTTCCAAGAAGAACAATTAGTACAAATCGGCGCATTGATTAAGTCCTGCGTCAATGCTGATCAAGAGAAAAGACCAACAATAAAACAGGTTTGCGAGAGATTAAAAGAGATAACGAAAATAAGTCCCGAAGTAGCTGTTCCAAAACTTTCACCACTTTGGTGGGCAGAACTCGAGATTGCTTCTTTCGACGCAAGCTGAAATCACGAAAAGAGATTGTAAGTATGGAGTTTGTATCATTCTCGTCCTTTTTTCGTCGCGCTAAAAAGGTACTCACCTGTAATCTGATACCTCTTGTATCTATTGTAGGGGAGTAATAAATCACATTGTACATAAGGGAGATTAAAAAGAACCATTTTTTTGTGTGCTTTGTTTGGTTATGGTTTTATGGAATTGCACCAGCAAAAGGGTGCTATATATTAGTTAATTTCATTTGTTAAGTAAGTTATTTTGTTGGTTAAACATATTTTTGATTATATTTGTTACTATAATAATAATACTTTCACTTATTTTGATTGTTATCGGGTTGAATCGAATTGCCTCTAGAGTTAATTCTAATCCGAAGTTCAATGTGAATGTGAGACTCTTTAACACATCGTAGTCGGGCTTATGTGTCAGATGTGATGAGTTTGCATGACAGAGTCAGAGTCTTACGGGCGATCTTTGTTAATTTATACAAGTATAATGAAAAATAAACAATTCTATAATGGACGGCAGGAAATTTGGAAATTTGTATGACAGAAGCATTGTGGAAGATTGTGGTTTTGTCCATAACATGATGGAGAGGCTCATTTATTTATTTGATTGCTATGATGGAGGCTCTTTGTAATATTCGCCAGTTGCTATTGAAGATGACATGCTTGATCCAACATGTTGTATGTAGAAAAGAAAAACCAACCACCTTAAGGAAGACTAGGTCAAAATGTTTGGTGTATTCCAGGGTTTTTTTTATAAAAGTAATTATGAGTTGTCAATACAGTTGTGCTAGGTGTGCTATGTGGACATCATTATTATATCAAAATTTTACACCGTATGCATTATTCATTAATAAATTATTTTTATGAATAGTGATGAACAGTATCAAGTGAACAGTATATATTTTTTACGAAATAAAAGTTTAATAATATTAAATAAATTTACTAGTTCTTTTTAATTTTAATTTTAATTTTAAAAATCAGTATTCTCTACTCGCAATTTGTTCTTTTCAATTAGTCTTTCTACTTAAGTTTTTGTCAATCAAGTAATAATCATGTAGTGTTGTCAACTAAAATACTGAAAGATACACGATGTAATACAGGTAAACCGTATATTTTATCTCTCACCTCAAATATTGTAGAAAACATATTTCAATATATTTTAAAGTTCTAAGTTATAATGTTAGGATTAATTTGTTTAAAAAAGATTAATTTAAATATAATAGATTTATTTAATGAATTTTACACTAATAAAATAAAATAATTATAAGTGTTAATATTTACAATATAGTAAATAGATATCAATTATTCCAAGTAAGTTGATTAAATTGTTTTGTTGGTAAATTTTTTGGTAACAGATATGTGAGCTGATGCTTAGATGGTATATAGGCCATAGTTATCAACTCACCATTCAAACTTTTTTTTTTATAAAATGTAAGTCAATTTTAATTTTAACGTGTTATGTCATGTCATGATAAACATGATTATGTAATATTGATAATTAATTTATTGTCACGAAACAATTTCATAGAACCTTTACACTATATCTCCAAATTTTCTAATACTTGTTTTATCTTTAATAGTTCACAAGTTTCTAGTGTCATAGTCTTGAATTCTGCTTCATTCCTTGCTTTTGAACAACTGCACTTTGTTTTTCAATCCTTCATGTAATAAGGTTTTCACACAAGAAAGTACAAAAGATTAAAGTTAATCTTTTATCAATCACAGAATCTACGTTTTCACACAAGAAAGTACAAAAGATTAAAGTTAATCTTTTATCAATCACAAAATCTACATATTCAACATTAGTGTAAGTCACCACAGTTAGACTTCCACCTTTTTTAAATTAGAGTCATCTCTCCTAAGTGATTTTAAGATGTTGCATAACACAATCTACAACCTGCAAATGTCTCGTTCTAGAATCATGCATGAATTAGTTCATCCACTGATTGTATGTGTCAAATCCAACCTAGTTTGTATCAAGTAAATCAACCTTTTCACTAACCTCTAATAATGACTCTCGTCAATTTTAAGACTTTCCTTCTTATAACTCATCTTATGATTTTGTTAAATGGAAACACTTGGAGGCTTGCATTCAAGTTTTTCTATTTTCTGCAAAAATTCAAGCACATATTTTTTCTAAGAGATAAAAATTACTTTATTTGAATGGGTTGCTTCAATTCTCAAGAAGTGCTTGAAATTCTTAAGGTCCTTCATCTCAACCTCTGCTTATAATTTCTTTTTGAGTAGTTTATCTCAATTAAATAATCTCTTGTAACAATAGACAAGAAGTACAATTTGTTTTCCTCCTTATGTATGTTTAACAAACAAAGTGTGATCACTTTGGTTTTTCTTATAGCTCAAATACAACATTGTCTTTGTGAATATTTCAAACCATGCCCAAGGAAACTACTTTAGTCCATATAAAACCTTCTTCAATCGAAGTGTCTTGTTGACTACACCCGTAGGACTAAATCGTGTGGAATCTCCATATATTCTCCCTCTCTAAGTTTCCATGCAAGAATGCATTTTTAACATCAAATTATTATAATTTTCATCGAGAATAAGCAACACTAGATAATAAGATTATAATAATATTGATTTATACATGGAGAGACAAAATATTTTACTTTTCTCTCAAAATAATGGATAAATCATTAATATCACAAGTATAAAAAATCTAAGAATTACCAATAAGAGAATCATTTTCAATCTTTACCTTTGGCTTAGGGGATTGAGGTTATTTCTAGAGCAAAAAGGCAATGAGCCGAAGGAAACAACTTCAATCCTCTGATTCATACAAAATAGAGATGAATCGAAATAGGACTAGGAATAGATTCGGGACGATACTTAAAAATATGTTTACTCACAATAGGCAACAACTCAAGTTTAGAAGCTGACTTAGGACTATGAAAAGATTTACTCAAAATAGGAACTATGACATGTCTTATATGTAAGTTATGACTAGGGATGACGATAACATTTGTACCTTCTTATGTTAGGAGGATAACCATAAAGACACCTCTAAGTGTACGATAATTTAACTTAGTTTCTTGTTGCTTATAGAGATGGACACAAGCTATACACTCAAATACTCGAGATTCAATACCTTGCAACAGAGAAGAAAAAAGTGAGATCATAAACTAAACATGATTAACATTACTTATAATACGATTTGTCGCACGATTAATTAGATAAGCGTGACCAAACTTCTTCATCCCAATATAATTTTGGGCAAACATTTGAAAGAAGAGAGCTCAAGTAAATGATGATTTTTCATTTCTGCGACATCATTTCGTTGTGGGGTGTTGACACATGTGAATTTATGGATAATGCCTCGTTTACTAGTAAAGTTGGAAAATTATAATTGACATCCATTGCCAAAATGTATTAATTTAATATCATTTCTAAATTGTGTTTGCACAATATTGTAAAATTGAATACACAATTGTGGTACTTCTAGTTCATTATTCATAAAAAAATTCAAAGTTACTCGAGAACGAACATCAATAAAGAAAACAAACCATCTTGCACTAATGTTAGAAATAGAAGCTGATCCCCAAACATCAAAATGAATATGATCTAATGGTTTAACAATTTTAGTAAGACTCAAAGAAAAAGTAGTTCGATTAAGTTTAGAAAATTAAACAATTTCACACTCAAAAGACTGAATAAATTATTTTGAAAATAGAGATGGAAACATAAACTTCATTAATGAAAAAACGAGGATGACCAAGACGTTTGTGTCAAAGCCATATTTGGGAGGCATAAAAGACTTTGACTGAGATTGAAGTACAAAAGAAAACACATTCTAATCAGTTCGTGCACTATAGAGATAGTATAGTCCTCCATGTTAGTTAGCAACTTCAACCGTCTTTCTCGTTGTAAGATCCTGAAAAGTACAATGAAAATAAAAAGAAGAAGATATAACTCCATAATCCTGTAAGCTTACAGATAGAGATAAGATTGTTCGGAAGACCATGAACATGAAATACATCTTTTAGTTTAAAAGATCGAAGATCAATGTATCCACAACCATAAGCTCGAATATAAGAACCATCTACAACAATAATATACATAATTATAGAAGGAGAAATATTCTTAAAAATATATTAAGAGTCAAATGTCACGTAATGAGTGACATCAAAATCAAAGGCCAGTGATGAATGGCATTAGAATCAAAAGATCTAATCACTTTTAAAATCAATATCGTGAGCTTTAAAGGTAGAAATCACAATAGATCTAGCGATATTGATTGATATTGAAAAGCGTTTTCTCAAGAAAAAAGGAAAAAAAATAGCAAAAAGTACCCACCAGTTAAGTTCCAATTTTTAATGGAGAAATATAAAACAATATCGATGGGTGAATAATGTTGTCGTGATGAACAATACTTTTAGAATGAACGGTGTGCATATTATCTTCGTGATGAACAATACCTTTTGAATACACATTGTGCGCGTGAGGAATAATACTCTTTTAAAATGAACCACACTGAAGCACCACAATATCTTCATCTCACAACTAATATACTTTAAATGGTAACTAATATACTTTAAATGGTATCTCACACCTTGCGTCGTATCTGCTGACGATGATTCTAACTGTCGTTCTATATAAGGGTGTCCCTTCATCAATCTAGTGTACGATTCATTCACTAATTGTTCCATCTCTTTTATTGGCTAAATTCAGCGTTGGAGTGTAAACATTACATGTACCTTCTCTTTGTTCATAGGAGAAACTTACCACCACACTAGTATACCTTTTATAAGTGCTCAACCTCCACTTTTTTAAGCAATGTGAAACTTTCAACTCACACTTGTATCTCAACAATCTTTTTCTCAAGTGTGAGTCAATTCACTATGTTATCCCTTAAGTGGAAGCTCTTTTATCCACGTATACTTGTATTGTTGTTGACATCCTTACCATGTCACAAGCACTTCAGCATGACACGCCACATGACCATCAACATGTGCTCGACCTGATACCACTGATGGGTCACGAAAAAGAACTCTATATCAACTCAAGAGCAACACACAAACGAGAGAGACATCATATATTCACTTAAAATCTTAAAAGTTTGAGTATATGAATCATTTCACTTATAAAATATTCAACCTTCTTTTTTTATAAATAATGTGAGATGTTTAACTCACACTTGTAACTTGATAGGATTAAAGTTTGACCTAACTCATCCCTACAAAATCGGCTTGTAAGGTGAGGGGGTGCCACTCTATATAAATCCTTTGTAGATTGTATCTTTAACCAATGTGGAACTTGAGTTTTTTCCAATACACACTCTCACGCCCAACACTATTGAGCTTGGTGCGTGAATATAAACGGTGGGTGACCCGAATTACCGATGTATGAGACTTGATTTTTCCAATACACCCCATTGTGCCAACTGTTGCACCCCAAAATTTGACCAACAATTATTTATTCATTGAGTGTTTGGAAATGGATACCTTCATTAGAAAGTTCAAGAGATCCTCAGAGGAAGTGGATTGAAACCAGGGTTGTGTGCTTCATAGCCTGAGAGTTGTGGGTGCCCCTCAGATGATTATGAGACTTTGAGAATGAACTTGATGTTTTGAGAAAGCCTATGAGATGTCTTGGTAGCCATCATGAAGCCCAGAGAAGTCATTATGCAAGATTTCAGAAGATTCAACCATGAATGATAGAATTAGGGTTTTGACTGGGTCAACCCTAGGATAACTGGAGATTTGGGGGAAGGTTGAGACCCAATCCAAGGGCCATGAGATCATGGAATGATACATAGAGATGATATAAAGAGGATTCCTAGACCAAATTCTCATGATTGAAGAGTTTGAGAAGTTTCAAGTTAGGGTCTCCAAGGATGGTCAGTGAAAAAACCCTAATTTGACCCCTATCTTCCAGGCAGTTTTAGCTCAAGATGTGATTGATATCTCATCTTCCCCACAACATGAATGTTGTAGAGCTTGTTCTTAGCTTTAATTTGAGTGGTGGAAGTCCTTGATAGGAGTTACAGAGCTCAAGTTATGGTTTTGACAAATTACAGGTCAGTAGAGGTGTGTGAATCTGGGTCCTTGAAAGTCACCCAACTTGCAGACAACTTTTGCCCTAGTAGGATGATTCCAATGATCTCTTGGTCAACATGAATGTTAAAGGGCATCTTCTTAGCTTTAATTTGAGTGGTAGAAGTCCTTGATAGGATTTGTGGAACTCAACTTATGGTTTGAACAAGACAGGGGTATTTTGGTCATTTGTCAGTTATAGGTCATTTTTAAGCAAAGGCCATATCTCCTATTTCCAAGCCTCAAATGGAAAAACTCAAAACATGAAAGTTGTTCAAAATGGGATTTTAAGTCTAGAAAGAAGGTCATGAATTGTTGGAAAAGCCCATAGCATGGATTTGCATGATTGGTCAAAAATGAACTAAAAATGGCATATAAGTTTGAAAAGTTGAATTTGAAAATTGGTTTGGAAGATCCACAAATCCAAAATAGGTCATCCAATATATCATTTTGATTGGAAACATCATTTTGAGAACATTGGTTTAAATAGAATTTTGAATTGAGGCTCCAAAATGGGACTTACTTTGGAAATTCATTACTTGCATATTAAGGTACCATAGTAGAATGTAAGGGAAATGCAAGGAATCAGCATGTGAGCTCATATTCTCTTCAATAACTCATGGAATGAGAATTTCAGAAGTGTTTAAGGAGGGATTAAAGGAGATATCATGAGATAGTAAAATGCCATAACATGAGATATACTTGAAGTTTCTAGAAGTCTCCAAGATCATTCCAAAAGCTTCTAGACCATTCCATCCATTCTCTATATATTGAGGTGAGTCCATTATGGCAAGGGGTTGGTGACTCTAGAGTGAAAAAGTGGAGAATTTCTTGGTAGCTTCAAGTGCAAGTAAGAAGGCAATTGCTCATACAGCTGCAAATCAACTCATTTTTCCTCTCCATTCATGATCCTGTGAGCTTGGTGAGTGTATGCAAGAAGGTTCAGGGGCTCATCCATGGAGATTTGATGGTGTATCATTGAAGTTGCAAGAATCCATATCAGAATTGGACCTCATAATACAAGTTTTCTCCCTCAAGTTTTTTGCATACAGAAAGATCTACTTATCACAAGGATCAGTTGTGAAGCATTGCAAGCCTTGAAGTGCAAGAATTCATAGCTGTTTTACCAAGAACTCAAGGTATGAAGTTTCACTCGAGCACTCCTATTTATGCCATGTTAGTGTATGTTTTTAGTTTAGAAATGCTAGGTTAGGATAATAGATCATGTATGAGAACTGTTGGAACCACTCGTGAATGTTAGGGTTAGGGCAGTGAAATTGTCTTGGCATAGAACTCTTGATTTAGGGCGCTATAATCCTGGTTCTTGTGTTTAGATTGCTCAGCATGGCGCATAGATTACAATAGGGTAAGTTTTAGCAAGTTTCCTTGGTATTTATCTCAGGTGCGATTCATGGTGCCCAGAACTTCTGGTTATCGGTTTTTGTTGTAGAGGGATTTTCAAGAGGAACTGAGCCCATGATCTTGTAGAGGGCATTGAGAGGGTTGATTTTGCTCTTTGGATCGTGGTGATTGGTTGAGGGACGAGTGAGAACGAGTTGCTAGAACATTAGTGCATGGAGGAAGGGTTTTCTGCAAAACCCTAGAGTCATTTGGGACGATGACGGTTGTCCGTTGGATTAGTCCCCAAGTTTGACATTGTAATCCCATCGCACGGCCCAGATCGCTCAGAAAAACGGAGGGAAAATTTAAAAGAACCAAACGCAGCGTTTTGTTAAGTAGCGCGCATGGGCTTACCTGCTTCTATCCGCACCCCCCCTTTCATCTGGCCCAAATAAATTGAACTGGCGTGTATTCCTATTTCCACCCCCCCCCCCCCTTTTATATTGTTTTAAATTCTTTTTATTTCTTTTAATATTTTTCTTGTTTTTAAAAATTCATAAGTAAATGAAAAATAACTCCTTTTTGTTCATTCTTTTTTCTATGTTGAGATAATTTTGTGTAGAAAAATATAAAAATAAAAATGGAATTTTATTTTTAATGTAGAATTTTTAGTGGTATTTTCTTTGGCATAGTGTATTTTCTTTCTTTTAGTTGATACCTTATTTTGCAAGAATTATTTTAGGGCTTTCCCTTAGGTTTTTTAACTCATTCTTTTTTGTGTGATTAGATGATGAATCATAGTTCCCCATAGGATTTATTCTAGATTTTTAAATTAGAATTTTGATTAGTTTAATTAGGGTAGATTTAGGGTATCCTAATTAGGGTTTAGGTTGTGCTTAGGTGAAGAAATCCATTTTATTTAGATAGTTTTGTCTTGATTTTTGGGTAGAGGCCTATGTGGATGTTATGGATAGATATTGTAGACCCTTGTGAATAATTGTTAGATTTTTCCCCCTTGGTTTAGTATTTTTAGGTATTTTCTGAAGTTGCCTATTGATTTTGTCTGTGCTGTGGCTATCTGTTCATCTCTGGGGGTTGTTTTGGGGGAATTTGTTGTGGGGCTTGTGTTGTCTTGAAGACCTTGTTGGAGAGCATGATGAAGAGAAGATTGAAGATCAAGACCCAGAGACCCAGAGCTTGGATTATTCCCTGCCTGTGAGGTTTGAGATCCTGAAGTTTGAAGGAAGTTCATGGTACTTTCCTGAGGAAGGCACTATGAATGACTTTCATTCTTTCTTCTCACCTCTTTCTTAAGTATCCAATGATGTTGGAGCCAATTTGTGAGTTTAATTTCTCCTGAGGAGGAATGTAAACTGATCACATGTTGTTGAGCCACATGGGATACAACTCCTAAGTGAAAGCCTCCTAGTACTTTCCTGAGGAAGGTCCTATGGGTCTATTCACTTAGTTCCATTAGTTTATCTAGGATTTCTCAAGTATCCAATGATGTTGGAGCCAACTTGTGAGTTTAATTTCTCCTGAGGAGGAATGTAAACTGATCACAGTTGTTGAGCCACATAGGATACAACTCCTAAGTGGAAGCCTCCTAGTACTTTCCTGAGGAAGGTCCTATGAGTCTATTCACTTAGTTCCACTAGTTCAGATAGGATTTCCTAAATATCCAGTGATGTTGGAGCCTGCTTGTGAGTTTAGTTTCTCCTGAGGAGGAACGTAAACTGATCACAGTGGTTGAGCCACATAGGGTATGACTCCTGAGTATACACCTCCTAGTGCTTTCCTGAGGAAGACACTATGAGTCTGCTTACTTAGCTCCCTTTCTTTGGTAAGCTTGTTCTGAAGCTTGAAGACTGGGGATTGTTTTCTTTTAGTTAGGTTTTGCTTTAGGGTTTTGCTTGGATTTGACTAGATTCTGTGTTAGGGTTAGGATTAGAGAGTAGATGATTTTTTTTCTTAAGTGTGTTTTGTTTGCCTGATGGCATTTCATTCCTTTTATCTGTTATTGCTTGATAGCATGTTGTTTATTTTCAGTATGATTACTGTTATTTCATGACTGGCTTGAGGTTGAGACGAGCTTGTGGAGGCTGAAGCCCCACACACATTTCCTCCCTCACTTGCATTGCATGCATTTTACTGTTAAAGCTGATGCTTTTGTCTGTTTTGATGTATCATTGACATGATCCCTTAGGACTCTCATTTCCTCTGATGAGGACTTGATGATAGACTTTTAGGTTGAAACCTATGCATGACAACATCTAGGAGTTCCCTGTTCAAACCTCAACCATAGGATGAATCCATGGCATGATAACAGTAGAACTTGATAGTCTCCCTCCTAGTTGGGCCTGTTCTCTTCTCATCTCGAAGCAGTTTAAGATACAGTAATCATGAATGATTTCTTTCATACGTTACGAGCCTTAAGCTATCTGAGATTGGATGTTCAGTATGGTACCCTTTGGGTGACATGCGACGCATTCACTCTCAGGTCATAGTCTCTAGTGCGGTTGAAATCGCAAACATAATAAAAAACACTTCTTTTAGGAGATAACCCGTAGTTAGCCGAACTACGTTTGCTCTGATCTTTCATACCAGATGAAAGTACGTAGGCATAGGATGCGATGTCCTAGAGAGCAACCTTCCCCATCTTCCCCCGTAGTTAGGCGAACTACGTTGACTCTGATTTCTCGTTCCAGACGGGAATACGTAGGCATAAAGCGCGACGCTTTGCCGAGTCATTTTTCTTTTCTTTTTCAGCCAACCTTGATAGGTAGATAGATTATAACCAACCCGTCCAAGTAAACAAACAAGCGAGGATCCCGTCGAGTACGACGGACGTGAGGGGTGTTAATACCTTCCCCTTGCGTAACCGACTCCCGAACCCAGACAATGGTTGCGATGACATTGTCTTACCCTTATTCGTCAGGTTTTTCCGATCGTTTCCTTTCCCGCTCTGAGGGATAAATAACGAAAGGTGGCGACTCTTCTGTCATGCCGGCACCTTATTTTCGCGCAAGCGACAGCTGGCGACTCTGCTGGGGACATGTAGCATCTAGGGGCTTTTCCCATCCCTTATGCTGGGACCGTTTCCCATCCCCTACGCGAGTCAATCCTATCGTTTGTGTGTTTGCTTGTTGGGTTGCGTTTATTTATCGCATTTTTACTTCCCGCATTTTTACTTCTCGCATTTTATTTCCAGTTCGATATGATTATCTGTGCTGCTGTGGGAGAGGGATTTTACTGTGAGTGAAAAGCCGGACCTGGGCTTGAGTACACACCTAGATATAGTTGTGGAGAAGTAGTAGACGAACCTGTCTGCTGAGCAGGCACAGTTCCCTACGAAAATCTGCGCTCAGACGAGATTCTTGCAGAGGTGCTCCTTTCCGGTCCTGAGGATCTGAGGGGAGTCCAGACGTGAGGATTGTCGACTCTGGGGACCGATCATTTGGAAGTCAGCTAAGAGAGGCCTCTTCATGACTTGATAATGCCACTCCTTCTGGGAATCGTATTGTCACTCATGAAAGTCTGTGACGCTGATGACCGCATAGGATGTCGTACCTTTGTCCGTGGATTAGGTCCATACCTGTGAGTGGGGTTGGGATATTGCAGGAAACTTTGACCTCCAGACTACCTGGTTTTCTTGACAGTGAATCAGTTATGTTGAGTTCTCAGTTGCAGATATGTTCTTGACAGAGCAAGCTTTTGATCAGAGGATTTTCATCATCGGGTGTTTGTCTGTTTTTGATAGAGCAGGCTTTGGTCAGAGTATTGTCATCAGAGGTTTGTTCCGGATAGAGCAGATTTTGAGTGGGGTCTAAAGATCTCATCGGCAATTGTTGTTTGTTCTTGATAGGGCAGATTTTGAGTGGGGTCTGAAGATCTCATCAGCAGCTGTGCATTTGTTCTTGAGAGGGCAGATTTTTGATTTGGGGTCTGAAGACTTCATCAGCAGACGTTTTCTGATCATACATTCGGGGCCTTTATTATCAGGCACCTGTTCTTGTCAAGGCAGAATTCTGATCTCGATCCTATCAGATGGTTATTCTCAGCAGATCAGATCAGTGGTTTCACACCGGGGTTTCCCTCTCATCAGTGACTGTTGATACCGAATCTCCACAGCAGCCACCTGGATATACTGTTGCATGCCTGCATTTTGCATTAGCTCGCATATTCATGTTTGCATTCCATTAGCATGTGTCTGTGCTGCAGGCGTGTTTCGTACCCTGATCCTGGTGTCCCGAGCAATATGAGATATTTTCTTCCATGAATGGATCCAGTCTTATCATTGCATTGACACTATGTTGGCACGTTGACACCAGAATTAGGGGTGACCTCCTAAACGTACAGACACCCATGGCATTAGCATAATTCATCTTGCATGGCAGAAGCTGGGACTTGTCTTCTAACCCTTGTGTTTGCAGGTTTGACTCAGAATCGAGCAGCTCAGACTAATGGAGCAGATACAAACTGAGTTGGGGAAAATCCAAAGCCAGCTGGGGCAGGTCATGAATGACATACGGGCAGTGCGTCTGGACCAGCAAGTACTCAGAGAGGAGAACCAGCAATTGCAGAATCAGTTGAGCTTTCTCATGGGAGTGGTGAGGAGTATGCTAAATAAGGAGAGTGGTCAAGCACCCAAAGAGGAGACCAAAGTTCTTCCCCCATTGCCGTCATTGCCACCTGTGCTGAAGCCAAATGGACCTCGTGGATCCTCTACACAGCATGAAGCTCGAGGCCTGTCTCGTCAGCAGTCGCGCCAGGCGTCTCAGAATAACCCTGAAGGTTATGGTCAAAAGAAGAAGCTACTAGATAGAGTTGTGGATCCCATACCTGTGAGTTATGCCCAGCTGTTGCCACTGTTGGTTCAGAACCATGTTCTCAAGCTTCGGACCTCGGATCCGCCAGATGATGTGTCACCAGACGTTGATCTCAGCATACATTGTGATTTCCACTCAGGAGCACCGGGACACCATGTTGAAACATGTAAGGCTCTCAAGAATAAGATTCAAGACCTTATTGACTCGAGGACAATTAGGCTTGTGCCGGGCGGCATGAGAGCATCAAGAAAGTTTATCCCGTACCCTGCAGAAGAAGCGGATGATTCCACTCCTTTGCCTGAAGCTGAGAAAGATCTGGAATATGTCCCGCGACCTTTGGTGATTGCATCGCCTCGCTCGCAGTTTCTACCTGGATCAAGCTCAAGGACGCAAGCGCCTAAACAAGGGACCGTTGCCATGCAGAAACGACGACCTCTTACTCTTGGGCGGAAGGAATACCAGCACCGGGATCACAAGAGACCTCGCAACCACTTAGAACAAAGGAATGCTTCTTTCCATCCAGTGCCTGTGCCGTATAGCCAGATTCTTCCACTGTTGATTCAGAATTCCTTGGTGGAACCGAAAGCTCTCAAGCCCGTGCCAGAGCCTTGCCCTCCAGGGTACGATCCTCATGCTCAGTGTGGCTACCATGGTGGATCTCCGGGGCATTCAACTGAAGCTTGCAAGGCTTTCCAGGCGAAAGTGCAGCAATTGATCGACAAAGGGTGTATTTCCTTTCCAGACGGAGTTTTGGTTGTACGTGACAACCTCTCAGCTGTTTGAGCTCGCAGAATCAGAGGGTTATTTCCAGA
Source organism: Lathyrus sativus (assembly GCA_963859935.3). Classification (NCBI taxonomy): domain Eukaryota; kingdom Viridiplantae; phylum Streptophyta; class Magnoliopsida; order Fabales; family Fabaceae; genus Lathyrus; species Lathyrus sativus. The sequence goes on from OZ012739.1 coordinate 425,139,639, forward strand.
AGCCAGTGATCCAGACAGGCAGACGTCCTCAACATTGGCAGTCCTCGGACTTTTTACCATTTGCATTTGTAGTTTCTTTTCTGTTAGTTACTACTTGCTATTAAACATTGTATGTTTCGAATGGTAATGTTAATAAAGTGACTATGCATTTTTTCTGAACTAATTATGTCGTTGTCACTCATTTACTGCATTACACTGACACTTGCATTTTATTTACTCCGATTAGCAATGAGCGGAGGGAGGATGATGAAACTGAATACTCGTAACCAATGATCGTATTGCGTTCGGATAAAACCTTGCCGATGACGTACAAGGCATTGTTTCAAATCCCCTAAACACCGGAGAGATAAGGAAGAGAATCCCTTGTTAACCACTTCGAGCCGAGAAGTAGGAGTTTCTTTCGAAATTTTTAAACCCTCGCATCTTAACCCGGGGGAGGGTAGTTGTCAGTCAGCTTGATCGAGCGTTCAAATCTTATAGAGGAGTGTTGTCCTTCGAGGACCAATCACATCATATTCCTCGCTAGAGGTCGTACCTCATCAACCACAATGGTTAAACCTCACCAAACAGGAGTGAGACAGTTATAACCCTTTCGGAGTAATCAAGACAGCCAGTGTCGCACGACTCGTTCCAAAAGAAAAAAAAGGAATAAGAAAGCCCGCTAAGTAAAAAAGGGAAAGCTAGAAAGCAAATGCTTAGGCAAAAATCAGGGCATCCCGCTGGACTTCAAAAGAAAAAATCGAAAAGAACTCAAAAGGAGTCAGTCCAGGCAAAAATCAGGGAATCAAAAAAAAAAAAGAATGAAAAAGAAAGGATATAAAAAGATAAAAATCCTCAAACAAGGACGAAGTCGTGCAGATGCAGACACCAAATGAGTAACTGTCACTCCGAAACACCTTGTGAATTCTTTAACCAGTTGTTCCCAATGTTCAACGTACCTCTCGAAGAGGCGAGCGCTCGACCCAAGTTAACTGAACTGTAGGATCGGAGATCATCACGTAGAAGGGGTGGGTACAAATCATAATTTGAGCCAAATATCCTTTGTTTCACTAACCGTGAACCCGACCACGATACAACCCTTAAAAGACCTAATTGAGGCAGGGTTTATTCTGAAAGCGCATTACGATAAGGTTGAGTAACCTGACTCCTTCCTGATTTGCTAATCATATCCTTATTGTATTTTTCACTGATTACATCAGCACTACGTTTGAACTCTTTGGTTCATTCGTCACTCACTAGCATGACACGTAAATGAGTGACAGTACGACATTTTTCGAAATTTGCATGAACACTGCATTAAAATTACTATTCGGGAATAAACAATTTTAGTTGCAGGTTAGTAGCTGATACGAAGGAACTTCAGCAGGGAATAGTCAATCAGGACTGAATCGTCAGAGGTCTGGATCAGAATGGTATGTTGCGAAGCCCTGTGAATTTGGGGCAATGACTTCCAGCGAGTTTGGAATCAGTTTGTTTGAGGACAAGTCCCGGAGCATCAGTTGATTATGGGGCAGTTCATGCAAGAAGCGGTTGGTCGGAAGTGAATCTTCTCGAGACCCAATCAGGGGCAGTTATCTAGAATTCTTGCGGTTTAAGGGCAGATCCCTCCAGTGTTCGATCAGAGCATGTTGAGTCGCTCATCGCTCGTTCAGGGGCAAACTACTTCAGAGATATTGAAGCCGACCATGCTGAGAGTTGATTAGTGGAGGATGAATCCTCCCGTTGTGCAGATGCTGGGGCAAGCCACCTGAGGGTTGTCTTGTTGCCAGCTGTTTTCGGCTCAGAATGAATTATTCCCAAAGGGCGGATTGGGGCAAGTTGAGTTGCGCGGGGGCAAGTTGTTCAAATGAGTTTGTTCACCCTAGCAAGAGAGTATCGGGGAATCGTGTCATTACCCCTCCAAAACCAAAACCTTCTGAAGAAGCCTTGCGGTCATTGGATTGCTATCCTACAACATAACCTGTTACTTAACTCCATGATTGGTAGCCTGTATTTCCTGTGTTGACGCTGTTGAACCAGGATTGTTTCTCAGCAGAGACGTACAGTTTGAGATTGTTTCCCCTGTGCAGTTTGAGACTGCAGCAAACTGAGATGGCGTTTATCCCTTATCAGATTAGGGTCAAGATTACCCTCAGCAGACCAGGATTGATATCCCCGAAGCAGGATGAGTCCTCCTTCCCCAGCAGAGTTCAGTAGTCTCTCCTCCGCAGTATCTGAACGCAAGATGGTGAGCATTGATATGTCTTCCCCAAGTAGAGGTGATTCTCTTCCCCAGCACCGGGTCACAAGTGCAGATTTCAGAGAAGTGCTCGGGTGCCGAGGCTCGTGTTTTCCCCAGTAAAGTCGCCGAAGCAGGATTCTTCCCCCACACCGGGTCACAAGTGCAGGTTTCGCAGGAGGCTGTTCGTTAGCCGAAGGATGCAGTAACTGATGGTGCCAGACTAAAGTCTCCAGTGGAATTGAGATTCCTCACCAGAGTCAGGCTCTCTCCTGAAGTTCGATGATTCCCTCTTCCCCAATAAAGTATTGGAACGGCTGATGTTGTATTCCCCTGCAGAGTTGTACTCTCCCCCGAAGGCAGATGATCCTTTCTTCCCCGGCGAAATTGAAATTCCGCACCAGGGTCGTACTCTCCAGTGAAGTAGAATGATTTCCCTCCCCGGCTGAGTCCGCAGAAAAGCAGAATCCTTGGAAGTTGATCGGATCATGATCGATTTTCCCCAGCAGAGCGTGGGGCAGCTAATGTTGTGTGTCCCCAGAATCGCACTCTCTCCATCGAAGCAGAATGATTTCTCCTTCCTCAGCGGAGTTTGCAGATGTCCAAGAGATCCGAATCCTTGGAAGTTGATCAGATCATGATTGGTTTTTCCCCAGTGGAGTGTTGAGCAGCTGAAGTTGGTTCCCCACAGAGTGGTCATCCCCAGAAGAGTAGCCGAGACGGCCGCGCAGTTCATTCTCGCGATTGATATCAGCAGATCCAAGTTCTCGTAGAGCTTCGTCCCCTGCAGCAGTCAGCTGAAGTTGTTCCCCTGCAGCAGTTCGCGGAAGATCAATTCCCCAGACAGAGCCTGATTGACATTGGCGTGTTCACGTTCTCCTCAGCAGGATGATTCCTCTACCTGAGTGGTTCTTTCTCCTTGACAGGAGGATTTCCCCCTTCGGCATTTATTTTGCTGACGGGATCGCATCATTGTGCATGACTGCATAGCATTTAACGCTGCATAGCATTGCGCATGATTGCACGACATGTAGCATAAACGCATATCATTCCCACCGTGTGGGGCATAGCGCAAAAGCATACGCATCATAAGCATGATCTAGGTCATCATCATCCTTGTTGCACAGGTGTTCCACCAAGAGACTAGTTGCTCAGGACGATTCCTGACATTCTCTCCAACAAGGTCGATTTCTTGAGATGATTCCCAAGACCCCGGTGTAATCCCCACGGTCGCTCGCTCAAGATGATTTTTGAGATCCCCAGCGAAGTCTCCAGTTTAAGACGATTCTTGAATTCCTTAGCAGGGTCGGTTGCTTAAGATGATTCTTAAGACCTCAGTACAGATTCCCGAGTTGTTCGCCTAGTATGATGCTTGAGCTCCCCAATAGCGTCCCCAGCAAGAGTTGCCCAGGAAGATTCCTGGAATACCCAACAGAATGTTTGCTCCAGAAAGGTTATCAGTTCAGGACGATTCTTGAAGATGCCCGACGGATCTGTTTGTTCAAGATGATTCTTGAAGTCCTGAGCAGCATGATATGTCTGCTCCAACAATGATGTCTAATCTGAAGATGGATTTCGTAAGCGCCTGAAGGCGATATCAGAAGGTTCCTGTGAGTTCATATTTCCGTGTTGATGAATCAACGGGTGGTTGAAGACAAGGTTCCAGAGTCTGTAGATATAACAGAGTGATTCGTGTGGGTCTGAAGACCAAGTCAGTTATCCTGAGGTGATGATTGATTGCGATCAAGTGAATGATATTTCTTCTGACTGAAGTCGAAGATGTTTCTCCAGCGGTGACGCAGGGTACTTCGGTCATCCGGCGGTGATGTCAGATTTAGTTCTCCAGCGGTGACGCAGGGTACTTCGATTGTCCGACGGTGATGTCAGATTTAGTTCTCCAGCGGTGATGCAGGGTACTTCGATTGTCCGACGGTGATGTCAGATTTAGCTCTCCAGCGGTGATGCAGGGTACTTCGATTGTCCGACGGTGATGTCAGATTTAGTTCTCCAGCGGTGATGCAGGGTATTTCGATTGTCCGACGGTGATGTCAGATTTAGTTCTCCAGCGGTGATGTTGGGTATTTTGATTGTCTGACGGTGATGTCAGGTCGATATTTCTCCAGCTAGTCGTTGAGCAGCTAGTGCTGCAGTATTCAAAGATTTGTTCCCCGCAGAGTACCGTATGCTCGTGCAGTTGGCAAATTTTCGGGTTTACCGATATTCAACCATCTCGTACCTTGATTGGTTGAGAGCCGTTCGCTTCTCACCCAGTCAAGTTCAAGCCGTTTGAATAGGGGCAGCTGTTGCACCCCAAAATTTGACCAACAATTATTTATTCATTGAGTGTTTGGAAATGGATACCTTCATCAGAAAGTTCAAGAGATCCTCAGAGGAAGTGGATTGAAACCAGGGTTGTGTGCTTCATAGCCTGAGAGTTGTGGGTGCCCCTCAGATGATTCTGAGACTTTGAGAATGAACTTGATGTTTTGAGAAAGCCTATGAGATGTCTTGGTAGCCATCATGAAGCCCAGAGAATTCATTATGCAAGATTTCAGAAGATTCAACCATGAATGATAGAATTAGGGTTTTGACTGGGTCAACCCTAGGATAACTGGAGATTTGGGGGAAGGTTGAGACCCAATCCAAGGGCCATGAGATCATGGAATGATACATAGAGATGATATAAAGAGGATTCCTAGACCAACTCCTCATGATTGAAGAGTTTGAGAAGTTTCAAGTTAGGGTCTCCAAGGATGGTCAGTGAAAAAACCCTAATTTGACCCCTATCTTCCAGGCAGTTTTAGCTCAAGATGTGATTGATATCTCATCTTCCCCACAACATGAATGTTGTAGAGCTTGTTCTTAGCTTTAATTTGAGTGGTGGAAGTCCTTGATAGGAGTTACAGAGCTCAAGTTATGGTTTTGACAAATTACAGGTCAGTAGAGGTGTGTGAATCTGGGTCCTTGAAAGTCACCCAACTTGCAGACAACTTTTGCCCTAGTAGGATGATTCCAATGATCTCTTGGTCAACATGAATGTTAAAGGGCATCTTCTTAGCTTTAATTTGAGTGGTAGAAGTCCTTGATAGGATTTGTGGAACTCAACTTATGGTTTGAACAAGACAGGGGTATTTTGGTCATTTGTCAGTTATAGGTCATTTTTAAGCAAAGGCCATATCTCCTATTTCCAAGCCTCAAATGGAAAAACTCAAAACATGAAAGTTGTTCAAAATGGGATTTTAAGTCTATAAAGAAGGTCATGAATTGTTGTAAAAGCCCATAGCATGGATTTGCATGATTGGTCAAAAATGAACTAAAAATGGCATATAAGTTTGAAAAGTTGAATTTGAAAATTGGTTTGGAAGATCCACAAATCCAAAATAGGTCATACAATATATCATTTTGATTGGAAACATCATTTTGAGAACATTGGTTTAAATAGAATTTTGAATTGAGGCTTCAAAATGGGACTTACTTTGGAAATTCATTACTTGCATATTAAGGTACCATAGTAGAATGTAAGGGAAATGCAAGGAATCAGCATGTGAGCTCATATTCTCTTCAATAACTCATGGAATGAGAATTTCAGAAGTGTTTAAGGAGGGATTAAAGGAGATATCATGAGATAGTAAAATGCCATAACATGAGATATACTTGAAGTTTCTAGAAGTCTCCAAGATCATTCCAAAAGCTTCTAGACCATTCCATCCATTCTCTATATATTGAGGTGAGTCCATTATGGCAAGGGGTTGGTGACTCTAGAGTGAAAAAGTGGAGAATTTCTTGGTAGCTTCAAGTGCAAGTAAGAAGGCAATTGCTCATACAGCTGCAAATCAACTCATTTTTCCTCTCCATTCATGATCCTGTGAGCTTGGTGAGTGTATGCAAGAAGGTTCAGGGGCTCATCCATGGAGATTTGATGGTGTATCATTGAAGTTGCAAGAATCCATATCAGAATTGGACCTCATAATACAAGCTTTCTCCCTCAAGTTTTTTGCATACAGAAAGATCTACTTATAACAAGGATCAGTTGTGAAGCATTGCAAGCCTTGAAGTGCAAGAATTCATAGCTGTTTTACCAAGAACTCAAGGTATGAAGTTTCACTCGAGCACTCCTATTTATGCCATGTTAGTGTATGTTTTTAGTTTAGAAATGCTAGGTTAGGATAATAGATCATGTATGAGAACTGTTGGAACCACTGGTGAATGTTAGGGTTAGGGCAGTGAAATTGTCTTGGCATAGAACTCTTGATTTAGGGCGCTATAATCCTGGTTCTTGTGTTTAGATTGCTCAGCATGGCGCATAGATTACAATAGGGTAAGTTTTAGCAAGTTTCCTTGGTATTCATCTCAGGTGCGATTCATGGTGCCCAGAACTTCTGGTTATCGGTTTTTGTTGTAGAGGGATTTTCAAGAGGAACTGAGCCCATGATCTTGTAGAGGGCATTGAGAGGGTTGATTTTGCTCTTTGGATCGTGGTGATTGGTTGAGGGACGAGTGAGAACAAGTTGCTAGAACATTAGTGCATGGAGGAAGGGTTTTCTGCAAAACCCTAGAGTCATTTGGGACGATGACGGTTGTCCGTTGGATTAGTCCCCAAGTTTGACATTGTAATCCCATCGCACGGCCCAGATCGCTCAGAAAAACGGAGGGAAAATTTAAAAGAACCAAACGCAGCGTTTTGTTAAGTAGCGCGCTTGGGCTTACCTGCTTCTATCCGCACCCCCCCTTTCATCTGGCCCAAATAAATTGAACTGGCGTGTATTCCTATTTCCACCCCCCCCCCCCCCCCTTTTATATTGTTTTAAATTCTTTTTATTTCTTTTAATATTTTTCTTGTTTTTAAAAATTCATAAGTAAATGAAAAATAACTCCTTTTTGTTCATTCTTTTTTCTATGTTGAGATAATTTTGTGTAGAAAAATATAAAAATAAAAATGGAATTTTATTTTTAATGTAGAATTTTTAGTGGTATTTTCTTTGGCATAGTGTATTTTCTTTCTTTTAGTTGATACCTTATTTTGCAAGAATTATTTTAGGGCTTTCCCTTAGGTTTTTTAACTCATTCTTTTTTGTGTGATTAGATGATGAATCATAGTTCCCCATAGGATTTATTCTAGATTTTTAAATTAGAATTTTGATTAGTTTAATTAGGGTAGATTTAGGGTATCCTAATTAGGGTTTAGGTTGTGCTTAGGTGAAGAAATCCATTTTATTTAGATAGTTTTGTCTTGATTTTTGGGTAGAGGCCTATGTGGATGTTATGGATAGATATTGTAGACCCTTGTGAATAATTGTTAGATTTTTCCCCCTTGGTTTAGTATTTTTAGGTATTTTCTGAAGTTGCCTATTGATTTTGTCTGTGCTGTGGCTATCTGTTCATCTCTGGGGGTTGTTTTGGGGGAATTTGTTGTGGGGCTTGTGTTGTCTTGAAGACCTTGTTGGAGAGCATGATGAAGAGAAGATTGAAGATCAAGACCCAGAGACCCAGAGCTTGGATTATTCCCTGCCTGTGAGGTTTGAGATCCTGAAGTTTGAAGGAAGTTCATGGTACTTTCCTGAGGAAGGCACTATGAATGACTTTCATTCTTTCTTCTCACCTCTTTCTTAAGTATCCAATGATGTTGGAGCCAATTTGTGAGTTTAATTTCTCCTGAGGAGGAATGTAAACTGATCACATGTTGTTGAGCCACATGGGATACAACTCCTAAGTGAAAGCCTCCTAGTACTTTCCTGAGGAAGGTCCTATGGGTCTATTCACTTAGTTCCATTAGTTTATCTAGGATTTCTCAAGTATCCAATGATGTTGGAGCCAACTTGTGAGTTTAATTTCTCCTGAGGAGGAATGTAAACTGATCACAGTTGTTGAGCCACATAGGATACAACTCCTAAGTGGAAGCCTCCTAGTACTTTCCTGAGGAAGGTCCTATGAGTCTATTCACTTAGTTCCACTAGTTCAGATAGGATTTCCTAAATATCCAGTGATGTTGGAGCCTGCTTGTGAGTTTAGTTTCTCCTGAGGAGGAACGTAAACTGATCACAGTGGTTGAGCCACATAGGGTATGACTCCTGAGTATACACCTCCTAGTGCTTTCCTGAGGAAGACACTATGAGTCTGCTTACTTAGCTCCCTTTCTTTGGTAAGCTTGTTCTGAAGCTTGAAGACTGGGGATTGTTTTCTTTTGGTTAGGTTTTGCTTTAGGGCTTTGCTTGGATTTGACTAGATTCTGTGTTAGGGTTAGGATTAGAGAGTAGATGATTTTTTTCTTAAGTGTGTTTTGTTTGCCTGATGGCATTTCATTCCTTTTATCTGTTATTGCTTGATAGCATGTTGTTTATTTTCAGTATGATTACTGTTATTTCATGACTGGCTTGAGGTTGAGACGAGCTTGTGGAGGCTGAAGCCCCACACACATTTCCTCCCTCACTTGCATTGCATGCATTTTACTGTTAAAGCTGATGCTTTTGTCTGTTTTGATGTATCATTGACATGATCCCTTAGGACTCTCATTTCCTCTGATGAGGACTTGATGATAGACTTTTAGGTTGAAACCTATGCATGACAACATCTAGGAGTTCCCTGTTCAAACCTCAACCATAGGATGAATCCATGGCATGATAACAGTAGAACTTGATAGTCTCCCTCCTAGTTGGGCCTGTTCTCTTCTCATCTCGAAGCAGTTTAAGATACAGTAATCATGAATGATTTCTTTCGTACGTTACGAGCCTTAAGCTATCTGAGATTGGATGTTCAGTATGGTACCCTTTAGGTGACATGCGACGCATTCACTCTCAGGTCATAGTCTCTAGTGCGGTTGAAATCGCAAACATAATAAAAAACACTTCTTTTAGGAGATAACCCGTAGTTAGCCGAACTACGTTTGCTCTGATCTTTCATACCAGATGAAAGTACGTAGGCATAGGATGCGATGTCCTAGCGAGCAACCTTCCCCATCTTCCCCCGTAGTTAGGCGAACTACGTTGACTCTGATTTCTCATTCCAGACGGGAATACGTAGGCATAAAGCGCGACGCTTTGCCGAGTCATTTTTCTTTTCTTTTTCAGCCAACCTTGATAGGTAGATAGATTATAACCAACCCGTCCAAGTAAACAAACAAGCGAGGATCCCGTCGAGTACGACGGACGTGAGGGGTGCTAATACCTTCCCCTTGCGTAACCGACTCCCGAACCCAGACAATGGTTGCGATGACCTTGTCTTACCCTTATTCGTCAGGTTTTTCCGATCGTTTCCTTTCCCGCTCTGAGGGATAAATAACGAAAGGTGGCGACTCTTCTGTCATGCCGGCACCTTATTTTCGCGCAAGCGACACCAACACTTTTTGGGCTTGATACACATATATAAATAGTGGGTAGCCTGAATCGATAGGCTCGTGATACCATGATAAAATAAGAGTTTTACTTAACTCATTCTTACAAAATCAACTTGTAAGATGAGATGTGTTACTTTATATAAACCCTTTGTAGATTATATCTTTAACCAATATAAAATTTAGATTTTTTCCAATATATCTCATAGAACAATCATATTCAAATGACATTCATATGAAAATTTTAAAATTCACGATATTTTTGTTAAAATCAAAGTCCACCACTCTTTTGAGAATATCAAAGTTCAAAGCAGTTATATATAATTTTTCTTTTAATAAACTAATGCATTTAACATGTTGATATAGAAATGATAAAAGTAACTCATGTTTGGTTCGTTAAACATCAACTTGAAAAGAATACCATATTTTATTCCACCAATTTGCTAGCGTGCCCTACATACATCATGTCTAGTTGTAAAATAATTATTTTATTAAATGGTATGTTTTTGTTTAATACAAATAAACTCAACTTTAATCTTATTTCCGATAAACTCAAATTTCACTTAAGTAGTATAAAATCTAGTTTTATTTAAAAATAACTACTTTGCCCTCTTATTATTAACTTGCACTATTTTGAATATATAGTCATATGATTGCCAATAAAATTTGATCGGTCAGTAAGAAATTAATTCATACCAAAAAAAAAAATTTAGTTCAATCTTTGCGTTTATATGAGAATTTTATTAGATATTTAAATATAGAAAGATTATTATTAGAATTGATTACAAATGATTATTAGAATCATAACCACATAATTGTATTGTGTATATAAATGACTAACAGATCAATAAAAATGTACGATCTAAATTATCTTACATGGTATCACGTTTGGTTTATTCCCAAACCCTAAAACCAGCCGCCAACCTTCTTTCTTTCTATCTTTCATTTTTTCTCTCTTTAACCACCCCAAAACAGCCATGACTACCACTACTGATTCCTCCAACAACAACTCTTCCTCACACTTTATCGGTTATACCGACCCTCTTCCTCCACCTCCCACTCCTACGCCGACTCACCCTGCTCTCACTGTCCCAAATATTATTAATTTCATTAAGATTACTCTGAGGATTGAAAATGGCACGTATAAAATGTGGTCAGAACTTTTCAAAACTCATGCTCGAGTTTTTCAAGTGATTGACCATATCATTCCCTCTGAACCAGCTGCAGATCTCTCTCTCAAAATTACTGATCCACATTTATGGCTTCGTCTCGACGCTGTTGTTTTATAGTGGATATATGGAACAATCTCCGATGACCTTCTCAACACTATCATCGAACATAATTCCACCGTTGAAATCGCGTGGAATCGCTTATTCGACATTTTTTTATGATAACAGGAATTCTAGAGCTATCTACCTAGAGCAAGAATTTTCGCGAACTCATATGGAGCAATTCTATGATGCTTCCTCCTATTGTCAGCATCTCAAGTCTCTCTCTAATCAACTAGCTAATGTTGGTGCCCCTGTATCAAATGAACGTTTAGTTCTTCAACTCATTTCGGGACTAACTGATGCATATGCTACTGTGGGATCCCAAATTCGTCATGCTGATTCACTTCCTCAGTTCTATAAAGCTCGTTCCATGATCATTTTGGAAGAAGCAGTACTGCAGAAAAAGGCGTCAAGCTCATTCAAAAATTCATCTTTCATGGCGTCTCACAATGACACACCAATTGATTCATCGATATCCCGTCCCAACCGTGGAAACAACAATGACCACAATCGTGGTGGCCGAAGCAATGGCCGAGGACAGCGTGGACGAGGCCGAGGGCGAAACAATGGACGTGGCAGAGGTCATGCTCCGCAACAGCAGTGGCCTTCACCATATTACCCGCATCAGCAGTGGGATTATCCGCTGTACCCAAATCAATATCAACAGTGGAGCTCCCCGCCATGGCAACCATGGGCTACACCACCTTGTTCATATCCAACAGCAAGAAATCCAAAGGAACAACCCGACATTTTTGGTCCCAAGCCATCTCACCAAGCTCATGTCACCAATGCAGCGCCAACCTCCTCATATGCTCCAACAGATATTCAATCTGCCATGCATACTCTCTCACTTTCTACTCCTGATGATCAGTGGTACATGGACACCGGAGCAACCTCGCATATGACGGCCAACGGAGGTAATCTCACGTCCTACTTCAATATGAGTAATAATATTATTGTCGGTAGTGGTCAAAATATTTATGTAATTGGTTGTGGACATGCATCATTACCAAATTCACTTCATCCTCTAAAGTTACCTAATGTTTTATATGCACCAAAACTCAAAAAAATCTTATCTCTGTTCGTAAATTTACCATAGATAATGATGTGTCGGTTGAATTTGATCCTTTTGGTTTTTTTATGAAGGATTTTCAGACAGAAGTACTGTTATTGAGATGTAACAGTTCTGGTGACCTCTATCCCATTGCCACAAGACCACCTAATAAAACCTTGCCACCATCCACCTTTTCTGTGTTATCCACATAATTGTGGCACAACCGTTTAGGACATCCAGGAGCTACTATCTTAAGTTCTCTACACCGAGACAACTTTCTCCAATGTAATAAGTCTTGGAACAATTACTTTTGTAATTCATGCCCTCTTGGAAAACAAATAAAATTGCCTTTTTATAGCTCTGTGCCTCATACTTTTATGTCTTTTGATATTGTGCACAGTGACCTCTGGACTTCACCAATTCTTAGTTCAGAAAGTCATCGTTACTATGTGTTGTTTCTTGACGATTACACAAATTTTTTATGGACTTTTCCAATTCATACAAAATCTCAGGTCTTCCATTTTTCTTCAATTTAGAACTCACATTGAAACATAATTTGAAAGAAAAATTAAATGTTTCCAATGTGACAACGGTAAAGAATATGATAACTCTATGTTTCATAAATTTTATATAAACAATGGAATGTCATTTAGATTTTCATGTCCTCACACCTCCTCACAAAATGGAAAAGTTGAAAGAAAAATTAGTACCATAAACAACATCATTCGTACCCTTCTTGCCCATGCCTCTCTACCTACATCAATGTGGCATCATGCACTACACATGACCACTTACCTACATAACATCCTTCCAAATAAAAAGCTTTCCCTACAATCACCCACTAAAATACTCTACCAAAACAATTCATCCTATACTCACCTTCGTGTCTTTGGATGTTTTTACTATTCTCTCATCCCTTCATCATATAGGAATAAGTTACAAGCTCGGTCCATACCTTGTGTCTTCTTAGGATATCCCTCAAATCATAGAGGACACAAATGCTATGATTTATCTAGCCGTAAAAATTTTATTTCCCGGCATGTCATTTTTTATGAAACTAAGCTTTCATTTTCTAATTTAAATGCTCCTACAACGGTTGGCTATAATTTTTTGGATGACGACACACCCTTCTTTCCATCCTATTCCTATAGTGCTCTATGTAACACCCCACTTCCCAAATTAAATAAATTATAAACATTATAAATAAACATCAGAGTTTTCACAAAAACAGTGGGATATCACATCACCAATAGTTATCAAAAATACTTTATTCATTATTTTCAAAATAATACAGCGGAAATTATTATTCCAACATTCTCGTCCATCTGCCAGATTTACATAAAATCTTTATTATTATAATTCACCAAAATGTGATACGTCACAGGATTTTCAACAAGTTTAACATAAACAAATAAAACACCCATATCCCGTGTTACGTATCAGAGCATCCTAAGACTCGACTTGCACACCGATATCCTAGCTATCTATGTACCTTGATTATCTGTACTTCCGAGGAAGCACAGACCACAACAATAACAAAGGGGTGAGAAAACATGATCAAAATATATCGGTAATTTAATACATGCAATAAAGGTAGTAAAACACACCAATATTCACCCCATCAACACCAATCACGAACCTACTGTTCAAACATCCATATAACATATAATAATTAAAACACACCAATATTCACCCCATCAACACCAATCACGAACCTACTGTTCAAACATCCATATAACATATAATAATTAAAACACACCAATATTCACCCCACAACACCAATCACGAACCTACTGTTCAAATTACAATATAACATATTATAATGCAAATATGCAACTCAACACCATGCATGCGGTACCGACTCATTGGTTCATTCAATCGAACCTTGGACAGATCACTTACGCTCCTACTTAGATATGATCTATCCCCAACAGATCACTTACGCTCTTACTGAGATATGATCTATCCCCGACAGATCACTTACGCTCCTACTGAGATATGATCTATCCCCGACAGATCACTTACGCTCCTACTGAGATATGATCTATCCCCACCATTCTCCACAAAGGAGTACGGATGAATCACATACACTCCTCCTGAGCAATGATTCATCCCACCAAACACCATGATATGTACGACACCAATGCACGACAAACAAACTCAAGCACACTAAGTGCACACGACCCTCCTGATCACATCACCACACATTATATATATTACACCACCAATAAACACAAGCACACTAAGTGCACAATAATTAAACTCAAGTAAATAATCAATAAATCATTTCAATCGATCCATGGTTTAGTTACTATTTAACTAAACAATGACTCCCCAAAAATATTGGATATAAAAATATTTGGCAAATAAATATATTATTTATACCATGTTATATATCTATTCAAGAGCTTTCCACCGCTTCGAACGGGGACTAAATTCGACTTACGGATCAAAAGTTATGGCCAAAATCGTCAAAACAGAAAATTCACCAATATACAGCTTTGAGTCGACGCAAACAACGCAGAATGCAGAAAATTCTGTGTTTTCCACCGTTGGAGGCCTTCCGGACCTCCGATTTCAATTCCGTAAAAAGCCCCAGTTTTAGAATTCGAAATCCTACCATAATATGACAATTATAACAGCCAACAACATATTTTTAAAGATCATATCATCATATATCATATAACCATACTTTTCAACACCATGGAATTTAGGGATTTCTATCCTAAATGTGATCCTACCCATCATACACTATCACACAATCCCCATGATCATACGAAAACCCACCCTTACTGTCCAACACTGTCATCTTGCTCAATTCCAAGCTTATCACTCTTCATCCATCCTCTGCCCTATCATTACTACAACTATCACACACTACTCTAATCAATTGTTCCTTAAACTACATCTCAGAACCTATATCATGGTCATTACCCAAGCCACAGAGGTTACACAAAATCTCACCAATACTCATGGTCATTATCCAAACCATAGAGGTTATACCGGAACTTCCCTAAAACCGTAAACCCAACCAATACCCCAAACTCACCAAAAACAACAATTCATCAACATCGACATATATCAATTCCTCATTGGTTTATCAAATACCAATTCTCAACATCAATCAACAATTATAGGCATGACAACATAAAACTTCATACACCGATACATTCCTACGGGGTTAAGGAATCCCCACTACCCTATACATGTAAATACCATCCCAATCAAGTTTCTCCCCCCTTACCTTGTTAATCGGTTTGATCGATGGAAATCCTCCTAGATTTGGTCTCTTGGCTTTCTCCTTTCTCTTCCGTTCCTCGTTCCTTTGCTCGTTCTACGCTCTTCTCACTTCTCTCGTTCTTTCTCCCAACTCTTCAAATGTATCGTAAAAAAACCACTAACCCCTCACATTCCCTATTTTAATTATCTAATCTTAATAATAATAATAACTTAATAAAATAATATGATAATAATAATCTTAATAGTAATACTAATATAATATTACTAATAATACTAATTATAATAATCATTATAATAATAATAATAATACACATAGCAATATTAATAATATTATTTCACCCATAATAATAATATTAATAATAATAGTAATAATACTCCACCAATAATAATATTTAATAATAATAATAATCATAATAATATTCTCCCACTAATAGTTATAATAATAGTAATAATATTACTAATAATAATATTCTCCAATATTAATAATATTACTACAATTAATAATAATAATAATAATAATAATAATAATACCACCATATTACTACTATTTATTTTATTATTATATTCACACCAATTCACCACCAATAATCCTCCCATATCAGGGACACCCACCAATCATCATCAAACACACCCCCATCAAAAGGGCACACCAACATATAATAATTAAAATAGTAATAAAATGACTAAATAATTAAAATAGGTGTTGCAACTCTCCCCCACTTTAATTATTTTCGTCCTCGAAAATTACCTGATGGAAATAGTTCTGGATACGCTTCCCGCATCCTTCATTCCAATTCTCAGGTCACACTGCCTTCTGTAGCATCCCCCTCAAGCCACTTTCACCAAAGCTATCTCCTCCCCTCGGAGTTGTTTCTCATTCGTCAAACGAACTAGCAATGCCTCCACAATCAAATTATTTTCCACTGGTACATCATCCACCTGATTCAATGTAATTCCTCAACGAAGACACATGAAACACGTCATGCCAATTCACAGCGACAGCGGCAAAACAATCTAACATGTTACTCCTCTCATGCCTCCGCTGCGCTACTCTGATACAACCACATAACCCGTTACGAACTTTCGAGATTTCGAAGCCCGACTAGCACCAGTCTCCGACGTGACTCTCAAAACACATATTTCCTTATATCCTCTTGATCTTCTCAGCCATCTCAAGCATAATTCTCGGTCTGAGCACAACACTCCCACTCGACTTATTCCAACAGAGAAGAGTCCTACACTCCCTATCTCACCAAGCCATATATAGTGTCATTCCGAAACTAGGATGGTAATCGTTATTATAGGTAACTCAATCAATGGTAATTACTCATCCCACGATCCACCTTGATCCAACACCCAAGCTCTCACCAATTCTCTACAGACTCAATAGTCCTCTCTGACTGACCATCAGTTTGCGGATAGTAAGCCGAACTCAACTTCAACTTAATACCTGAAGCTTCCTGTAAGCCCCTCCAACATCTCAATATAAACATCAAATTTCAATCTAACACAACATTCGATAGTATCTCATATATCCTTAACACGGAATAGTTCATCCATTCACAACAACCCAAATTAAAATTATGTCTTTCCAATTCTTTGGAAATCTCAACACCAAATCCGTGAAAATACTACCTGATTTCCACTCTGGAATATTCAACGGCTGCATCAGACTCAACAGTTTCTGATGTTCACTCTTCGAATTCCAACAATTCTAACTAGTATATTCAATCTCAACCACTCCTCTCCTCATCTATGGTCACCAAAAAAATCTACTCAAATTCGGTTACTTCTTCATAGCACCGGGATGGACACTCCATCCACCTCAATATATTTCTTCACGAGTACTCCTACTCCCCTCAACAACATCCGGTCCACATACCCCATCACAACATATCATGGTACTATTTCCACAAACCCGACAATCCACTCTTCGACTCTGATTTATCAATTTCAACTAATTCACCAACTCAACCCAGATTTCTGACCTCCTCGAATCTCCTCAAGAATACTACTAGTACGGTCTAACATACGAGGCTTAATTCCATAAGAAGTCTCTTCACAGACCAGACTCGCATCACAAAATTTCCCAACCGGTTCCAACTCTTTTCGCCATTTTCCTCGGTACAAGCAAGGTTTCCAAATCGAAGCATCAGCTACCACGGTATATACCGAAAACATACAGTAAGATAACACATCAAACGCACCCGATCACGACGGTAAAAGTTGACCAAATTACACGTTTCGAATATTCTGCTATAATTGGATCATCCACTGACATAAAAACCATTTTCCCCAGAAAAAGCATCTCGTTAGCTCTCCAACGCTTCAAACGGGGGTCAAAACGGACATACGGTTCAAGAGTTATGAATTTTCGAAGTTTTCCGAAAAACCCGAATTTTGTCAAAAAACTGCTACGGGATTTTGCATTCTTGTCTGAAAATTCGACCGATTCAATTCCTTTCTTCGAAACAAACACATACTCATACTCACCTAACATATAGCCTCGAATTAGAACCATTAAACATAATTTCTACGACGTCCGATTTCGATTCCGTAAAAAGCTGCGATCTCGGAATTCAGCGTACAACAACAATTTCATACCTAGGAGACCATCCAACACACTTTCAATCTTTAAATATTTTAAAATCCAATTACTCCCAATCTCAACAGCAGATCTTGGAGCCTCCCATTGCGATACAACTTCGACCTTTGATACCACAACCACAATAGCTCTACCCGAGCTCACACGACCAAGGAAAACTCACATCCTTCAGCCCGTTGATCCATCAACTCATCAACTCTTGGAAGCGAACGCTTATCCTTGATAGTCACCTTGTTCACTTATCCATAGTTCACCCAAAGCTTCACAAAAACTTCCGTCTGTCTAACCAACAAAATTGGTGCACCTTATGGTAACACACTCAAACAAAAGAACCTCTCTTCCAGCAGGTCTTCAAGTTGACTCTTTAACTTTCTCAATCTCAATGCAAACACACAATATGGAGTCACCCATATCGGACTAGTTCCAAGAACGAAGTCAATGTGTAAGCGTTACTTTACATTCCGATAGTAAACCATTTACCTCCTCAGGAAAACTTCCAGACAATCACAATTAAGTGATAAACCCCAATTTCTCACTTTCCTTAACATTCAAAGTTTCCGTCAAAATACACACCTCAACACCGTCTTACGCCAACTCCTCAAAATAATCCCTTAAGCACTTAGCTTAACTCAAGACAATTCATTGCTCACACCACCTAAGCTTGCAAGACACGTCTATCCCATCCAACACAATCCCGTCTACTATTAACAAGAGATTGAGGGTGATCAGTTCCTTAATTTGTCAATAGACAACCGAAAATCATGATGGGGTATAAACCATCTTTACCAAACTATAAGAGCGTAACACACTAAGCCACAACACTGCAGCATTCCGGAGAAATACCAACTTCTCCCCCATTGGAATCATTTCACTTCTACCGACAAAGTTTAAACAACAACATGTACCGACAGTGTTTTTACACACATGTCGCATACCAGGGAACAACAACACTAGACAACATTGGCCGGACGGACCGACCTGCTCTGATACCAATTGTAACACCCCACTTCCCAAATTAAATAAATTATAAACATTATAAATAAACATCAGAGTTTTCACAAAAACAGTGGGATATCACATCACCAATAGTTATCAAAAATACTTTATTCATTATTTTCAAAATAATACAGCGGAAATTATTATTCCAACATTCTCGGCCATCTGCCAGATTTACATAAAATCTTTATTATTATAATTCACCAAAATGTGATACGTCACAGGATTTTCAACAAGTTTAACATAAACAAATAAAACACCCATATCCCGTGTTACGTATCAGAGCATCCTAAGACTCGACTTGCACACCGATATCCAAGCTATCTATGTACCTTGATTATCTGTACTTCCGAGGAAGCACAGACCACAACAATAACAAAGGGGTGAGAAAACATGATCAAAATATATCGGTAATTTAATACATGCAATAAAGGTAGTAAAACACACCAATATTCACCCCATCAACACCAATCACGAACCTACTGTTCAAACATCCATATAACATATAATAATTAAAACACACCAATATTCACCCCATCAACACCAATCACGAACCTACTGTTCAAACATCCATATAACATATAATAATTAAAACACACCAATATTCACCCCACAACACCAATCACGAACCTACTGTTCAAATTACAATATAACATATTATAATGCAAATATGCAACTCAACACCATGCATGCGGTACCGACTCATTGGTTCATTCAATCGAACCTTGGACAGATCACTTACGCTCCTACTGAGATATGATCTATCCCCGACAGATCACTTACGCTCCTACTGAGATATGATCTATCCCCGACAAATCACTTACGCTCCTACTGAGATATGATCTATCCCCGACAAATCACTTACGCTTCTACTGAGATATGATCTATCCCCGACAGATCACTTACGCTCCTACTGAGATATGATCTATCCCCACCATTCTCCACAAAGGAGTACGGATGAATCACATACACTCCTCCTGAGCAATGATTCATCCCACCAAACACCATGATATGTACGACACCAATGCACGACAACAATGCACGACAAACAAACTCAAGCACACTAAGTGCACACGACCCTCCTGATCACATCACCACACATTATATATATTACACCACCAATAAACACAAGCACACTAAGTGCACAACAATTAAACTCAAGTAAATAATCAATAAATCATTTCAATCGATCCATGGTTTAGTTACTATTTAACTAAACAATGACTCCCCAAAAATATTGGATATAAAAATATTTGGCAAATAATTATATTATTTATACCATGTTATAGATCTATTCAAGAGCTTTCCAACGTTTCGAACGGGGACTAAATCCGACTTACGGATCAAAAGTTATGGCCAAAATCGTCAAAACAGAAAATTCACCAATATACAGCTTTGAGTCGACGCAAACAGCGCAGAATGCAGAAAATTCTGTGTTTTCCACCGTTGGAGGCCTTCCGGACCTCCGATTTCAATTCCGTAAAAAGCCCCGGTTTTAGAATTCGAAATCCTACCATAATATGACAATTATAACAGCCAACAACATATTTTTAAAGATCATATCATCATATATCATATAACCATACTTTTCAACACCATGGAATTTAGGGGTTTCTATCCTAAATGTGATCCTACCCATCATACACTATCACACAATCCCCATGATCATACGAAAACCCAACCTTATTGTCCAACACTGTCATCTTGCTCAATTCCAAGCTTATCATTTTTCATCCATCCTCTGCCCTATCATTACTACAACTATCACACACTACTCTAATCAATTGTTCCTTAAACTACATCTCAGAACCTATATCATGGTCATTACCCAAGCCACAAAGGTTACACAAAATCTCACCAATACTCATGGTCATTATCCAAACCACAGAGGTTATACAGGAACTTCCCTAAAACCGTAAACCCAACCAATACCCCAAACTCACCAAAAACAACAATTCATCAACATCGACATATATCAATTCCTCATTGGTTTATCAAATACCAATTCTCAACATCAATCAACAATTATAGACATGACAACATAAAACTTCATACACCGATACATTCCTACGGGGTTAAGGAATCCCCACTACCCTATACATGTAAATACCATCCCAATCAAGTTTCTCCCCCCTTACCTTGTTAATCGGTTTGATCGATGAAAATCCTCCTAGATTTGGTCTCTTGACTTTCTCTTTTCTCTTCCGTTCCTCGTTCCTTTGCTCGTTCTACGCTCTTCTCACTTCTCTCGTTCTTTCTCCCAACTCTCCAAATGTATCGTAAAAAACCACTAACCCCTCACATTCCCTATTTTAATTATCTAATCTTAATAATAATAATAATAACTTAATAAAATAATATAATAATAATAATCTTAATAGTAATACTAATATAATATTACTAATAATAATAATTATAATAATCATTATAATAATAATAATAATACACATAGCAATATTAATAATATTATTTCACCCATAATAATAATATTAATAATAATAGTAATAATACTCCACCAATAATAATATTTAATAATAATAATAATAATCATAATAATATTCTCCCACTAATAGTTATAATAATAGTAATAATATTACTAATAATAATATTCTCCAATATTAATAATATTACTACAATTAATAATAATAATAGTAGTAATAATAATAATAATAATAATAATAATAATAATAATAATAATAATAATAATAATAATAATAATACCACCATATTACTACTATTTATTTTATTATTATATTCACATCAATTCACCACCAATAATCCTCCCATATCAGGGACACCCACCAATCATCATCAAACACACCCCCACCAAAGGGCACACCAACATATAATAATTAAAATAGTAATAAAATGACTAAATAATTAAAATGGGTGTTACACTTTACCCTCTAACCGTCAAAATCATACTCTACCCCTAACTACACCAGTTCAAACAAACATTTACCAACCATCACCATCTTATTTTAGTTCGCCTACGTCACCCTTCCACAATCACACCTCACCAACCATAGCATCAACCTCATCCATAACATCACCTTTAAACCCATCATTACCAACTATTGTCTCGTCCCCATCCGCTACATCAGTTTCGACTCTTCCACCTTCACAATAAAAACCGCCTCTCTCCCCTCAAATGACAACTAGAGCCTAACATAGTATTGTCAAACCTCACAAACTCTTCAATCTCCATACCTAAACCTCAACCTCCATATCCCCTCTACCTACAACTATCATTGATGCATTAAATGATCAAAATTGGAAAATGGCCATGAAAGACGAATATGATGCTCTTATTGAAAATAAGATGTGGAACTTAGTTCCTCGTCCGTCTAATGCTAATGTTATTCGGAGTTTGTGGATTTTCAGGCATAAAAAGAAACCTAACAGATCCTTTAAGAGATACAAAGCTCGCCTTGTAGGTAATGGTGCAAATCAACAAACGAGTGTTGATTGTGGTGACACATTCAGCCCAGTGGTCAAACCGGCTACCATTCGAACGGTTCTAAGTGTTGTTTTATCTAAATCATGGTGTCTTCATCAATTAGATGTTAAAAATTCTTTCTTGCATGGGAATCTTCATGAAACAGTATACATGCATCAACCTCCTGGAATTTGTAATTCGCAATTTCCTGATCATCTCTATTTATTGAAGAAATCTCTATATGGTCACAAACAAGCACCTCACGCCTGGTACCAACGCTTTACTGATTATGTAGCTACAATGTGTTTCTCTCACAGTATTTTGGACCACTCTCTTTTTATGTATCATCATGGCAATGACATAGCTTATATTTTTCTGTATGTGGATGACATTATTCTTGTTGCATCATCTGACACTCTTAGAGAATCTATTATGGAACAACTGAGTTTCGAATTCTCCATGAAAGATTTGGGGCCTCTAAGTTATTTTCTGGGTATTTATATCACCCGACATCTCGAAGGCCTTTTTCTTTCTCAAAATAAATATGCAGAAGAAATTATCGAACGAGCCGGTATGTCCTCCTGCAAACCATCCTCCACACCAGTAGACACAAAGGCGAAACTTAGTAGTTCATCCGATAACCCTTACCATGATCCAACCGAATATCGTAGCCTTGCCGGAGCATTGCAATACTTGACGTTCACTCGATCAGAAATCTCATATGCAGTTCAGCAGGTGTGTTTATTTATGCATGATCCAAAAACTCAATACATGTCTGCCTTGAAATGCATTATTTGATACATTAATGATACCATAGATTTTGGCCTCCATCTGTACCCTTCATCCGTCGACAAGCTCATTTCCTACATAGACGCAAATTGGGCCGGTTGTCCAGACACAAGAATATCTACCTCTAGCTACTGTGTTTATCTCGGTGACAACTTAATCTCATGGTCCACAAAGCGCCAACATACCTTGTCTCATTCAAGTACCGAAGCAATTTATCTCAAAATAGAAGTATTAATTTTGTGTATAAAAAAATGGATTTATTAAACTCTCATGGGATCTATTATTCATTCCTTCACTTAAAACAATTTTATTAACTAAATCCAAAACCGATAACAGCTGTATTAAAGGTCTGTTTTACTAAATTGTAAGTTGATTGCCAATATCAAATGAATTAGATGTTTAATAATAGTGTACTTTGCTTATACACCTTTGCTCACACAATGATCAGTAAACTTAACCACTTAATTGACTCTATGTTAGTTTTATTTGTATTAAGATGATCTAATGTTGAACTTGATTTGAAAAGACCATGCATGATTAAAACTAAAAAAGAAAAACATCCGATAATATCTAAGGATTCGAATGAGTTTTAGTTTTTAAATTTTAAAAATTATTTTGTGAATCAATTTTTAAAAAGAGTTTTTAAGAAAAAAATAATAAAAAATACGTTTGATAATCTAATATTTAAAAATTATTTTAAAGTTAAACAATTGTACGAATTTGTCATTAATGAATTTTTCTTCATTCTTTTACTTTTTATAATTTTCAAAACTAAAAATCAAAATGAAAACCTCCAAAATTTATTTTGATTTTTTAGTTTTTAAAACTTACAAATATAAAATAATTTTCAAAAATACTTTTGTAAAACTCAATTATTAAATAAGTTTTATAATTTTTAAATTTTAAAAACTAAAAAAACAGTTTCAAAAAACTGAATCAAACATATCCTAAATCATAAATTTCTTATCCTATTGTGACAAAATTCTATTCTACATGCATCTATCCTCAGTTTCATTATGATATACTAGCGTTCAGACGGGCACTCTCGTGCCCGTTTGTCCGCTTTTTTTAATGCGCACAACATAGGAAAGTAAACGTGTGTATATTATGTGTGAAGTTACTTGCATATTTTCTTAATGCGCACAACATAGAAAAATAAGCGGACAGACGGGCACAAGAGAGATATCATCACAAATATGAGGATTAAGAACTGAGATCTTTATCTTGAGAATTAAGAACTATCCGAGTCTAGGCGAGTTTATATGTATTCCATCATAAAATGAATTGATTGGACATCTCACCATATGTAAGTTGTCACCAAAAGATTAATTGGAAGACTATTGTATTGTCTATGCATCTTGTTCGATCGTTCATATTACTCACTGTGGGCTACAAAGCTCGTTACACACTCACGTTAAAAAAAGCACAGGTACAATAAAAAAAGGCGCTGAAATCAAGCCAAGATAAAGGGCTTATAGAAGCCTACACGGTCCAGTCAAAATATGATAATCAACTTATAAACAAAAAAACCTACAATTTACACTTTCAAAACACAATCCAGTCACATGTTGAGCATTGTGACTTTAACCGCCTTCTAAGAGTGTCTCTGTATAAGTGAGCTCGCTCAGGCCAGATCAAAGAAATGCTTTCACATGTGACTTATGAAATTCTTTTCAGAATTGATCCGGGCATAGAAAAATTCCAATTGCGGATATCAACAAAGAAATACATTTAAATAAGTCACATGTTTTGAATGAATCTCCTTGTGCTGTGCTTACTCAATGGGAACCATCTTAACCCGCAGATTTCAATTTTTGATTTGGCCTAGGTGGATTAGAAATAAATCTTTAAAATTAATATTTGAATTTATTTATTTCTTTGATCGTGT
This sequence comes from Lathyrus sativus, assembly GCA_963859935.3. Classification (NCBI taxonomy): domain Eukaryota; kingdom Viridiplantae; phylum Streptophyta; class Magnoliopsida; order Fabales; family Fabaceae; genus Lathyrus; species Lathyrus sativus. Next base: position 425,164,466 of record OZ012739.1, read on the forward strand.
GTGGAGCATTTGTTGTCTTTGATCTCTCAGGTTTTATTGCATCTTTTTATTGGTTAACTATGTTAATTTATGTGCGTTAATACGAAAGGTAATACCTGAGGAGGAACATCTCTCAGGTATTACCTTGTGGCACATAGTCTTGATAGCGTCCAAACGGGCACGATACACGCGTCAGAATACGAATGGATATTTTTTATGTAATTTTGATTTTAATTTAAATTATTTGTATAGTAAACTTTGTAATACGCATTCCTCTCTCCCCCTTCCCTCTCTCCCTCTCTTATAAATTTGATGAAAATGTTTAGAGAGGAGTTTGTAGAGTAAACGAGCCAAGAAACTGCTTTCTACTAAGGACAAAAGGCAACCCATCATTGGCCGATGTTTTCATTTTAATTCTGGGCAAGAAAGCTCGTCTTCCTGCGTTGTTTCCTGTCAAGATTTCCACATCCAACATATTCATATATAACCCACGACATAATAACCGCGTCCCATTACACAGTCCATATCTAGAGTCTAGATTTCGCAACAACATCAATGGTGCACCCTTTTTCATCTTTAGAATATGTGGTGGGAAACTACCTTGTGCAATTGAGTTTAAGAATTCTCGCTGGTATAAATTATTATTATCCCCTTCAACCTCGTCAAATAATAACAAATTATGTTCTTCTCTTGGAAACTGTTCAATAATTATATCATTCATTTTTTGGACATCATCGTTTGTTGGGGTCAAAATAGCTCTTTGTACCATATAAAGGGCATCCCAACCATACAATTCTAAATCAGGAAAAATATGTAGTATAAGCACTTGTATGGAATGGCCACCTTCCCATGGGACTGCAATCTGTGAAGGTAACCTCACCATGTCATCTGGCTTGGTAGGTTCAACACCATCACCAATGCGCATAAGAAATTATGCAAACTCTTGATCATGCATTGATCGCATATTTTGACGCAATCGCAAAATTTTGGTATGAGCCCATAAATGAGACTGAACAATACACGCAGAAATCATTTGTACCTTAATACCTTTTCTTACAACAGGAATAACTTGACGAAAGTCTCCCCCCATGATCATAACTTTTCCTCCAAATGGAGCATTGTTACTACAAATTTCTTGTAATGATCGATCTAAGGCTTCCAAACAAATTTTGTTTATCATTGGGGCTTCATCCCAAATTATTGCAACAGAAACCCTAATGAGATTTTCAAGATCATTTTGCTTTTAAATACCACAAATGGAACTCAGTTGTATATCGATAGGTATCTTAAATTGAGAGTGCGCAGTTTTACCACCGGGTAACAATGTTGCAGCTATACCAGATGATGCAGTTGCCAAAACAATTTCTCCTCTACTTCTTAAACTTGCCATTAATGCTCTATAAAGGAATGTTTTACGTGTTCCTCCTGGACCATCAACAAAAAATACCCCACTGTATTTTTGATCAATTACATTCATAATGGTTAAATCATTTGGTCATTATTTAACTTAGCAACAGATTCAATATCTTCATTGGGGATATCGACCGCTAACTCCTCCTGTATGACACTGGGAATTGAATCTCCTTGTACTGTATCAAGGAGTAAAGATGGGAGATCATAATCTTCAATCTTTTTACCGTTCAGGTTTAAAAGTTTATTCAAGTCCTTCAACAACATATTAGTCAAGACCGATTCCACAACATTGTATGTTGTTTGATAATCCTCTGTCATATGTGTAAAAAACTCATTCTAAAAGCTTATAACATTAGTAGGTTCACAAAATATGAGAATCTTCACGAATAACCTCCTTAAAGCATATGGCATTCGAAGACTCGCTGCTTCAACCAAACAATCATGAATACTATGATCAGTCTCTAGAAATCCTCTATGCTCGACTGATTTTTTGAATGTACTGAAAGGAGTGTTACTATTTATAAGAAGATATTCCCAACTGGTTGGACCTCTGACATGAGATAACAGTACTCGCAAGTAAAATTCTCTCCCTTCGAATTTTATATATATACTGTTCCACTATTACCTATTGATCCTATTATGAAATTACAATGATATATATATATATATATATATATATATATATATATATATATATATATATATATATATATATATATATATATATATATATATATATATATATATATATATATATATATATATATATATATATATATATATATATATATATATATATATATATATATATATATATATATATATATATATATATATATATATATATATATATATATATATTGTTCCATTATTACCTATTGATCCTATAATGGAATTACAATGATATATATCTACTGTTCCATTATTACCTATTTATCCTATCATGAAATTACAATGTAATTTCCTATATAGAATATCTATAACAATATAGTCTTCATAATATCATAATAACAACACACTTGTCATCATTGATGTCTTTATTTCAAGTATTAATCAATATATACACACTAAGTTCATTCAAAGACCACGAAGCCAAAGTATTTCTGAACAAGTAGAGGATTTAGAAAATCTTCCTTTCATATTACTTTTTCAAGGGATCAATGAAGAACCAATAAACATGCACCAACCAGTGACAGGTCGACGAGTATTAAGGCGCCCTGACCAATCAGTATCACTATAAGCACTCAATTAAAGAGAAATTGCAACTGAAAAGAATAATCAACGATGAGAGATTTCCTTTAAGTAGCGAATTATACGGCGAACCGCAACCAAGTGAAGCTGGCGAGGAGAATGCATGATTTGACTTACTTATTGAACAACAAAAGATATGCCTGAGAGAGTAATAGCCAAGTAATTAAGGCTACCCAAAAGTTATTGATACAATAAGGGATCCGACAAAACATCACCATCATCCCAATGATTTTTAAAATTAAGCTCAAGGGGAGTATTGTAACACCCCACTTTACCCCGTACGCGTAATATAATAAATATATAGAAGCAATTCATGACATTCATCAGAGTTCTCCAACACAGTGGGATATCACACTAAGTCACTTCATTTCATTAAAATAATCAATATTATTTAGTTTTCAAGTAAGCAGCGGAATACAAATCAATTCTCCAATATAATTCTCCTCGACACGAGGTCATACAACATAAGTCCAATAAATGAAGATACGTAACAATAAACAAATAAAGTAGTCAAATAACAACGTAATCCCGTCATCCCATGTTACGTATCAGAGCGACTCCTAAGACTCGATCAAATAGCAACACACTACAAGCACTACTCACGTACCTGGTCACCTGTACTCCCAAGAGAGCACATACACAATAACAAAAGGGGTGAGAACTAAATTCAATAAATAAACGGTGAAATACACATGCTAATGAGTAGTTACACACCACACATAAAATAAGCACAAATAACGCACATACACGTGCCACCTCAATCACTTGGCATTCATAGCCCATACTCAATTACAATAATGCAATGTGACTCACTGATTCGACACAATGCATGTGGTACCAACACAATCTCATACGGTTCACACTAGAACCCGATTCCCGTCAGAATCCGGATAAGTCGTATATACGTCCTCTGAACTACAACTTATCTCCACAACGACTTCCACATTGAAGTCCGGATGAAACTAGGCACCCATCATGGATTCCCACCTAGCCATCTCCACAAGACACATGATATGAAATGCATGTCAACACAATTATGCAATGTAATACATCATGCATAATTCACGATCAATCTTGATCCACACGAGCCATCCGCTCACCGTAATCCTCTCGGGAATTACCACAATCGCACAAGATTGTCCACATTCGACCATCTTGGCCCACATCTATCAAAACACCAAGACATCATTGAACCAGAACATGATTCGTTACTAAAACATATACACAATTGACTTCTCAAACATAATTAGATATAAAAATATTGGGAAAACAATTCCATTATCTATCCTATGTTATAGCTCTGTTCATTAGCTTTCCAACGCTTTGAACGGGGGTCAAAACGGACTTACGGATCCAAAGTTACGTCCAAAACAATTTCGACCGAAAACATGAACATCCGTGATGAACAGAAAGACGTTGTTACGCTCCGGAACTGATTTTCACTCAATTATTCTTGCGAATTACTTACTCAAAGCACCTAAAACATCACTAAAACATTCCTAAGGTTATACGGCAATAACTGCACAACTTCTATGGTTTATTAGGCTTATCTAGCAACATTTGCAATACCTAAAACACTATTCCCTGCAATTACTCTGAGTACTTCAGAGTTACTCACATTTGAATATTCTTATTCCTATAGGGTCAAACATATCATAATTTTTCCTTCAATTACACTCTACGACATTAAATTACTCACTATCTAATATTTAATCCTTCAGGGTCAGACATATAACAATGTCAAGGTTCTGGCCATGAAGGTTCAATTTCACATAAGTTTTACCTATATTAATATTCAATGATACATATCATTTGGCCATTTGGTCATAACCTCAGATTCTTACGGTTACCTCCCTATTTCTTACAATTAACCTAAATCTCTAAACCTTAGGGAAACCTTAGAGCATCGTATATAACACATTCATTCTTACATATTTACCCAAATCCCTAAACCTTACATCACCACAACATACCGAAAGGTATATATAGAAAACTATGAAAAGAAATACTCCCCATACAATAATCATTCAAGAACAACAACAATTTTATGGAATTTATCATGCTATGAAAATTAGATCAAAAATCTTCAAGAACACATAATTCCTATGAGAGAAAGGACCTCTCACTACCCTCTCATGTTAATTCACCCATATTGAAATCCATTCTCCCCCCTTACCTCGATTAATTGCTCAATCGTTGAAGTATCTTGAAGGATTGACAGCCCTAGCCTCCTTCTCTTCCTCCTTGTTCTTCTTCTCACTTTTTCTACCAAAACCTTTCTCTGGCAGTTTATCGTGTTCTAATTCTCTTTCCCCAAAAAACTTCTCTATTTCCTTTAATCCCTTATTTCTTATTTTATTATTTAAATCCTATAATAATAATACTAATATTATTCTCCCACTAATAATAATATTCATACTAATAGTAATAATATGAATAATAATAATATTCCACCAAATAATATTATTAATACGAATAATAATAATAATAATAATAATAATAATAATAATAATAATAATAATAATAATAATAATGATAATGATAATCTCATTAACATTATTAATAATAATAGTTGGAATAATATTAATCACTATAATGCTCTCGATATCATAATTAACTTACTCCTTTATCTAGGTCCACAGTACCCCAACTAAGGTCACCTCTCTCCCTTACTCCTAACCTCATACCCTTAATTAAGGACACCACACAACTACACCTCACAGAAAATACCAAAGCGACTAATTAATCTAAATGGGGTGTTACAACTCTTCCCCACTTAAAATATTTTCGTCCTCGAAAATGTACCTGATGAGAACGATTTCGGATACGACTCTCGCATCTTACTCTCAAGTCAATTCATTCCTAAAATAACATCCAACTCGCTGAGTGGTAAACAAATCAAGTCCACTCCAAAATCCTTACCAAAGATCGACACTGGACAATTCAAACACACACATGACTATAAACAATCTATAGTCAGACTCTACTACAACACTGGTCGGACAGACCGACCTGATCTGATACCAATTGTAACACCCCACTTTACCCCGTACGCGTAATATAATAAATATATAGAAGCAATTCATGACATTCATCAGAGTTCTCCAACACAGTGGGATATCACACTAAGTCACTTCATTTCATTAAAATAATCAATATTATTTAGTTTTCAAGTAAGCAGCGGAATACAAATCAATTCTCCAATATAATTCTCCTCGACACGAGGTCATACAACATAAGTCCAATAAATGAAGATACGTAACAATAAACAAATAAAGTAGTCAAATAACAACGTAATCTCGTCATCCCATGTTACGTATCAGAGCGACTCCTAAGACTCGATCAAATAGCAACACACTTCAAGCACTACTCAGGTACCTGGTCACCTGTACTCCCAAGAGAGCACAGACACAATAACAAAAGGGGTGAGAACTAAATTCAATAAATAAACGGTGAAATACACATGCTAAGGAGTAGTTACACACCACACATAAAATAAGCACAAATAACGCACATACACGTGTCACCTCAATCACTTGGCATTCATAGCCCACACTCAATTACAATAATGCAATGTGACTCACTGACACAATGCATGTGGTACCAACACAATCTCATACGGTTCACACTAGAACCTGATTCCCGTCGGAATCCGGATAAGTCGTATATACGTTCCTCTGAACTACAACTTATCTCCACAACGACTTACACATTGAAGTCCGGATGAAACTAGGCACCCATCATGGATTCCCACCTAGCCATCTCCACAAGACACGTGATATGAAATGCATGTCAACACAATTATGCAATGTAATACATCATGCATAATTCACGATCAATCTTGACCCACACGAGCCATCCGCTCACTGTAATCCTCTCGGGAATTACCACAATCGCACAAGATTGTCCACATTCGACCATCTTGGCCCACATCTATCAAAACACCAAGACATCATTGAACCAGAACATGATTCGTTACTAAAACATATACACAATTGATTTCTCAAACATAATTAGATATAAAAATATTTGGAAAACAATTCCATTATCTATCCTATGTTATAGCTCTGTTCACTAGCTTTCCAACACTTCGAACGGGGGTCAAAACAGACTTACGGATCCAAAGTTACGTCCAAAACAATTTCGACCAAAAACATGAACATCCGTGATGAACAGAAAGACGCTGTTACGCTCCGAAACTGATTTTCACTCAATTATTCTTGCGAATTACTTACTCAAAGCACCTAAAACATCACTAAAACATTCCTAAGGTTATACGGCAATAACTGCACAACTTCTATGGTTTATTAGGCTTATCTGGCAACATTTGCAACACCTAAAACATTATTCCCTGCAATTACTCTGAGTACTTCAGAGTTACTCACATTTGAATATTCTTATTCCTATAGGGTCAAACATATCATAATTTTTCCTTCAATTACACTCTACGACATTAAATTACTCACTATCTAATATTTAATCCTTCAGGGTCAGACATATAACAATGTCAAGGTTCTGGCCACGAAGGTTCAATTTCACATAAGTTTTACCTATATTAATATTCAACGATACATATCATTTGGCCATTTATATTAATATTCATCGATGCATATCATTTGGCCATTTATATTAATATTCATCGATGCATATCATTTGGCCATTTGGTCATAACCTCAGATTCTTACGGTTACCTCCCTATTTCTTACAATTAACCTAAATCTCTAAACATTAGGAAAACCTTAGAGCATCGTATATAACACATTCGTTCTTACATATTTACCCAAATTCCTAAACCTTACATCACCACAACATACCGAAAGGTATATATAGAAAACTATGAAAAGAAATACTCCCCATACAATAATCATTCAAGAACAACAACAATTTTATGGAATTTATCATGCTATGAAAATTAGATCAAAAATTCTCAAGAACACATAATTCCTATGAGAGAAAGGACCTCTCACTACCCTCTCATGTTAATTCACCCATATTGAAATCCATTCTCCCCCCTTACCTCGATTAATTGCTCAATCGTTGAAGTGTCTTGAAGGATTGACAGTCCTAGCCTCCTTCTCTTCCTCCTTGTTCTTCTTCTCACTTTTTCTACCAAAACCTTTCTCTGGCAGTTTATCGTGTTCTAATACTCTTTCCCCAAAAAACTTCTCTATTTCCTTTAATCCCTTATTTCTTATTTTATTATTTAAATCCTATAATAATAATACTAATATTATTCTCCCACTAATAATAATATTCATACTAATAGTAATAATATGAATAATAATAATATTCCACCAAATAATATTATTAATACGAATAATAATAATAATAATAATAATAATAATAATAATAATAATAATAATAATAATAATAATAATCTCATTAACATTATTAATAATAATAATTGGAATAATATTGATCACTATAATGCTCTCGATATCATAATTAACTTACTCTTTTATCTAGGTCCACAGTACCCCAACTAAGGTCACCTCTCTCCCTTACTTCTAACCTCATACCCTTAATTAAGGACACCACACAACTACACCTCACAGAAAATACCAAAGCGACTAATTAATTTAAATGGGGTGTTACAAGTATCTACCAGATTAACTGATTGGAGACCAGCCAAAAAAATCAAATATGTAGCATACTTGTGTTGATGGAGAGAGATGCCCATGGATGTAGAATTAACCTCAAGACCGAGAAAACAATGTATTTTACCAAGATCTTTCATATGAAAGGAAGCATGTAATTGTTTTTTAAGTATTTAAATGGATGCATGACCAGAACCATAATAATCATATCATCAACAAACAGAATAAGCAAGATAGTTCCCTCTATAGATGTGTTATGGATAAATAGAAAGAAATCATATTAACTATGAATAACGGAGAACCCAAGTATAGTGGAGCAGAATTTATCATACCATGCTTTGAGTGCTTGTTTTAAATTATACAAGGAGCGTTTAAGCTTGCAAATACCCTTAGATAAAGAGAACAGACCTTGAGGAGGTTTCATTTAAATATCTTTCGTTAGGTGACCATGAATAAAAGCATTATTCACATCCATTTGATGAAGAGATCATCCATTAGAAACAGCTATAGATATTACAATGCAAACAATTGTCATTTTGACAACTGGTGCAAATGTCTTGTCATAATCAATTTCATATTCATGCTTGTTACCTAAGGTAACCAAGTGAGTCTTGTAACAGTTGAAGGACCCATTGGAATTCAATTTCACATAAGACACCCATTTGCAACCAATGGGTTTGACATTAGGAGGACGAGAGACAATATCACATGTGAAGTTATCTTGAAGAGCCTGAAGTTCCTCATTCATTACTTTTATCCAACATACATCTTTAATAGCCTGTGAGTAACAAGTAGGAATATATATGGTAGAGAGTGTGATAGTCAGATAACTATGTGAAGAATCTTACCTGTCTAGTGAATATCTATCTGGTGCTCGAGATATTCTACCAGAAACTTGTGGTTCAATCGGTGCAGGATCAGGTGGCAGCTCTGTGTCGGAAAGGGGTGTGGGAACCTGTTGTATATGTTTTTTGAATACATAACCTGGTTTATAATGTGCTATAAATTGAGGCATAATATAAAACTTAGGAAGAGTAACAATATTATCATTGCGGGAGAAACACAAGGAAACATAAATTGATTATAAAAAACGGTCACATTCTTAGAAATGTGAAAACAATGGTAAACATAAATTGATTATCAAAAACTGTCACATTCTTAGAAATGCGAAAACAATGGTTAGTGACATCATAGCACACAAATCCCATATAAGTGTGACTATATCCCATAAATGCACATTGAACTGACTGCGCTCTAAGCTTATGCCTTTCAAATGGAGGTAAGTGAACAAAACACGCACTCCCAAAAGTATGAAAAGCATTATAATCATGATGAATTTTAAAAATACGAAAGAAAGGAGAATCAAAATAAACAACCGTAGAAGGAAGACGATTGATCAAGAAGACAGTTGTGGAAAGAGCCTCTGTCCAAAATCAGAACAGTACAAAAGCTTAAAGAAGCAAGGTATGTGTTACATCCAGAAAATGATGATTCTCACGTTATGCTATGTCAATTTGTTGAGGGGTATTGGGACAAGATTATTGAGACAAGATGTATTTTTGTTGAAGGTATTCCTGAAAGTCAAAAACTAAATATTTTACTCACCAAAGATGACACGACTCTCCTCTCTAGTGACGGCCTCCACTAGCAAGTGTGTCTTAATGCACCTCTTCCTTTGTTTCTTTAACCCCTCCCCAAAAGTTACGAAGTCTCGTCGAAGCCCAAACTTTTTCAAAAGGTTGTCAACTTCCTCTTCAGATAGGTCTTGTCCTGAAACAAGTCATCTTGAAGGTAGACATAAGATCCAGCCACAGCCAAGAAGTGGCTCGGACGCCAAAACTTTGAAAACTTATCTGTACATTTGGCGGGCACCCCAAGTTAATTGTCGCACATAATCACATGGGTCACCTCAGTAAGTGGGTAACTAAGTATTACCGGTCTTTCAAATTCTTGACGTTATCATAGTGTTGAAGCGGTAAAGCAGCAAGCAAAAATATTATTTTCGAAAGAATTTCCTCCGGGATTTATCGTCTCCACAGGGATCAGTGTGAGGGAAAGAATGTCGTTCGACAATCTCTACGTCTCTAAGCTTGGGTTTGAATGGTTTGGGATAAAAATTCAAAAGGAAAAACATAAAACGAGAAAATATGTACATTCTTAAGAAATGAGAAAACTCGTCAGGAGTTGTATTTCGTTCTACCCATCATGTACTAAAAAATATATGGATCAAATGCACGCAACCTAATTCGCTCGTCAATATCATCACGTATCACTCACAACAGAGTTTATCTCTAACACAAAGTCGAGAGATCAACCATATCGTCTCATTGTTGATCTCTCACACAACTCGACAACACGGAGCATTAAGAATCGATACCCACGTGAATATTAGTCCTAAATCTATCTCTAGCATTTAGAATCTAATAGATGTTCATCTTAGATCGAGTTCGAACATTATATGTCTATAGCAATCCAAACCCATTTGGTAAAAAATCAAGATAACCATCGATAAAGAGTTGTAAAAGAGATTTTATACAAAGATCCATAAATATACATACAATCAAGATAAACTTACATACAAAACCCCCAACAAATGAAAAATACATTGAGAGGAAGAAGAACACAAATCTCATGGTCTGTCAATTCCGATTGAAGTGGATTCGACTCCGGATCGTCAAGATGCACCCTCCAATGTTGTTTCTAAGCTAAATCTACTCAAGAATGTGTTTGATAAAGTTGGGGTAAAAAGTTCTCAAACAACATAACCTAAAAAATGCTGAAAAATCACTTAAATAGACAAAAATGGGTCCCAGTATTTTCCTGACGAACATATGCAAATTTTGCTACTGCCAAAACAGTGTTTTTCACGCTTTTTAGAACTTTTTGTTCGCCTGGCGAACATGACAGCAAACCAACACTTGTTTCGACCATAACTTCTGAACCGTAACTCTATTTTACGCGCGATCGGAAGCGTTGGAAAGCTTATTCAATGCTCTATAAGATAATGACAAAATATCATTGCTTATATACCTACAAAAAATGAGAAAAAATCAATTAAACTCAATGAAATTTACGCGACACTCAATATACACACTATAATTTAAACTATACAACATATGCACAAAAGTTGAGGTTTATTGGTTGAATCAAGGCAATAAGTACCAATTATTTACACTCAAAATCAGTACATTTTAACACTTATCAACTCTCCCCAACTTAAACTTGTTTGTCCTCAAACAAGAATCGATCAACTCAAGGAAACAAAAGTAATAACCAAGCAATCACGATTCAACAAGTTTTGAAAAACAAAAACAAATGTATGGTTCAACACAAAAACGTACATGCAAAGCAAAACATACCACTAAACTATAACGATAACATGAAAACGAAACAACTCCTAAATACAAAACACATGTCAAAAATTCTAAGACAATACAAAGTTCAAAAATGAATCACACCTAACACACACTTCATCGGTAGATGAATAAAAAACAAATACGAGGGACTTAACTCTCACCCAACAATCAAGTCAACAACAAGTTAAATTATGCATTCATCAAGAAAAAACTCATATTGAACAGTATAAAAGCAAAAATCACAAGGGCTTTAAGGGTTGTAATGTGGCTTGGGTAACAAAAAATTGTTTTTCTCAAGGTAAAAGAACAAAAACTTGCCTAATCAAATGAGAGTGATCATTTCTCACAATCTCAAGCACTCACAAATTTCAATCACCTTTTTCTCTTTTCCAAATTGTTACACCATTCCACGCAACTTATTCGCATAACATTATTCTATTTTTTTTCTTTCTTTTTTTTTTCAATTTTTTTCCCTCTTTTTTTTCTTTTTCTTTTTCATTTTTTTTCTTTCTTTTTCAAACTTTTTCTTTTTCTCAACCTCTTAGCAACCAACCTCTTCTCCCCAACTTGAATACAACCACATATAGTGACATGAATGCTCCCAAACTTATTAGGCACGCGTAAAAACTCAAATAACAAGTCATGGTTATAGTTCAAGAAAAAGTATTAGAATTCATACAAAAATGAACTTAACACTAATATGGATTCTAACAAAGGCTCAAAGGGGTAAGCAAATTCTCACTCACTCACAAGGTAGATTGACTATTTGGTCAAGTGGGTATGCTCAAAATCGAACAAAATGCCTTGATCATTTTAGTGCTATCATACAAATCAACACAAATACAAGATTAAACATAATAAAACCGAGTTAAACAAGAATGTTGGTCTCCTGCATATAGTAAACAATGGAAAGCTCCTCACAAAAAGGTTTAGTTCTAAAGTGATTCAAAACTGAACAAGTATGGCAAAAGAATGAATGACATGAAAATTGTACAAATGAAAAGTTTCATAATCATGCTATGTTCTAGAAAGCGATAAACGAGTACCTTGCAAAGTACTAACTTCAAACAATATCAAAACCATACATTCGCAAGTTGAAACGATTAAACTTGGAAAATCACAAAATTCATCCTCAAGCTAATCAAAAACAAACTTGAGAGCAAACACAAACATTATTCTAACAACCTAACAAAATTGAATTAAACTAAATAAACATAAAGCTATACAAACTCAAAAACCATTGGGTTGCCTCCCAACAAGCGCTTGTTTCATGTCGTTAGCTCGACACCTTTAATGTTATTTGCTAGTAATTTCCTCACATACACGTCGATGCTTTGTCAAAGCGCCAACCTAAAGAAAGTGTCCTAACCAAACACTTGAACAAATGTTACTAGAACAAAATATATACAACACTTAAACAGACATAATGGAAGACAAAAGCAAAACAAGTATCTTTACAAGCATATATATACAATTATGTGCAAAGCTTATAAATATAGAAACTATCGCAATGCGACTCAATATCACAACCAATCCCCGGCAACGGCGCCATTTTGTTGAAGCGGTAAAGCAGCAAGCAAAAATATTATTTTCGAAAGAATTTCCTCCGGGATTTATCGTCTCCACAGGGATCAGTGTGAGGGAAAGAATGATGTTCGACAATCTCTACGTCTCTACGCTTGGGTTTGAATGGTTTGGGATAAAAATTCAAAAGGAAAAACATAAAACGAGAAAATATGTACATTCTTAAGAAATGAGAAAACTCGTCAGGAGTTGTATTTCGTTCTACCCATCATGTACTAAAAAATATATGGATCAAATGCACGCAACCTAATTCGCTCGTCAATATCATCACGTATCACTCACAACAGAGTTTATCTCTAACACAAAGTCGAGAGATCAACCGTATCGTCTCATTGTTGATCTCTCACACAACTCGACAACACGGAGCATTAAGAATCGATACCCACGTGAATATTAGTCCTAAATCTATCTCTAGCATTTAGAATCTAATAGATGTTCATCTTAGATCGAGTTCGAACAGTATATGTCTATAGCAATCCAAACCCATTTGGTAAAAAATCAAGATAACCATCAATAAAGAGTTGTAAAAGAGATTTTATACAAAGATCCATAAATATACATACAATCAAGATAAACTTACATACAAAACCCCAACAAATGAAAAATACATTGAGAGGAAGGAAGAAGAACACAAATCTCACGGTCTGTCAACTCCGATTGAAGTGGATTCGACTCCGGATCGTCAAGATGCACCCTCCAATGTTGTTTCTAAGCTAAATCTACTCAAGAATGTGTTTGATGAAGTTGGGGTAAAAAGTTCCCAAACAACATAACCTAAAAAATATTGAAAAATCACTTAAATAGACAAAAATGGGTCCCAGTATTCGTCTGGCGAAGTCCTGTTCGCCTGGCGAACATATGCAACTTTTGCTACTGCCAAAACAGTGTTTTTCATGCGTTTTAGAACTTTTTGTTCGTCTGGCGAACATGACAGCAAACCAGCACTTGTTTCGACCATAACTTCTGAACCGTAACTCCGTTTTACGCGCGGTCGGAAGCGTTGGAAAGCTTATTCAATGCTGTATAAGATAATGACAAAATATCATTGCTTATATACCTACAAAAAATGAGAAAAAATCAATTAAACTCAATGAAATTTACGCGACACTCAATATATACACTATAATTTAAACTATACAACATATGCACAAAAGTTGAGGTTTATTGGTTGAATCAAGCCAATAAGTGCCAATTATTTACACTAAAAATCAGTACATTTTAACACTTATCACATAGTAGACCTCGAACATCTTATGGCCCTACCTAAGGGAGAGCAACTCTTTATCCTGTGTTGAGTCATCCAAACGGTATTGGATATTTAAAAGGTGGGAAAATATTGTCAAGGTCTGCACAATTTTCCTGTACTCACACCAATACCTGAAGACTTTAACATAAGCCTGAGTCAGCGGATGCAGTTGCGAAAGAAAATCACTAGATGATTCAAATTGACCACCTCAAAGTCATTGAAAGGAAGACAGAAACCTATCAAATAAAACAAGCATTCATGAAGAGGGGTGACGCACCGCTTATACTTGCTACATACCCTTTTGTTTCTTTCCGAGGAAAGCACCTCCTAGTCCAAAGAAGGACCCACCTTAATGAAATCATGATCCAATCCATTCTTATCAACAAAGACAAATACAACCTCTAACATTTATTAATCCACACACATTACTGAATTGTCTTCCGTCACATTTCAGGTTCTTGAGTAAGAGGTGTTCGTCTTAGAATTATAACACACAAATAAGAACGACCATAAATATAAGTAGGAGAATGAGACTCCAACCACCACTTACTTTACCATGGGGTCACAATATTTAAATCATAATAAATAAAAAATATTGTGATGAAAAAATTTGAAACTAACTCTTCATATGTTTTACTAATATTTTTTTTCTTTTCACTGTTTAATGAGGTTTGGATGAATATTCATTTTGAAAAAACATTTAAACCTTTTCCATTGCAGTAAATTCGAGTTTGCTTGCATTGAGCCATACATCATATGCATTTTGATATAGCAAGAAAATATACATGTACATAGCGAAAGGTGGCCTTCACGTATATAGATTAAATATTATATAAAGTATATGAGATACATTGTCAACATAATGGAATGCACGTTGATCCCCAATATACCAATGAGCTATTATTTACTATATATATCAACTTATCAAACGTTTTTCTTCAATCAGTAACCATTGTCTCTACCTCTTTCTCCATACTTAAACCTTTGATAAAATGGCTGGCAGAAACTTCAACAGCATCATTTCCCTCTTACTTCTCCTTGTAGCCTTCACTTACACGCAAGCTAGTGAAAATATTCCATACACAGCAGAGAAGAAAATAGATGTAGTTGTGGAAACTACAGTCTACTGTCAAACCTGTGAGCATTCAGGAACTTGGTCTCTAATTGGAGCCAAGCCAATTCCTTCAGCCAAAGTAAGTATCACCTGCAAAAGCTTTAAAGGACATGTTAGCTTCTACAAAGTGTTTGAAACCGACAAAAATGGTTACCTCTATGCACCACTAGAAGGGTTCAAGATGCAGCATCATATATTAGATCATCCACTTCACTCTTGCTTTGTGAAGCCTCTTTGGTCTCCTCTTGACAGTTGCGTTCTTTTGTCGAATGTTAATTATGGTTTGAATGGATCTCCACTTCGATATGAGAACAAGAGGTTGCACGGAAGCAAGTATGAGGCTGTTATATATGCTGCTGGTCCCTTGGCTTTCCATCCTCCAGATTGCTCAAAGACTCACTACTAATTTCTCAGACATTTATGAACTGCCCTTCACCAACCATTGAGATTCTTTGACTATTATTATGTTTTTTCTATGATTTGCATCTGCATTAAGTTTTCAATCTTAAATTGTATCTTTTGTTATGTTTCTAAGGAGTTTTTGCCTGTTCTAGCTTGAGTTCCATAAGCATACGAAGTTTGTAAAAGTCATAAGTAATGAAATGAAACCTTTCACTTGATTATGCCACACAAAATCAAGACAATTCTGCTTACAAAATACAAATAAAATTGACACTCAGCAAAACACTTTGTTCCTACCCTTGTGGGTTGGCTCAATTGAAGTAACTTAGGTACGCAGTGTGCAAGTGTATACAAGATATTCTCAAGTGAAGACTCTGAATCAAATCTTGTGAAAACTAAATAACACTGCTATTTGTAACAAATGATAAGAATGCATACAAATTGATATTTGACCAATTAGATCATGGCTGACCATACATGGGAGAGTTGGCGGCGACGTATCATTCTTGTGTTTCTTGCCAAACTTCTCTTGTAACAATAAGCTTTTTCCGAAACAAAATCCACCCAAAGAGGAGTGAAATAGTTCAACCCTCACAATAGTCTCAAAGAAAGAAACATGAAGATATGCATCCACAAAAACACTTTGTTCCTACATATTCAAAGGCATATTAAACATCTTGTTAATGTCATCCATGGCTTCCTTTGTGTGGAGAGTTGGCTCAAACAGACCAGATTCCTTTGACTTCCGTGGCGATTTTGGTAGTGGAGGATGTGGTTTCTGCTCAAGGTCGTCGTCATCATCAGCAAGGATTGAAAACCCGCAGAGTTCCTTTCCGCTGTTGTTCACCGGTGCCTTCTCCTCCTTCATTGATCTTTTTCTCCTGACAAAATCAATTGGTTCCCCAAACATGTTATTTATGTCATTCATTGCTTCCTTCATGTTGACTGTGGGGTCTACTAAACCATTGTGACAAACATTTTCCACCTTTGGTTCATCCAAAATGGCAGAACCAACAAATCTGCGAACAACTGTAACTGTATCCTCTCTAAACTTTGAATTCCGAGATCTTTGTGCATCCATATCACTAGATTTTTCAGAAGGAACGTCCTTAGGCTGGGGGAAAACAGAGCCATTTACTTTTGAAGCTGATGAAGTAGAACCTTCAGAATGCCCTTCATCATCAATATATATCTGGAATGATTCTTGATGAGGCTTGCCAGCTTCAGTCCTTTGTTGATCCAATAAGGAACCAGTTGGTTTGATTCCATTGTCTAAGTTTTCGTCAACAAAAACTTCAAAGTTGTTCTTTGTACTGCGGTTTTCTTTCGATACGTTTTTATGTGATTTCCTTGCCAAAGGAACAGTCTCCAGTGGCTCACTGAACATGCTGTTAATGGCATTCATTGCCTCCTTCATGTTTATCGTAGGATCAACTAGTCCATTATGACATGCATTTTCTGCCTCAGACTTTCCATCCATGGCAGTGTCAACAAACTTGTTGACAACAACTGTATGATCACCACGAAATCTCTTGTTCTCATCATTTTTAGCCTTTACATGTCTATCAGAACGTTTCATTTCCTGATGTAGCATGACAAAAAAAATCAAATTAGCTACACCGAATGCACCGAGTACCAAGAATAACAAAATAGATGCCAAAAACAGCATGGATGGACACATAAAGGAAAAAGCTAGTCACTACCTTAATTTTCTTCTTATGCTTCATGCGTTGAAGAAATTGTTCATAAGATTTCTGCATTTCATCCACGGGCTCTGCAAGGCTATATTCAACAAGAGAAATGGTTTTTGTACGACCAAATTTAGACAACTTTCTTGACAATTTCGTAAGTGGTTAATGCAATTCAAATCGGTTGTAAATTACATTCAAGTAAATGGTTAATGGATATAACAGATGTTGAAACTCATAATCAGCAATGTAACTAAATTAACCATGAATTTGGACATGGTTAATCATAATTTTCACATTTACAACTAAATGATGAAACTGATTAACCATCAACTTCATGTAAGTGGTGAGTGGTGACCAGTGTAGTCAAGCAAGAGATCTTAGGTAGGACCCGTCGGCTTGTGAAAGATTGTAAAACTCGAATCATTAGCACAGTAAATAAGATCCTACCAAAAGGAAAAATGGTAATTTCATATATATTTATACACATACATACACAAAAACATGAAAGTTATAATTCAGCCCAAAAAAAGGCCCAGCATGTTTTCTATTACGATCTTGCTTCAGAAAGCTTGATCTTAACCACGCCGGCAACGAAAACGGTCTTTCTTTGATCGTAGCACTCTCAAGCATCCTTGGCATGTAAGATCTTAAGATGTTATGATCCAGCACTCGATCATGACTCCACTAGTGGTGACTATATATTTTTGTTGTTCAGCATAACACAATTGATTCAACAATAGGGGCAAGCAAGGTAAACATGATTTGTGTAGATTTTGAACAAAAAAGCATCCTAAAACAATCAAAGAACTAAATAGTCATTAGCTATGTCAAACTTCTAACTTGAAAACATTGCATGTACCAAGTTTGATTTGAAGCATGATCGAATGATTTCTAACCCTATTTCCAGAAACAAGCATCAAAACAGCATCAAAACACTATAATAAAATCGAACTGGGCACATAAATAGAGCAGAAACTTACTTCTTAGCTCCCAAATGGTACATTTTTTCTGCTTCATCATACTTCTTATTCTTCTCATAGTAAAGAGCATATGCTTGATAGAATTGACAACGTTTTATTCCAATATAATTAACACCCATGGTTCTCAGTAACGCGCTCGGGTCATCAACAAAATCCATCTACAAATTCCAAGTGAAAAATCATTCAAAATTTCATCATCCCTTTGTTTAAACCTAATCGCAGAAATTCCAAATCTAACTTGATAACACCAAAAAATCAAACTAATAATCATTCCCCAAAACTAGTTTTCGTAAATCATATTTCTGTAAAAGAGGTGATTGATTCGGTTACCAATTGGAGCCAAACACGTATATAGCGTAAGTCGTTTTTGTAACGTCGATCAAGCTCGAATGTTTGTGCGCATTTCTGCAAGAATTCTGGGAGTTTTTCCTTGAGGGTTTTTGAGGGAAGATTATCCTTCAACTTTTTTATTCCTCTGTAGTGTTCGAAATGAGTGAGTACTGAAAAACGTGAACTACAGAGAGAAAGTGTGTGTGTGTGTGTAAGAGAAAGGGGTGTGGATTACCGAAGCCAGGGAAGAAGAGGGTCTTTGCCGGTGTAGGTGCTTATATCTGAGAATATGGAAGATAAGAGTTCATCAACATTCGCCATTTCGGTATCGAGTCGGCGGCGGTTGCCGTCGCGGTGACACGGTGGTCCTGATTTGAATTTTTGTGAGCGCCAACGATTCTCTTTAAAATGAGTTTTTATTTTTTATTTTTTTTCAGAACCCAAATAAATTCAATTTTAAGCCCAAAACCAATTGAACTATTTTTTTTTTTGTTTTTTTTAATTCCGTCTTATAAGGAGAAAAACACCATATGAAGAATTTAAAAATGCATCTTCGAACGTACAATTGTCTTAAGTCAAAATGGTACAACTTATTCTGAGATGCATTTTCGAAATATTTCAAAAACACACCTTATGCATTCCACTAAGTCACGCTAACATATTTTGTAAACACGAATTTGAATATGCGTCACTCTTCAAAAGATCCATTTTAAAAATTTGTTTATCCAGAGATGCATCTCCATTTAGGATTTATAGAGATGCATCTCTGTAACCATTCAAAAAAGTGCAAGTTAAGTTAATTTTGTGGTTACTCAGATGAAAATGACGATTTATAAATGTTAAGGCTTGTGTTATGTGATGAGCATTAAACCATACAACTGATATGCAAAAAATGACATATATAAATTCGGAGTCAAAATAATTCGTCATGACATACAAATAAAGACAAAATATACAATGAAGTTGAAATAAGTAAAAATAAAATGCAATTAAACATAAATTCAAACTACAAATACTATCAACTACTATGTATGTCATACTCGAACTCCTCGGTACAGATGGCAACGGGGCGGGACGGAAGTGGGTTTAACTATACTCGCACCCGCATCCATGTTACACACCGCCCCCACCTCCAAACCTAACTAGAGGTAAAAATTTACCGCTCAGACCCGCCCCTAGTGGAGAATGGGTGCATTCGCACCCGCCCTGTCCCCACCCGTAAAAATTAATTTCTTCCTGCACCCGCATCCGTATTTAAGAGCCGAGTTTCTTCCGCACCCGCACCCAATTAAATCAGGTTTTTCCCGTTAATTTTGGGGCAGATGCAGGAGGCTCCCGGTTTGTTTGTCATCCCTACTCCTCAAACTCCTTTGCCTTCTCTGCCCTTGTGTTATGATGTTGTCTCTAATACATAAGTGTCTTCCATACCTTCGTCATAATGGCATCTAGGACCTCTCTCACTTTTGAACCATCAAGAAAGATACCTTTGTCAACACTTGAATATGAAATATCCACAATACAACGACATATAGGCAACGCATCACGAGCATGATCTAACCTAGCCTAGCTCTTCCTCTAGTATCTCCTGATGAGTTGGTCTCGTTGTATCTCCTGTAGCAGCATGTATCATATAAAGATGTGACACCCTGAAAAACCACTTGATGTGCCATATAAGGAGGTACAGAGTACCATATTTTTTGAAGAAGCGATATTAATTCGTGTTTACATTTTTTTTGAATAAGACTATGATAGCATTTTTTTTCAGAAGTGCTATTAAAGATTATACATTAATAGCGCTTAAAAAGTGTTATTATATCTATCCAACCTATAATAGCGGCAACTTTAATAACGCTTAAAAGTGATATTAAAGATTAAAAAGCGCTATTAAAAACTTATTTTAGCGTAATGATTATTTTATGCATTTTTAGACTAAAAAGATTGAGTGTTCGCTAACCCGCCCCGCCCCACCCTCACTTTTTTGTGGGGCAGACCTAGGTTTTAGACCCGCACCTTCAAATATGCCTGTTTCATCTTACCTTATTTTTTTGTGGATTTTTGTGGGGCGGACCTAAACAGGGCGGACATGCATGTTTGTCACCCCTATCTTCACATCACCCAATCTTTGGACTTAGGAATATCTTAGGTTCCAACATCTGGTGGATGTGTTATTGACACTTGTTGAAAAGCGGGTTTATGTAACCTCTTTAGAGATTCTGGACATATTTTGAAGAGAGAGTGATCATAATCTCGTGGATCTGTTCCTAAGACTCCTCCAAACTAGTCCTCGTGGGCATTAGAAAACCTTATGTCCTGACTCATATGATAGGTTGGTCATACCATCTTAGTCAACATAGTTAGTACGTTGAAGCCTTTCATTGAGTCTTTTATAATTAGTATTTTCCAACATGGTTATTAACATTCTTTGTTGACTTCATCAGCTAAAATTTCCAAACTAATAGATGCCCCCCAAAAATGCAACTTTCAATCATATGTATCATATGGACGAAAGATGGAATTTTTAGTAAGTTCTTAACATTTTTCAAGATAGCATGCACATGTCATAGTCATCATGACTACTTTCACCAAACCGTCACGACAAGAACGTGCGTGCAGATTGTATCGTCGCTCTAATTTCCTAGTAAGATTATGGGCCACAAAATTAAATTAGAACAAAAGAAGCTAACAAGACTTATTTCGCCTTTATAAGAAGCTAACAAAAGAAATGAATAAATTAAAATAGATTATATCTACCTTCAAAGACACTATCTCTTTCCTTGAATTAAAAAATAAAAACTTGTTGGAAGAAATAGAAAGTCTTAGAGAGAAACAATACGGTCTAATACAAAACGTTCCTTCATTTCATAAGACGTTAGACGAATCTATCAAGTGTGATCAATATGACATTTTGAAAAATAAAATTGATGGTCTTCAAATTTTAGCTTATTTCTGCTTTTATTTTAATTATGTTATTTATTTTCTTAATAAGCAGTAATTTGACACCTTCTCGTTGTGCAGGTCATAACTTAACCTACGGGATGTCATTGGTGCGTTCTAATATGTGTTGGAAAGTTAAGATAATGTTCCCAAACAATAATTCTTGAGATTTCTCTAATTTCCTCACAATTCATCACGTTAGCAATCGCTTTAGAGGTTACTGTTATAGAAATACCAGTCACCTTAGAAAGGATAGCACAATTATAATTCAGCTCAATAATGGAGACATTAATCCAAAATTCTTTGACAATATCTGAATAAGTGAAACCACAGAGCATCTCAAAGTATTCATTCCAACTTTTTTCAGACACAGTCTTATAGAAGTTAAAACCTAACTTAAGCAACTCATCAAAATCGACAAACTTTTCATTGATGACAACCAGTTGGTTCAAAGAAGAATTGACTAGATAGCTCATCTCAAGTTTGGTCTGATCAACACAAAAAAATTGAACAAGATTCTAAATGAATAAGAATATAGTTATAAAAAGAAAACAAAATGATGTTTCGCAAGATAGGGGATACTGACAACAAATATATAAAAAGAAAGCATAATTACCCAAAGGTTCTTATCCAACAGATCTCCTGAATCCACTAGATGATTTTCAACCTTATGAAATTTAAGTAATATAAATTTTTTTGGAAAATATTTTACTTAAACTGCTTTATCAGAAGTAAAGAATCTTCTTCTGAATCTTAGAGTCTGACAATTTTCAGAAGCTATCATCCATCAAAGTCTAGTAGATCTAGACTTAGAGAGAGATATATTTCGTCAGTCATCAGTCTCCAAGATTCTATTCAAAAACTAACATTTCCTCTTAAAGCAAGAGTCATGAGTGATTAAAGAATATTGAATTGTTTCCTTTGACAGCTAACTAGTTGCAATACCATCACAAAAAATGGGGAAATTGTTTCCATAAATATGATAGTCATCTAGCTAATGAAATATTCAGTATAGATACATACAACATAGTTTCTTCTTAAAGACTTCTGAAGATTCTTTCATGAAAAGAACTTCTCTAGAAATATAACGAAGACTTTGTATTTACATATACACAAATATCTCATTAAATCAAGAGATAAGCTAGAAAAGAACATAACCCTTTTTTTGTTGTTTTCTCGGTCAGACTCGTATCAGTATTCAGACTTGACTATAAAGTCTAAACATCATTTTGAGTGGATTCTGATTCAATGGCTGTTAAACCATTGACTCCATTTCTCTCACTAAACTCAGTACCTCTAGTACTTGAGTCTGGGATGTATGCTCTTCTTCCACCAAATGTTGTAAACAACCTTTGATAAGTACCATGGAAGACGCCTCCACTCCTTTCTTCGATATTTGCAGCAAATACATTTGAATGATGATACTCATATTCCTATGAGACCTTACATGAATGTCCAGATAGGATTTCCTTCGCCTTATGCCACATTCTGATAGTAGTACCATGATTCATTTTAGAGTATCAGTCTAGGATAAATCATGATATGAACAAGATCTTATTCTTAGCAGAATAATTGATTTTCTTATCTTGGATTAAGACTTTGAAATCTTTGATAAGCAAAGAACCAAATGATGTTAGCTATCAAAGAATGGCATAAAACAAATTAAATCACCATCATGTAATTGCTTGCAGAACACGAATAAGAATTGAAGGTTTCTCATATACTTGTCCTTTAATACAAATTCCATGATGACCCTCAATCAAGGAGCAATAGAGTCTTTTAAGATATCACCTTAAAGAACAGACTCCTTATTATCAAATATTGAAGCAAGATAGATTTGGCATAATCTTTGTCTCTTCAATACTTGATTTTTATTTCAGGACTCAGATGCTTCTTCTAAAGCAGTAATGACTAGTAGAGCCAGATTGCTCTTTTATCTGAATCCCGCACTAATGTCAGCTTCAAATGAATATGCAGCGAAGATCTTTGACATTAGGTTCTGGTAGTGTTTCTCGTTGCTTTCAAATTTGGAAAGTCAATTGAAATACTAATATTTCATAAGCTTTTGAAGTTACTCTTTTATCATAGATGTCACATTTCACTCAGCCAGTTAAAGAAGTCTTCTGATTAAGAAGGTTAATTCTTCAACATCAGACATTCCATAGGAAGCATCCTTTAATAGGCTTCACGAAAGATAATTTGTTAGATGTTTTTTCATCATTTAATTCCATTTCTTTTCTTTGAGGATTGTAAGACAAACCAATAGAGCACAATAAATTCAAGTTGTATAACTTCTTGAATAACTATGACCCCAGGTTTGAATCCAGAACAATCTTCTCATAATTTGCTTGGAGAGATTAGATGAAGTGTAACTTGACAAGCTTCAAAACTGATTCCCACAAATATGGTCTCAAGGATTCAAGGATAGTCCGAACATCATACATATCAATGATGTTGACATACTCCAAAGTGAGATAAAGCACCTACCAGAATGCAACTACCTCTAAAGATATTCAAACAAGCTTCTTCTGAGCTGGTGATAGATATTTTTAAACCTTGATCATTTCTACACAATCAACTTCTATAGTAATACCTTTTTCAAGGATATTCTATAGACCTTCATCATAACCCTTTATCAAGACCAATGAATTAAAAATATGTTTTGTTTTTCTATCATTTAAATTCAGTGGAATCACCTTTTGAATATGGTAGGAAAAAATATGATATTTTTCATGTGGCACTTGATTCATTCTTGAAGGAAAGTCTTTAACAAACACACTTTTCTTATTGGATCATTATCTACGCCACTGTTAAGTGTTAAGTATAGACCATGATCTGATAACAATTGAAGGTGAGAAAAGTACACAAGAAGGGGGGGGTTGAATTATGTTTTTCGTTTTCTTAATTTTGCATCTGATCAGAGTTCAGAATCTGAACTGGTGTTTAGATTCTGATTATACTTAGCAGCAGATGTTAGCATAAGCAAATAAATAATGATAGAAGACACAAAGATTTATATTTGCTCCTCCCAACCGAGAGTAGTTCAGTCCCATTGGTTCACAAGAGATTTTCACTATAATCAAAACATGATTACAATCGCTTATGCATTTCGCATAAGTCTTTTACACTGCTCAGACCCTATGTCTAAGACTTCTTACTCAAGTCCTATAGACTTAAGACTTCTGATCCAAGTTCCATGAAATGAGCCTCCCTGCTTGAACCCTTCAAGTTCAAGACTTACGCTCCAAATTTCATGAACCGAGCCAACCTGCTTAAGCCACACTGGCCCAAGACTTATGCTCCAAGTTCCATCAAACGAGCCTCCCAGCTTAAATCTCTTAGGTTCAACACTTACACTCCAAATTTCATGAATCGAGCTCCCTTTCTCAATCAATCTACTTGATTAAGACTTTCATTGTTTAAGCACATAACATGAGACTTACATGGCTCAAGCATCTTGGTGAGAGACTTCCTTGCTTGTATCCCAATGATACAAGACTCCTTCTCAATCAATCCACTTCATCAATACTTTCATTGCTCAAGCACATAACAAGAGACTTACCTTGCTCAAGCATCTTGGTGATAGACTTAATTTAAACTACTAAACAAGCTCCGCATAATAGAGAAGAAGGCGTACTTAATATTAATATCAGAGGTATGAAAATCATCATAATAAAGATCTAAAGCTCTTAAGATTTCTAATATATTCAATGTGTAAAAAATCTTAAGGCTCTTACAATTACAACCTACAACAGAAAATCTACATACACGATAGAGTTGATAATTGTTGATCTTGTCACTCCTTCTTCTGGTTAATCCTTGTTGAAGATTCAATTTGAACCTTCAGCCACTTTTATAACAGTTGCAGCAGACTAGCCGTTGGACGAGATAACTTGATCAATGTCTTTGCTTTACTCCATAATAGAAGAGTCGTTGAAGATAAATACATCAAAAGATCTTGATCCATTATGTAACATGTTTAACCATTGAGTCTTCAAAAAGATCTTGTACTATAGAGCCGTTGAGAGTAAATATTTGTAAAGCATGTCAACCTTTCTTAAGCCTTGTGAACTCAGACTCCAGCTGACAAACTAATTTGATAATGCAGCTTACTTTATGCAGTACGAACAACTTCAGCTTTATCACCAACTTTGAATGACACCAAAAGTCAATTTACACTCACCAAGTGTAGAGACAAGTATGTTGCTTCTTCTGATGCTGAGGCCTTCAGCTTTAGAGTCTACGTCAGACATCACTTAGCAAGTATTCTTCAAATTCTGCACCATCAGAAGCTAGCAATTCAGATCTCTCAAGTGCGCCTTTGTATATCAGATTCTGTATCTAAATATTTACAAGTATTATAACCTGCATACAAGAAACACACACCAAAATATAACCACTGTTCTTTACTTACTTTGTTATCACCAAAATCCAAGAAATATATGTCATGAACATATCTTGTTCTAACAGTAGCTTATCCACTAAGCTTTTCAACACACATTAAATACGTCAAAAGACATCCCATAACTCAAGTTATGATCTTTATAGCGAGAGGGTGTCAAATTACTGTTTATTTAGAAAATAAATGATGAAATTAAAATAAGAGCAAAATAAGTTAAAATTGTAAAACACACTAAAAGTAATAAAATAAAAGTAACAAGTCATAAAATTCCCTTAACACAAAGTAAAATGTGATGTATTAAAATACACTGATCACCTATCTCGTGCTTGAAGCCACTTATCCAACAAATACTTCTATGTTGGGTAAGTTAGTTTGAGGTCTCCACCAGGATTGTGATTTTCTATGGGTCCAAGTTTTGAAGCATAAGTACATTAGTGAAGAAATGTTCCTTAATATAAAAAAAAACCTGGACTAGTTACTTAGAATACAATTATGTAATCTCTCCATGCTTTTGAAGATGACTTTGAATTTAGATTGGGGGACAAGAGTTCCTCTTTCTAGTTTACCAATTAGTTAGGGGTAGTAAAATTAACGGATCAGGTTCTCTATATGGATATCCATGATCTAAAAATGCGAGTAATGATGTTTACTTGGATGCAAATTAGAACTTCAATTCAATATATACTAATATTTCTCAGGATGTTTGTGACCACACGAAAGCGCTCCATATTTGTTTGAACTTTATGGTATCTGATCGGTTAATCTAAAAAGACAATTTAAATGGTATCTATACTGCTCGAGATGATTATAACTGACTCAATAGACTTAAATTTATTCAGAATATAACAAATAATTACTCTTAGAAGTGGATGTAACATATTTCTGCTCACGACAAGGTAAAAATCTTCCTTTGGACAACTTTACATAAGTCCTTTCCTACGAGATCGATGTTGTGTCATCATGGTATGCTCCAAACGGATCTCCATCCTAGATGCAATCAGGATGCTAAGACGACTCTACATTTCTTGAGAGACTATGAATTTACTAATCGTTGTTGGAAATCTATTAGCTTATTGAACCCACTATTATTCCAAAGGAATAGTTTATATGATTAAATTATACATCCCATCGATATTTTATATAGATAGTTTTATTAACTCTAATAAAACTATACTAATATTTTCCATGGTATTCATGACTGCTCTAAAGCGCTTCCCATTTTTTGAACTTTATGGCGTTTGATCCATTAACCTAGAAAGACAATTTAGATGGTATCTATATTGCTCATGATGGTTATAACTGACTCAATAGACTTGAATTCGTTTAGAATACAACAGACAATAACTCTTAGAAGTGGGTGTGGCATATTCCTGATCCTAAAAAGGTGAAATTCTTTCTTTGTACAACTTTACATAAGTCATTTTCTACGAGATCAATGTTGTGTCATCATGGTATGCTCCAAACAGATTTCTGTCATAGATGCAATCAACACGTTAAGATAACTCTATATTTCATGAGAGATGCAAATTTTCTATCCGCTTTTAGAAATTTATTGGCTTATTAGATTCACCATTCTTTCAAAAAGATAACTTATATGATTAAATTAGACATGACATCAATAGTTTATATAAATAGTTTATATGAACTCTAGTGAGACTTTATTTTTTAAATAATTTTTTTATTTTTTTTCAATTGTATCAAAAAAATTAAAATATAACATTAAATTAATAAAAATAATTTTAGAAAAAAAAAATTAGTGTCTACTTTAAAATTTGATGGGTGTCTTTGTTATTTAAAGACCCAAGTCTACATGAAAACCTTTCTTTTTTTATTACCAAAAAAAACGCATAACATTTTTGTGCGTTGTTTCTACTCTCTTCACTTCCATCTGACCAACTAAACAAGCAAGGTACTATCAAACTGCATCCGAAACCGATCAAACTATGGAAAACCCACTTCCATCTCCTCCAAACCCTAACAATGCCCAACGCCCCACCGAAGAAAACGACGACGACATAGACGAACAAGAAGACGAGGAGGAAGACGAAGACTATGTCGATTCCGACTTCCTGACTCCCCCAATCCCCCAGTCCCCAATCGCCCGTTTGCGAGAGCAGAAATTCAAACTCGAAACCCTTTCCCGCCGACTCTCATCGGAACTAGTACCTATCCGAGTCCACGACGTCATAATTCGCGGCAACACCACCACCAAGGACTGGGTGATCGAAGCGGAACTCAAGGGAATCGAGGATGTTACCACTATGCAGGAACTCATTCGCGCCTCGGAAATCGCACTTTCTAGGCTTCAGAGCCTTGGGGTTTTTGAATCTACTAAGGTTAGTCTCGAGCCTGGACCGCGGGAGTTGCCTAACACCGCTAATGTCGTCATCAACATCGTCGAGGCTATTAACAAAATCTCTGGTGAATTTGGTGTTTATACCAAACCCTCGGTACAATCTCATTCTCAATTTTTTATTTCCATCTGATACTGATTTTGCTATAGAATCATTCTTAGTGGGACGCGTCAATGCTATTTGAGACATTGTAAACAAAATTCTAATTACACATGTTATATATTTGAGCTTATTGTAGTTGTTGATGAATAGTGAGAGTGATCGAGGTCTAGATTTTCATTTTGGATTATTAGTAATTTCTGGTGCAGCAAACAACAACCCTGTAACTTTGAGAAGAGGAAGAAAATGTTTATATTCTAGATAGATAAGACAATGTTAATAATTTAAGCGTCTGCATTAGTTTTGAGAAAAGGATAGCAGAGACTAGGTGTTGGTTCTATATGATCATTCTTCATAAGCTTTTGGCTTTGTAGTTTGCAGCAGAAAAGTGTGTCACTTCATTATATGGATAAGAAATCATGACTTCAATGTCATTTGTAATCGGGATTGTTGGTACCAGCATGGAATTAGGGGATTAGTGTCATATTTTAGTATGAGCTTTGACAAATTGGATGACAATGCTCTATGGAGGCGTGACACATGTAATGACTTGCTTTTTGACAGCCTCTTAATGTCAGCTTTTATACAGTTGCAGCAAAGCAAACGGATATATTTTATTGTATAGATGGATGTTCATTTATAATCTTTTTGCTGTGATGTATTAGAACATTTTTCTTCCAGTCCTTGTTCTGTTGGAAATGGTGTATCGATATACTGAGTAATTGTTGGCCTTAATCTGCTAATATTTTTTCAATTTGGAATTTTGTCAATGCTTTTGTAGACCAGTTCTTGGACTGCTGAAGGTACACTTAAGTACAAAAACCCGTTAGGTTATGGTGATCTATGGGATGCTTCTTTAGCTTATGGTGCCAACCAAGCAACAGAGGTGAGTGTGGGGTTATATGTCCCTCGACTTAAAGCAACTTTAACTCCAATTGCAGCACGTCTGGCCATGCTTTCCCAAGATTGGCAAGAATTTTCTTCGTACAAAGAGCAATCGTTGGGCATGTCTCTTGGCTTAATCTCAACAAAGCACCATGATTTGGCATACACTCTTGGATGGCGTACCTTAACAGATCCATTACAAATGTCATCCAGGTCTGTAAGGAGGCAGCTCGGCCATGGTTTGCTATCATCTTTGAAGTATACGTTTAAAATTGATAGGAGAAACTCACCAATTAGGCCAACAAAAGGACATGCTTTTGTTTCTACCACTCACATTGGTGGTCTTACACCAGATCACCGCAGCTTGCGGTTTCTGCGTCAGGTACACTAAAATCCTTTTCTTGTTTTTTAAAATTATTCTGCTGCAATGTAATTGTATTGCATCCTGACTAAAACATGCTAGTCTTAAGGTCAAGTTATATAGAAGTAACAACTGACATAGCTCTGTGAGTGCTGGAATTTTCAAATTGATGCAGACCCAATTTTCTCAATAAAATTAATTAGATTAAGGATTACTCTATCAGGGTTTAAACTAGATTTGTTGGGCACGGGCAGATTCCACCTCCTTGGACACATGAATAATTCAGAACCTGATCATCTGTTCCAATTGCAGAAAATCTGTAGTAATCTACTTTTTTCCTCAATCTATCTTGACATGATGACATCATTAAAATTTAGTTTTGTTGGTAGTAGAAAGATTAGAGGTACTTGTTTCACTTGGGTGGGATATTTCCATGCAATGAAAGGACACATTTGTTTTTCATTAGCAGGATGCTCATATGTTGAACAGTATGTCTGTTTATTTTCACTACTAGGAAGATATTGGCACCAGCGCTTGACTGGCTGCTTATGGCCTTCTAGGCTTCTACTTCTTTAATGGGGGCTATATATCTCTCATGGGTAATTGTAGAACTTGATTGTCTATATTGCAATTTTGTCACTGTCTGTTTTGAAATCGAAAGTGATTTTGATTATCGTAAATGCTAAACATTGGGGGATGCAATTTTGTCACTGTCTTTCTTTGGTTTTTGATTTTTTTTCTGGACTAACTTGTTTAACTCTTTTAATGCAGGAGTTTGATGTTCGGTATGCTATTCCCTTTGGGTTTTATAATACAGCACTGAACCTAGGGATTTCTGCTGGTGCTGTTTTTCCATGGGGACATGATTTCAGGAACAAGCCATCTCCCCTTCCTGAAAGATTTTATTTGGGTGGTGATTTCTCTCCAATTTGCACCCTAGGAGGGCCAATGACATTATGGGGATTTAAAACTAGGGGATTAGGTCCTGCAGAACCACGGAGACAAAGCAGAGATGTATTCAATGATGACAATAATGATTCCTCTAAATGGGACTTCGTTGGAGGAGATCTTGCTGTTACAGCTTTTGCAGATCTCTCTTTTGATCTTCCGATTAGGTGGTTAAGAGAACACGGGGTTCATGGCCATGTTTTTGCGGGTGCCGGGAATACTGCTAAATTAACTCAGAATGAATATAAGCACTTCTCTCCTCAGAGGTTCTTAGAATCCTTCCGAACATCAGTCGGGTGTGGAATTGTTGTTCCTACTAGTCTTTTTCGCCTAGAGGTTAGCTTATGCTTCAATTTCTTTACATTTAATTAGTCAGGAGGTAAGCTAATCTATTTTCGTTTTAGGTTTAGGGTGGTGGCGTGACTTGGGAAATATAAAGGAATTTGGGTTAGGGTGCAATATTCTTATTTGTTATGTTTGGACATTGGGATAGTTTTATATTTTTTCTAGTTTTATTTTCCTTAAGATTTGGTTCTGAATTGAGCTCTTAACATTTGCCCACCTGCACCAAAATGTGATCCAAGGTTTGAATATGTTGTGAAGCATGCACCCTAGTGGTGTGTGTAATATACTCTTTTGATTTATGTACTAATAATATAGGTAAACAACCAGCTGTGCTTTAAAGGTCTCTAAAAGTCTTGATCTCTTTTATGATGTTGCCCTCCCGCCTAATTGGTTTTTTTTTATATTTTTTTTTATCATGACTTTTTATGATTTCTTCACTGATATACTCCTCACTGTTTCAGGCTAACTACTACTACATACTCAGGCAGAATGAACATGATCGTGGTAAAACTGGATTTAGGTTCAGCTTCTCAGCTCCTTCATAGAGGCTGATTTCACAACCAAAATTCTTTTCTTTCTATTTAGTTCTCAAGCATCAGACATTTTTGCTGTCTGTCACTGGGGGATTAGTTATTTTTCATTTCCTTGTCATTTAAAATCCAGACCGAAAATCAGGAAAAGACATTGTTTCTGATTTGGGGATTTATAGGAATTAGTTTTTTGAATAGATATTACCCTGCAGGGGTCATAACATGTAGCTGATGCTCATTACATGTCAGATGAATTAAATTGCAAATAACCCATAACATTGGTTGAGGTCATCCTTGTGTGTGTTGCTATGTACTATCTTACAAATTCCAAATGATGATACGACAAATTGGTTTATAATATGGGACGGAGGGAGGATTTTTATATTTAATGGGTGCGTGAAGCTTTTTGGAAGTTTTCATTGATTAACCTTTGACTTTCTGTAATACTCTTATACTAACAAAAATATATCCGAGACTCAGTATCAGAGGCATCATCAGCATGATGAGGATAATTAGTTTAAGCAACTTGTGTCAGGGTCATGGGAACCCGAGCTGCCTCTGTAGGATCTGAACTCAACCAAATTCCAAAAGGGTGAGTACGAGGCAGTATCTTTAAGTAGGCTCTTGTTGTCCCCGGGGGACAACAATAGGCAATTATTTATTTCCGAAGCATGAGACATAGAAAAGTTGGATCACTCAGTAAAACTAAAAATGTTCCTTAAATATGCATCAAACGACGATAAACACAATGGAGGTTTGGCGGGTCATAAAGTAAAGATCATCTCTCGTCTTTTTTTCTGTCCCCTACTTCAGCCATGTTCACCAAGGGGTTATATATATTATCTTAATTTAATTCACAATCGTTTTACATTTTTAGATACGTTTTTCCATTAATTCACGTGACTATGTATAGTTTCCTCCTCTTTTTTTTTGACAATGATACAGATTCCTCCTCCTAGTCTCTTGTTTGAAACTTTTTGGTAATTTGGAGCATGGGTTACCACATTACTCCCTCCATTTTTATAAATAACCTCCATTTTTATAAATAATTAAATTTTAACATTTTAGATTTATTAAATAATTAATACAATCTAATCTTATGTGGAGTCCAAATATATTATTTATTGAATGAATTTAGGAAGTCAAAATTTACTTATAAAAGAGAATAAGGTATATAGTTTATGGTAAATCATGAAATTAGTTATGACGTAGATGCAATAAATAAGTTATTAATTAACTATGAAGAATTATATTTTTTCTGTTTTATCATAAGTGATTTAGTTGACTATTTTATCCTGAGTGATTCAGTTGACTATTTTACAAATATTAAAAAAAAGAAATAAATGAAAGAAAGAGAATGATATTACTAATGTACTTATTAGTAAATAAATAAAAGAAAGAAAATAATATTACTAATATACACTTATCCTACATTGAGAATATGAAAGTAATGTTCCTTTGTTTGTCTCATGTAATTTTGCAAAAAAAATATTTGTCCTAAGGAATTAAAAAATATTTAAAATGATGTAAATATTATTCTAATAAGACCAATAGTGTTGGTTTTGGTTATGCGGAAAGAATTGAATTGATTGCAAGAGATATCTAAATTTAATGTCCAGGTCATAAATATGATTAACTTTTTATGGTAAACTAAACATGATTAATTCTAATATAGAGAAACCTCATAGAAAACTTAAAAATAAAAAATACGACTATTAAACCAGCTTGTTCAAATGATCAAAAGAACAAATATTTAGAGCTTATCTCACATTTTAATTAAAAAAGAACAAATATTTAGAGCTTATCGAATATTTTAATGAAAAAACTTATTGAATATTTAATAATTATCGATATCAAAATTTTGATGTGAAATCGTTATTCCTACTAAATTTACCATGCTATTATTATCAATAAGAGACGTGAAATAGTTTGGGACATTAGGGAAATATGAATATAGTCCTACCATATATACAAAATAAGATTATCCAATCCAAGAGAGAGGATATATTAGAGCCACAACTCACAGCAAGGCCACAACAACAGTACATGTAAATGATTCACTCCTAACAAACAAGCTCTTCCTCTTCCTCCTTCATGGTATATCCTGCTAGCATCTTCTCCTGATACCTCTCTCTCTCTCTCTCAATAGCCAAATTCATCTTCATCCCTTCTTATATTCCTATATTCTTCTCATTCATTTTTGCATTTAATAATACTCTCCGATTAAACCATGCTTCATTCTACTTCTATTCACCATAGCCACAGGTTCCTTTTCCCTTTCCGCCCCAAACCTTCACTCTTAGATAACCCACACTCACAACAACAACAACCTCTCTCTTTTTCAAAATCACTATCTCTTCTATCTTCTTCTCCTCCGTCGTCATCATCATCATGTTGCCGCGTCGCACGTATTTCCACAGAACCGTTAGAGCTATCTCCGCCATCACCTGGCTTCAATTTCCGCCGCGAAATCGCCAGACTCACCTCCCTCCGTGAAAAACTATCCCGATGCAATAATTTGGACGACAAGCTCAGAGTCCTAGATGCGGACTATAGAGTGAGACGTTTCTTCCGCTCTTCCTCCCGAAATGCTGGATTAGCTAGGGTTTTATCGGCGTTACGGTTGGACTCCACCAGCTTGTTTTTGATTAAGTGCCTGGTTGCTGCGGGTCAAGAACATGTGTTGTGTTTTAGCGAAACTGTACCGGAGTTGGAGTCCCCGGGTATGGCTTCTGGTTCGGTCAAGAGTGCGTTTTATGCTCTGGCGAAGATGATTGAGAATATGGATCCTAGTAATTCTGGTGTTAGCTTTGGGAAGATGGATACGGGAATGACTTTGGAGGATCATGAAATTATGGATTTGAACAAGTTGGTAGAGACTTTGGCACAAATTGAGAGCTTCTATGACTGCATTGGAGGAGTTATTGGGTAAGTTTCTTTACTCTTTAATGGGCTAATGGTTGCTTGTGATACACAACATAGAAAACTATTAAACCATTGTGTTGCAGCTGATGCAGCAATATTAAAAACATTGCAGCCCATGACATGGTGGCAGACCTTTATTTAAAACCTCAGTGAGAGCATAAATTGCCTTTACAAACCAACTCTCGACTGTAGAAGAGAGAAATGATATGGTTTTCTGGTAAATAAAGTTTCATGTTCAATTTGAATGAATTAGAAAATAGTGGAGCTTTGCCTCCTTTAAGTGTTAGTGAATTTACCATTTGAGATAGAATAGTCAGTTTCAAAGGTAATTAGTGTTAAAACACCAGAGTTTTCTTGTCCATTTTCCACTTGTTAAATGTCATCCAAACAAAGCGAAGGCTTATTAATATCCAAGCTTTTATCATTCAGACAGTATATATTACTTCACGGAGAAGTTGTACTTTGCATGCTAATAAGGGTATATGTGGTTAGGTATACAAGATCAATATTCATTTGCTCATTTGCTCATTTGCTTGCTCAAATTAATATGTTGCAGTTATCAGATTACGGTTCTGGAACTTATTGCCCAATCATTGGTTGACCGGAAGAATACAAACTGGTCTCAGCACATGGGTGATGTGAAAGAAAGCCAAATTTTGGGAATTGATGCACCAACTGGCCTTGACCTTTCTGAAAATATAGAGTATGCATCTCAAGCAGCTCTTTGGGGTATAGAGGTTGTTATAATTACATTACCTAGTTCATAATTTGCAATTAGTTACATATGTTTCATAGATACAGGGAATAATAAGATCTTTTCCTTCTAGGGTTTGCCAGACCTAGGTGAAATTTATCCCTTGGGAGGCTCTGCTGACAGACTTGATTTAGTTGATCCTAACACTGGTGAATGTCTGCCTGCTGCAATGCTTCCATTTTGTGGGAGGACTTTGTTGGAAGGTCTTATAAGAGATCTTCAGGTATTAGATATGCAATTATTAAACTCATTATAGCACTTCATATGCTCAATACTAAATGATAAAAACAAGACAAGATTAATAATAGTTTGTGATGGGCCGTAAATTATCTAATTCCACTGTTTCACATTTCAAGGCTAGAGAATTCTTGTACTTCAAGTTATATGGCAAACAATGTATCACTCCTGTTGCAATAATGACAAGTTCAGCAAAGAACAACCACAAACACATTACATCCCTGTGCGAAAGACTCTCATGGTTTGGAAGAGGTCAATCAACTTTCCAACTTTTTGAGCAGGTTTTATATAAATCTATACAATTGCTTCTAAGAAGGGATAATCTTATTTTGATAATATCTAAATATCTAATGTGTGAATTGGCAGCCTCTTGTTCCGGTTGTTGGTGCCGAAGATGGGCAGTGGTTGGTCACTAAACCATTCAGTCCCTTGAGCAAGCCTGGTGGTCATGGTGTCATATGGAAACTTGCTCATGACAAAGGAATCTTCAAATGGTTTTTTCGTCAAGGAAGAAGAGGTGCAACTGTGCGCCAAGTCAGGTCTGTCATATTGGTACCTTAGATGTTTGGTTTTTTAGTTTTCTAGTAGAGAAGCTTATTTTTAATAGTCAGTGATACTGTTGGCCTTGCAGTAATGTTGTGGCAGCTACAGATGTAACCCTCCTGGCCTTAGCAGGGATCGGTTTGCGTCAAGGAAAGGTAGGAGTAGTTTTAATTGACAGTTCATTCTTTTTCGTGCTGTCACAAAGTTGGTGATGAGAACATATCATAAATGAATGTGTTATAATCTTTAATTATAATTCCTTACATTCTATGTTAAAAAAGCTCCTTTTGCATGAGATTTGGGTAAAGCAACAAATAAAAGATATTCCTTATATATATCCTTTAAATGCTTGATTTGCATGTGGCATTATACCTACCTAGTGTGAAGACATGCACACTTACATGCTCGTCTGTCTGCTTTTCTTGAATGAATACAATAGTCGGTCTTCATCATGGTGAAAATTATGCTTGAAGTTTTGCATAAAATTTTATCATTTATTATTGTTTTGTTTTTTACTATATTTTTAACTGTGCTTGTTCTACAGAAACTGGGGTTCGCATCTTGTGAGCGTGTCTCAGGTGCAACAGAAGGAATTAATGTGCTGATGGAAAAGAGAAGTCCAGATGGAAACTGGGAATATGGTGTTTCTTGCATTGAATACACTGAATTTGACAAGTTTGGGATTACTGACGGATCCCTTGTTCCAAAATGGTACATGATTTTCCTGTATTGTTTTATTGCAATCTTTCATCTACCTCATGAAATGTGATTTGACCTTTCATCATCTAAACTGAATTAATACATTCAACCTCTGATACAGTGCACAGCTTTAAATCATTTGGAACTTATAAGCAGATATTGTATCCTTATAGTGAGACTCATATAAGTGAATAAGTTTAATCTTAACAATGTAGTATCACGAAACTTGTGTTAATAACTTAATATTGAGAATGACATACATCTATAAACTTGCAACCTCAGAAAAGGTTACAGCATTGAAGTACAGTCAGTAACTCAGTCATTTGTAGTCATGAACTAATGATAGGTTTCTAGATCAGGATATTGACAATTAGATTAGAAAAACCCAAATCCAACCTCCGAAGTTGATTGACTTGGCTAGCTGGAGCCTTTGTTTGCGTTTTTTCTAATCTAATCTGTTGAAAATGGGGAGTTGTTTTTGTTTATTCAAAAGCAGTGTTAGTTTGTTTGATGTTGAAGATTCCAATTTGCTATGTTAGAGATGTTTTTCTTATGTCTGTATTTTAGGCTTTCTAATTCGAAAACATAATCCTAATATCAACTTTATTTTCTACAATCAAGTTTGCAGGCTGAGTTTCCAGCCAATACAAACATCTTATATGTTGATTTACCATCTGCGGAGCTAGTTGGATCAAGTAGGAATGTGAATAGTATACCAGGAATGGTGTTAAATACAAGAAAGACAATAGTTTACGTAGATCAGTTTGGAAGACACTGTAGGTATGCATTTTCCCCTAAAAATTTCTCATTGTAATTTTTTTTAGTTTTCTTAGCTTTTATATATTTAGTATACATAAACTGAAAATTATATTTTTTCTAAAAAAAAACTTGTTTCTGAATTTCATAGTAGGGATACATGTTTAATCACAGAAGTAGCTACTTTGTACAACAACAATAACAATCAAGTATGAATTTCTGATTTTTCATAAATGACAATCACAAGCTGAAATTAATGGTTTCCTTTTCTGGCTTGAAAATAAAAAACTATCCTTTCATTCTCTTCATTGGTTATCTGCTATCATGTTCTTTACTTAGTGGTGTTTGGTTAGGGTAGATTAACAGTTTATTCAACTATTCTGTATACTTCACAGATTTTCTAAGTCGCTCTTTCCCTTGAATGAAACTTTAGCACTCTGTTTTTATTGCTAATCCTTTTATTTTTCCTTTGATTCGCCAGTGTCTCTGGTGGCAGACTGGAATGTACAATGCAAAATATAGCAGACAATTATTTTAATTCGTATTCATCTAGGTGCTATAATAGTGTGGAAGGTATGTGCTTGTTTCATCTGACAAAACATATATCTTACCCTTTCATATTTGATTGAGCTTGACAAAACCCTTATATAATTATGAGCAGATAAGCTAGATACATTTATTGTATATAATGAAAGAAAAAGGGTTACCTCATCTGCTAAGAAAAAAAGAAGACATGGACACAAGTCTTTACGCCAGGTTTGACTTACTAAATACTATGTGTGAAGTATATTTTTTATGTCTGGGATGCCTAAGCACCGATACATATGATCTTCCATTGTGTTTATTCCATTTTAATCTCTGTACAGTCCTTTTACTCTTCTGCTGCATCTTTTTGGCCTCTCTCCTTAGGTTTGCACTAGATATTTTCCAGGATACCTTGACTTGTGCTCACTTAACAGCTATTGAAGAGTATTCTACTGCTGTGTTCTAGAACTGTAGTGATAGTCGGAGAACAACACTAGATGTTGTTTGAATTATTAGGATTAATTTTAATTTCCTCACATATTTACCTAGACAAAACTTGCATTTTATATTTTGAACATGTCAGTGACATTTTCTCTTATTCTAAATATCTATTTGGCATTTATATGCAGACACCGGATGGCGCTCTATTGGATATGTTAAGAAACGCTCATGATCTTCTCTCACCATGTGATATAAAACTTCCTGAGGTATAGATAGTACGCATACCATCGCATGAAATTAATTCATACATTTGGTTGAGTATAATTCCATATTACGGTATGATATTCAGATATTGCTGAATGTTTTTAATAGGTGGATAATTGTCTTTATAGCTACATTTAGTTATTCATTTTATGTTTTCTCTTTGTGGCAGATTGAAGCTGATGAGAACTACATTGATTCGGGACCACCATTTCTTATCCTTCTTCACCCTGCTCTTGGTCCTCTTTG
This sequence comes from Lathyrus sativus, assembly GCA_963859935.3. Classification (NCBI taxonomy): domain Eukaryota; kingdom Viridiplantae; phylum Streptophyta; class Magnoliopsida; order Fabales; family Fabaceae; genus Lathyrus; species Lathyrus sativus. Next base: position 425,203,657 of record OZ012739.1, read on the forward strand.
GGAAGTCACCAGACAAAAGGTAACATTATATATTACTATTATGTGATTTTTCAATGTTTGTATCAATATCTTCCTCATTTTCAATCATATTGTTTGTATAAATATAAAATTATGAAATTTTATGAGTTAAATTTGTAAATGTGTTGTCTTTTTTGAACAATTGATTTCAAGTTCTATTTATAAATGGTCAAAACAAGTACCCCTGACATGTTCGCTGAGCAAGCATTATGAGATATTTGTCCCGTTAATTATATTGTACTTGGCAAAGTTTGGCAGCTTTATCCGTGAACTGTGTTGATCATCATTTATAGAAGCAAAGGATTCCAATATTTTTTCTATTCTTTGTTGTGACCAGTTTTACGGTGGTTCCGTATCAGTGGGCTCTGAACTGCAAATAGAAGTTGCAGAGTTCTTTTGGAGTAATGTTCAGGTTCTACTTCTCAAATAGATATTGTTAACTTATGCCATTTAGTTGATAAGATAGCGGCTGATGTTTGTGACTCGACCCTTTATTCCAGCTCAATGGAAGCCTGGTCATAATCGCTGAAAATATTACGGGCTCAATGAAGATTGATGAGAACAGTGAATCCATACTACATCATGGGCAAAGGTACGGTGCTGCCTAGTGTTTCTATCAATGCTGTGATTCTTTAATCCCTTTGATCTAACCTCCTGAGTCCTGACCCTAGCGATCGGTAAAAATAATTTAAAATTGCAAGCTTCTTGTTACTTTACTAGGTGTGGAAGATGTAAACTACAGAATGTTAAGGTGTTGAACGATGGAGTTGATTGGAGTTATGATGGAAACGTGTATTGGAAACATGATGTAAAACGGTCTGAGATGCTGAAGATTGTACTGCATGGAAATGCTGAATTTGAAGCTACTGATGTTGTATTACAGGTTAAATTTTATGTTTTTGTTATTATTTGTGGATACTTCGTATAAACTATAAGAAATAATACACTAATTTTTATTGTCTTTTTACCAATACAGGGAAATCATGTGTTTGAAGTTCCAGATGGCTACAAACTTAAGATCATGCCCGGAAGCCCAGGTCTCTTTAACATTTTAGAATCTGTCAAGCCATATAAAGCTTTGATGAAAGTACATGAATGACTGTTTGCATTAATTCAGGTTTAGCAATCCAGTTGAATCCGATTGAACAAGACATGATGGACAGTGGAAGCTGGCACTGGGATTACAAGATAGAAGGTTCTCACATTAAACTAGAATTAGTAGAATAATAAACCACTAACCACATTGATGTCTGCTGCGTGAATCATGGTTCACAGTTGATGTTGGAACTCGCCTATAATAATTTGGATTATCAAAGTGACAGGTTGAACAGAAGTTAAACCTTTGTGACTTGGATTGTTTTAGCCCTTTGTTGTAATATGTTTGTAAAATCTCTTCCATCTTTTATCTTTGTTTTTTTTTTTTCCTTTTCCCTGTAATTATTTTATTGGGTTAATTCAGTGTAATTAACATTGTAAAATTAAGAGAAATGCATCCGTAGTAGATTCTTTGTTTGTCAAGTCCACATCTATAAGCTCCTTTATATGTTTGTCCTTTATTTTAATAGTATATTTTCACTTTCTTTGTTTAGATTGTTTCCGCACCTTTGTGAGATACTTGGTAACTCAACTGACCAGGACACAATTCTTCATGTGAGTTCTGACTTCTTCAAAACATGGCGAATGAGATAATCAGTTTTGACCGTTATGCAATAGTCTTGGAAGTACGGTTTGAGTTTCCTTGCAGTTATTAAGATTATCAAAGCTAGTCTCTCAATTTTCTAGTAATCTGCCTCAACATCATTGAATATCTTGTTCAAGAAATAGACTGGTTGTTCACTTCTGTTCTTGTAGATGAGCATGAAGCTCATCACTTGATCGGTGTCTAACAAGTACAAATAGTGGGGTGTACTTGCTTCTATGCTCTAGTATGAGCAATGTTGCCAGAAAGATTTTCAGCTTAATGAACGCCTTATCACACTCGATTATTCATTCAAACTTCTTCCCCTATTTCAAAGTAGTGAAGAATTGAAACACTTTGTCACATGCAAAAGAAGAAAATGAGCTAGGGTAGCTAAACACCTTGTTAAACCTCATTGATTCTAAAGGGATTCCTCATGTTGGTGAAAGCTTAACATTTGTCAGAGTTTGCCTCAATACCCCTTATGATTAGGGTAAATCCTAGGAACCTGTCTGCCTGAACATTGAAAGAACACTTGGTTGAAAACACAAGAAAATATTTTAGAACGAAGATGAGAAAGGCGATCAAATCGCATTATCAGAATACTTTATTTCTACTTGATTGATGAAGAACGCGTTAATAGACATGTTCATCTACATAGTTACATAAAGATTAACTTAACCACTACACTCAATTCCTTGACGTGTAGCTCACTAATCTAGGCGTCAACACTCTGATCCCTCACAATATTTATCCTGTTAGATTAGGCAACAAATCACATTAATCCCTAAGTCATAATTCCTAATCGTACTATCCCTAACCAATTAGAGAACTCAATAGTTAAAGTAGTTCAAATAAATAGTCCAGGGTTCGTAGTCACTACTTATCAATATCGATTCAAATGTCGTAACAATCAAAAAGCAATGCACACAATCATTAACTGAATAATAAAAAATAACTCATAACAATAACATTAACATCACTCAATCATATGTCCTAGTCAAACAAAAATAGGTTCATCAAATTTGATATAATCTAGAGAAATCTAGCTACTCATGCTGAAATTAAACAATACTAATAGTTTATATTCGAAGAGCATGAAAAATCACTGAAGAAGAAGTCCTCCAATGGCTTAAATGACATCCAAAAGCTCCAAAATCGCTCTAAAATATCAATTTCTCCTCTTGGTAGTCAAACATTTACTCTCTCTCTCTCTTTCTCTCTCTCTTTTATAAAGTTAAAAAACGCGTCAAACAAAGAGATACAATGCGAGTGCGCTACTTATCAAAGCGGGTGCATTGCACCATCATTACTTCAAGGCGGGCACGTTAGAGGTAGTGTGGGCGCGTAAAATACAGGGGCTTCATCATGTTTTTGATAATTGTTTCACCAATTTTCTCACTAAGTCCCTTTCTTCACTAAAACGTGTTTTTTTTACTAACTTTTTCACTTAAATGCTTCTAACTCGCTCAACTCTTGTTGGAATTCGTTACTTTTCTTGCTAAACGATATGCATTGATAACCCGTCATCACAACCCCAAACTTGAATTGTTTCTTGTCCTCAAGTAATCTTTCTGCACACTAAAAACTTTGTCAGAAACAAATTACAAACCTTTCCTAATGAATGTCATTTGTTTTTGCTGATCGAGACCTTCGTTTCTTGCTCTACTTAATCAATTTCGACAAGTTATTTCAGCACCACTACTTAACCTGTCTCCCTACTCACCATGATGCACTCAATTGCCAGGATGCTCACTTAATCAACATACAAGAGCAAAAATCAGTGAATTTGTAAGTTATTCGTGTAGGGAAATCGCAATCCAAAATGCAACGGAAATTAAAAATTTTCCTTTAGTGATCCTTACGAATGTGCATGATCAGTTATATAAACGATTACCTCTTGTGGCGATAAAACCTTTGATGCTAAATTGATGGAGTGATCACGAGCGTTGAATGATGAAAAACACCTCTACTCAGTCCACACAAACAGATTCCTTCAGTCTCAGTACTAGCTGCTACGATTAAAGGATTTGAGTGAAAGAGAAGGAAAATACGGTTAAGGTTTCACATGCCAAACTTTCATCAAGTCTGAATGCTTCTGCACAAGGGTTATATTTATAGAACCACTTGTGTGGGTTGCAAGCTAAAAAGTCCACTTAAGTGTACGCGCACCATATCTTATGGTGTACCGTATATCACTTAAGCATGTGGTACCTTACCATATTCTGTATTCTACTTAAGTGCACCGTACCTTACGACGTTCTACATTTACTTAAGTGCACCGTACCTTACGGTGTTCCTTATTTACTCTACCTCTTTTCAATCTGTTCTTATGTGTGTAACCCTGTAGATTTTCGCGATGTTGGCTATTATATTAAATCACACATTTAACATAATAAACAATGAGTGATATCTATAAACATATCATTGCTACCCAAGTCACGAAAATGTCATGTGATCTGACAAAACCTTTTGTGATAATACTTGTGTGTACAATTACCCTTTTGCCCTTATGTCTATATTAAACACAAAGTATAGGTCATGCCATCCTTATCCAGTTCAATATTGGGCCCTTAGACATTTATCCTGTTACGCAGGATGAACAAATTTTATCTAGGTCACTCATGTCCCTCAACATGCTTTGTGGAGTACCCATCAATTGTCTTTATAGTCATTTAGTTAAGGACAATGTTTGATCAGTAAAAAAGTACTCAACTTTACATATAGGGTCCATAGTAGTTTCAGGTCGAAGGGTGGTATACACGACTATCACCATGAGAGTAACTTACGATACTTTGCATAACATTCTATGTAGTACTCTCATAGCGGGTCAATCTAGTATAAATATTACTCATAATATTCATATATGTTAAGACTTAATAACTCCTTATCTATGATCCATGAGATGTGATCATCAGTCTATCTACATAATAGTCTTAATGCTTTAAGGTTATCCCACTTCACAGTAAATCTCGACTACTGATACTTTAAGAATAATGTCCTTATATTTAATGGAATCACAAGATTAAGTCACACTTAATATTTCATTAAACGAACTAGCTATTTTAGGGACTTTATTATTTTGGAAAAACAAACATAATAAATAAATGCCTTTTATTAAAAATAATTCGATATAAATATCAAACGTATTGGCCTCTAGGGCTTACACCAACAATCTGAAAAATTAGTCCGATCTTATTTAAACACACACATTTGAGAACTTTTTCGGTTTTAATGTTCCTTATTTCATGGTAGGATAATTTTTAGATAATTGGCTTAAACCTTGGAGTTAGGTATCTCTTTGTCTTTCTGTTATCTTCTCCCTTTCATATCATTCTATCTTTCATATTAGGTGCTATAGATTTTCAAAATTTGTGGTCTTTTTCTTTTCCTTTTCATCAAATTTTTTTTTTAATTTTAAAAATTCCATATTTTGACATCTTATTTTTATTTCTTTTTCTTTCCTTATACCAAATTCTCTAGTACCCCCAACCCCAAACTTAAATGTTGCTAACTTACAAGAGCAACCCAAACTTAGTGATTAATTTATATTAGAATTAAAATCTATCTATCTAACTCCAAGGAGGGTGGAAAGATTTCCATCTTTCAAGTCAAGGGCTTATGATAGGCTAAGTCAACGAAGGAAGGGTTTGATTAACAATAGATATCATTCATAATTCAAGGGAGGTTTATAAGGCCACATAGTTTTCACAAACAACGCCTCTATGTGTGTGTATCAAATTAACTTAATTCAAACAGATAAAATAAAAATTCTAGATATTACAATTGCACGAATACACTCAAAAAACGAAATAAGTAAACAATGAAAATATAATGGCTCAAACCTCACAATTTTATATATATCTGAAGGTTAAGTAGTAGCATTGTCCTTTTTCTTCATCAGTCATTACTCAACAATGTCTCTTTAATCTTGATGACTTTATTCTCTATTTACTATGGCTAATTTTATATTCAAAGGTAAAGTAGTAATTAAACTGAAAAAGAAACAGGCAAAAACAAACATCATTAACAGACTAATAAAACAATTCTCACTTTGGGTAAGCAATCATAAGCTAGACGTTTTTTCCTAACTAATAATAACATTAACAAAATAAAAAGTAGTGTTTCACTAAACCCAACGGGTTGCCTCCAATTCTCACTTTGGGTAAGCAATCATAAGCTAGACGCTTTTTCCTAACTAATAATAACATTGACAAAATAAAAGGTAGTGTTTTTCTAAACCCAATGTGAAAAATGCCCTGAATGTTAGAAAACGTGTAATATCTCTAAGCAATCATTAGCTTGACTCAAATGCCTAAGGCTCTTCGAGCACCAGAGCTACCCTTTTTGGTGCAATCTCACCTCTTGCATAAACCTTCAGTGGTTTCCCATTTACCATAAAAGTCCTTGTATCTATAGGATTGTGTATTTTTATAGCATCATTTTCAAATACCATGTGTACACTGAATGAACCTGACCATTTGGATTTCAACTTCCCAGAAAACAACTTTATCCTAGAATTGTATAACAATACTTGTTGGCCTACCTCAAAATTCCTTCTCAAAATGTGTTTATCATGATATCTCTTGGTTTAACCTTGTATATTACCGCATTGTCGTAAGCTCTCGATCTTATTTCTTCTAGCTCGTACAACTTCAACAACCATTTTCTACCTGCAACTTTTTCGTCAAAGTTTAAAAACTTAATTGCCTAATATGCTTTATGTTCAAGTTCAAATGGTAAGTGACAAGCTTTTTCATAAACCAACATATATGGTGATAATCCCAGATTAATTTTGAAAGTGGTATGGTATGCCCATAGAGCATCATCTAACTTCTTAGACCAATCCTTCCTTGATGCCGCAACTATTTTTCTCCAGAATCTGATTTAACTGTCTATTGAAAACTTCCACTGGTCCACAAGTATGCAGATGGTAAGGTGTGGATACTTTGTGCTTTATGTTATATTTTTCAACACACTTTCCAAATATTTGTTGCAAAAGTGCGCCCCTCATTGTTGATCAAGAATCTAGGTACTTCGAACCTAGCAAAAAATATTCTTCCTAAAAAAGTTAGCAATATTTTGGGCATCATTAGTCGCACATGTGATTGTTTCAACCCATTTAGTAAAATAATCCACATATACCAAAATAAAAACATGGAATGTGATGGGGGAAAAGGACCCATAAAATCTATTCCCCAACGATTAAAAGGTTCGACTTCTACTATACCTTTTTGCAACATTTCGTCCTGCTTAGAGATATTACACGTTTTCTAACATTCAGGGCATTTTTCACATATTCCTTACAATCCTTGAATATTGTTGGCCATCAGAAACCACTTTGAAGTATTTTTTTCTATTGTTCTCTCTCCATTATGATAACCTCCATACGCTGAGCTATGGCAGTGCCACATAATGTTCATTGCTTCTTTTCCTGCTACATATCTTATGATCATCCCGCCTACACTCACTCTAAACAAATATGGCTCATCCCACAAGTGAAATAATTAAGAACATTATTTGTCTCTTTATATTAGCCATATCAGTAAACCAAGGTCGTTCGCTATCTTCCATCAAATGGTCATATGGAAATTTCTCGTTGGTGCTTTTCTCTTTCTTTATAACCTCGTGGTTTTCTAATCGTGACAAGTGATCAGCAACAACGTTTTCAACCCCCTTCTTGTCCCTTATATCTAGATCAAATTCTTGCAGCAATAAGATCCACCACAACAACCTAGGCTTGGAATCTCCTTTATTGAGTAGGTATTTCAATGCTGCATGATCTATAAAAATAACAACTTTGGACCCAATTAAATACGCCCAAAATTTTTCCAATGCAAATACTACGACTAGTAACTCTATTTCAGTGGTCGTATAGTTAACTTGATTTTTGTTTAAAACTTTACTAGCCTAATAAATAGCATGAAAACAAATTTATTATGGCGTTGACTAAGAACTGCGCCCATCACACATCAATTCAAAAGGGAGGTCCTGATTTGATGCTACAATTACGGGGCCAGTCACAAGTTTCTCCTTAATCACAATTTTTTTTTTAAAACATTCATCATAAAAAAAGACCATGTTCTTTCACTAGCAGATTACAAAGTGGTTTAAAAATCTTGGAGAAATCTTTGATAAATCGCCGATAAAAACCGGCACGCCTAAGGAAACTCCACACTCCTTTTACATTCACATGTGGATGAAGTTTTTCAATTACCTCAACTTTGTATTGGTCTAGATCGATTCCTTTCAAAGAAATTTTATGCTCTAAAACGATGCCTTTAGTAATCGTAAAATGACATTTTCCCAATTTAAAACTAGGTACGTTTCAGTGCATCTCTCAAGGACGACATCCAAGTGCGCAAGATAACTATCAAAATCATTTCCAAAAACTGAAAAATCATCCTTAAATACCTCTATTGACGACTCATTCATATCCGAAAATATGGAAAACATGCACCTTTGGAAAGTAGCGAGTGCATTGCAAAGCCCAAATGACATCCCGCAGTATGCGGACACTCCAAACAAACAAGTGAATGTAATTTTCTCTTGGTTTGGTGGATCTAATGCAATCTGATTGTACCCTGAGTATCCATCCGAGAAGCAATAGTAAGATCTTTTTGCCAACCTTTCTAACATCTGATCCATGAAGGGTAGTGGGAAATGATCTTTTTTGTTGCTAGATTCAACCTTCTGTAGTCAATACACATCCTTCATCCAATAACAGTTCGAAATGGGATAAGCTCGTTCTTTTCATTTCGAATGACTGTCATACCTCCTTTCTTGGGTGCTACATACACAAGACTCACCCATGAACTATAAAAAAATGGTTCAATTATTTTGGCTTGTAGTAACTTCAAAACCTTTTACCTTACCACCTCCTTCATAGTGTGGTTGAGTCTCGTTTGTGGTTATACCACGAGATTGAACTCTTCTTCCAGCTTAGTTTTATGCGAAATAGGATGGACTAATACATTTCAGATCCTTTATACTCCATCATAATGTTGTTTTATTCTTCCTCAAAACCCTCAATAATTTCTCCTTCTCTAGAGCTGACAAGGAACTGCTAATTATTGCATGTTGCAACAATTTTTCATCCAAAAAGACATATTTCAGATGTTTTTGGCAATTCTTTCAACTTGGATCTTGTGGCTCTGGGATTTGGCTTTGTTGTTCATTTTTTCCCAACTCTTCAATTTTTTCATGGCATTCTCATCTTGAGTCTCTTGAAGCTAACACAAGTAATATGCTATTTCCACTTCAAATTCATCTTCCACCTGCTCTATTGAATTCACAATGACCGATCAATAAGAAAATATGATGTCTATGTGTTGAAGATTTTTTGCACACTTTCTTCCACTACATCAATTTGGTAATAATGCATATTTTTCTTGTGATGTCTCATGGCTTCAAAGACATTGAAGACCACTTTTCTTTATTAAAAGTACCAATATCAACTCTCCAAGTTCTACATCGATGAGTGCTCTCCCTGTTGCTAAAAATGGTGTTCCCAAGATAAGGGGTGTCTCTGCATCTTTCGACATGTAAAGGATAACAAAATCAACAGGGAATAATAAACCATCCACCCGAATCAGCACATCTTCTAACATGATATACAGATAAGTGATGAACATATCAACAAGTGTCAGAGTCATACGAGTTGGTTTCGATTCATCATAATTTAACTTCTTCATCATAGAGAGTGACATCAAATTGATGTTGGCCCCTAAGTCACATAAAGGTTTCCCTATCGTTAATGGACCAATTATGCAAGGAATTGTGAACCGGCCAGGATCAGTTAATTTTGAAGGTAGCTTCCTTTGGACGATCACACTGCATTCTTAATATAAAACTGTATTTTCATCCTCCTTAAATTCCCCTTTTCATGACAAAAGTTTTTTTCATGAATTTAGCATATGTAGGAATTTGTTCAAGAGCTTTGCAGAATGGAATGTTGATTTGTATCTTTCTCAACATTTCCATGAACTTTTTATATTGCCCTATTTAAAGCTCTTACATCTGCTTCTTCTTCAAGAACATGGAAGGTGTCTCAATGTAGCCTGGAAGCTTAGGATTTAGATCATTTAGGATTTGCTTTTTATCCCTCCTCTATGGCGCGTCTTAGTATATAAACTGATCAAGAGTGTAACCCATCATGTCCTCTTTTGCATACTCCTTGTATTTTTCTCCCTCAGATCTTTCCTTCAATTCTGACTCTTTTTTCAGCTTCTTTTTTAACTACCACCTCCTTCTTTTCTTTGTCATATCTTTTATTCTCTTATATTGCCTCGTGCACTGTTGGCACACTTCGATTTCTTAATTCTAGGTTTTTACAAGATTCACTTTGAACTGCCATTTGGTGAGATAGCTATCCCACTTGTATTCCTAAACTTCTGATTGATGCTGCAGTACTTTGGTTTATGGTAGCTTGACTCTGGTTCATCTCTATATAATTTTTGACCATTTCATCCAAACTTGCTTTAGTGGATTGCATAAATTTTTTCAGGTCTTCCTCTAAGGATGACCTTCTTTGATTGTCCATAAAATGAAAATGTTACCTACTTGAAAGCATTGTTGGTCTCTCTAAATCGGAGTACAAGAACTATTTGTTTTCAAGTTTACATATTTGCTTTCTTTCGACTCCCTCATAAATGCATAACTCCCATTTGGATGGTTTCTCCCATATTTTTCACACTAAAAGACCTATATATGGTTACTGTTTGCGTTATCTACCTTTGCTATTGTTCATTTCTTTGTTAAAATTTCAATCTGAGCAAACAAGTCAATGTTTCTCCATAGTAGGGTGACCAACTCTTACTCTTATACTTCAGTAGAGAGGTGTCTAGTTTGGTGACTTGAAAACCTCGTGGCTTAATTTGGATCTTATTCAGATCTTTTTTGGGAGTTAGACTTTCCTTTTAAAGCTTTATCTTGGGGTCTAAAATCGCAACATTCAATCCTTGCGCGCTTAGTCGTGGAACGGCAGCTACGACCATCCCCACTCTTATTTTGAGGGTGCTTTGATGCCATTCTTGGGTGGTCTCTTAATCCTCATAGATTACTCTAATCCGTCTATTAGGTAACGAGTATTTCATGTTTAAATGCAAGATCAACATAGAGGATCCTAAGAGGTTAAGGGTGGGCCGCCCTACGATGATGTTGTATGGGAAATAGGCGTCTACTACAATATACCTGACCTTAACTGTTTTCGTTCTCTCGTTTAGTTGAAACAATGTTTGAGAGTTATATGGCCCTTCACCTGTACGTGCTTGCCAAAGAGCCTGACCAAGAAACCTTGAAATGCTCAGATGTCATATGGATCTAGCAGGAGTCTCTCAAATGTATCCCAAAACATGACATCTGCTAAGCTTTCGGGGCTCAATCAACACCCGCTTTACATCCCACTTGTGGCATCACACAATTATGACCATGAGGTCAGTGTTGTGAGAAAGGATACCGATGACGTCTCTACTAGAAAAAATGATTTTAAGTTTTGTCTCATTTCCAAAGTTTGGTTTGGAGAAGGCAGGTAATGTCATCCTCCGCCAGAACCCGACGAGCATACCTCCGGAAAAAAGAGCTGAATTCTCCACCTGTAGCAAACTCTCATATGATGGTGTAAATGGGTGCATATGCATTCGTAAGTGTTGTGGCGTCTCGTTCCGCCACCATGTTAAAGGTGTTTGAGGTGACTGATAAATGAAGGTGAGTGTGGCCCATATCATTTTTACTGGGGCCCCACAGTAGATACCAATTGTACTTGTCAAAAAAGTACAATAATGGACAACCCCTTACTACGTAGGATTGTCTGAGGATTTAGGGTTTGTGGGTTTGTTGAGAGCTCTCCCACATAAGGTTTGTCGAGAGCTCTTATGCGCGTTTATGAGAAATTTTTTTTGTCTCCTTCTCTCGTTCTATAATTGGGGTATGTAGGAGCTCTTTGGGCTTGGGCAGAAGAGTAAAGAGCAGTTTACCTATCCCCAAAATGTGGAATAGAGGAGACAAATTCTCCTTTCAACGTGGATGAAATAGTTATTCATCCTTGACTGATTCTATAGATGATTATTTCGACCCTAATTCTATCGATCGATGCATCTCGAATGACCTTTTCACATCTTTGATCTAAAATTTTCATTCTTTTTATACAGGAGTGTTAGATGCCAAACTTTACTTATTTGATCACGAAACCTTTTCACATCTTTGATCTAAAATTTTCATCTATCAATGAATAAACTTTTGACATGGTTTTGTAAGTTGATAGTTGTCGCTACTGCGAAAATCGGCGCCGACTGAACAGAAGAGTCTCCACTGCGCGTTATTTATCCCAACGGAGGGAAAGGAAACGCTCAGAGTAAACCTACCGCAAAGACGGGAAAGGAATGGTCGTCGCAACCAAATCCTGGATTCGGGAGTCGGTTACGCGAGGGGAAGGTATTGGCACCCCTCACGTCCGTCGTACTCGACGGGATCCACACTTGTTTTCTAGTACGAATTGTTATTCTATCTACTCTACAGGTCTGGGGTTAAAGGAGAAAAGAAAATGACTCGGCAAAGTATCGCACTTTATGCCTACGTATTCCCGTCTGGAACGAGAAATCAGAGTCAACGTAGTTCGCCTACCTACTGGAAAGAAGGGGAAGGTTGCTCGCTAGGATATCGCATCCTATGCCTACGTACTTTCATACAGCATGAAAGATCAGAGCAAATGTAGTTCGGGCCACGGAAGACACAGATTTGTCTGACTGTTTTTTATCCTTCTGAAAAAGGTTTTCTCCTGATTACGGGTCCAAGCGGACAAAAATGACACTTTGATTGGTTTTCAGTCTTTTTACGTAAGAACTGTCTTTTATTGATGTTTAAAATCTTATTACTGTGTTTTGAATGATTTTTGCGATAGAAGAGAAAGAACTCTAAAACCTAGGGTTTGAAATGGGAACCAAAACTACCCTAATGTTGTCATGCATGGATTAACACCTAATGTCTGTCATATTTCTCTCTTGTGCAGAGAGAAACAGAGATCCTAGGGGATAAACAGAAAAGAAACAACAAATATACAGTAAAGCAGTAAAATGCATGAGATGCAGCACTACAAGCGAGGCAAGAGAGTCCCACTCAACCTCGAACCTGAGAAAACAATAGGCAAAGTGAAACAGCTTCACTTCAAACCTATGGGAAAAATTAACAAACAATACAGCAAAGAAAATAAAACCCCAAAACCAGCTCTGACAGCACACCAGCTCCTACAGCAGCAGCTCTGAAAAACATCAAACTCTGACAGTTGATTAACTGCAAAACAGTAACATCCTCAAATGAACCCCAAAATCAACTCTTCAATTATCCCCTACACTCCAAGCAACACCAAGCTTGAGCCAACAATGAACCCCAACAGTTGACAGCTTCTGACAGCAGTAAAACCCTAATTCAACAGTTGAGCAGCTTTGACAGGAATAGGTATCATCTTTATCAATCTTTAATGCAATGAATTTCATCTTCAATGAACTTCTTTCTTCAAGGCAAGCACTCCAGAAGAGAATCACTTAACAGAATAAGTTGAATGCTAAACAGCTTATTGACAACCAAAGGAAGCCTATAAGTGTTTAACATTATGAGAGACAGGTTCCCTCAAAGTTCTACTTCTAAAATAAGCCACTTATCCCTCTAAAGGAGGGATGTGAATATCTTAGAAGGACTTTTTGTCATAGGGAGGAATAGAAGCACAAGATGCTTTCTATGTTTGTAAGAAGAAATCATTCTAATCTAAAGCTCTGCCTATGTCTCCTATTTCCTATGTCTTCAAAAACCATCTTCAAGCAAAAGAATCCCCAAGCTCCAAGCATCCTTATTGGTCTTAAATCTTCTTCAATCTTCATATCCAAGCTTTAACAAGCACACTCCAAGAAGAGATTTGTCATCAAGATCAAGTTGCAATGTTGGCATACTTGCTGAAAACCAAAGGAATTCAACAAGAACCAACATCGAAGTGGAAGTGTATCCTCAAAAGTTCTACTCTCTAGGGTATGCCCCACTTCCCTCCTAAGGATAGATTTAACTTCCCTAAGAGGACTTTGCATCATAGGATAGAATAGAAGCAAACAATGCATTCTATGTTTGATGGAAGAAATTGACTAATTCTACAAAAGCTCTCCCTAAAAGCCTAATTCTACCAACTCCTAAAAAAAACTTAAAAGAGAAAGAAAGCTCCACTCCAAGCCCCACTCTTCAAGCCAAAGCATCTTCATCATGTCCAGAAGCTCCTCTAAAAAGGAATCCAAAGTCTTCAAGCTCCAAGTCCACCAAACGCTCCAAACAAGGCAAAGCACTCAAGAGAGAACACCGAAAGCAACAATCATTTGCAAAACCCAAAAAAAATAGCAAACTAAATTGTATAATTCGAATAAAATTCCTATGTGAACATGCATGTTTGAACATTCTAACATTCCAGAATCAGGACCTAAATCAATTTCTAGGTCATCTAAACAATTACTAAATGAAATTTGGTCATGGGAAACCATTATTTGGGAAGGCTCTAAACTACACGCCTAAAACAGAATCTAATCAATTTTACAAATTCTAAGAAAATTCCTGGGGAAACCTATGGATGTCCTCTAAATCATATCTAAAGAATCAGCTCAAAAGCATAAAGCATCAAAGAGAACAAAATCAAACAAACAGCAATATCAATTATGCATAACAATGGATATTAGCACAAAAGAAAATTCGTAACTAATTCAAATAAAATCCTAAAAATGCAAATTCAACTCCTACAGTTTCTTAAGACAATCAAGATCTACAGAAAAAAGTTTCATAATTTTCCGATCATTTTACTATTTTTAACTCAATTAATCCAAACAGCTATTAAAACAGAAAAAAAGGAACGAAAATGAATTAAATTAAATTTCACATACCGGCTTCGAAGCGTCGAAACGGAGTAGTTGGAGCTCGTTTTTTCTTGCCAAAAAATGTGGAAAACCTTTGTTGAAGTTTGTTGGAGAAGATTAAATTCTTGATAACTCTTGAAAATGCTTTGATCTCTCACTTTTTCTCTTCCAAACTCCAATGTCAATCCATGGTTTTTGCACAAATGAATCACCAACCCTTGCTTTGAACCTCTTCACAAGTATATATAGAATGTATTTGAAGACCCTAGAAAGTTCTAGATTGATCCAAGGAGAAAGTATTTGAAGACCCTAGAAAGTTCTAGATTGATCCAAGGAGAATGTATTTGGAGACCCTAGAAAGTTCTAGATTGATCCAAGGAGAAAATCAACTTCTCATGTCATGAAAATCTCTTCTTATGCTATGCACATACCATCTCATGTTTTTGGCTTGCAATTCACTTGGTTATGAGTTTAAATTCTCTCCAAGTGAGATATTGGAGGTGTATGGATGGAAAGGAGCCTTGCATTTGCTTGGAAGTGTGGTTTTGCAATTGTGCCTTATGGTTCAAGTAACCAATTTACAAAGCAAGTCCTTGAAATAACCCTCAATTCAAAATTGTGGCAATGCCATTATCTTTAAAATGCATTTTACAATCAAATTGGTATGTCATATGGCTTGTTTGTGACCTCTAACCCAAAAATTGATTTTTTCCACCAAACTTTATTTGACTTATTCCCTTTTTTTAGGCCATTTTAAGTGACTTTTTGAAATAAGCCGATCAATCCACCATGATGACTTATTTGACCTAAAAACATCATTTTAAGCACATTTCATGTTGAACAATTTTCCATTTGAGAAGTGGAACATGGAGATTTTGACCTATGCTAAAAAATGACCTGTAATTCAACTTTCCCAAAATACCCCTGGATTGCCAAGACCATAACTTGAGTTCTACAAATCATCTTGAGTACTTCTAGTACTCAAATTAAAGCTAAGATCAAGATCTACAACTATTATGTTGGCCAAGAATCCATTTGAAAACTCCTTGATGGGAAAAGGTTGCTTGGAAGTCAAGTGACGTTCACAGATAAATTTCAGTATCCTCTGGGAACCCATAACTTGCAAGAACCATAACTTGAGTTCTATAAATCTCCTCGAAGACTTATAGTACTCAAATTAAAGCTATTGAGATGTTCTACAAGTTTCATGTTGACCAAGACTTCATTTGAAACTTGCATTTTGACTTATCTGGCTTGGAAGTTAGGCCTAAATTAGGGGATTTTACACTGAAACCCTAATTTAGTAACTCCTCTTCTTCTTGATTCCTTTTGATTTCTCCTTGGCACGACACCACACATGTATCCACATATTAATTCATGAATCCCATATCCTTCAACCAAGCCTTGATGCTCTTCAATCAATCATTTGACCTAGGGTTGACCCAGATGAAACCCTAGTTGACTGCATTCAACTGTAGCTCTGGTACTTGTATTAATGATTTCTCTCATCTTTAAAATGACCCTCTAGGTCTTCCATGATCTTTGTACACCTTCCATGGCTCACACACTCATTGATGATCTTCAACATATCCCCCAGATTGGGAGAGAAATCCACTGGTTGACCTTCAAACTTCTCAAAGCTTCAACTCATTTCTTGATTACTTGGATGGTCTTGATCTTGAATAAAACCCCTTGATGGGCCTCTTTCTGATGAAAATGGCACTTGATCCCTTGTTAGATGCCTTGTTATGCTATGTTATGTAAATGATTAGACTATGTACATGACTTAGTATGCAAATGACAATGCAATTGAAACATAAACTAAGTGAAATAGGTGGAGAAAATTTTGGGGTGCAACAGCTTCCCCTATTCAAGCGGCTTGGACCTGAAGGGTTGAAGAGCGAACAGCCTTCAAACATTCAAAGGTGGAAGACAGTTGAATACAAAATAAACCCTAAAATTTGACAACCGCAGAAATAAACTGCACACTCGCTTGGGGAAGAATAATCAAAGAACTGAATCTTGGTTGTTACAGCAACAACTGATCAATCGTCTGGTAAAACCACAAATCTTAACCGACCACCTCTGTTGGGGTAACTGGGAAAGGTCGGAACCTGAATGTTGAACGAGCACAAAGTTTGAATCTTTCTAAGCAATTAGCCGGAGTCTGAGCACTCAATGTAATAGCATGATCATGTCACGAAATGAATATCTATCGGAGTTGGGATACTCAACGTAATAACTGGGACCAGCATGCTCGACGAACCATCGGAGCCCGCATACTCTACGTAAACAACAACCAGAGCCATACCGCTCAATGTAACAACTATCGGAGCCAGAAAACTTCAATGAAACAATAGTGCATCGGAGCCTGGATACTCAACGAAGCAAGTCCGACGAAAAGAGAATACTACAACTGCTTATCAATATCACATCACACGGGCTTTACCAGGGTCAGGATACTCGACGAGAGAACAAATCAATACAAACTGGAAATTACCGGAGCCTGGGTACTCGCCGGAATAGCCACGAATACCAAATAGGGGTCTGTACCCTCGCTTGATTTTACCGGAGTCTGAACATTCAACATAGCAATTGGAGCCATAACGCTCAACATCATCAATCATCGTAGCCAGAACACTCAACGAACAACAATCATCGGAGCCAGAACACTCAACAAACAACAATCATCGGAGCCAGAACACTCAACGAACAACAATCATCGGAGCCAGAACACTCAACGGACAACAATCATCGGATCCAGAACACTCAACGAACAACCGGAGCCAGCACGCTCAACGTCATCAATCATCGGAGACAAAACACTCAACGTCATCAATCATCGGAGCCAGAACACTCAACGAACAACAATCATCGGAGCCAGAACACTTAACAATCATCGGAGCCAGAACACTCAACGAACAACAATCATCGGAGCCAGAATGCTCAACGAACAACAATCATTGGAGCCAAAACACTCAACGAACCATAATCATCGGAGCCAGAACGCTCAACGAACAACAATCATCGGAGTCAGAACACTCAACGAACCACAATCATCGGAGCCAGAACGCTCAACGAACAACAATCATCGGAGCCAGAACACTCAACGAACAACAATCATCAGAGCCAGAACACTCAACGAACCACAATCATCGGAGCCAGAACACTCAACAAACAACAATCATCGGAGCCAAAACACTCAACAAACAACAATCATCGGAGCCAGAACACTCAACAAACAATAATGCATCGGAGCCTGGTGTTGCACCCTAAAATTTGCTCAACCTTATTCACTTGGTTTATGTTTCAATATCATTAGCATTTGCATATAGAGCCATGTACATAGGTTACTCATCTGCATAGCACAAGCATAGCAAGTCATCCAGCAGGGGGCCAATCATTATTATCATCTCTAGAGGCCTATCAAGAGGTTATTATCCTAATTCAATCTCAGTCAAGTCATCAGAAAAGAATTTGAAAGCAGGGAGTTCAGTGGATCAAGCATTGAGTATATCTCCTAACTGAGGATGTCTGAGGGTCAACAAGGGAATTATGAGTTGTGAATTGAGAGCATGGGGAGTATCTAGACATCTTGGAGGACTTAGAAAGTCAGTTGGAGGAGAAAACAAGTTGTTGATGTGATCACAAGAATTGCAGTTGAAGACAGTCAACTAGGGTTTCATCTGGGTCAACCCTAGGTCAAAGGATTGTTGGAGAGGCATTAAGGGCTATTGAAGAGATGTGGGGTTCATCACTTGACATGGAGAATAAGGATATGTTGTTATGCTAAGAAGAAATCAAGAGAAATCAAGGAGAAGAGGAGGGTCTAAATTAGGGTTTCTATGTAAAATCCCCTAGTTTAGGTCAAATTTCCAAGCAAGATAAGTCAAGATTCAAACTTCAAATGGATCCTTGGCCAACATGAAACTTGTAGGGGATCTCAATACCTTTAATTTGAGTGGTGTAAGACATCAAGGAGATTTATAGAACTCAAGTTATGGTCCTTGCAAGTTACAGGTCATCTGAGGTATCTGAAATTTTGTCTGTGAAAGTGACTTGACTTCCAAGCAATTTTTACCCCTCAAGGAGATTTCAAATGGATTTCTGGTAAAAATAAGAATTGTTCCTTATTGTCTTAGCTTTCTAGAATGGTATGGTATGCCTTCATATGATTTGGGGAACTCTACTTATGGTCTTGGAAAGCAAAGGGTATTTTGGTCATTTGTGAATTACAGGTCATTTTAACCTATGCCCAAAACTCCTACAAGGAAGCTTCAAATGGAAAACTTTACAACATCAAACTTGTTCCAAATGACATTTTGAGTCTAGAAAAGTGACCATGAAGGATTGGAAAGATTCATAGCACAAGGTTTCAAAATTGTTGGATTTAATGAATAGAAATGGCCTAAAAAATGAGATTTTTCATATCTTGGCCAAATGAAGCAAAATTATAGGTCATTTTGAATGGAAAGATCATTTTAGAGACATTGGCTAAAGTGGAATTTTGAGTTTAGTTCATAATTTGTGAGTTATCCATGGTTGCTTGCAATGTAAGAAACATAATCAAAATCCAAGGGAATTTGTGCAAGGGAAACTTCTCCAAGTTTCTAGGAGGTTCTAACCTCATCTATATATTGATGCAAGATGGTTCATGCCATTTTTTGGTGATCTCATTTGTTCATAACACAAGTTTCATATCAATTTTCCATCTTTGCAAAACCAATCCAAACTCTCTCAAATCTCCCTCAATTCTCACATTTGTTAACTGAATCTTCATCATCATCATACAAGGATCAGAATCCACACCTTCATTTGGCAAATTGGAGCAAGAATCGTGCCATTCATCATCCTCATTCAAGGAGCACCAATCTTGGAAGTGAGTGATTCAAGGCCTTGGAACTATACTTGTTGCATACAGAAGTAACCACCAAGGTTGCTGATCATTTTCCCATCCCTGCAAGCATCTGATTCAGAGATCTTAGCACCTGTATCAAGAATTTGCATCAGGTTTGTGTTCTGCTCGAATTGCTTAGTTTAGGTAGAATCTTAGGGATTTGTTAGTGTAGAATGGTTAAGCATAAGTAGATGATTGATTTTGGTAAGTTTGGTTGAGTTTCATGGATATTGGGAATGAGGTACCAAATCTGTTGGAGCTTGTAATTGCTAAGATAAGGTCTGAGAATGTTATTGGATTAGCATGCTAGGATCAGGATGAACTGTAGATCAGTTTAGGATGAGTTTTGTGGAGAATTGGAGCAGTTGATAGCAGTTGGAAATGGTGGATCAGATCTGTTATATCTATCGAATTGTTTTATTGAGTGAGTTTTAGGATGAGCTTTTGGCATGGATGTGTAGAGGGGTTGATATAGAACAAGTTTGCTGTTGGAAGTATCTGATTTCGTGGAGAAGGGAGAGAGAACAGGGAGCTCGAAGGTGTGTGCATGGTTAGGGTTTTTCTGAGTTAGGGTTTGGGCTCAAGGTTGAAGACGACCTTGGAGCCACACGATGAAGCTTGGACATTTGACTCAAATCTCCATCCAACGGTCCACGTTTAAAGTGAGAAATGGAGGGAGCTGACTGAAATGAAACGCGGCGTTTCATTTAATTGAAATTCTGGGCCCTGGATCCAAGTTGCTAATCACACCCCTCAACCAGCAAGCCCAAACATTTCAACGTGATAGTGTTGCTATTGGCACCGAGACTTTGTGATTTTTTCTGGCATTTTCCAAATTTCTTTTCTGAGCGCATTGGGCCTAATGCAGTTGATGTTGGCACCCCCAGTTCTCAGCCCACTTGGGATTATAACTGCAGCGAGCTACTTTCCATACCCCCTCCCTTTATTTCTTTCTATTTTCTTTTTTTAATTTCCTTTTATTTTCATTCATTTTTGAAAATTCATAACAAATCAGAAATTGCATATTTTCAATTCATTCTTTTTTTAACATTTTCTTTAAAAAGTCAAGAAAATTATAAAAAATAAAAATTGCATTTTATTTTTTATTTGATATTTTTCCCATATTTTTCAAATAAATAGCATTTTAATGAGTTTCATTTCATACATAAATTTGTTAATTTTTGTTCTATTAATTGCTTTAATATTTTTCACCCATTCTTTTTAGGTTGTTTAGGTTAGACATTAAACTTGTAGATGCAATTTAGTTCCCATTTTTAGAAATTAATTTTAGGTGTTTAATTTAGGTGTGAATAACATGAACAAACTAGGGTTTTGGGTGATAACTTAGGAGAATAGAATCAGTTCCCTTAGGACTTAAAGTTTGAACAGGTTAGCTATGGGACTATAGGGGCTATGGGTAGTTATTAGATCCCCTTAGAAAAAGTCAGGATTCCCCTACTGCTATTAATGTACTGTATATCTGATTGACTGGTGTGGTGTGCCCTCTGGGGATTTCTGCTTGCTTGTTTGGGGGTATTGGGATTTGTCTGGGAATTGGGGGAAGCTGAAGACTGATGATGATGGAGCCATTGGAGATCCAGAGCCTGAAGACCAACTTCCAGAGTTGAAGAGGAGTTTCCTGCTAGCAGCTGTTGTGGAGATTAGGGTTTAGGAGCTAGGCAGAGCTCTAGGTTAGAAAGCTTGTTTCTCAAACATGGATTACCTTGTCTGCATCCATTCTTCTCTGTGATACAGAGTCTCTCTAAGACACTCACCCCCTTCCTTTGGAAGGCTTGGTGATAGTGTCTAAGAGATAGAACTCTTGAGAGAAAGTGTCATAAGTGTTAGAAGCAGTCTGTTCACCACCCTTGGTAGTCAACTGATTGCTTAACACCCAATTCACTCTTGTGACTGATCCCTCATCCTGGAGGTTTGAACTTGAAGAAAAGCCATTGTAGATAGAAGACTGATGGTCAAAGCCCTTGCCTGAAGGCCATGAAGATGGAGATTGATGCTTGCTGAAGCTTGTAGCTGATTGGAGATGACTTGGAGATAGATATTGATGTAGAGCTGCTGTGGCTGTTTATTTTTGCTGTATTGATTGGTTTTCCTGACTGTATTGTTTGCTGTTTACCCTGCTGGGTTGAAAGTGAAGCCTGTTCACTTTTGCCTATTGTTTTCCAGGTTCGAGGTTGAGTGGGACTCCCTTGCCTCGCTTGTATTGTTGCATCCATGCATTTTACTGTTTTACTGTATATCTGATATTGTTTCTGTTTCCGTCTGTTCCCTTAGGATCTCTGTTTCTCTCTGTGCAAGAGAGGAGCATGATAGACACTAGGTCTTAACCCATGCATGATAACATTAGGATAGTTTGTTTCCCTTCGCAACCGTAGGTTAGAGTTCTATCTCTTTCTTTCTCAAAACAAACAGAAAAACACATAAAGATTTCAAACACAATAAAAGACACTTCTTTCGTAAAAGAATGTGAACCCATCAAAACGTTATTTTTGTCCGCTTGGACTGCTAATCAGAAAAACCTTTTTCAGAAGGAATAAAATCAACCAAGACAGACTGGTGTCGCACGTGGCCCGAACTACGTTTGCTCTGATCTTCCATGCCGTGTGGAAGTACGTAGGCATAGGATGCGATATCCTAGCGAGCAACCTTCCCCTCCTTTCCCGTAGGTAGGCGAACTACGTTGACTCTGATTTCTCGTTCCAGACGGGAATACGTAGGCATAAAGTGCGATACTTTGCCGAGTCATTTTATTTTCATTCTCTTTTCTTTTTAACCCCTGACCTTTAGAGTAGATAGAATAACAATCCATACCCAAAAACAAGCGTGGATCCCGTCGAGTACGACGGACGTGAGAGGTGCTAATACCTTCCCCTTGCGTAACCGACTCCCGAACCCAGGTTTTGGTTGCGATAACCATACCTTTCCCGTGTTGTGCGAGGTTTACTTTGAGCGTTTCCTTTCCCTCCCGTGGGATAAATAACGCACGGTGGCGACTCTTCTGTTCAGCCGGCGCCGATTTTCGCAGTAGCGACACCTGGCTACTCAACGAAGCACAATCATCGGAGCCAGAACGCTCAACGAACAACAATCATCGGAGCCAGAACACTCAACGAACAACAATCATCGGAGCCAGAATGCTCAACGAACAACAATCATCGGAGCCAGAACACTCAACGAACAACAATCATCGGAGCCAGAACACTCAACAAACAACAATCATCGGAGCCAGAACACTCAACGAACACCAATCATCGGAGCCAAAACACTCAACGAACAACAATCATCGGAGCCAGAACACTCAACGAACAACCGGAGCCAGCACGCTCAACGTCATCAATCATCGGAGCCAGAACACTCAACGAACAACAATCATCAGAGCCAGAACACTCAACGAACAACAATCATCGGAGCCAGAACACTCAACGAACAACCGGAGCCAGCACACTCAACGTCACCAATCATCGGAGCCAGAACACTCAACGAACAACATCTGAATATCACAACTCCATGCTGGGGATAATACCTCTGAACAGCTTTGGAGGATATGAGCCCAACTCCGCTGAGGGCAAGAGAAACTTAACCAAGAATCTCTGTGGGGAATATAAGAAGATGAACTATATCATCCCGTGTCTCACAGCGAGACCTCGAATATCTGGAAACCTGTCTGAGCTTTAGAACTCCACACTCCTGTTGAGAAACACACCTGAAAGCAAAAGGTTAACTAACCTGATTTATGTTTCCAAATGCATATGTTTGACAATGGCGTAATGCTCCATATAGTATGGAAATGCTACGCGTTTTGGGTGGATGCAAATATGATTATATGCAAATGAAAATGCAGGTCCAGGCTGCCGGGGAAACTCTGATAAGCTTGCTTCATCAACACGGATGCTGAGGACAAATACCACCTTGCTGGGGAATGAACGGGTACCACCAAGTATTCCGGCAAAATAAATGCCAGGACATACAACCAACTCCGCCGGGGAGAGCTTTAAACCTTCGATTTCCACTGGGAGGAAAGAATAACACCTGCTGGGGAGAGAAAACTCCGTTGGGGAAGAAACGGCTCTCTTAGGGAATATTAACCGACTCCGCTGGGGAGAATAAACAACCCTACTGGGGATAGGGCATCCTTTTGGAGGAAACAATACTGTGTGAGCACGGTCTACCACTTTGGAGTTATTAGTCTGCTGAGGACAAACATCCTGATCACCGGCCTGACAACCTGTGGGGAGAAAGGAAACCATCTTCTACGGTAAAAAAATCCTTCTGAACCAACCCTGACTTGGTTAAACACCGCTGGAATCCTCTCAGTTGGGGATTGCACCTGCACATACTCTCTCTGGGGAGCGTCCACCCTGCATGGGATACTGATTCGACTTGCTGGAGACATCCTGTAGACTGCTTTCATGAGGATACTCTTTTGGGGGATTATCCCTTCCTTCGGTAAAGGCTATCATTATCTCAACTTCGGGGACGAAGTGCGACCTACATGGGGATTAACATCGCATAAAGTCAAGTTTTTCATCAAAAGCCTCTGGTTAGGGCAACATGAATTCCATTCCTTCTTGGAACTTTGCACCAAGGATACTAACATGCCCCAGTCTGAATTCTGGAATACTTCTCCTCGAAAGGAACCCTGGTCAGGACACTATCTTGAAATAGCTTGCCCCTGAATCTGCGACAATTTTGAAACAGACCTTACAGTCTTTGTACCCTGACGGCCAGACATGAACTGCTTCTGCATCTCAAACCTCGAAGAGGTGTTCCAACAAAATAGCTTCCATGCTCTTAGGGTGACCTGCCCCAGTCTTGCAATAATCTTTTGCCCCTGATTGACTGATTCGTGGAGCAGCGCCCATAACTGCGAGAGATTTGCCAAATCTCGACCTGATTGCCCCAGATTCGCTGATTCTTGGATAGCTGACTTTACTGGATTAATCGACATATCTTGCCCCAGCTCATGAAACATTCGGGCCTTTTGCATTCTGTCCTGGTCAGGCTTTCCACTGTAGGAACCCTTCCTGCCGGCATGCGCTTACTCGCAAGTAACACAAGTTGTTCTGCATAAAAGATATTTTAAATGCAATGCGTATGACAGTTTCAAAAATCCAAGTCTGTTCACTGGAAAAAATTTTGTGACATATAATGAATCAAAATGTCAATATTAATGCTGATAAGAGGATCCCTTTTAGGAGTCAGTTTCGATGCGATCTTTTACCGAAGTGTGCTCTCGAACTAAACCTGTTTCAATTAGGACTTTTTCGGGTTGTAACGTGGTCAGGTTCACGGTTAACAAGGAAGGATATAGGCTCAAAGTTTTATTTTAACCCACCCATTCTCCATGATGTTCTCGAATCCTATGTTCAGCTAATTTAACTTCAGCGTTCACCTACTAAAGGTGGAACGATAGGAGTGATGGTTCAGGATACCACACATTTTTCGGAGGGACAGTCACTTACTTTTTCGTCTTTGGGTGCCTAGAGTCATACGACTTTGTCCTTTTCGAGGATTTTTCTTTGATAGTCCTTTTCGTCTTTTGTTTTCTTCGTTCCCTAACTTTTGCCTGGACCGACTCTTTTGAGTATCTTTTGCTTTTGAAGTCCAGCGGGATGCCCTAATTTTTTTTTATTGCCTAAGTTACTTGTTCTCAAGATTCGACTTGGCGGGCTTTTTCTTTTGATTTTTTCTTTTTGAACAAATCATGTGACACCGGTTGTCTGACTCTTTGTGGGATAATGTGACTGTTTCACTCTTGGGTCGGCGAGCCTTAACCATTGTGGTATTTAGGCACGACCTATATGGATGTAATTTATCCTTGAACGGACACTCCTTTCGCGATTTGAACGCTTGGCCAAACTAACTGACACCTACCCTACCCCAGGTTGAGATTTAGGTTTTATCACTTTTAGAAAGAAACTCCTACAACTAGGCTCAAAGGGTTTATCAAGGGATTATCTTCCTTATATCTCCGGTGTTTATGGATTGAAACAACGCCTGTACATCATCAACAGGTTTTTTATCCAAAAGCATACGATCAGAAGTTTTTTCGTCATCTGTTTTCGTCATCCTCCCCGGATTCCACTTAACGAGCGTTTGAAATAAATGAAAACACAAAGAGTGACCACGACTGGACTAATTCAAACATGCATATTTATTTCATTTATCAATATCAGTTGAGAAAACAACAAGTTTTACAAACGAAATTTGCAATTAAACAGAAAGGCAACTACAAATGCAAAGACATGAACAAGATAACATGAACAATGCCAGTGTCTCAGAACCAGACTTCTTGCACTTTGACTTATTGGCGAGTCAACCATCCTCAGACCAATGTTAGAGGTAGCCTGCTGCTGTCTTGACCTTCTTTCAACGGCCCTGCCAAACCAAAGAACCCCTTTTTGTCATTCAGACTCTGGCTTGTCCGTGACCCTGCGCCACATTGGGGACATCATCGGAGAAGTTGATTGCCTTGCTGTCGATCAAGTCTTGCACCTTGTGCTTAAAGGCCTTGCATTGCTCAATCGAATTACTAGGTGCCCCTGAGTGAAACTCACATTGCACATTCTCATCATAACCAGGTGGCGGCGTCCCTGTCAAGGGTGCCAAGGTTCTCTTCTGAACAAGCTGTAATCTCAACAAGGTTTGGAGTAGCTCAGCATAGGAGGAGTTTGGTGTGTCAAAATGTCTGTTTGCTGGCCGGACTGGATACTTCCTATACCCCTGCTGATTCTGCGGCTGCTGTGGAGCCACAGGAATGGTGACATTAGCGACCTGTTGCTGCTGGTTGCCCCAGCGTTGATTCCTCCTTCTTCCACGGGAGCTGGACACGGATCTCGTTTCCCCTTCTCCTTTTCTGCCACCTAAGGCTTTCTTTGTTCCTCCAGCCGAGGTAGACTCACTTGCTTGGAACCTTCCAACTCTGATCCCGTTCTCGATCATCTCCCCCATAAGAATTAAATCTGAGAAACTGCCCAGCGCCACAGCAAACAATTTTTCGTAGAATATCCCCGTAAATGTCCCAATGAACATGTCATTCATCTCCCTCTCAGTTAAGGGAGGATGCACTCTTGCTGCCATATCGCGCCACCTTTGCGCGTACTCTTTAAAAGTCTCCCCACTTTTTTGAGACAAGCCTTGCAATTGGACTCTGTTCGGTGCCAAGTCACTGTTATATTTGTAATGTGTCACAAACGCATCAGCCAGTTGCTTCCAGGTTTTGATCTGAATGGGTTCCAGCCCCATATACCACTCAAGTGACGGTCCGGATAAGCTGTCTTGAAAGAAATGCATCAGCATTCTTTCATCATCTGAGTACGCAAACATTCTTCTGTAATAAGAGCGGACGTGCACCTTTGGACAAGTATCCCCCTTATACTTATCAAATGTGGGCGCTTTGAACTTCGGCGGTACCTTCAGCCCAGGCACTAAGCCCATTGTAGTCATGTCTAGCCCAGTAGTATTCTGATTAACAACCCCCTTCATCTGTTCTTCTAACATTTTGATTCTCCGCACAGGATCCACAGACCCTTCAATACCTCTACCCGAAAAGGCATCTTCTTATTGGTCTTCACCCCAATTGATATTTTCATTTCCGTACCCGTCATAACCAAAATTACGACCGAATCCTGGCTGATTCCTCGTAGGACCTCGTCCTCTGTTACCATACCCTTGATTGACCCTGGCGAGTCCAAACCCAACGTTGATATGCATCATTCCAGCACCATTTCCGTTACCGAATCCACCATAACCCTGATTAGCATTACCAAAACCATCATATCCGAAACCCTGGGTGTTGAAGTCGAACTTCCCATCCTGATTGCCATGATCAAACCCCTGATCGTTATAGCCGAATCCGTTGTTACCAAAGCCATTACCTCCATTGTTATCACCGCCCAGATTTGCGTCTCCGAACCCAACATTGTTAATGACAGTCTCATTACCAATTCCTATATTACCATTTCCGGCGCCAGCGCCATTGTTCACATTCACAACAGGTATATTCACCACAGGTGGAGCTACAGGCGTAGGAGTATCATCCCCATGAATGGTTTCAACACGTACAGAATTGTGGTCTTCGTTTCCATTCCCATTAGTCTTCGCCAGCAATGGCTGCACCAAAGTCTGCAGGCTTTCCTGCCCCTTCACAACTGCCTCCATCGTCTGCATGAACAGCGCCAGCTTTTCACGCATCTCCTGCATCTCGTTTTGCATCTGGTCCATGACTCTTTTACAGTTGGTACGAGTAGAGTATCGGTGAGGACGTTGACTTTCAATCCTGGAAGAACCTGGCGAGATGCAGGAAATGAGATACAGTTCAATAATTACCTGAAAAATGCAATATGAATGTGTATGCAAATGCAATATGTGTTTGTGCATTAGGGAATATCACTCCCCAATTCTAGTGCCAATGTGCTTGTGTAGTGCATGTCTCTACTCGAAAAATACGCGCAACGACAGGGAGGGCGAAAAGGAAAAGGACAGAAGAGTCGCCACCGAACTTTATTTATCCCATGAGGGGAAAGGAAAATATCGAGAAAACCTTAAGAAAAGAATGGACAAGATGGTCTCGCAACCAAGATTGGGTTCGGAAGCCGGTTATGCAAGGGGAAGGTATTAGCACCCCTCGCATCCATCGTACTCGATGGGAACCATTTGTTTGTTGTGTGTGATTTATTTGCTTAAACATTACTATGAAGAGTGTTCCAAAAGATACAGAAAAGGGTTTAGAAACGGGGAAAGAAAGGTATCGCGAGGAAGAAGGGAAAGAGCGGACTCGGTAGGACTTCGCAGTCATAGGCCTACGTATTCTCAACGGATATGAGAAAGTCAGAGTCGACGTAGTTCGAGAAACTACGGGTATAAGGGGAATGTGCTCGACAAGGATTGTGGCCCTTGTGCCTACGTATCTTTAATTGAACGAAGTAAAGAATCAGAGCAGCCGTAGTTCGGCCTACGATTCGTTGATGTTTTTATGGATGATGCTATCGTACGCATTCTAGCAGTTAGGTGTATTCCTGCTCGCTCATTGGAGACTTAGGCATTACCTGTTTGCGGTAGAACGGACGTATCATATCCTTTTCGAAAGATAAGTTTTTGCCATGCGAGGCAAGATGTCACATTTGATTTGTTGAATTGTTTCTTTTTAAGGGGCGAGATAGGTCTTCGGATAGTAACCCCTACGGGTAGTACCCAATTCTTTATCTCAAAGTTTTTGTTATGAAAGGGTGTGGCGAACATAGTGTCTTCGTATTGAAAGACGAGTATCAAAACCACACACACTACAGTGAGCATCTCGACACTCGGAGAGGAAGAAGTCTACACTTAATCCTCTCTTTTTAGTTCAATACAAAGAGAACTTCATTCTCTTATTAAAGTGTTTTTTGTTTTGAATGGTAAATGCTTTTGCGACAGACAACCCTACGGTAAACGTCAGCACTCGGGATAGGAGAAGGCCTATGCCTAACCACTCCACGACCATTCAAATTTTTGTTATGAAAAGAGTTTAAAAATGCGCTCGGTACGGGACCGAGGTTTTTAGGTGACAAAGGTTGCGGAAAGAAGTTGTAGAGGGAGATAGGTGGCGGATAAAGTCACGTCTTTGTATTGAAAGACGAGTATCGAGACCACCCACACTACAGTGAATATCCCAACACTCGGAAAAGAAGAAGTCTACACTCAATCCTCTCTCTTTAGTTCAATACCAAGAGAATCGATTTATTTATTGTAAGTGTTTTGAAAATGCACTCGGTACGGGGCCGAGGGGTTTTTTAGGGGAAAAAGGTGTGGATGAAAACATCTTTGTATTGAAAGACGAGTGTCAAAACCACCCACACTACAGTGAGCATCTCAACACTCGGAGAGGAAGAAGTCTACACTCAATCCCCTCTCTTTAGTTCAATACAAAGTGAACTTTATCCTTTTGTTAAATATGGTGAGTTGGTTTAACCATTATTTGAGAAGATCCGCTTGACGTTGGGTCAAGGGTTTTAGTTGCTTAAAAAGACTTGAGGCGAAGCGAGCAAGGTTGGTGGCGACGCACAAGGCAATCGACTTACAAGGTCAAAAATGGCTCGATGAGAATCGAGAGTTTGTTTTCTTGAAAATGGTTTTTAGAACCAAAGGTCAAAAATGACCAACAATAAATATGCATAAAAACCAAACAATCATAACGGGTTAACCGACTTAAAAAAAAACAAAACACAAAAAAAACAATATTTTTTTTTGAGGTAAAAAAGTCGAAAAAACGTGAAAACAGGGGTCTGACACGGGTGGCCGTGTTGTGTGACACGGCCCGTGTCACAGTTCTAGGAAACTTAGGGTTTTTGAGGCAAATAGAAGTGTGACACGACCCGTGTCACAGTTCCAGGAAAAAAAAGTGAGTTTTGGGTCAAACAGTGGTGTGACACGGCCACCCGTGTTGCATGACACGGCCCGTGTCACAAGGTCTGGGAGAAAAAATGATTTTTAGGGCAAGCAGAGGTGTGACACGGGTGGCCGTGTTGTGTGACACGACCCGTGTTGGGCTACCAGAAGAAAAAACCAAACTTTTCCCTTATTTTTTGCTTCTTTTTGTGGTTCTTTCAAAGGGTTTCTTGGTCCCTATTAGGACCTTACATGTTATACTCAATACAACAACACTCAAACCAAGAGAACAAATGATAAATGCGCAATATAAAAGAAAAGAAGAGTTTAAAGAGATGGATACCCAAAAGTTGTTTCCCTTCTTGCAAAGCCTCCACTGATTTTGGCTAGGTGTTCACTTCTCTTTACTCTATGCTTTGATGGCTCTCCTTCTCAATGGCTCCCTTGTATTTCTCTTTCACTCTCTAAATCTTTTGCTGGTTTTTGCTCTCTCTATTTTTTCTGGTTTTCTCTCTTACTCTTTTCTCTCAAATTTCTATCTCAATGTGTTGTGTATGATAGTGAATGATAGTGAATGATCTTTTGTGCAGCCTCCAAACCTCCTTATCTCACTTTTTCTGCTGTACCAAAAGCATAGCTCTTGCACAACTTTCAATCTTCAAAGTTTCCATTTTTGGGAGTACTTATCACCTCTTTCTTGGTGCAGCCCCACATCTTTCCATTTCTAGGCCTGTTTTGCTGTATTTTTCTGCAGCACTCTACCTTGCCTTCCAACCTTTTACCCATTGGTTGGTTATGCTTGGACATATTCATGTAGCTAACACCATTACCTTTTGGACAGAATTTTCAAATTCTGATTTTTGATGTGTAGATGTATCAACATAAGCTTATAGCCTTGGTTTTGTGACATAAAATGATTTTGTAATATGATACACATTGCCACTTCTTGCATGGGGTTGTTTTGGATCATATTCAAATTGCTCATGGTTGAACATGCATGGTATTGATCTTGAAATATTCCAACATTGAATTAGCTCTTAAATATTTTCCTTGTATGTTTGTAAGCACAAGGAGGGTCATGTGGACTTGATGGAGCATGGGGGATACCATGGCATGAAGTTATTTATAATCTTGAATTAAGACTAGAAATATCTTAATTTCCTAAGCATTATCAAGAGTTTGAAATTTGGTAACCAATGTAACATTCTTGAAAATGTCAAGAGATTTCTCTTTGTAAAAACTCTTTAATCTAGCCTTGAATTCATGAACCTTGAATTTGGAATGATGGGCCTCCCTTATGCCATTGAATTTGAAAGAAATGAAGAAATGAGTCAAGCCTTGAAAGAGGGAAAATTTTGGGGTGCAACAGTGCAGTGCTGTGACAAGAAGCTCAGATACATTCCCAGAAGAAACAATTCATATATTGCTGAACGGGTCTATCGAGGCAAAGTTATAACACCACTGTAATACAATACAATCAGCAAATGCAAGACCTCATCCAACAAGCCTAGTGATGGTCAGCATACAATAGTACATAAGCAAATCAAATGCGGACATAATCCTGATACTCCCCTAGCAATATCTTGGTCCTCGGATGGTCTGGATGAGAACGCAATCCTTCAATAAGTAGATCTCTTCGCTTGAGAACACGTCGTAAATCACCAATAGATTCCTCCCATGCCCCTTCTCCAAAGCAGTCATCTAACTTCCGTTTCTGGGATGCAGACTCCTTCTTGCACTTGATAACTTTGTTCAAGGAATTCTGGACATCATACCTCCGCGTAACCTCTTCTTCCAACCTCTTCTGGCTGGCTTTCAACTGACCCTCCAGCTCAGAGATCTGCAGCCTCAGTTTGTCTTCTCTTTCCTTATTGCCGGTCAGCGTGGCATTCCAGGTTTTGTTGAACGCAGAGATCTCCCGGTAGGCGATATCGAGTGACTTCTTCTTGGACTCTAACATGTCATGAGAGCTTTTGAAGTCTTTTCCCAGGCGTTCACGCTTCTTTTTCTCTTTTGTTAGTTCAGCACCTAACCTGCTTACCAACTCAGTCTGCTGCTGGAAGGAATACGCAACCTCGTTTTTCTCCCTCCGGATTTGAGCCAATTCCTTCTCTAACTCTTCATTGATCTTTATCAAGTCTTCTTTTTCTTTTACTACCTGCTCATAGACCTCAATAGCCACAGAAGTGGGCTCCTTGACTGGAATGGGAACAGGACGTGATACTGCTGGAAAAGGCATCTGCACCTGTCTTACCCTCTCTTGAATCCACACCTAGTAAGGCATATAGGCTTGACAATCATTCTTGCCTAGTAATGGTTTCCCTCTTCTGCAGATATGATTCCAAGCGCGCTGAAGCTTGGCCAATAATTCCCCACTCAGGTCACCAGTGAAATACAGAGATTCCTGTACTTCTTCCTCCTCCGGTGGACTCTTCAAAGCATACCCAAACTGTCGAACCAACAAAGATGGGTTGTAGTTAATACACCCTTTCCTTCCAATTAGAGGAACGTTGGGAAACCCAACGCAACTGAAGATAATCTCTGACCCCAATAAATCTCTATCGAACCAGACAATGTCTTCTGAAGAAAGTCCCATTAGACGCTCGGACCATTCAGCTGTATGTGCAGATTCAACAAAAGGACCCTTCTTGAGCAGATGGCTCTCAAACCACAAATTCAGCAAAGGTACACAACAATGGACATTTTCCCCCCTTCTGTTTTCATTCTTATAATGCAAGGAATGATAGAAATCCCCAATCAAGGTAGGCACCGGGTTGCCTGTAGCAAACAAGTGGAATGCATCCAAATCAACGAATTCAGGAAGATTAGGGAACAGTATAATCCCATAGATGCACAAAGCAAAAACAGCGTTAAACACAATCCAGCAGCCACTCTTGGCATATTCTTGGGCTTTGCCAACCAAAAATTTGAGAGAAAACCCCGAAACTCCATGCCAGGAAGTCAACAACAACTCTGCAGGATCCGTATGCAAGGGAACAACTAAGTCTTCCAGCTTAGGCTTAGCATCAAAATGAATGAAGGGCACTCTGTTCTGAACTGGCAACTCTAGAAACTCAGCATATTCCTCTATGGTCGGAGCCAAAACGAAGTCCTGGAACATAAAACACCTCAAGGAGGGATCATATAACTGCATCAATGTGTATAACCCATTCAGCTCGTATGTAGTTGGTCTGCAAACCAAACTCAGCAGCTTCCCATAGCTCTTCCTAAAGCTTCTCTTCACATCATCATCAGCTAGGGAAATCAGACCCAACAGAGAAGTCACATCAGGGGTAGGCAACTTATACGCAACAGTCTTCCTCAAAG
This sequence comes from Lathyrus sativus, assembly GCA_963859935.3. Taxonomy (NCBI): domain Eukaryota; kingdom Viridiplantae; phylum Streptophyta; class Magnoliopsida; order Fabales; family Fabaceae; genus Lathyrus; species Lathyrus sativus. The sequence goes on from OZ012739.1 coordinate 425,236,838, forward strand.
TACTCATAATAACAGATAGAAGTCCGGAGCACTAGAATCGGGAAGTATGAAAATGCACCTTCAGCATAGACACACGTTAATGATATGCACATAATGATGCAAACAATGCAATATGCAACATGCAACAAGGGATCAAGTGCCCCCTGGCTGAGAAGTCCAATCCACAATATTGGCCTCAAATAGACCCACAAACTGCTCAAGACCATCCACAATTCTCCAACCCGGTCTCTGACAGACCCAATAACACTGTCCTCAAATACCACTGAACCTCAATCAAGAAAACCGGTAATCTGGAGGTCAAGTTACCTGCATGTCCCAACCCCTCTCACAGGTAGGTGTCCTAATAACTGACACAAGGTATGACATCCTATGCGGTCGTTGGCGTCACAGACTTTCAAGACTGATGATACGATACCCAGAAGGTGTGGCATCATCATGTCCTGAAGAGGCTTCACTTAGCCAACTTCCAAATGATCGGTCCCCGGAGTCGACAATCCAACTAACCAACAACCCCCTCAACCCAAAGGGTTGAAAAAGAAGTCAACCAGAAGAACCTCGCCCGAGCGTGGATTTCATGAGACACTAGTGCCTGCAAAGCAAGCACGCGCCCACTAATTTCCACTCTAATTCTAGGTGCACTCAAGCCCAGGTCCGACTTATCTCTCAATCATAGAACCCCCTCATACCCACAGCAATAATCACAATAAAATAATGCTGAAAGTAAATGACTGAAAAGTAAATCCATACAAAACCCACGACGGGAAAACAATGAAGGAAAATTGCGATCTAAACGCAGCGGAAAACAAAAATTTCCTTTAGTGATCCTTACGAATGAGCATGGTCAGTGATAGAATCGTTACCTCTTTGTGGCGATTCAGATCTTTGATGCAGCGATCACAAGCGTTGATGAAGTGCAACGCCTCTACTCAGTCCACACGAACAGCTTCCCGTCACAGTGCTAGCTGCTTACGAACGGAATTATTTGAGTGAGAAAAGATAATCAAAAACTAAATTGCATCAAGTGAAAGCTTCATCACAAGGGTTCCTTTTATAGACTCTCTTGTGGGCTGCGGGCTAAAAACCCAATTCACATGATCCATAATAATATTATATATTATTATTATTTTATAACCATTATAAAATAACAATAATTATTATTATATTATCCGAATTTCTATTTTTCACTTAAGTGCACCGTACCTTACGGTGTTCCTTTGATTTCTCTATCTCTCATCAAACTGTCCTTATGTGTGTGACCCTGTAGGATTTCGTAACGTTGGTAATTATATTAAATTATATATTTAACATAATAAACAGTAAGCGGTATCTAGCAACACATCACTGCTACCCAAGTCACGAAAATGTCATGTGATCTGACAAAACCTTTTTCGTGATAATATATGTTTGTACAATTACCCTTTTGCCCCTATGTCTATATTGAACACAAGGCATACACTGTGTCATCCTTGTCCAGTTCAATATTGGGCCCTTAGACATTTCTCCTGTTATGCAGGATTGGCAAATTCCATCTAGGACACTCATGTCCCTCAGCATGCTTCGTGGAGTGCCCATCAACTGTCTTTATGATCATCCAGTTACGGATAATGTTTGATCAGCAATAAAGCACCCGACTCTACATCTAGGGTCCATAGTGGTTTCAGGTCGAAGGGTGGTAATACACCATTATCACCATGAGAATAACTTATGACACTTTGCATAACATACTATGTAGTATTCTCATAGCGGGTCAATCCGGTATAAATATTACTCCTAATATTTATACCTATGCCAAGACTTGATAACTCTTTATCCATGATCCATGAGATGTGATCATCAGTCTATCTTCATAATAGTCTCAATGCTTTTAATGTTATCCCACTTTGCAATAAAGCTTGACTACGGATATTTTAAGAATAATGTCTTTATGTTTAATGGGATCTCATGATTAAGTCACACTTAACATTTCATTAAACAAACTAACTATTCTAGGGACTTTATTATTCTGAAAGACAAACATAATAAAGAAATGCCTTTTATTATTAAACGAATAATCCGATACAAGTACCAAAAAGTATTGGCCTCTAGGGCTTACACCAACAAACAAGCGCTAGGATTGACTCGCGTAGGGGACCGTTGGAATCCCCAACAGAGTCGCCAGCTGTCGCTACTGCGAAAATCGACGCCGGCTGAACAGAAGAGTCGCCACCGTGCGTTATTTATCCCAACGGAGGGAAAGGAAATGCTCAGAGTAAACCTACAGCAAAGACGGGAAAGGAATGGTCGTCACAACCAAATCCTGGATTCGGGAGTCGGTTACGCGAGGGGAAGGTATTGGCACCCCTCACGTCTGTCGTACTCGACGGGATCCACGCTGGTTTTCTAGTACGGATTGTTATTCTATCTACTCTACAGGTCTGGGGTTAAAGGAGAAAAGAAAATGACTCGGCAAAGTATCGCACTTTATGCCTACGTATTCCCGTCTGGAACGAGAAATCAGAGTCAACGTAGTTCGCCTACCTACTGGAAAGGAGGGGAAGGTTGCTCGCTAGGATATCACATCCTATGCCTACGTACTTTCATACAGCATGAAAGATCAGAGCAAACGTAGTTCGGGCCACGAAAGACACAGATTTGTCTGACTGTTTTTTATCCTTCTGAAAAAGGTTTTCTCCTGATTACGGGTCCAAGCGGACAAAAATGACACTTTGATTGGTTTTCAGTCTTTTTACGTAAGAACTGTCTTTTATTGATGTTTAAAATCTTATTACTGTGTTTTGAATGATTTTTGCGATAGAAGATAAAGAACTCTAAAACCTAGGGTTTGAAATGGGAACCAAAACTACCCTAATGTTGTCATGCATGGATTAACACCTAATGTCTGTCATATTTCTCTCTTGCACAGAGAGAAACAGAGATCATAGGGGATAAACAGAAAAGAAACAACAAATATACAATAAAGCAGTAAAATGCATGAGATGCAGCAATACAAGCGAGGCAAGGGAGTCCCACTCAACCTCGAACCTGAGAAAACAATAGGCAAAGTGAAACAGCTTCACTTCAAGCCTATGGGAAAAATTAACAAACAATACAGCAAAGAAAGTAAAACCCCAAAACCAGCTCTGACAGCACACCAGCTCCTACAGCAGCAGCTCTGAAAAACATCAAACTCTGACAGTTGATTAACTGCAAAACAGTAACATCCTCAAATGAACCCCAAAATCAACTCTTCAATTATCCCCTACACTCCAAGCAACACCAAGCTTGAGCCAACAATGAACCCCAACAGCTGACAGCTTCAGACAGCAGTAAAACCCTAATTCAACAGTTGAGCAGCTTTGACAGGAATATGTATCATCTTTATCAATCTTTAATGCAATGATTTTCATCTTCAATGAACTTCTTTCTTCAAGGCAAGCACTCCAGAAGAGAATCACTTAACAGAATAAGTTGAATGCTAAACAGCTTATTGACAACCAAAGGAAGCCTATAAGTGTTTAACATAATGAGAGACAGGTTCCCTCAAAGTTCTACTTCTAAAATAAGCCACTTATCCCTCCAAAGGAGGGATGTGAATATCTTAGAAGAACTTTTTGTCATAGGGAGGAATAGAAGCACAAGATGCTTTCTATGTTTGTAAGAAGAAATCATTCTAATCTAAAGCTCTGCCTATGTCTCCTATTTTCTATGTCTTCAAAAACCATCTTCAAGCAAAAGAATCCCCAATCTCCAAGCATCCTTATTGGTCTTCAATCTTCTTCAATCTTCATCTCCAAGCTTTAGCAAGCACACTCCAAGAAGAGATTTGTCATCAAGATCAAGTTGCAATGTTGGCATACTTGCTGAAAACCAAAGGAATTCAACAAGAACCAACATCGAAGTGGAAGTGTATCCTCAAAAGTTCTACTCTCTAGGGTATGCCCCACTTCCCTCCTAAGGAGAGATGGAACATCCCTAAGAGGACTTTGCATCATAGGATAGAATAGAAGCAAACAATGCATTCTATGTTTGATGGAAGAAATGAACTAATTCTACAAAAGCTCTCCCTAAAAGCCTAATTCTACCAACTCCTAAAACAAACTTAAAAGAGAAAGAAAGCTCCACTCCAAGCCCCACTCTTCAAGCCAAAGCATCGTCATCATGTCCAGAAGCTCCTCTAAAAAGGAATCCAAAGTCTTCAAGCTCTAAGTCCACCAAACGCTCCAAACAAGGCAAAGCACTTAAGAGAGAACACCGAAAGCAACAATCATTTGCAAAACCCAAAAAATTAGCAAACTAAATTCTAGAATTCTAATAAAATTCCTATGTGAACATGCATGTTTGAAAATTCTAACATTCCAGAATCAGGACCTAAATAAATTTCTAGGTCATCTAAACAATTACTAAATGAAATTTGGTCATGGGAAACCATTATTTGGGAAGGCTCTAAACTACACGCCTAAAACAGAATCTAATCAATTTTAAAAATTCTAAGAAAATTCCTGGGGAAACCTATAGATGTCCTCTAATTCATATCGAAAGAATCAGCTCAAAATCATAAAGCATCAAAGAGAACACAATCAAACAAACATCAATATCAATTATGCATAACAATGGATATTAGCACAAAAGAAACTCGTAACTAATTCAAATAAAATCCTAAAAATGCAAACTCAACTCCTACAGTTTCTTAAGACAATCATGATCTACAGAAAAAAATTTCATAACTTTTCGATCATTTTTACTATTTTTAACGCAATTAATCCAAACAGCTATTAAAACAGAAAAAAAGGAATGAAAATGAATTAAATTAAATTTCACATACCGGCTTCGGAGCGTCGAAACGGAGTAGTTGGAGCTCGTTTTTCTTGCCAAAAAGTGTGGAAAACCTTTGTTGAAGTTTGTTAGAGAAGATTAAATTCTTGATAACTCTTGAAAATGCTTTGATCTCTCACTTTTTCTCTTTCAAACTCCAATGTCAATCCATAGTTTTTGCACAAATGAATCACCAACCCTTGCTTTGAACCTCTTCACAAGTATATATAGAATGTATTTGAAGACCCTAGAAAGTTCTAGATTGATCCAAGGAGAAAGTATTTGAAGACCCTAGAAAGTTCTAGATTGATCCAAGGAGAATGTATTTGAAGACCCTAGAAAGTTCTAGATTGATCCAAGGAGAAAATCAAATTCTCATGTCATGAAAATCTCTTCTTATGCTATGCACATACCATCTCATGTTTTTGGCATGCAATTAACTTGGTTATGAGTTTAAATTCTCTCCAAATGAGATATTGGAGGTGTATGGATGGAAAAGAGCCTTGCATTTGCTTGGAAGTGTGGTTTTGCAATTGTGCCTTATGGTTCAAGTAACCAATTTACAAAGCAAGTCCTTGAAATAACCCTCAATTCAAAATTGTGGCAATGCCATTGTCTTTAAAATTCATTTTACAATCAAATTGGTATGTCATATGGCTTGTTTGTGACCTCTAACCCAAAAATTGATTTTTTCCACCAAACTTTATTTGACTTATTCCCTTTTTTTAGGCCATTTTAAGTGACTTTTTGAAATAAGCCGATCAATCCACCATGATGACTTAATTGACCTAAAAACATCATTTTAAGCACATTTCATGTTGAACAATTTTCCATTTGAGAAGTGGAACATGGAGATTTTGACCTATGCTAAAAAATGACCTGTAATTCAACTTTCCCAAAATACCCCTGGATTGCCAAGACCATAACTTGAGTTCTACAAATCATCTTGAGGACTTCTAGTACTCAAATTAAATCTAAGATCAAGATCTACAACTCTTATGTTGGCCAAGAATCCATTCGAAAACTCCTTGATGGGGAAAAGTTGCTTGGAAGTCAAGTGACGTTCACAGATAAATTTCAGTATCCTCTAGGAACCCATAACTTGGAAGAACCATAACTTGAGTTCTATAAATCTCCTAGAAGACTTATAGTACTCAAATTAAAGCTATTGAGATGTTCTACAAGTTTAATGTTGACCAAGACTTCATTTGAAACTTGCATTTTGACTTATCTGGCTTGGAAGTTAGGCCTAAATTAGGGGATTTTACACTGAAACCCTAATTTAGTAACTCCTCTTCTTCTTGATTCCTTTTGATTTCTCCTTGTCACGACACCACACATGTATCCACATATTAATTCATGAATCCCATATCCTTCAACCAAGCCTTGATGCTCTTTAATCAATCATTTGACCTAGGGTTGACCCAGATGAAACCCTAGTTGACTGCATTCAACTGTAGCTCTGGTACTTGTATTAATGATTTCTCTCATCTTTAAAATGACCCTCTAGGTCTTCCATGATCTTTGTACACCTTCCATGGCTCACACACTCATTGATGATCTTCAACATATCCCCCAGATTGGGAGAGAAATCCACTGGTTGATCTTCAAACTTCTCAAAGCTTCAACTCATTTCTTGATTACTTGGATGGTCTTGATCTTGAATAAAACCCCTTGATGGGCCTCTTTCTGATGAAAATGGCACTTGATCCCTTGTTAGATGCCTTGTTATGCTATGTTATGCAAATGATTAGAATATGTACATGACTTAGTATGCAAATGACAATGCAATTGAAACATAAACTAAGTGAAATAGGTGGAGCAAATTTTGGGGTGCAACAATAGTCATTGTATCTTCTATTGTATTGTGTTGATTAAGTAGCATGGGTAGCATGAGTAGGATCAATACGATATTGTGCGGGTGCGTGATAATAGTGATGAAGAACGATGTTCGCATACATTTGGAAGATTAGATGAATACATGTAAAAAGGGTTAAACGTATGTACATATTCTGATCATTGTGTTTTATATGAAACAATCGTTTATCTGATATGGGTGTCGTCTTTGCTTACCTGTTTATCTTTGATTTGAATTGCTATAGACATGTACTCTTCAGATCTGGATCTAGGATGATTACCTGTTAGGTCCTAAACTCTAGACATAGATTTAGGCTTAGCATTTGCGTGAGTATCAGTTCTTAATGCTCTATGTTGTGTTTTTGTTGCGTGAGACATCACAAATGAGACAACACGGTTGTTCTCTCGACGTTGTGTTAGAGATGACCTCTGCCGTGGGTGATACGTGAGTTTATTAGACGAATGATTGAGTTGTGTTAAACATGATCAGAAGAATGCATGTGTTATCAATTGATGAGATCCAATCCCAACAAGACTCCGTTTATATTTTAGTCTTTACTTTATATTTTCTGCCTTTTATTCATGATTCCTTGAACCTTTTAAACCAAACCTTTTGAACAAAAAGTTTAGAAATGTAGAGACCGTTGAACGGCGTTCTTTCATCGCACCGATCCCTATGAAGACGACAAAACTGAATACTTAATATTTTTGCTTGCTGCTTTACCGCTTCAACAAGGAGCTCGCCCAACGTTAATTTAACTGATTCTCTGTCGCTTTTGATTCTTTGTCGCTTTTTCATGGAATATCCATGACCACCAAAGTTATTCTAATCCTATTTAAAGGACAAAATAGTCAAATAAATGCCAACATGAAATCTCATCAATTACCTTCTTGTGATGACCGCCTAGACCTTATCACTCCCTACCAACGAATAATTTTATTTTTTAGAGAATATTTCTTTCTTTCGATCAATGAAAATATACCCCATATTTATTCTTGAACTATCATGTCTGACTAGGAAACTATCCATAACACGACCCACCCACGCATTGTCCGCATGAATCAATTATTGCCACCTAACTCTACACTCGCATTTTAATGAAAATACATGTAATTCCCCCCTTCAAAACCATCTATTAAAATCCAAACTCCAATTAAAATTCTGTAAAGGCAAAATAGAAAATACAACTATGAGTTACAAGACATCATTGCCCCCATGCAGGCCCCATACCTCTCTGCTTTACTAAAAACTTAAGTATATACACAACATTGTTTTGAGGGCGCCCCATACAAATCACTCCACATAGTTCAAAATTCGTCGTGTCACATGAGTTATCGTACAAATTTTACCGTGACATTAAATAGATAAATCATAATTAAATATATATTCTATTTATTTTATCATGGTTAAATTCCGGCTAACAACGCTGATAGAGACATTTATGTAAATATATATATATATATATATATATATATATATATATATATATATATATATATATATATATATATATATATATATATATATATATATATATATATATATATATATATATAGCAAAAGTTGAAACTCTAGAATGTCTACATAAAGGAGCCTATATTTATGAGCAAAAGGATAGAGCAAACATATATAGGAAACTTTAAGCAAGTGAAATGAGAGGCACGAAGGGTTATGAGCCACGTTCAAGCTCATCTTGTGCAGCTTGCAAATTACTAAAAAGAAGATGCACACCAAATTGCCTATTTGCACCCTACTTCCATTCTAACGAGTGCAAGAAATTCGCCAAAGTCCACAAAGTATTTGGAGCAAGCAATGTTAGCAAAATACTCATAGAAGTCCCAGAAAAACAGCGAGAAGACACAGTGAATTCTTTGGCTTATGAAGCAGAAGCAAGACTTCGAGACCCGGTTTATGGATGCATTGGTGCCATAGCTTTGTTGCAGAGAAAGATGATGGAACTTCAACATGATCTGGACATTGCTAAAGGTCGTCTTGCTCACTGTCGCGCTCTTGCTGCCACTGCTACAACCACCGCGACGATTACTCCGGTTGATAGTGTTACCTTGCCTCCGTTTCCTGAGTTTTCAACTTCTAATGATCTCAGTGATATCTTCTGTCATGGCTCTTCTTCTCAATTATCGACCCGGCTTGAAACCGTCGACGATTTTAATCAAATTCCATATATATTTTGATCTTATGGTCCTTTTTTTAATGTAAGTGAAGTGTTATGTATATTCTATAAATAAGAACTTCATGATTAGGAATGAAGTAAATACATGTATTATTATTGTGTGTTGATAATTGTTATAACTTATAAGAGATAAGGATTGGTTTCTTGGCCTTTTATGCAAATTCTGATAATCTGAGACCACTTTTGTTTGGTTTGATTATAGCAAAGACAAGATTTTCCAGGACTTGTGATGCAAAAAAAAAAAACTTCTCAAGTGTGAATTGAATTCGTTCTAGTGTTGATGATGGAGACCAGTGCATTGATTGGCACTACCTATAAGTGTGAGACACCATTGCGCACAAAGAAAGCAACATAACACTACTATAGTTGATTTTTGCACGATTGCTGCACAAAATAGTGGGTCCATTAACTGTACTGTTTCAATGCAACATGGAGTATCCATTATGATTTTTCTTTCAAGTAACCAACCCCACCAATGGCCCTTGGGATTTATTATCACTATGGGAATCCAAAGAGTAACGCCAACTCACCGAAAGTTCTTTTAGTTTCTTTGGGATATGTATATTTCAGATGGTAACATGATATATAATGTGACCCAACAGAAAATGCCAACCGTTCAATTAAGCTGAGATTCATTATCTTCCACAAGGTCATAATCACAGTTCACATGAAGTCGTATTTTGTTATTGGCCAGATATTTCATTAATGTTTTGTTCCTTTCTGGAACAAGAGTTGTTTGATCAATGGGTAAAGTAGTGCTTGTGTTGGTGCGGTTAAGCGGTAAGAAATAAAAGTTTTTGAAAGTATTTATCCGGAAAAGTTTTTGAAAGTAATTTATCCGGTTAAGCGGTAAAATTATCGTGTTCACGGGGGGAATGAAACGATCGAAGAAACCTCAAAAGGGGAGAAGACATGGTCTGAAAACCAAATCCTGAGTTCGAGAGTCGATTACGCGAGAGGAAGTTATTACCACCCCCTCGTGACTGTTGTACTCAACGAGATCCATTCTTGTTGTTCTAATCAAAGGGTGTGTATATCTAAAGCCTACTTGCTAACGTGAACATAAAGGAAAAAAAGACAAAATAAGACTCGATAGGACTTCGCCTTCCTAGACCTACGTATTTCCTCGTGCAATGAGAAAGTCAGAGTCAACGTAGTTCGGAAGACTACGGGTGAAAAGGAGAAGGTTGCTCGCCAAGAATGAGGAAATCAGAGCATTCTTCTATCAATGTCGTTTTGTGCCTACGTATCCTCGTTCAGACGAGAATGAGGAAATCAAAGCATTCGTAGTTCGGTCTACGAATTGTTAAGTATTTTTTATGAGCAATGCTAAGTTTACGTTCCAGCAGCTATGGTTAATGCCTGTTTGCGGTAGAATGGAAATAACATGCACATTCTGAAAAAAGGTTTGACAAACAATCCCGAAGGATAAAATGATTTGAATTTGTTTGAAGAGTTTTAACAAAAGTGAATTGAATTTGTTTGAGATTTGTATTGCACTAAAGTCTATGACATAGGAGCGAATGCGTCGCAAGATCTCCCCCAAACGGGACGTATGCTAAACACTCTAGAAGAAGTAAAGAGAGACTCCTCACTCATCATTTCTCATATACTTAAGGCTCGTGGCGCACAATACTCTTCGTATTTGTTAAGTGTTTTAATTTGATTCAAGAGAAAGAAGAAAGGAAGACGCACAGAAGGTCTAAGGAAAAACCTCGGTCCTAATATTGTCATACAAAGTGGTCCTAAAGTTGGGATGAGAAAGGAAATTCTATCCTAATGTTAGCATGCAAAAGTGGGCCTAAGATTGAGGTTAGGGAGATTATCCTAATGTTGTCATGTAAAGGAATGAGAGCCTAATGTCTATCCTACTCCAAGCTTAATTTAAAAAATAAAATCGGACTAGGAGGCGTTAAGGGAACATGCAAGAACAAAACAAAACAAAGAAAATAAACAAAAAAATAGCAGCTACAACAGCGCCTAAGCACAACACAACAATAAATTCTAGTAAACAAGCAAGACAACATTTAACAACATGTATTTTCAGGACAAAACATGTATAAAAAGCAGCAAGACAAGCAAGACAACATTTAACAGCGTGTATTTTCAGGACAAAACACCTGTAAAAGCATGGGCAACATGTATGCATTCAATAATGAAGTAATTAAACATGAGCATGAACATGCATCAAGAATGCAACACCCAACAATGTGCACAGATAAGTATCAACATCAAACATCTTGAATATTCAACACTAACAAGCAATTGTCAAAAGATCGAACACTTAGTGTGCACATATATTCACAATGCAACAATAGAACATGCTTCAAGAATTTTCATCCATCAACAATGTGTACAAGCATGAATCAACATTTAATATTCATGAAAGCACAACAAAAAATAACAAATATCGACATGTTATCACTTAAGTAAAGATCAAGAATACAATCAATGATCATGTTATCAAATAGGCAAAGTATATGAACATGTGACAAAAGAATAAACAATCGTGATGAGCATATATCAATAATCAATAATGCATTTAAGCATACTTCAATACACATCATGAATAGGCAAGCATCCATAAGCAATTGTCAACATGTAAACAAGTATGCATCATGAGCATGTTTCAACAATATTGCACAATTAAGAATTCAACAAGAACAACAAGATTGCACAAGTAGGTATGCCTCAAGAACAACATGAATGTTCAACTACAACTAAGCATTTAAAACATCGAGCACACAAACATGAGCATGTACTATGTGTTCTAGCCAAAAATGTTAGATACACCAAAAGTGCTAATTCCCCTTATCCTGGAGAAGAAGAACTATTTTGTCTATATTGTGAGGGATATTTGGGGATTTGAGAGCTACACTTGTACTGTGTATTGTCTTAAGATGATTATGTCTTGCTTAACCCTCATGTGGGAGCCCCTTTTATAGTCTTCCATTAAGATATGTCATTAAGAGAGGTCTCTTGGCGTTCTGACATTACATGGCCATCATTGCTATAACTCCCCTTTATGAATGTAGGCTTTGAAGATCTGGTAGTGTCCGCATTGATGCGCCGCTGCCGTTACAACTGTTGGTATGCCCATTGAGCTCATGTCTGGCATAAGTACCGAGTTAATGGGGTCTGTACTCGACTTCCTAGGAGCTCGACTGATGGGAGTTGAGTTATGTGACCGGTATGGGTTATAGGAGATACTTGCCTAGCCCTCTGCATTGTGCGATCTTTCTTGTTGTCGTAGTCTAGTTCATGCTTAACCTTGTCTGGCTACACAACTCGGCTTAAAATATATTTGGCATGTACATTATGAATCAAGAAAAGTAAGCATCAAGAGAAAATAACCATCAATGTGCAAATGATTATGCAACATGAATAATGCATCAAGCATGCAAAAGAAATAAGTCATGAACATGCATCATGAAATCAACGTGTCATGTGTTGAAGAATCGCATACGTACTACAAAGTGAGGTTAAACAACCCTAGAAAATTCCACAAATACAAAACATATCAAGCCATGAGGTTTAGAGGTGGAATAGGTATCAAGAGAAACATGAAAATAAGCCAAAATACACCACACAACAGGTGCAAATCGATTTTCAAAAGATGCAAATTGATTGCACAACTCCTTAATTAATTTCTAGGCAATTCAAATAGATGCAAATCGATTGCATCAACAAAAATCACTTTTAAGAATCACTTTTTCAACAGCAACTCAAGGTTCAAATGCAACATGTAATAGCATGTAATTATGCATGAAATTCACATCAGTTCACATTAAATGAACAAACATTGAATCAAACAAACATTAACAACATCAACAATTGAAACAATGGATCAATTCACACCAAAATCACATAGATCTACATTATGAAAGTTGTAAAATAAGCTAAAATGAGTTTACATCTAAGAATTACCAACCTACAAAGCAGAGATTTGCTTTGGTAAGTGTTGTAAACAAAATTTAACAGATCAAGCAAATAAAATCCAAGATCCAAGGAGCTCCTAGCAAGAAAATTGAAGATCCGTGTGAAAACGAACGAAGTCGAAATTACATCTGTAATCACTTCAAGAAAATGCTTCAAAATTTTAGATCTAGATCCAAATAAGCTTAAACTCAGAATTAAACAATGAAAGATGATGTAATGGAGGTTTAGCTCATGAATTCACAAATTGAAATACACAATTTGTGAAGCTTTTGGTTATGGAGCTTTGGTGAGGGTTTTGAAAGGAGAGAAAAAGTAAGAGCAAAGAGAGGAATGAGAGAGTGAGAGTGTGAAGTGTAGAAAAATCAGAAAATGAAGTGTAGTTGTGTGAGGTTTGGAGCAAATTGGCTTAAATAAGCTCTAGGTTTGGAATGAAAGTGAGGTTTAGAGTGCGGGTTTGAATTTGGAATAGAATTATGGTTTGGAATTAGGAATGGAAACCATTTAAATTTTGGAGGGAAAGTGAAGTGAATTTGGAAATGAACTGATATCTTAAAGCATTCTAGATCCTTTTACTGATATAGCATTGATCCCAAGTGAATGTGGTGTATTGCAAACTGATGTAGTGCTGAAAAATGAAGGTTTTGGTCTAAGCTGTCACAGAGCAATCGACTGCACAACAATTATCGATTTGCACTGTCCCACAAGGAAAAAATGAAGTATCCTGAAGGGGTGAAATCGATTGCACACTTATGCAAATCGATTGCACCAAGGCAAAAGGGTAAAAATTACCTCGTTGCAACTTGTTTTGAGTCTTAGCCATTAATAATACCCTTGAATGATGCCTGAAACTTGACAGGGGACCTGTCTAGAACAAGATCAAATGAACCGTGTTTTCTGCTATTGATTCTGAAATAATCAAACCATCTGCTGAGCAAAATAAATGCCTAAAGATGTCTCTGATGACTGTCTGCTTAGCTCTAAATGCTACTGAAATAAACTCTAAAATAAGAAAGGCTTTGAGCTACAAGGCCCTGATCCCATGTCTTGTAACCAATGCAATGGTATGTGTTGTACCCCAAAATTTGCCCACCCTTTTTCTTTGCTTGGCTTATGTTTCTTTTGCATTTTAGCATCTTGCATGTGCATAGCATTGTCCTTTTTAGGGGACCAAGGGAGGTGTGCCATCCAAGAGAATAGTTATAAAAGGTATCAAGCTCAACCACGAGTGCTTACTCAAGTTATCCAATGCTTATACTCATCAAGAAGTGGTCAAAGCTCTCTGAGAGAGAAGATTGACAAGTGTTGCTTACCTCCTATCCTGGAGGACAATTGAGGATCATCAGAGGTTTTTCAAGTTCATGGTTATGGACAAGAGATGTTGAAGAAGCTCATTGAGTGATTTTGAAGTAATTGGGGAGCTTATCTAAGTGGTCATATCATTTTCAAGAGTTCACAGGCAAAGGTTGTGCACCTAGGGTTTCATCTGCTTAGTGTAAGGTCAACTGTGAGCTTGAAGGAGTTGAAGACTGGGTTCCAAGTCATTGGAGTCATGGGAAGGCATGTTGAGACATCTAGTATGTCATTTCAAGTTCAAATCAAGAAGAATCAAGAGTTTGAGAAGTTACTAAATTAGGGTTTCAGAGGATGTCAGTGTAAAATCCCCTTCTTTAGGAGCTAACTTCAAGGACAATTTACCTCAGGATACAATTTGAATCTAATTTTCTTATAAACATGAGTCTTGTAGGTAATGTTCTTAGATTTCTTTTGAGTACTAGAACTCATCCATTGGGTTTGTGGAATTCAAGTTATGATGCCATCAAGTTAGAGGTCTCAGATGAACATCTTTTCAGTCAATAAAAGTCAACTCATTTCCAAGGCCCTTTTGACCTATAATCACGTTTCTTATAAACTTTTGATGAACATGAAAGTTATCCCTCATGATCTTAGCTTTCGAAAAAGTCCTAGAAGTCCTTCATATCATTTCTGGAACTCAAGTTATGAAGCTGGCAAGGCAAGGGTATTTTGGGAAACTTTGATTATAGGTCATTTTGATTATGGGTCATTTTCATGCCTTTAAGTACTTCAAATGGAACTTCAACCAACATGAAAGTTGTCCCAAATGACTTCAATTTCATCATAGAACTCAAGATTGGTGTGAATTATGCATGGTTGTGGACGTTGGTGAAGAAATTCAAGTGAAATTTGGACTTTAAAAGGTGATTCAAATTGAATTGGTCATAGGCCATTTACATGCTTCCTTTTGATCCAATTTGGTTCACATTATGCTCATGTACAAAAGGCATAAATTTATTATGGTTCATGTTAGCAAAATCACGTGGAAATAAGGCTTACTTCAGAAAGAAGTTTCACATCCAAACTTGTTAAATGGATCACCAACAAAGCCTAAACTAATCTTAATGTGAAATCCAAGTTCTGAGCTGCAAAACCAAGTCATTCTCATGTGTGTAGCAAGATGAAATCACTTGTGCATGGGAGTAATTTCCAAATTGGGCATTTTTAAATTATGTCACAACCAAGCCTCGTGGGCTTTTCTTTCTCATCCATATCCATAATATATAAGCTCCAATTTCATTTTGAAAGCTCAGAAGGTGAAATTTGTGGAAGGAAGAGCAGAACCAGTTTTGGAAAGTGAGAGCAAAATTTAAAATCGTGAATTCAGATCCAGAGTAATTCAATTAAAATCGAAGCAAGCATCATCTTCCTCAAGTGAATTGGAGTAGATCTGCACGTTTGCAAGCAAGCTAACCACCAATTGAAGCACCAACAGAGTGTCTCCGTTAGGTAATCTTCCATTCCATTTTTCTCTCATGTTAGACACTGTTCTAGGATCATTGTGGTTGCATATGAAGCCCTACATCATGTAGGCAATGTTTGATAGCTTGATTGTCTTGTTTGATGAGGTTTACAGTTATGCATCCAAAACTTTCACCGTTAGATTCTCACTACTTATGCATGATTAAAACAAATGAACACTGAGTTTGGATTCTGTGTGAGTAGAGCTTCAATTTGATATAAAATTTGACAAGTTTTGGTGAGTTTTGGAAACCTGAGCTCCGGCCACCTCGCCGGAGAAGACGACCGGAGCTAGGGCTCCGGCGTCTGGTTCAAACTCAGGCAAGCTGAGGTGTTATTGTTTGACTTGTTGACTTGCTGAGGTGTGTGGTCCAGATCGTTTTGACCTGCCTGCATGGAGGTTTGAATGCCACCTCAATTATTTAAACGCAACGTTTGAATTAGTGGCTGAGTTGAGTGGATATGGGCCAGACATGCTGTTTGCACCCCCTTTCTTGTTGAGCTCAATGAATTACAGCGCATATTTTTGCTATTTGCACCATTTTAATTTATTTTATTGTTTTATTTTATTTTAATTTCTTTTCTGTTTTGATTTTAATCCATTAAAAATAGCTCCAATCATTTTAAAATTCAGCAAAAAGTATTTTCTGACACTTAAATGTGTTATTCAATTTTTGATAATTTTTAATTTCTTTTTCCATTTATTTTTCAATTAAATTTGGATTTTATGATTGGAGGTATTTTTAAATTGCTTTTTCATGTGTTCTCTTTTGTTCTTGCTTGATACTTGACCTAACTTTAAGCACCTATGAATGAGGTTTTCTCCTCATTTTGATGATGAGTTGAGATACCTTTGAGGCTATTTTAGGTCAAGGTTTGACTTGTTTTTGGTTGACTTTCACTTCCATTTGTTTGACCCTCGACAACCCTCCTTCAAAATGGGGAACCCTAGTGGATCAATTCCTTTGGTGATGTTTTGAATGGACTTTAGTTGTGTTGCTTTGGCCCCTGGTTTCCAACATCTTTATGAGCTTTTTGTGTTTTATTTGGATTTGTTTGAAATATTTTCCTATTTATGGAGTACCTTTCAAGTCAAGCTACCCCTAAGGAAGGTTCACACACACACTTGACCTAGTTTTGATGGGAAATGACCCTTGTGGATCCCATATGCTTCCAACTCTTTTTGACTCACATTCCTAACATGTTGAAGTGGTTGGTTGCCAATTCTTAGTTCTTACATTTTTTTGGTTCTTGTTTTAAGTTGCATTTGTTTAAGGCTTTCCATTTGATGTTGAATGTTGAAAGTGTATAGGACTTAGGTTCTTTACCATGCCTTCTCTTGCAATTTGATTTGGCTTTCTTTCTTGTTTGGCTTGCCTATCCTCTTATCTTGTTCTCACTTCTGTCCTAGGAACTTGGGGACTCATCCAAGTTGATTTGGTGCCTCTTGGTTGCACTTTGAGTTTGACTTGGATGAGAGGCCATTTTGAGAACTTCTTTTGTTCTTTTCTTGCATGATCATGGTGATGCCTTTGGTTGAGTTTCATTTTGTGTTTCTTGCTGCCCAAACCTTATCTCCCATCCTCACATTTATCATGCCTTATTCTTCTTCTTGTTTTCTTTGCCTTGGTTAGTGATTGATGTACAAGTGGTTGTGGGAATTCTATTTCTCCCACTTCATCTCACTTTTGGCTTGAACTTGTTTAAGTTCCTTGGTTTGCTTTCTTAATTTGTTTACATCCCTTTGTTTGCTTGAAGAGGTTGAGATGTGCTTGTGGTGGTTTTTACCCCACACTTTGTTCCTCCCTCTTTCTTCATCTTTGTTTTGCATTGCATGTTTGCATCTTCTTTCTTCTTTCACTTATGCTTTATTCTTCTTTCTTCTTTGCCATGTTCCCTTAGGACTTCTAATCTCTCTTGTTCAAGATTGATTATGATAGACATTAGGTTTGAACCCATGCATGATAACATTAGGTTAGATTTCCCTTTTCATCCCAATCATAGGTGCACTTTGCATGAGAACATTAGGTTGAGTTTAGTCTCCCTTTTAGTGTGTCTTTCTCTTCTCATCTTCAAACTTCTTCAAGACACTTAATAATGGATAATGAATGTTGTACGCTACGAGCCTTAAGCATTTGGGAAATGATGATTGGGGGGCCTCCTCTCAATTGTCTAGAGTGTTTAGCGTATGTCCTTTGGACAATATGCGACACGTTCGCTCCTAAGTCATAGTCTTTAGTGCAACATGAATTACAAACACAATTCAATCCACTTCTTCTTCATAAAAGACTAAAAAAACAAACACCAAACCTTTTTATCCTTTGGGATTAATGGAAACTTTTTTCATAAGGAAATTTTTGTTAACTCTTGGTTCTACCGCAAACAGATAATGCCTAAGTCTCCAATGGTCGAGCTGCATACACCTAACTGCTAGAACTAAGGTTTAACCCTACTCGGGTAAAACACTTAAACCAACTTGTGGTTGTGTCAGCTCGAACTACGCTTGCTCTGATTTCTCGTACCAGACGAGGATACGTAGGCACAAGACGACGATGTCTTGGCGAGCAACCTTCCCCACCTTTCATCCGTAGTTTTCTGAACTACGTTGACTCTAACTTTCCCATTGCACGAGGGAGTACGTAGTCATAGAGCGGCGACGCTCTATCGAGTCTCTTTTCTTTATTTTGTCCATGTGGCCTGTAGTTTAGATAGTTTAACACCTTTTTAGATATACAATAAGCGTGGATCCCGTCGAGTACGACGGACATGAGGGGTGCTAATACCTTCCCCTTGCGTAACCGATTCCCGAACGCAAGATTTGGTTGCGATGACCTGTCTTCTCCATTTTCTGTAGGTTTTCTATAATCGTTTCCTTTCCCTCTTTTGGGATAAATAACGAACGGTGGCGACTCTTCTGTCCTTACTGGCCCCTCTTTGCAGCAATGCGACAGCTGGCGACTCTGTTGGGGAAAAGTCTTGATCCCCTATGCGAGTCAATCCTAGCGCTTGTGTGTTTATCTCTGAATGTGTATATATGTGTTGTACTTTATTCGCATTTGCATTTTACTTTCAGCATTGTATATTATCATTTTTTGCTGTGCTGTTGGGTGGGAATGTTCCACTGTGAGTAAGCCAAAACCCAGGCTTGAGTACAACCATATCATTAGAAGCGGAAAGTAGTGGTGAACCTGTATATTTGGCATGCACTAGTTCCCACGAAATCTGCGCTCAAACGAGATTCTCTTTGATGACTTCCTTTCCAGTCCGTTTCGGACAGTTGAGAGGTTGTTGGATCTGAGGGTTTTCGACTATGGGGACCGATCATTTGGGAGTCAGTTAAGTGAGGCCGCTTCGTTAGACTATGATACCAAACCAGAAATGGTGAACGTATCATCGTTTCTCGAAACTCTGTGACACTGACGATCGCATAGGATGCAGAACCTTTATTAGAGATAGGTTCATACCTGTGAGTGGGTGGGTTATGCAGGAAACTTTGACCTTCAACCTACCCGGTTTTCTCTTCAGTGTGAACCTGTGACTTTGATACAGAGGGTCCTTATGACAGTGATATGTTCTTGTCAAAGCGAAGCGCTGGTTCTTCTCAATCAACGGCACAACAACCTTGGTCCCTTATTGCATTTGCATTTTTCATTTGCATATTGACATTGACATGTATTTATGTTGCAGGTGCATATTTTCCTTTCGATTCTAGTGATTTTATTCCTTTGCTGACATGGAGCCTAGCCTGAAGAAGATAATGGAATATAAGTTCCCTACTCCCGACATTAGATCTCTACTCAATTTGATCTCTGTGGCTGACAAAAAGGTGATGGAAGATTTCAAGCAATCGTATGGGAAGCTTTTGAGTTTTGTCGACAAGCCTTCAGTATATGAGTTGGGTGGTCTTCATACACTGCTGCAGTTTTATGATTCACAACTGAGGTGTTTCACTTTTCCAGATTATGTGTTACTACCTACTCTAGAGGAGTTCTCTGTGCTACTTAGAGTTCCTATCTTGGACCAGATGCCTTTCTATCACACCGATGCTGAGCCTGGTCTGGCTAAGCTTGCTGGTTCCTTTCATTTGGATGCTTTTGAGCTACAAGGGAAGTTGGTCAAGAGAAATGGAATGCCTGGATTTCCACTATCTTTTCTGGTTACTAGAGCTCGACACTTTGCGGAGGAGGGTTGTTGGGTTGTGTTTAATGCCATCCTAGCACTATGCATTTATGGTATCATTCTATTTCCTAATATTCCAATTTTTTTGGATCTGGATACCTTCCACATTTTTGTTTCAGGGAATCCTGTACCTACGCTTCTGGGCGATGTCTATCATTTTGTGCATTACAAGAATGAGAATCAGAGAGGGAAGAACGTATCTTGTTGCGTACCTTTGTTGTATAGGTGGTTTGTGAGTCACCTTCCCAAATCTGGTCCTTTTGTTGATACCGCTGGTACCTCAGAGTGGTCAGGGATATTGATGAGCTTGACTTCTGAGAATATCATTTGGTTTGATAGAGATCCGTTGCATACCTTTGTTGTATAGGTGGTTTGTGAGTCACCTTCCCAAATCTGGTCCTTTTGTTGATACCGCTGGTACCTCAGAGTGGTCAGGGATATTGATGAGCTTGACTTCTGAGAATATCATTTGGTTTGATAGAGATCCGTTGGGTACGGAGATTATCTACAATTGTGGTGGTTTTCCTAACGTCCCGTTAGTCGGAAGGAAAGGATGCATCTCGGTTTATTTGATTCTGGAGAGCTGCTCGCACAATATAGCATCCTTGGTTATTTTATGAACATATCCCATGGCATTCATAATTGTGAGGAGGTACTCGACCGTATCTGCTCTGTATGCAATGCATTTTCACCAAGTTTGTTTCCAATAAGAAAATGTCGTAGCTTTCGTGTCTATTTGGACCTTCATCAACTATGTTGACTTGATGAGTCTCTGTGTTCTGGTATATTGGAAACCACTAGTGATCTAGTAAGTGTTGAATAGTTCTTTGTAGGAGTGCACAACCTTGGTTGTTCTTGAAGATAACTTTACAATCTTGATAGTTGTGCGATGCTAAAAATCCAAGTCTAACTTGTTTTGCGTGTAATTCTACCAAGCTTGTGTTCATCAGGCGAATGTCGAAGATTTAAACTCTGTTTGGACATTAATCAATCATGTTGTTCTGATAATTGTTCCTTCCGTGATAGTCTTGGATCCACCCTAGATCCATTTGACGTTGGAGAGCCTCTTGCACAAAAGAACACCCCTGATTATCCTTTGAACAAATTGAGCAAACGTTATAATTTTGCAATGGTAGACAATAATATTGACTTTATCTAAAGTGCATTTCCACCAAGTTTACGTTCATTAGGCGAATGTCAAAATTTTGAACAATGTATAGGCATTCATAAACCATGTTTACTTCATGAATTCTGTGATCTTGGATCGAACCCAGACTCATCTGATCTTGAAGGGTTGTCTGAAAAATGTTGCATCCTTGGTTGTTCTTGGAACAAATATCGCACTGATGATAGTTATAAGGTGGCATATGGCCATATCCACTTTTCCTGCAATGCATCTTAACCAGATTTGTTCCTAGTAAGCGCACATCATAAATTTGGTAACTGTTGCCAGGAGTTTCATTGATTAAGTTTACCGAAGCCTTCGCATGTTGAGGTAGAGGATTGTTTTGTATATTTGGATTAGTGTCTTTGAAAGACAAAACTTCATTCTTGATAGTCTTTGTACATCGAATTTAAAACTAAAACAGTTCTCGATATTATGCCTCAGTGCCCCTTGATGATAAACACAAAATCGATCAGCCTTGAACCAATAGGGGGATTTTCGAGAATGACAGGAGGATAGCTCTGCATATGGCATTGGTATAGGATCAAACCCTGATGACCTTGAGATACGATTGTTGTTGTATTATGGGCGAGCCTGCTGAAGAGGTTGTTACTGCCTTTGTTGATACTGTGGTTGTTGATTTTGATTTTGAGAAATCTGTGGTTGATACGTTGAAACTAGCGCCGAGTTGATAACAGGAGACATTGTTGCTAACTGTCGAGGTTGGTATCTTCGCCTTTGTTTACCCTATGAAATAATGTTGATTTCTTTCTCTTTCTTCTTTTGGAAAGCGCTTCTAAATCTCTTGCTACTACTGGATGATTCTGCGTCCTTGATTAATCGACCTTCTCGAACTGCTTCCTCAAGGCACACTCCCATGTTCACTATCTCGGTGAAGTCACTAGGTGCATTTGCGACAACTCGGTTATAATAGAATGAACTCAAAGTTTTCAATAATATTTTTTTCATTTCTTTTTCCTCGAGAGGAGGACAAATCTGGGCAGAAATTTCACCCCATCTCTAGTCGTATTCTTTGAAACTTTCCTTATCCCTTTAGAACATTGCTCTGAGTTGATCTCTATTAGGCACCATATCCATATTGTACTTGTACTACTGAACAAAAGCGGCTCTAAGATCTCTGAATGTACTGATCTTTATACGGTTTAACCCCATGTACCATTTGAGTGCAACACCACTTAAACTATCTTGAAAGTAGTGGATCAGTAACTGTTGATTTTCCATTTGGGTAGATATTTTTCGAGCATATATTACCAAGTGACTTTGAGAGCAAGAATTTCCTTTGTACTTTTCAAAGTCAGGCATCTGAAACTTGTGTGGTATTTTAACATTTGGGACAAAGCAGAGATCGGCGGCATCTTTCCCAAACAAGTCTTATACGCGGATGGCATGAAGTTCTTTCCGCATTTCCAAGAACTGTTCCTGGGATTCATTCATTCTTTCATGTACCTCTATACCCTTGCTCAGAACAGCATGAAAGATTTATTCTTCTAGAATGGTATGTACCACGGTTGTGGTATAATCATTATTGATGCGGCTCTTGGCGCTTCTATGATCTAAAGCTTGTAACCTTCAGGTACATGAATCTCTGTCGTAGCTCTTGCATCTTTATTTACCTGAAGTTTGTAACCTTTAGGTCTAGAGATTACGGTCGTAACTTCTGAGCCTTCAGGACCGGAGGTATATATCCTTCAAGCATAAAATTGAAAGGCATGTCGCAAGGAAAACCTTTATGCATGTTGTACTGAGGAAGACTAACGGGTCCTCAAATAATGGTGCAGACAAAACTTCTGAAATTACAGTCCTTTGAACTGGTTAATCCTGAGCTGCTTCCATTGATTCAATCATGGCGTTGAGTCTTCCCATACCTTCTTTTATAGTAGTGACCTCTTCTCTTAATTCTCTATTTTCCTCCTCAAGATCGTCCATTTTCTTCTGACAATTGGCCTGAGTATTATACAAATGAGACAATTTGACTGTAAAGTATGATGAAAGTGTAAGTTTTTTGTGAAAGATGTGAAATGCTAGAATGATGCATGAAGTGCAATGCAAATTTTCTTTTCTTTTTTTGGTTTTTAAAAGAACTTTTTAACAATCATGTTGCAAATATCATACAATAACGAATTTTTTTTATTGAATTCAAAGGATTACAATATCTTACAGAGAACAGTACATTATTTTACAAAGTGTAGGAAGGAAAACTAGGCCTATGAATCCTAAGGAATTCTTGACAAAGGTCCAGATGTTGGTTGTTGATTCCTTTTCTGCCTTTTTGGATTGGTTTTCTTCAACCGTTGGTGGGTCGGTGATCCTTTACCAGGTGAAAGGAGATAGTAAAATTTTCCGTTCCTCTTGACTTTCTATAACATGTTGCTTTGGTATCTCAATCAGAGCATCTCTTTCCTTTAGTAGCTCTTGAATCTTTATGCACTCCAAGCTGACAATTTAATACTTGTTCCTCCAAGATTTCTTTTCAAGTTGAGTTTTATTAAAAGCGACCTGAAGTTTCTCTATGTCGTTTATAAAGTGGAGGATAGATTCTTTAAGGGGAAATACTTCTTGATAAGGGTAAGGCATCTTTAACTTGATGGCTCCAGCTTGTACCCATTGGAGGTAAGGCTCCACAGAAATGCAGTTTGGTTTCCCAGAGATTCTCTTCCTTTCCTATGAATATGATGTCAGGCATGCACAATTTCTTCTTTAAGTGCTCTGTTATTTTCTCCCTCCTTAAAGAAAAGACCTTCCATATGAATGTTATATGGTATGTCCTTCATCGGGTAACCAAGCTGACGACGGGCTAAAACTAGGTGGTAGTTGATCCCTCTTTTAGTACCAATGAGGGGTACATTAGGGAAACTTCCATAGCTGTCAATGATCTTTGTTCTGTCATAGACCCAATTTTACTAATATATGTCAGAGTGAGTGAGAGACATAATATTTTGTGACCATCGCATACCACTTTTGAGATCCCAGAAAGCAATAGATTTGGATAAGTGAGAAATAAATCATTTGTAGAGTAATGGTACACAGCAGGTGATCATCCCTCCACTATAAAAATTCCTTAGATGTATTGAGTGGTAAGTGTCTACAAGAAAAGTTAGGACTAGATTCCCGATTAAGAATCTCTTGATAACATTGATGTTGACGAAGTTGTCAATGTTGGGAAAAGGAATAACTCATAGATGAGTAAAACAAAGATATCCTCGAAAGAAACCAAGTTTCCTATATTGGCAAAGTATAGGGTTTTCTCCATCAAGACTTTACCTGGTAGACCTTGAATTCCTCCCTTGATGGTCATGTGAGCTTTGATATATGACACTTACAAGGAGCTAGCTCTTGCAATGGTTTGATCTTTCGGAATCTCTTCCAAGCCAGAGAAAGGGTCTTGATTAGTAATAGGTAAATAAATCAGATGAGAGTATTCTTCCAATGTTGGTGTGACATGATAATATAGAAATGTGAAGAAGTGGTATACCGGATCATGGAACTGAACCAATGTAGCTAGGATTCCTTCCACCATGTTGATTTTTAAAAGTGACAAAAGTCCTCCATGCTTAACTCTGAAAGCTTTAAGGTTAGTAATCAACCTTCTCAATCTTCTCAAGTCTTCAAGTTTTGGACTTCTGAAGGTATACTTCTGAGTTTTTCTTCTACCAAAATCCATAGCATAAGTTCTCTATGATATTTGCAACAACCATATTTTTTAGTTCTTTTGAAAAGGATTTTTTTTTGTTGAAAAATTTGATGAATGCATGAATGCAGCAATCACAAGTATATGAAAACATGTGTTCAAGGGTTCATCGTCAAGAACATGGAGTCATGGATCTACCCATCCCAAGGTATGTACTAGGGGTTACATTTTTTTTGTCCTGTAGAACAGGTTCTAATAAAGGTTCCCAAAATCATTGACCATTCTTTAGGATATTACCAGCAAACCGATTGACTCATGAGAGCTGTAATATCCCCAAGATGGATCTCATTTGAATGTAGTATCGCGTATCAACTATTCCCGATAGTCACCACATTACGTCCTAATATGGCCAAGTGGTTAAATTCTTACTAATCCTCAGTTTCAAGGGTTCCCATTGAAAAAAGTAATGTATTCACGACTTGCTCGCTCAACATCAATAATTCTAAAAGGGTATCTATACTGATTTGGTAGACTCTCAAGTTAGCTTGGTCAGAACTCACTCCCAATAAGCTTTCTTGATTTTGCCACCTCCTATCTTAAAATATGCTCTCAAGCCGACTGATAACTTTTTGACTCACCACATGTGTATTAATCACATTCCCAAATAAAGGCAAATTAAACAAGTATGGAAAAAAAGCAGATAGTATGATGGAAAGCAGTAGATGATATCAAATGAGAAAGCAAATAATAAAATGAAATAGTAAAAAATATGTAATGAAATGCTTAACCTTCTAGACAATGGAATGTCCTCAGTGAAGTCGTCGTTTTCTTGTTGATAACACGAAATCGTATATATATATATATATATATATATATATATATATATATATATATATATATATATATATATATATATATATATATATATATATATATATATATATATATATATATATATATATATATATATATATATATATATATATATATATATATATATATATATATATATATATATATATATATATATATATATATATATATATATATATATATATATATATATATATATATATATATATATATATATATATATATATATATATTGATGCATAATTCAACTGATATTTGACTGTTTTCGATCCGATTTCGGGTTCTTTCCGTGTTATTTGTCTGATATTTTGCAGGTATTTGATGATCATGTCTAAACAAGGCAATATGAAGAAAAGAAGCAATCACAGATGAAATATGGACGAAAACCGGATGAAAACAACTTGAAAAACGCAGAATGCATATTTTGCTGCTATGACGACCATCACAGCTCCACGACGACCGTCACACACCGTGACGACCGTCATGCAGGCAAAATCGCTCAACTTCAAATGCACGTGCAAAATGCAGTTCCAAGTCCCAAATAGTGGACCACTACTCCCTGATATTTCTGCCTCAAAGTCCACCTTCTTCAAGTTATAACCGTTAGAATTCTATTTCTATAAAAAGGGGAGAAGGGGAGCTGAGAAGGAGAGCCGCATTCAGACAACGAAGTGCTGCCCAATTTCATTTCCAGAGCAAAAGTTCAGTTTTATTTCTTTCTATTTTTTTATTTCCTTTCATTTCTTTTGTAATTCCTATTTCCCTTGTACGATCAATTGGCACAAAGACCAGAATCCTGCCAACATTTGTGGAGGATCTGCCCAAAGGTCAATTGGAATATTTACAGGTTTTAAATTTTAATCGTAATTTCAGTTTTCATTATGATGCATATTATTATTCATTGTTTTTATTTATGTTTTACCTTTCCCAAATCCATGTCTAGCTAAATCAAAGTAATCGATATGTAATAATAATTCGGACGGGATTTGATAATAACCGGTTGAAAAACTTTCTTTTTCAAAAGTTGTTAATGGTCTGAGTGTTTAAATTTATTTACTGAATAAACTTCGTCGCGAAAGCGAGAACTTATTTAAAAGTAGTTTTGCCACGAAAGTGGGAAATTAATTAAGGTACGAACCAACAAGCGAAAGTTGCGGCAAGACCAGATAGTAAACACTAGTCATTTGTTTTAATAACAGCGAAAGCACTTTAAAATGAATTAGAACTTAGAGATTTCCAAAAAATAGTTTTAACCCCGAATGGGACACAAAAGCGTACATTTGGCCCTTAGAATTATGATTAGCGTCAACAACCATCGTGAGACGAGAGTCTTCAGATTACTATTTTCTGCTTAAATAAACTCTGAAAAATATTTCATATACCGGTAACTTGTCAAATCCCCGAAGAACATAATTACTGCATATCGATTCACTTAATTATAATTTAAGTAACATTTTTAGTTCCCTTTAGTGACAATCTTATTCCCTTAAACATTATCTACCTAGCTAAACATAGTAACTCCCGAGAACACTAGTTTGATTACGAGTCCCTGTGGGATCGATATCTTTTATTACTACGCGATAGACTGTGCACTTGCAGTTGAGTTGTATTAGACATAGAAAGTCGCGATCAAGTTTTTGGCGCCGTTGTCGGGGACCCGTTTAGTCAATAGTGTAACCTTCTGTTACGCCGCATAGACTAGGTTAACTATTTTCATTTTTCCTTTACTAGTGTTGTCGATTGTATGCCAAGTAATCGCCCACAAGGCGATATCTTAAAACCTTCAGTAGCAGAACTAGAGCGCTTCTTACATTTAAGAAGTCGAATCATTGAGTACCAACTCAAACATAACATTCCCGATCCTCTCACTCCCATTCCTAAATCAGAAGAAGAATCGAAGATGGCTGAAGCACCTCAAAACAAACCGCTGAAGGCATACACTACACCCTCTCAGATGGAGCCTAGAAGTAGCATTGCTGCCCCAGCTATTACTCGAAACGATTTTGAGCTGAAACCATCATTGTTATCAGTTGTACAACAAAACCAATTCTCAGGAAATGCAACTGAGGATCCAAACGAACATTTAATGAAGTTTGTACAATACGCAGACACAGTGAAAGCAAATGGAGTAACTCCAGACGCGATAAGACTTTGTCTTTTCCCATTCTCTCTTAGAGACAGAGCATGGACATGGTTACAATCCTTACCATCCAACTCCGTTACGACGTGGGAACAGTTGAAGAACATTTTCTTAGCGAGATATTTTCCGCCAAGCAAAACTGCTATGCTTAGAGCTCAAATCAACGGATTTCAACAAAAAGATACTGAATCTCTTTACGAAGCATGGGAACGATTCAAAGATATGATGAGAACATGTCCTCACCACGGTCTAGAAGACTGGGTGATAATCCATACTTTCTATAATGGGCTTTTATACAACACCAGATTGACAATAGACGCCGCCGCGGGCGGTGCACTTATGGATAAGCCATACGACGAAGCCTATCAACTAATCGAAAACATGTCTCAGAACCACTGCCAATGGGGAGGTGAACGCACTCCAACAGAGAAAACCACAGCGAAAGGTGGGATGTACGAGATCAGCAGCCTTGAAAAGTTCAACGCTAAAGTAGATGCTCTAGCACAGAAGATTGACAGTCTGGCCGTTAACCCCACTGCAACCGTCGCTGCCGTAACTCCAAACTACGAGTTATGCGGAAGCACCGCTCATAATGCGCCCGAATGCCCATTGCTAGCCGGAATCCCACTAGACCAAGTAAATTATGCTCAAGGAAATCCTTACGCAAATACCTATAACCCAGGTTGGCGAAATCATCCAAACTTTTCTTACAAAAGCGATAATGCATTGCAAATGCCTACTGCTCCGCCAGGATATCAGAAACCAGCTGCTGCTCAGATTGCACCTAGGAAATCAAACCTCGAGTTAATGATGGAAAAATTCATAGCTACTCAAGCTCAAACAAACAAAGAATTCCTGAATCAAAACATACACACTAGCGAGCAAATTAAACAGTTGACCGGAAAAGTAGACGTTTTAGCCACCCACAACAAAATGTTAGAAACACAGATATCACAAGTGGCTCAACAACAAGCCTCTGTTGCCGCACCCGCTGGCACGTTTCCTGGACAACCCGAACAGAATCCAAAAGGTCAAGCAAATGCTGTCATATTAAGAAGTGGAAAAGAGTTGGACGAACCGATCGATCTGAGGACCGAAAACTCAGCCATGCAACAAAAACCAACTGAACAAGCAGAAAAGGAATCCGAGTTAGAGAAGAAGGAAGACAACGAGAAGGAGGATACCGCAAGTGAAAAAACTCAAGCACCTCCAACGCCATATAAACCACCTATCCCTTATCCTCAAAGATTAATAAACTCCAAAACTTCAGGACAGTTTAAGAAATTTGTAGAGCTCCTTAAACAGTTGAATATCACTATTCCTTTTACAGAAGCGATAACTCAAATGCCGTCATACGCTAAATTTCTCAAAGAAATCCTGTCAAATACGAGAAAGATCGAGGATAACGAAACAGTTACACTTACTGCAGAGTGTAGCGCTATTATTCAAAATCGCATGCCTCCTAAATTAAAAGACCCAGGTAGTTTTTCCATACCCTGCGTCATAGGAAAGTTCGTAATAGACAAAGCTCTATGCGATTTAGGAGCCAGTATCAGTGTTATGTCTTTATCTATATGCAAAAAGCTGAATATGGGAGACCTAAGACCAACCAAAATATCCGTACAATTAGCTGACCGATCAGTAAAATACCCCGTCGGAATACTGGAAAACGTTCCAGTACGCATAGGACAATTCTACATCCCAACCGACTTCATAATCATGGACATCAAAGAGGACTCTGTTACCCCAATTATCCTAGGAAGACCGTTCCTAGCTACAGCCGGAGCTATTATAGACGTGAAGAAAGGAAGGCTAACATTCGAAGTAGGAGAAGAAAAGATAGAGTTCATTCTCACCAAGTTCTTACAAGCACCAACCATAGACGATACCTGCTATTTAGTAGACGAAATTGACGAATGCATAAGAGAACTTGAAAATGAGGAGACCACGTATTCAGAAATAATAAAGATTCAAATACCCGATATTTCTGAAGACGATGATTGGCGTAAACCATATAAAAACGACAGCCTAAGCGAAAGCTTAGCACTGACCCCAAACCATATGCCAGGTCCGAAGAGCCCATCTTTAGAACTTAAAACACTACCCAAAAACCTTAGATATGAATTCCTAGACGATGAACTAAAAATACCAGTGATAGTCAACGCCGACTTAGGACAACTAGAAACTGTAAAGCTATTAGAAGTCCTAAAGAAGTACCCCACCGTGTTAGGCTATAACATAAGCAATCTAAAAAGTATAAGCCCTTTAATCTGTATGCATCGGATTACAATAGAGGAAGACTGTAAAACCTCTAGAGAGCATCAGAGGAGACTGAACCCCATCCTAAGCACTGTAGTCAGAGATGAAGTAAAGAAATTGCTAGATGCAGGAATCATCTATCCAATCTCCGATAGTGAATGGGTTAGCCCAGTTCATGTCGTACTAAAGAAAGGAGGAGTAACAGTAGTTAAGAACGAAAAAGGCGAATCAATAACAAAAAGAGTCGTGACTGGAAGCAGGATGTGCATTGATTATAGAAAGCTTAACAAAGCCACACGAAAAGATCACTTCCCCTTACCCTTCATAGACCAAATGTTAGAAAGACTAGCCAAACATTCATATTTCTGCTATCTAGATGGTTATTCAGGATTTTTCCAAATTCCCATTCATCCTGATGACCAAGAAAAGACTACATTCACCTGTCCTTATGGTACTTTTGCTTACCGCCGAATGCCGTTCGGACTCTGTAATGCTCCAGCAACCTTCCAAAGATGCATGATGGCAATCTTCGCAGATTTCATAGACGACATCATGGAAGTATTTATGGACGATTTCTCGGTATGTGGACAAAGTTTCGAAGGATGCCTACAAAACTTAGAAATGGTATTAGAACGTTGTGTAAAAGTGAACCTCGTCCTAAATTGGGAAAAATGTCATTTTATGGTCCGACAAGGAATAGTTCTAGGACATGTCATATCAAATAAAGGAATTAAAGTCGACAAAGCTAAAATAGAGATTATAAAAGATCTCCAACCTCCAAAATCCGTACGAGAAATACGGAGTTTTCTAGGACATGCCGGTTTCTACCGAAGATTTATAAAAGATTTTTCAAAAATCACAAAACCTTTGACCGGCCTGTTGATGAAAGATGCTGAGTTCATCTTTGACGACGACTGTCTAAAAGCATTCGAAACATTAAAATCAGCCCTTATCACCGCACCGATTATGCAACCACCCGATTGGCGACTACCGTTCGAAATCATGTGCGATGCGAGTGATTATGCCGTAGGTGCAGTTCTAGGACAAAGGAAGGACAAGAAAATCCATGTCATCTACTATGCCAGTAGGACCTTAGATTCTGCCCAAATGAACTACACTACAACAGAAAAGGAACTTCTAGCAGTTATATTTGCGCTTGACAAATTTCGTTCTTACCTAGTAGGAGCAAAAATTATCATATACACAGACCATGCTGCCATTAGGTACCTAATAAGCAAAAAGGATGCCAAACCTAGATTATTGAGATGGATCCTGTTATTACAAGAGTTTGACTTAGAAATCAAAGATAAGAAAGGAACCGAGAACGTTGTTGCAGATCACTTATCCCGAATAGAAGGCATCAAACATGAACCAGTACCGATAAATGACGATTTTCCGTACGAACATCTGATAGCCAAATTAGAAAGTGACATGCCCAACTTAATCTCGGAAGATCCAGAACTCGAAAAAGCCGTAGAAGCCGTCTATGCCCAAGTCACATTACCTTGGTATGCTGACATCGTTAATTACCTAGCTGCAGGCGTGCTTCCACCGGATCTCACTTATCAGCAAAAGAAGAAATTCTTCCACTATCTGAAACACTATTATTGGGACGAACCTCTACTCTTCAAGAGAAGGGCCGACAACATATATCGTCGTTGTATCCCAGAGGAAGAAATAGAAAATATCATTTCCCAATGCCATTCAGTACCATATGGTGGTCATGCTAGTACATCCAAGACGTGCGCTAAGATTCTCCAAGCCGGCTTATTCTGGCCTAACCTCTGGAAAGACGTTCACATCGCTGTGCTAAAATGTGATCGATGCCAACAAACTGGCAACATCTCACGACGCGATGAAATACCTCAGAAAGGAATCTTAGAGGTAGAAATCTTTGACGTATGGGGAATAGATTTCATGGGACCATTCCCGCCTTCTTTTGGTAATAACTACATACTCGTCGCTGTAGACTATGTGTCTAAATGGATAGAAGCCATTGCTGCTCCAACAAATGACGCACGAGTAGTAATCAAACTCTTCAAAAACACAATCTTTCCTAGATTCGGTGTACCCAGACTCGTCATTAGTGACGGCGGATCCCACTTCATATCGCGAATCTTTGATAAACTTCTTTCTAAATATGGAGTCCGACACCGAGTAGCTACACCCTATCATCCGCAAACTAGCGGACAAGTAGAGGTCTCGAACAGGGAAATAAAACAGATATTGGAAAAGATTGTCGCTACCTCAAGGAAAGATTGGTCATCAAAGCTAAATGAAGCTTTATGGGCTTACAGGACCGCTTTTAAGACACCAATAGGTATTACACCCTACAAATTAGTTTACGGTAAATCCTGTCACCTCCCTGTAGAATTAGAGCATAAGGCCTTCTGGGCCATTAAAACACTTAATTTCAACTACCCCG
The DNA here is from genome assembly GCA_963859935.3 of Lathyrus sativus. NCBI lineage: Eukaryota > Viridiplantae > Streptophyta > Magnoliopsida > Fabales > Fabaceae > Lathyrus > Lathyrus sativus. The sequence continues at coordinate 425,269,121 of OZ012739.1, forward strand.
AGGCAGGAGAAAAACGAATCTTGAACTTACACGAATTAGAAGAAGTTCGATTAGACGCTTACGAAAATGCCCGTATCTACAAAGAACGGACTAAAAAGTGGCATGATAAACATTCCGTCAAGAAACAATTCAGTGTGGGAGACATCGTATTGCTATTTAATTCAAGATTAAAACTCTTCCCAGGTAAACTAAAATCTAGGTGGTCTGGACCTTATGAAGTGACTAAAGTACTTCAGAGTGGAGCTGTTGAAATTACCGATAAGACGAATACACCGTTTATCGTAAACGGGCAACGTCTAAAACATTATAATAAGAATGAAAGCAGCCCTCAAGTCTGCAGTATAGCATTGCTTGAGCTTCCAGCTCAAACACCCGAATAGCTTGTCACCAAGCTATCGTCAGGCTTTAGACGTTAAAAACAGCGCTTACTAGGAGGCAACCCAATTTTTCCCGCATTTTCCTCGTTACTGTATTTCATTCTCATTTTTATTTTTATTCTACTTTGAAACTTTAACAAAAATTCTAAACTTAAAATTACTACTATTTTTACTTTCTTTTATTTTCATATTTTATTTTATCTTTCTCTTTTATCTTTTGTTTTTACCGCCTTTAGTTTTTAAAAAATCCTGACTTCAAATTTCTGTTTTAAACTTTTCAGGATTTTAAAAGTCTTCAAAACCTTCCTCCTGTTTTTCTCCGACTTACCTGCGAGTATGGCCGCGTACGACTTCACAAAGGTTCATTTTCGAGGATTAGCTCAAAAGGCAAGATTTGAAGCATTAACTGAGATGGACATAGCCTTAACGCTGTATTATGATAAGTCTACCATGGAGAAACTAGAAATCACTGATAACATCCAATACCTGTTCAATCAACTAGGCTGGGAGAACACTGCTTTGAAAACCCGTTTTGCTACCTATAAGGACCTCACCTACGAATTCCTTAGTTCCTTCAGGTACTTACCCAACTATGGTTTTGGATCCAACACAGAACTGATCACCTTTAGGATGTTTGGGATGGACCAAACCCATAGCCGGATGTCATTAGCTAACCTCCTAGGATTTCCTAGCGGACCGCATGTGTTCATCAGTGCAGAAGATGACGATATTGATTTTGAACTCAACCAGTTCTGGGGTAGAATCATAGGCGACTATCACCCTGAACCAGACAGAATGTACAATGATGAGATTCATAACCCAGCTTTCAGATACTTTCATAAGATACTAGCTCACACCCTTTTTGGGAAAGAAGAAAATATTACTACAGTATCTAAAGAAGAGTTATTTATCATGTTCTGTGCTTCTCAGGGACGTACAGTGAATGCAGTACCTTTCATGATGAGATCCTTCCGACGCCTCACTCAGGACCCACAATCACCTATTCTAATAGGAGGCCTTGTGACAATGATTGCCCACGAGCTTGGCCTTAGATTCCACTTAAATGCAAGCACTAGTTTTGGCACCATCCGACCCATGAATATCCAGTTTTGCTTTAACCGACGCATTTTAAGAACTATGGGACCTGGACCTTACGAGTACCTCATCAATGAAAAACCTGTCCAGCTATTCACATTGCCAAATCATCAGATGACAAGTATCCATAACAAGGACAACTGGCTTTATGAATTGGATGAGCCTATGGGACCTCCTTCACCTCAATCAACACCACAGAACTACATGTACGACAGTGATCACATCTCTGAAGCACATGATTATATGTACTATGAGGATGCTGTATCAGAAGTTGAAGTAGACCCTACGACTCCTCCGCACTACAACACCTATCCTGAGCCCATTCCTGAGGAGACCACTGACAAAATGGATACTGTTCTGCTTCGATTAGACAACGTTGACGCAACTCTGACTACTGTAAAAGACGACATCGCAGGCATACACAGCGAACTCGTAGTCTTCATGGACTTAGTCTGTGACCAGCTCGACTACTACGCCCGGAAGTTTGATGAATTGAAGGCACGCAAAGACTGAGATATTAGATTTAGTTTAGTTTAGTTTTTCTACTTTCCGTCCGTTTTCAGTTATTTTAATTTTTGCATTGTTAATTTCCCTTATGTATTACATTACAAACAACCATTTCAATTACATGATATTTCCGTTTTATTCTCTATTCATCGATTCTGTGTTGTTTACGTTATCCTTTGTTTATTAACCAATATAAAGCATTGCCATATCAATACTAGGCCTAAAAATCATTGCAAGAACACCCCCAAAGCAAAATTCTGCGTTCTGCAGAATTTGCTGGTGTGACGACCGTCACAGAAGCCTGACGCTCGTCACACGGGTGACGACCGTCACAGATACGTGACGACCGTCACGAGCCCAAAACTGTTATCTGATATAACAGGGGTTGCATTTTCTCTCCCACTTCCATCCTTTCAACTCCCAATCATCAAAAACTCACACCCCACTCCCAATTTTTGTTTTCCCCACCTTGCACCCTATATTCCAACTCCCATCTCAACTTCCTACTACACTTCTGTCACATTTTTCCACTCCACAGAACCAACTCAATCCACATTTCCTCAGTATCCTCCAACAATGGCGAGAAACAACGAAACCCCAGACCTCAGCAACATTGTGTTCAGCGAGGGCGACTCTGGAGAGAGACAGCGAGCCAACTATATCGCCTTTCATCAACGGTCGCTACAGCCGACCCATTATCCACATATCCCATCGCTCACGGAGCTCGGACTCCTTGAAGGTGTCACTTGGTTACTCCAAAGAGCCGGCATCTGGAACCTCTGCACAAATCCACAGCCGACGTACGAACAACTCACCCTCGAGTTCCTAAGTTCGTTCACCTACGTCACTTCCAGCGGAGACCTCAGCCAACACTCCGGTGCCGCATGCTTCCGGATGTTCGGCACGAACTATCAACTGAACCAGAACCAGATTGCCGCCATCTTACAATTCCCTTGTGGCGACAATGCCCACCTCCGCCTCACCGAACAGTTCCAGCACGAAGCCTTCGCGCTCTAGTACCAGTTAACCGGCATCAATGCCGATGGTTGGGATTCTCTGCACGCAACGCATATCCACATCCCGACCATCCGGTACTTCCACCGAGCACTGAGCAACACCATTTTCGCCCGGGATAGCAACCATAAGGTGAACTTGAAGGAGCTCTTCTTTCTCCGTTGTGTCTTCAACAACGAGCCCATCAACGCCGCCCCGTTCCTCCTGGCCCACATTCAGGCCAACTGTAACCGTGGCTCTAAGCCATTTTACTTTGGCGGGATTGTCACTGCCATTGCACTTGGGCTGAACCTCGGTGACCGCCTCCAGCATCTCCATGCCATTCCCTCGGTGTTCCTCGACACCGACCACTGCAGAGCCTCTCACCTCATCCATTCCAGAGCCGATGGCAAATACCACCCGGTAGTGCGTGGTAAAACCGTCCGAAGCATCATCCTTCCATCACGCACCCGGATGCACCCAGAGGATCATACCAACTGGCTCTTTGACCTCAATGCCCCTCCTGCTGCCGCTGCTCCAACTCAGACCCACACCCAAGGTTCTGATGATGAAATCCAAGCTGAGTTGGACAGACCTGAGCAACCGGAGGCATCACAACCACTTCCTTCCGAAGGTACATCCTACCGCTGCCGCCGCCATCGTCCAGAGCCCGACTACTCCGAAGAAGACCTCCGTCGATCTCTCGACCAGCAGGCTCAGATACTCGCTATGATGCAGCAACAAAATCAGCGAGTAGAGCAGTTCGAAGCTTGGCATAGGACCCAAATGCAACAACTCCAAACCGGCCAAGAAACCATTACTGAGAACTTGGCGAATCTGACCTTGCAGTTCGAAGGACTTCGCGACTATGTCTATCATACCGGAGCAATGATTTTTGAGGACCGAGTCGACCAAGTCAGAGCCAGAGGACACGAGCGAGGACGTGACCGAGGCAGAGGCCGTGATTAGTTATCATTTTCCTTATTTGTTTACTATATTTTCAGTTTCTTGTATTTTCATTTCCCTTGTATCTCCCTCTCGCATTCTTTCAAATCAGTGGGGACACTGATTGAGATAGTGTGGGAGCGGAGCGTTTATTTCCCATTCCATTGTACTTTGAATTCCGTAATTTCAATTCGAACATTTTTCACGTTTTAGCAAATAAAAGCTCGTTTATATATCTTTTTTCGTTACGCAAACATCCCCACTTTATTCGACATAAACAAAAAATTTCGTTCGTTCCTCAAAAGCAAAAGCATCACGAGAATGTGCCCAAGTTCAAACCAAGTTTTGAAACTCCGAGACAACAATTCTAACAAAACCGGTACCGTCCTGACACCTTAGATCTCCGGTTTATGCGAGTCGGTTTCACTACCTACGTGTACCAAAGTTTCAAGTGTCTACGCAAACTCAGCCCTAAGTAGTTTATGCTAGCAGTCAGCACCATCCTAAAAACACTTCTAAGCGAGCAACCAATGCAAATAAGTGTATGATCTCCAAAAATATGAAAAAATCATGAAAAGAAAGCCATTTAGCCAAAATATAAAGACGCGTTTCCCTCTAAGTTAGGTGCTCCTCACCCGAGCATTTAGCCCAACGGTACGAAAACTCATTGAAAAAAATCAATGGTATAAGCTTATGATCAATGAAAAAGATCAAAATAGAAAGGAGATCATATTCACTAACAGGTCGACTTGCCATGAAAGTGTGTGGACAACGGGTTTAATGTGATTGCGCTAGAACAAACAGGGTGAACTTGCCGCGAGAACCTTGACACCAAGCTACAGTAGCATGACTGGGACCGATTTGCATAAGAAGGAGACCTCCGAAGACTAGTAGTCCAGTGTCGTCACCGTACTCGTTTTGTTCTTACTAAGAATCCCGGTTTTTCCCAACTTTGCGAACGAAGAAGCTGCCTCGTGCTTGCCGACTTTTTCCTGTTTTACTTGAGGACAAGCAAAGATTCAAGCTTAGGGGAGTTTGATAACACGAAATCGTATATATATATATATATATATATATATATATATATATATATATATATATATATATATATATATATATATATATATATATATATATATATATATATATATATATATATATATATATATATATATATATATATATATATATATATATATATATATATATATATATATATATATATATATATATATATATATATATATATATATATATATATATATATATATATATATATATATATATATATATATTGATGCATAATTCAACTGATGTTTAACTGTTTTCGATCCGATTTTGGGTTCTTTCCGTGTTATTTGTCTGATATTTTGCAAGTATTTGATGATCATGTCTAAACAAGGCAATATAAAGAAAAGAAGCAATCACAGATGAAATATGGACGAAAACCGGATGAAAACAACTTGAAAAACACAGAATGCATATTTTGCTGCTGTGACGACCGTCACAGCTCCATGACGACCGTCACACGGGTGACGACCGTCACACACCGTGACGACCGTCATGCAGGCAAAAACGCCCAACTTCAAATGCACGTGCAAAATGCAGTTCCAAGTCCCAAATAGTGGACCACTACTCCCTGATATTTCTACCTCAAAGTCCACCTTCTTCAAGTTATAACCGTTAGAATTCTATTTCTATAAAAAGGGAAGAAGGGGAGCTGAGAAGGAGAGCCGCATTCAGATAATGAAGTGCTGCCCAATTTCATTTCCAGAGCAAAAGTTCAGTTTTATTTCTTTCTATTTTTTTGTTTCCTTTCATTTCTTCTGTAATTCCTATTTCCCTTGTACGATCAATTGGCACAAAGACCAGAATCCTGCCAACATTTGTGGAGGATCTGCCCAAAGGTCAATTGGAATATTTACAGGTTTTAAATTTTAATCGTAATTTCAGTTTTCATTATGATGCATATTATTATTCATTGTTTTTATTTATGTTTTACCTTTTCCAAATCCATATCTAGCTAAATCAAAGTAATCGATGTGTAATAATAATTCGGACGGGATTTGATAATAACCGATTGAAAAACTTTCTTTTTCAAAAGTTGTTTATGGTCTGAGTGTTTAAATTTATTTACTGAATAAACTTCGTCGCGAAAGCGAGAACTTATTTAAAAGTAGTTTTGCCACGAAAGTGGGAAATTAATTAAGGTACGAACCAACAAGCGAAAGTTGCGGCAAGACCAGATAGTAAACACTAGTCATTTGTTTTAATAACAGCAAAAGCACTTTAAAATGAATTAGAACTTAGAGATTTCCAAAAAATAGTTTTAACCCCGAATGGGACACGAAAGCGTACATTTGGCCCTTAGAATTATGATTAGCGTCAACAACCATCGTGAGACGAGAGTCTTCAGATTACTATTTTCTGCTTAAATAAACTCTGAAAAATATTTCATATACCGGTAACTTGTCAAATCCCCGAAGAACATAATTACTGCATATCGATTCACTTAATTATAATTTAAGTAACATTTTTAGTTCCCTTTAGTGACAATCTTATTCCCTTAAACATTATCTACCTAGCTAAACATAGTAACTCCCGAGAACACTAGTTTGATTACGAGTCCCTGTGGGATCGATATCTTTTATTACTACGCGATAGACTGTGCACTTGCAGTTGAGTTGTATTAGACATAGAAAGTCGCGATCACTTGTGGCTCCGGTTTTCGTGACGCGACCATTACTGAATTTTGTGCCATTTTCTGATTTCTAATATTTATCTTATGATTCTTAAAAGGAAGGGGAAGATATCTTAAACTAACCCTGCTCGCAAGTTTTTTTCTACAAATGCTAAGAGATTTGGAATCTGGGGTTGGTTATACTAAGGGAAGCTATTAATACCCTGAGTATCTATAGTAATCTATAGGAACCTTGATTGTATATTTCTACTGTTGAATTACTTACTTTCTTAGGTTTGTCTGCTGTTTAATTGGGAAAGTCTCTCCTTTGTGAAAGCTAAGGAGATTCTTTTGTTTCGTGTTTCTATTGATTGAAGCCCAAGATATGAAGTTAAAAGTTTGAAAACTAACTCAACTGGGGAGTTTTATCTGTCTTGTACAAAGCCCAAGATTGAAGCTGATTGACTGGAGATATTATTTGTTATAAAAAAGACTGAGAGAAGACTAATGACTATTGAGTAAATTTGAAGACTGACTCAATACTGAGGATTTGATTGACTCTTTTGGGGATTTTTATTTGTATCTTGTACAAAGCCCAGGATGAGTGAGGCTAAAAGAATTTATTTGTATCATGTATAAAGCCTAGGATGGTGAAGCTAAAATATTTATTTGTATTCTGTACAAAGCCCGGGATGGTGAGGATAAAGGAATTATTTGCATAGATTACTAAGACTTGACTTATGCTTTTGAGAAGCTTGAGGGTCCTTGTATGAAGCCCAAGAGAAGGTTGTGTGGAACTGAATGAGACTTCCTAAGTCTCCTTATGAAGCCCAAGAGGAGGCTATCGTGCTGGGGGGATTCTTTGCATGATGCTCCAAAGGAGGAAATGATGCTTGTATAAGGCCCAAGAGGAGGCCAGGGTGTAACACCCTAAATTTTAACCGGAATATTTATTTAAATAAGAATATTCACATTTTGGTGATTTTCGGTGGTTTTATGTAGTTGAGAATTTATGGAATTTGGATTATTTATTTTGAATAATAGCATATAATATGAATATATTAATATTATTATTAATTAAAATAAATATAAGTTGACTTAGGGCTAATTGGACATTTGAGAGGAGTTAGTGAGGGTAATATTGGAAAATCCCAATTATGAAGCCCAAGGCTAGGTTTAACAAAAAGGAAATTGTGATGAGATTAGGATTCATTATGTTAGACCAGGAAAAGAATTGAGGCCAGAGCTCTGAGGAGGGAGAATTGAGGCAAAAGCTTCGAAAGGTTTTCTGAAATATTTGAGAAGGATTTAAATCGACAATTAAGGTATGAGGGGTATTGCCTTCATTGTTTTTAATGTGTAAATTCAATGTATTTAAGGTTGATTTAAGGGTTTGAAGGGTTTGAGGTTGATTATGGGAAAAAGGGAATTTGGACTTCGTGGCCTAAATCTATTATTGTGATTTTAACCGTAAGGATTCATTTGGGAAAAAGGAAAATTAGGCCTTCATGGCCAAAACTCTGATTTGACATTTGTCTAACCCTGCAGGAATATTAGATAATGCGTAATTATAATGAGTATGGTGTAATTGGAAGGAAATTTGGAATTTAGGGTGTGAATATAATACGGGATTGGCCTAATAAATCGTAGGTTTTGTGCCTTTATCGCAGTAAGACCTTAGGGATGACTTAGGGATGTTTTGGGGGCATTGGGGAAGTGAATCATGTGGACTTTTGGGTTGATTTAGGTTCTGGTGCGTAACAGCGTTTTGCTGTCATCGCGTTGTTCTCCTAGCGAAGAATCCTTCGCACAACGAATAATTTCGTTCCCAGACTCGCACTATGAAGAATCCTTCGCACAGCGGAGAAACGCACCCCAGACTCGCCTAGTGAACGTAGCAGAATTTCGTGAATGCTGATTTTATGCAGTGATACCTTAATGTTTTGATGTTGTGATTTCTGTGATGAATTACCATGAGTATGATTATGATTCTGATGAGATTAATACATGATAGTATGATGATTACAATGAATATGATTATGAATTCTATGGGATTAACATGTGACAATATGATGATTTCCATGAGTATAATTATGAATCTTATGTGATTAATATGTGATAATATGATGAATTAATATGAGTATGACTGTGAGTTCTATGTAATTTGTACATGATTATATGATGATTTCTATGATGTAATAAGGATGAGCTATGATGATATGGTTTTGATGATGATGATTATGATGAATGATGATGCACCTATGATGTTATTATGAGGATGATTATTGACGTGTGCATCATGCATTCATGTGCATCCGGACTTCGGTTCAGGACCTTGATTTCTTTGGCTTCAATCCCATTGCGCGGATGTGAGGTATTTTAGATGTGCTCTGGTTCTCAAGTAGAATCGATCTTATTGAACAGGATCTATGGAGGGTTGATGGCCCAGTGTCCATCGAGCTGTGATGATTGGTACCACATGCATTGAGTCATGTTGCATTTGCATTTATGAGATGATTTTGAGTAAATTATGATGTTGTGGCTTTTGATGTTTATTGATGAATATGAAAATGATATCGTTTTATATATTGGTTTCATACATTGATTATTATGAATCGTTTTACTCACCCTGCCTGTTTTAATTTTGCCTCCTCGTGGGTAATGTGCAGATGACCAAGTTTAGTCGTGGATGTTGTTGAGGACTTTTGAAGTTTTGAGTTGTTGGCCTTTTGGTTAACTTAGAGGGTCTTGCTCTAATAGTGTAACATCGGGTTGGGGTCTTTGAGTTAAACTATGATTTATTTGAGTTATTTTGATTATCTTCCCCTATAAGGAAAACCTTGGATTATGCCTTTTGAGTTCCGCTGCCTTGTGAAATTTTTGATGCCTTTTGGGAAAACCCGTTGTTTACGAAGCCTTGACCTATTTTGATTTATTGGGAAATGTACGCCTTTTTGCGGTGATTTTTATTGAGTTTAACATTTTACCCTGATATATGTGATAAATGTGTCTTTTAATTGTGGGGTAGAAAAGGGTGTTACATAAGTGGTATCAGAGCAGGTCGTTTCATCCGACCAAGTTGTCTAATGTTATTTGTTCCCTAGTATGCGACATGTGTGTGAAAACACTGTCGGTACATGTTTGTTTTCTAACCTTTGTCTGCAGAAGTGGGAATGAAACAAGTGGGGGAGAAGCTTGTGCTTATCCAGGATGCTTCAAGTGTGGAGTGGTGGCACAATGTATTGATGAACGCCCTTATAGTTTGGTAAAGATGGTTTGTGCCCCATCATGATTTTCGGTTGTATATCGACAAATTGAGGAACTGATCACCCTTAATCTCTTGTTGATAGTGGACTGAGTCATTTTTGAGGGGATAAACGTGTCTTGCAAGCTTAGGTGGCATGTGCAGTAAATTTCTTTGAGTAAGCTAAGTGCTTACAGATTATTTTGGTGGGTCTGTGCAAGATGGTCCTGAGTGTTAATGAAAGCGGGGGAGTTGATGGTTTTCCAATTATTTGTGACTGTTCGGAAGTTTTCCTAATGAGATAAGTGATTTACCGCCGGAACGTGAAGTGGAGTTTGCGATTGACTTAGTCCCTAGAACTAGCCTGATATTGATGGCTTTATGTCATATGTCTGCATTGGGATTGCACGAGTTGAAGAATCAACTTGAAGGTCTGCTTGAGGAGAGGTTCTTTTGTCTGAGTGTGTCACTGTGGGGTGCACCAATCTTGTTAGTTAAGAAGAAAGAAGGTTCCATGAGGATGGGGATGGATTATAGGCAAATGAACCAGGTGACTATCAAGAATAAGTGTTCACTTCTAAGGATTGATAATTTGATGGATCAATTGGTTGTTGCAAGTGTGTTCAGTAAGATAGACTTGAAGGCTGAGATATTCAGGATACTGCTTTTAAAATAAGGTATGGACATTGTGAGTGTTTCGTGATATCATTTGGTGTGACTAATGCACCATGTGTAATTATGGAGTATATGAACAGGATTTTCCATACTTATTTGGGCAAGTTTGTGGATGGGTTCGTTGATGATATTTTGATATATTCGAAGAGTAAAGAGGATTGTACTAAGCATCTGAAAATTGTGTTACCAGCATTGGGAAAGAAGTAGTTGTGTGCAAAACTGCCAAAGTGTGAGTTCTGGTTGAGGGATGTGAGTTTCCTTGGTCATGTGATCTCGAGTAGAGTTATTGCGGTTGATATGTTGAAGGTTGAAGCTGTATCGCAATGGGAAGCTCCAAAACCTGTTTTTGAGATTAGAAGTTTTCTTGAGTTGGCAGATTATTATCGAAAATTCACTGAAGGATTTTTTCCAAGTTATCTTTTCCATTGACGCGGTAGATTGGGAAGGTTCAAGCTTTTTTTTGGATGCAAAGTGTGAAGAAAGTTTCAAGGGCTTTTGAGAAGGCTGACAACAGCTCGTGTTTTAATTTTTCCGAATTCGGCAGAACAATTGTGTATATTGTGATGCTTCGTTGATGGGATTGGAAGGTGTGTTAATGCAATATCAACAAGTCTTAGCTTATGCTTTAAGGAAACTTAAAGTGAATAAGAGGAATTATTTGACGCATGATTTAGAGTTGGTTGTTGTTGTGTTTGTGTCGAAGCTTTGGAGGCATTATTTGTTTGGTTTGAGATTTGAGATGTTTAGTAATCATAAGAGTTTGAAGTATTTCTTTGATCAGAAAGAATTGAATGCGAGGCAAAGGAAATGATTGGGAATTCTGAAGGATTATGGTTTTGGTTTGAATTACCATTTGAATAAAGCAAGCGTGGTAGCTAATGCATTAAGTGGGAAGTCTTTGCATATATCGATGCTGATGGTAAAAGAGTTAGAACTGATTAAGTAATTTCGTGATATGAGTTTGGTTTGTGAAGATACTTCTTATGGAGTTAAGCTTGGTATGTTGAAGCTTACTAGTGGTATTCTTGATGAGATTCGAGAAGGTTAGGAATCTAATTTGAGTTGGTAGATCGGTTGAATTTGATGAATCAAAGTTGAAGAGCGGATTTTCGAATTAATGAAAATGGTATCATGAGATGTCTTGATGGAGTTTATGTTCCAGATATTATTGATTTGAAAAAGAGTGTTCTTCTAGGAAGGACATCGAATTAGATTGAGTATCCATACCGGTGGTATGAAGAGGTACCAGGATTGGAGGAAATTGTTTTGGTGGCCATGGACGAAGAAAGAAGTGCCTGAGTTTGTGTATGCTTGTTTGACTGGTCAGAAGTAGAAGATTAAACATCAAAGACCGTTAGGTATGATGCAACCGTTGAATATTACAAAGTGGAAATGAGATAGTATTTCCATGGATTTTGTGTCGAATTTACCAAAGACTTTGAACGGATATGATTCAATTTGGATGATTATGGATAGATTGACTAGATCAGCTCATTTCTTACCAATGAGGATTAATCATTATATGCTGAAGCTAGCTGAGATGTATATTGAGGAAGTGGTGAAGTTGTATAAGATACCGTCGAGTATTGTGTCTGATGGAGATCTGAGATCTTCATCGAGGTTTTGGGAGAGTTTGCAGAAGTTTTGGGTACCATGTTGAGATGGAGTTCTGTAACACCCTTCTAAACCCCGCGGAATATATATAAATAATCAGAGTAAATCATCATGCGTTCACACAATGGTGTCACACATAATTTTCAAAACATCAAAACACTTGTCATGCTCATTAACACTTTAATAAATAATCATACTTTTCAAGGTTTCACTTTGCATGTAGCAGCAGATTCAATTTATATCATAATTCTCTTAACGGAAACATTCGTGTTCATCACATAAATCAACATTACTTAGGCATTAAGGCCAACCTCATAATATTCTGATGAATATAAAAACATAGCCTAAAGTACATAATGTATCTCTAAGACATAAACCAAGCGATCCTAGTATTACATGACCAGAGCACGACTCGACCCAACATAATTAAAATACTAAACGACTGCACTAATAGCGACCTCATAACTACGGGCAGTTCTACTCCTTGATACCTGCGCGATATCGTATAGGACATCATTCCAGCAGAAGGGTGAGAATTCACATCAATATTGAAATCGTAAGATAATGAATAATGTAAAGCATGTCAGCACAACACCAATATCCTCACACTTCAATTTTCATCAGCCAATATTATTTAACAACCACACATTTAAACCTCTCAGTTCAACAAGTCAAACACCTACGCATACTTTCATACAACAATTATATATGTTATCCGACTCGATGCAAACTCAATGCAACTCATGCCATGTGGTACCAACACTTGTTATTATTTTTCGGTTTTTACATTTAAACTGGGTTCGTCCCCTAGACCAATAACAAACAAAAGCCCGTCCCCTAGGCTTTCAAACCCCATTCTAGGTTTGGGACAAGTCACTAGTCTCCACGAAACTAGCAAGCATTGTCTCTTGACAACAAATGATGCGTATGCAATCAACAACCATATACACTTAAGACCATTCTCGTATCTTAATCCCATGCATTCTCAAATAATTCATCACACCAGAATTATAACATGATTGCACACACAACACATTTCATAATAATCAAAGTATTCATACTTTCAACATCATCATTACATTTATCAAGTAATGGATAAGAATCAATTAGATTCAATCACAATTCACAACACAATTCAACGATTACATATCGTACAATCAATCCATCACCAATAACTGAATTCAATATAAAATACATAATCACCTTGTTAAACAACAATTGATATCTCAATAACCAACCAAAGGTTGATAATAAATCAATACTCAATTAAATAATCAATAATCATCTCAATTAATCCATATTTTAGTTAAGATTTAATTAAACAATGACTATGTGAAATCAAACTTCCAGTACATGACTTTTCTAAATTTCAGTTTTTGTACATCATGCAATCGATTGGAGTTATTATGCAATCGATTGTATGACTCAATTTCTCACATTTTTAGCTACTGTTTTTAAGTGCAATCGATTGACATCTTGGTGCAATCGATTGTACCTTTGAAAATTTCATCATTTTAGCTACTGTTTTGTTGTGCAATCGATTGACATATTAGTGCAATCGATTGCTCAGTTAAAAATTCAATTTCCAGCAGCTTTGCTAAGTGTGGAATCGATTATACCTTTAGTGCAATCGATTGCTCACTGTGCGTTTTAGAAAAATTATGCATAAAATTGTATTTTCACCAACCATTCCCTTCTTTGCTACAGTAATCGATCCTTTCATATTAGGGCATCCATAAAAATCAGAAATTCACTAAATCATGGGAAATCTAAGGGTTTTTTCACACACAAACTTCTACCCATTAATCATTAACCCACAATCCCAACAATGAGAGAATACCCACCCTTACCTTAGGTTTTTCTTTGGGAAGAATCATCTATTCCTTGGATGCTTGCATTCTGATTTTCTCTCTTCCACTCTTTTTTCCCTCTTGCCTCCTTCTCTTCTTCTCTTCTATGTTCTCCATTTTTCTTTTTCCCTTTTTCCTTCTCTTACCAACTTATCTAAAACCCTAATAATTTAATCATTTCTATTGGGCTTAACCCAACTCACTCTCACTTTCTATTCACACACCTATAATTAGGCCCAACTAATTAATCTAGCAATTATACACTATTCTACCAAATAGAATAAATCAATTAACTCATATAAATTAAATAAATTAAATAATTCATTTAAATCAAATAAATCACATGAATCAATTAATTTATTTAAACTAATACTTACTAAAACAATTGGGGTGTTACAACTCTCCCCCACTTAAAAGATTTTCGCCCTCGAAAATTACCTCAAACGAATTACTCGGGATAAGAATCCCTCATCGGACCCTCAAGCTCCCAAGTCACATTTCCACCAGCCGGTCCTTCCCATGCAACCTTCACCAAAGCAATCTTTTTATCACGAAGTTGCTTCAACTCTCGATCCTCTATCCGCATAGGTGATGTCTCCACAGTTAGGTTATCTCTTACCTCCACATCATCTACTTGGACTACATGAGATGGATTCGCGATGTATTTCCTCAACTGAGATACATGGAACACGTCATGAAGGTTAGCAAGCGACGGCAGAAAAACAACACGATAGGCTACCTCTTTTATCTCTAGTAAAATCTAATAAGGACCAATAAAACACGACGTCAACTTACGCGACTTCAATGCCCTACCAACACCAGTCACAGGAGTAACTCAAAGAAACACGTGATCTCCTTCTTGAAACTCCAGTACTTTTCTTCGTTTGTCATGATAACTCTTCTGACGACTCTGAGAAATCTTCATCTTCTCCTAAATCATCTTAATATTTTTAGTGGTCTGTTGGACTATCTGGGGTCCAACCACAAAACTCTCCCCTGACTCGTACCAACACAATGGTGTCCTACACTGTCTACTATATAATGCTTCAAAAGGTTCCATACCAATACTCGAATGAAAATTGTTGTTGTAAGTAAATTCAATCAAAGGTAATTAGTTATCCCAAGCTCCTCCCTTTTCTAACACACAAGCTCTCAAAAGGTCTTCAAGTGACTGAATCGTCCTCTCAGTCTGACCATCGGTCTGCGGATGATAAGCATAACTCAAAAGGATCGTGAGGATAGTCAATTGTCGTTGATTGAGTTTACCGGCAATAACAGTTACCATTCTAGTATCGGAATGGCACTGTATGAGGCTTTGTATGGTAGGAGGTGTAGGACTCTGTTGTGTTGGTATGAGTCAGGCGAGAGTGTTGTACCCGAAACTGAGATTGTGCAAGAGACGAATGAAAAGATCAAGATGATCCAAGAAAAGACGAAAGCGTCGCAGAGTCGTTAAAAAAGTTACCATGATAAGAGGAGGAAAGCACTTGAATTCCAAGAGGGGGATCACGTGTTTTTGAGAGTTACTCCGGTAACTGGTGTTGGCCGAGCTTTGAAGTCTCGAAAGCTTACATCGCATTTTATTGGTCCGTATCATATTTCGCAGAGGATGGGGGAAGTAGCATATTGGATTGCTTTACCGACGTCGCTTGCGAATTTACATGATGTCTTTCACGTGTCTCAGTTGAGGAAGTATATTCCAGATTCGTCGCATGTGATTCTGATGGATGATGTACAAGTGAGAGATGACTTGACTGTTGAGGAATTTCCAGTTTGGATTGATGAACTAGAAGTGAAGCAACTGTGAGGTAAAGAGATTGCCTTGGTAAAGGTAGTTTTGGGAAGCCAATTGAAGAAAGTTGGACTTGGGAGCGTGAGGATCAGATGAGGGAGTCGTATCTGATTCTGTTTCATTGAGGTAATTTTCGAGGGCGGAAATTCTTTTAAGTGGGGGAGAGTTGTAACACCCCAAATTTTAATTGGAGTATTTATTTAATTTATTTAAATAAGAATATTCATATTTTGGTGATTTTCGGTGGTTTTGTGTAATATTGAGAATTTATGAAATTTGAATTATTTATTTTGAATAATAGTATATCATATGAATATATTAATATTATTATTAATTAAAATAAATATAAGTTGACTTAGGGCAAATTGGACATTTGAGAAAAGTTAGTGAAGGTAATATTGGAAAAGCCCAATTGTGAGCCCAAGGCTAGGTTTATCAAAAAGGAAATTATGATGGGATTAGGATTCATTTTGTTAGACATGAAAAGAACTTAGGCCAGAGCTCTGAGGAGGGAGAATTGAGGCAAAAGTTTCAAATGGTTTTTTGAAATATTTAAGAAGGCTTTGAGTCGACAATTAAGGTATGGGAAGTATTGTTTTCATTGTTTTTAATGTGTAAATTTAATAAATTTAAGGTCGATTTAAGGGTTTTAAGGGTTTGAGGCTGATTATGGGGAAAAGGAAATTTGGCCTTCGTGGCCTAAATCTATTACTGTGATTTTAACCGTAGGGATTTATTTGGGAAAAAGAAAAATTAGGCCTTTGTGGCCAAAACTCTGATTTGACATTTGTCTAATCCTGCAGAAACATTAGATAGTGAGTAATTATAATGAGTATGGTGTAATTGGAAGGAAATTGGGATATAGGGATGAACATGATACATGATTGGCCTAATAAACCGTAGGTTTTGTGCCTTTATCGCTGTAAGACCTTAGGGATGATTTAGGGAATCGTATGAACTTTTGGGTTGATTTAGGTTCTGGTGCGTAACAGCATTTTGCTGTCATCGCGTTGTTCGCCTAGCGAAGAATCCTTCGCACAACGAACAATTTCGTTCCCAGACTCGCATTGCAAAGAATCCTTCGCACAACTAAGAAACTCGCCCCAGACTCGCTTAGTGAACTTGCTAGTGAACGTAGCAGAGTTCCGCGAATGCTGATTTTGTGCAGCGATGCCTTGACATTTTGATATTGTGATTTCTGTGATGAATTACCATGAGTATGACTATGATTCCGATGAGATTAATACATGATAGTATGATGATTACCATGAATATGATTGTGAATTCTATGGGATTAACATGTGACAGTATGATGATTTCCATGAGTATAATTATGAATCCTATGTGATTAATATGTGATAATATGATGAATTAATATGAGTATGATTGTGAGTTCTATGTAATTTGTACATGATTATATGATGATTTCTATGATATAATGAGGATGAGCTATGATGATATGATTTTGATGATGATAATTATGATGAATGATGATGCACCTATGATGTTATTATGAGGATGATTATTGACGTGTGCATCATGCATTCATGTGCATCCGGACTTCGGTTCAGGACCTTGATTTGTTTGGCTTCAATCACATTGTGCGGATGTGAGGTATTTTGATGTGCTCTGGTTCTCGAGTAGAATTGATCATATTGATGGGGGTCTATGGAGGGTTGATGGCCCGGTGTCCATCGAGCTGTGATGATTGGTACCACATGCATTGAGTATTGTTGCATTTGCATTTATGAGATGATTTTGAGTAAATTATGATGTTGTGGCTTTTAATGTTTATTGATGAATATGATAATGTTGAATATGAAAATGATATCGTTTTATATATTGATTTCCTACATTTATTATTATGAATCGTTTTACTCACCCTGCCTGTTTGAATGTTGCCTCCTTGTGGGTAACATGCAGATGACCAGGTTTAGTCGTGGATGTCGTTGAGGATTTTTAAAGTTTTGAGTTGTTGGCCTTTTGGTTAAGTTAGAGGGTCCTGCTCTAATAGTTTAACATCGGGTTGAGGTCTTTGAGTTAAACTGCGTTTTATATAAATTATTTTGATTATCTTCTCGTATAAGGAAAACCTTGGATTATGCCTTTTGAGTTCTGCTGCCTTGTAAATTTTTGATTCCTTTTGGGAAAACCCGTTGTTTACGGAGCCTTGACCTATTTTGATTTATTGGGAAATGTACGCCCTTTTGCGGTGATTTTTATTGATGTTTAATATTTTACTCTGATATATGTGATAGACGTGCCTTTTAATTATAGGGTAGAAAAGGGTGTTACACAGGGAACTAGTTGTTTGAACTAAGTTGTGATTGAAGGGATCCTATTGTTTGATCTATGTCTAAACTAAGGATGATGTAAATGTCAAGAGAAACTTAACAAAATATGAACAAACATGATTGAAGATTCACAAGTATAGATATATTTGAATTCATGGAAGATTGCACATCTTTTAGGGTTTGATGCGTTGCCTATTTTGTGTGTGTATGCTTTATTCTATTCACAAAGGTGTTGGATCTTACGCTCTAAGAAGAGGCCTGTGACTTATTGAAAAGAAAAGAAAAGCTGGGGGTCTTACACTCTATTAGAGGCTCATGATTTATTGAAAATAAAATAAAATGTGTTGGGTCGTACACTCTATCAGAGGCCCGTGATTTTGAAAATGTAATGGGTCTTACACTCTAACAGAGGCTCGTGATTTATTAACATAGAAAATAAAAGGTGTCGGGTCTTACACTCTATCAGAGGCTCATGATTTATTAAGAATGAATGCCATTAGGGTTGTGTTTGCTGAAAGTTGAGGATTGAGTTTTGAAAGATTGAAAGTTTTGAGAAGAGGGAAGGGACTTACACTCTAATAAAGGCCCAAAGAGTTTGAAAATGTAACGGGTCTTATACTCTAACAAAGGCCCAAAGAGTTTGAAAGTGTAATGGGTCTTACATTATAACAGAGGCCCAAAGAGTTTGAAAATGTAATGGATCTTACACTCTAACAGAGGCCCAAAGAGTTTAAGCTTGAAAAGATGATGTGCATTTCAAAGAGATTTATTTATGAAGGAAACATTTGAACATTGAAGCAAGGGTACAAGTTGAACATGTTAATGATAAGTTGATAACAACCAAACATGGATATTAGGGTTCAAACATGGTCATAAACAAGTAAGAAATACCACAAAAGTTTAAGAATACAAGAACATATTCGTTGGCATATTCAAGGCAAAATTCACTTGTATAAGGACACTAAAACATGGCGAAATCATCACATAGGTAAACATGCATATCATGGTGTAAACATGGAAGGAACATCACATGTTAAGGAAAAATAGTCAAACAAACGTTTATAGTATAGACATAATTGAACACATATTTTTACATGTAAACATATACTTGAAAAATTTATCAAAAACAAGTGGGAACAAGGATGTATAACATTACAATATCATACAAGGTTCATATAAGTTAGACATGGAGCAAGCAAGTCCTTACAAGCAATGGAAAGCAAGGAAACATTCAAAAGGATCAAAGAAATCCTTTAAAGCCCTAAAAACACCATCACTTTGAACACTCATAAATGCATTAAAAATAATAATTTTTGGTATTTTTTGCTCACAATTATAAAATAGACATTATCATGAATAATTTGCAAAAAAATAATGGATTTAAAATTATAAAAAATGAGAAAGTTATGATAGTTTGAAATTTGAAAAAAAAATATGAAAGGTGGTAAAAGGAAATGTCAAGGGTGGGATTTGAACCCACACCATCAAGCTTCCAACTCTCAAAACACGCCTTGGCTAACTGGGCCAGCGCATGATGGTTATAATTATACGAAACCAACACATAATATATGAAACATGCGTGGGAAATTCAAAATTTCGCGCCAGACTTCATCTTCTTCCTCAAGCCAACTTCTAAATTTGCAAAATCTATCATATCTCCCTTAATACGTAATGAAATTGGTCGATGTAAACATGAAAGTTGCTCGTTTTTAAACAAGGAATTCAATTGTGGTATTTAATTTCATTTATTTTAAGTATGGAGTGAATTGTCATGCATGAACCAGATGAACCCTAGTTATGCAAAAACTAATATGTAATCTTATACACGAATGATAAAAAATAATTGATTGAGGGTAAATGATCCATGAACTACCAGAAGCATGTTGGTAACTTGAAATAAAATTATGACGCATGAATCATGGAGATTGAAAAGGTTCAGGCTTACCTTGCAAGAGAGGACCGAACTCTCAGTTGGAGTTGTTACAAAAGTGTTAAAATGATTTGGAAAGCTTCCTTGACCTCCAAGGAGTGTGTTGATGTGCTTGGAATGGATTGAAACCTCCTGGATTGATGGGCTCGATTCCAAATAAAGCTTGGTAGGGATGAGCTATGATATTGATGCAATTGATGTTACAAATGGTGTTTAAGTATTTGGATCACTTATATATGATGTGTTTGAATCAAAAGTTTGAGCAAAGAAGCTCTGGTTTTGAAAACACGATTCTCACTTTTGAAATTTTAAAAAATTGGAGTGAAAGAAAGAAATGAGAGAAAAAAAGTTTTGTGTTGTTTTGGGTTGGTTTTAATGATCTGCATTTAGCTCTACTTATAGGTTAATGAGTTTATCTTGAAGGAATAGTGTTGGCTTGAAAGATAAGAGTTTGGTTCAATGGTTTTTAGAATGGCATCATTACTTCTTACAAGTGCATTATCTCTTCCACTTCCTTAGTTCTAAGTTTTGAACAAATATGCATTCCTCATATGTTTTTTTTGTTGTTTAAGCATGTATCTTGACTGAGGAGAGTTGCTTTGTTGAATATGCATTATTACACATAAATGCATCTTGTAATTCAAGGCATATGTGACAAAACTCCATTACTTCAATGGGATTCCTCTTGACTCTTTGGCTTTATCTTGCAAGTTTGTCATGATTCAGTCAGATTATCATTGAATAAGTGATTTCACAATGATCATACTTGGACTCAAAATTCGTGTCTTGCAAGAAATGTCCAAAACTGACTCTGCAAAACAGTTGTAGTAAGGTGTATTGCACCCTCCATAACTCTTTGCTTAAGTAGAGTTTAATGATGTTCTTAGACATTTTAGAAATCTGGGACAACATAATTCAACTTTGATGTTTGCATTTGGTTTTTATTTATTTTGGATCTTGGAGAAAAATGGCCTCAAAGTTGGCTAAAACACAAAACAGATTCTGTTCAAAATTTCACTAAGTGTCAAAGCTTAAAAAGTCTTGAAACCCTAACTTCATGGCTTCATATCTCGAAATTCATGCACTCTTTGGGAATTCTCCCTAAGTGACAAATTTATAGTATGTAACAATCTCTTTAATTTGATCTTTGGATCCAAGAAAATGGTTACTTGGTTTGGAAGTTATGACCTTGTAAAGTTTGCATCAAGTTAGCGTTTTCTTCATAACTTAGAAAATTTTCACTTCTTTATGGTTGCCCTTTTTTCTTGATCAATCATGAATCAAATCAAATATTATCATCATTCTTGACTTGAAGAAACCATGGTTGACCAAAAACTTCAAAAGTCAAACTTGATCTTGGACACAATTCACTTTTGTATCAGATGAATTTTGAACTTTGTGATCTCTTATGAAATCAAAACTTGGGCTAAACTGAACATCATGGATGGACTACAAAGGTATTTTTAAGTATCTTAAGTCATGTTCCAATTGAGATCACGTCTTGGTCAAAAGTCAAAGGTATGGTTGACCTTTCATAAAAAAAACCTAGCTTGTGGTCCAGATGGGTTTAAATCTTTGTTTTACTAATAAGTCAAATTATCTTGATTAATCCAATCATATTAATGGACTAATATGATATATTTGAGGTCCTTTAAACATATCTTAAGGTCTCGAATCATGCCTTGCTCCACAAGTCATCCCAAGGATTGAATTAGGTCAATACCATAATCTTGGTGTACTGAGGGTATCGAGGCTTGATGATCTTGTCATGATGCAATTTTGAACTTGATTAGTGATGAGTGAAATTTCTTGATATTCATGGATGATATAGAGACTTGTGGTGTTGAATATGATGTCTATCCCTTGATAATTCATCTGTTTGAGCTTTATGGGGATCACCTAACCTGTGAAACAAGTAGACACATATCTTGTACTTGTGATGGGTTAGTGATGCATAAAAGTATTATTCATATGATATGCAAATGGTGTGGAATATTAGGGTCAAAATTTAGGATATGATAAGTCGAGCTAGGCTTTCCCAAACCTAAGTCTGGCCTACTAAAAGATTCAAAGCCTAAGCCTGGTCTGTAGCCTATGATAGGCTTATTTTTAGGCTTGAGATTGGCCTTTTCGAAGGTCTAATTGGCCTACTAGCCTATTTAAAAGTCTACTTCATTTGAAATTTTATAAATAAGAAATTCAACTAATATTAAATAGACTAACAAGTTAAAAGATCAATGAGACTAAATGTTTATTTTTATTGTCTCTTTCAAGTTTACCTATTAACATAAGTTTGGTGATATTATTTGTTGGAGAGAACTTATGAAAAAACTTATGACAACAACTTATAACATTGTTTATAATATTTTTTTCAACTTGTTTTCATAAATCCTTCAAGATAATTAAGCTTTATTTTCGTATTTTAATTCAAACTACAAAATACAATAATTCGTACGTTAAAAATATAATAAATTTATTGAGTTTCTTTGGCCGGCCTGATAGACTTAAAAGGCTTTTCTTACGGCCTGTGGCCTAGCCTCTTTAACTAAATAGGCTTATAAAAAAGCCTAGGCCTTTTCTATTTAAGAAAAAATCTGGTCTGGCCTGAGCCTATGT
The DNA here is from genome assembly GCA_963859935.3 of Lathyrus sativus. Taxonomy (NCBI): domain Eukaryota; kingdom Viridiplantae; phylum Streptophyta; class Magnoliopsida; order Fabales; family Fabaceae; genus Lathyrus; species Lathyrus sativus. The sequence goes on from OZ012739.1 coordinate 425,291,733, forward strand.
AGGCTAGGACGTAGGCCTCTGCTAGTTGGTCTGACTTATTCCCATCCCTAATTTGGAGTGAAGGATGGTCAAATAATTCGTTAAAATTTCATACTTTAGAGAAAAACTATTTGTGGGCCGTTTTTATATTTTCTGACCCGATTGGGATGAGAATTTAACTCCTTGTTTCTTTATACCTAGTAGCAGTCGTGTTATTGTGGATCACCATTTTTACTATTCAAAATTAACGAAAATTAGAGGCTAGGATAAAACTTTCATAAGGAACTAAAGTTCGCACGGTTGATCTACTATAATTGGTTTCTTCTGTTACTTTGAGGTTTTATAAATTTTAGTTTAATTCTGATTTCTTTTCAATTCTTCTTATAAATCCATTTGCTTAATTAGATTGCTTTCATTTACTTAATTCGATTGTTTCTTATAGGATAGAGTTGATTAAATTTGATTGTTGCATGATCCTTAACTATAATCATGTTAGCGTATATTTTTCGTTATTGTGTTTGATTAAATCGTGTTTGCTTAATTCGCGAGAGCTTAAATCTGTTTGCTTAATTTGGATAATAGGAACATACATCACATAATACCAATTGCGCTTTTCAGTGGGTATTGTGATCAAATAGGGCCAAATCCACTTAGGGAACTGAAAATTATATTAATCAATGATAAGTTAGGAAACTGAAACATTAGATTAGCTTATTTCATAATCACTTTTTCTCAATCGAATAAAAAATCCCCTTATTTCATTCGGTTGGTAAAAATAAAGACAAGAGTCCTTATGATACGACATTCGAATATCGCTATCATAAACTACACTTTTAAACTCGTTTTTGACCCATGTGCGACAGCGGATCAAATTGACGTCGTTGTCGGGGACTCTACGTTGATTTTAGTCAATTTTAGAATTCTAGTTTAGAGTTTTGTTAGAGTTTTTTGTTTTTTGTTTTTTCTTGTTGATGTTCAGGGTAGCAGCACAGTGGTAAGTATTTCAGCCTATCGGGTAAGTTTGGATACTATTTCGATTTTCTTAGATTTTTTTCTAGAAAATCAGGAAAAAAATCGACGAACAGTACTCTTTTAGACCCTTAAAATCGCAAATTCCTTATTTTTCTATTTTTTATGATTTATTTTATGTTTTTATAGTTTCAGAAAATTCTAAAAAAAATTGTGAAATTCTTATTTGACTTAATTATATTATATTTTTTATTTTTGTATTTCTTTATTTTATTTTAATTATTTTTTATGTCTTCCAATTGTTTCTACTTAATAGGGATATTGTTGGTATTTTCGTGTTTATTGTTTCATTCTTGTTCTCTTATAATTTGTTTGATTCTGATTTTGAGTTTCATTATCATAACATGACTGAACAAAGAACCTTAAGAGAACTTGTTGCACCTGACTCACTTTTTGTTGATTTCTCTTCTTTGTCTGATTTTGATGACATTTATACTTGTGACGTTTGTACTGATACTCACTTATGTTCAGTTTGGGCTAAAATTGAAGTTGCCTTACAGGTTGATATGTCTTATGAGATTTCTAATGACAAAGTCGACGTTGCAGATTTAAATGTAGTTCATGCTTCCAAAATTCTGTCATCCATTGAGTGACCATCTGATATAGAGCTTAAGTCAATTCCTTCAAATTTTAAATATGCACTTTTACAGTTGGAAGAAGAGTTGCCTATAATAATTTTGTCTAAACTTGAATCTGAACAGGAACAAAAAGTGTTGCAGGTATTAAAGAAACATAAGAAGGCAATTGGATATACCTTGAATGACACTCGTGATATTATCCCATTTATGAGTATACATAGGATCTCACTTGAAGATAGAACAAAAGTAGTGAGGCAGCCCCTTAATTCTTTAATCTTGATATTGTGGAAAAGGAGATCACTTTCACATGCCCGTTCGACACTTTTACTTATTAAAGATCTTTCTTTGATCCTGAAATAAAAGGCAAAAGCACAAATAAAAATTTCAGGGTCAATGGACACTACCCAAGGCTACTCCATGAGAGTCCCACTTTGAAAGAAGAGACTGTAGAAACGCTCTTTTTTGGAAAGGTTGCTTATGCAATCACTTATCCGCCTTGACTCCTCGGGTGTGCTCTTTATTATCTCCCATCTCTCTTATTTTATATTTATGTTCTTCCATTGAGAACAATGTGTGACTTAAGTATGGGGGAAGAACCCTTTTACTTTATTTTTATTTCATTTAGTTTTCATTATGTTTGTCTGCTTTCTTAAATAAATAAATAAAACGCATGTCTTTTCGTTGGGTAATTTCTCTTTTCTATGGATTAAGACTTGTGGTGTGATGTGAGTGATTTGACATGCATTCTTAATATGTTAAGTAAGACTAAAATCTAAATTGTACATCACTTGTGGTAGATCATTTACCCTTGTGAGATTTTGAGACTAATATTAGATAGCACATAAAAATTCATTTTTTTCTTTCTTGTGTGTTTCACTCATATATGTTAGTCTCTAGAACTTGTATTAACTCTTTTTGAAAGTGTTTGTTTAATTGTGCATAATGAGATGATAAAGACACTTTGTTTTAATTTTATTTTTAGCCACTTAGCCAAAAATCCAATCCCTGAATAATATCATCCCTTGTTTGAAAATCTCTTGAGCATATTTATCCCTTTCCTTGTTTAAAACTCATTACAAGCTGAAAAGTTAAAAACAATGTTATCACCCTATTCAAAGAATTGAAAGAGTCTTGTTAGGAGTTGTGTGGGGGTTGAATAACTATAATTGTGATATTTTATTCAAAAGTTGGCAGAAAAAGGAAAAACTATGTAAAAACATTGTGAGAAAAAAAAGAAAAGAAGAATGTCATTACATATTTCTTCTGAAAAGAAAAAAAAATAGAATAAAGAGATAAAAGAGAAGAAAAATAGCTGAAAGTTTGTTGTTTGAAAGTGGATGAATGTAGTTCAACTCCTGCACGTTATTTCATGTCTTTTTCCTCCCTTTGTATCTTAGTCTAGTTCCCTTTAGAATTTATCTCACTCGTACCCTGGCCAAGTTACAACCCAATAAAAGTCTTTTTAATCTTTGTGTGCACGATTTCAATTGTAGATATTAGAGTCTTTTCAAACTTATAGTAGTGCTAATTTTCATGATGTGCTTTGAGTGTAAACAGTATCCTAAACACTTGAGAGTTGAGTGAATTTTATCGTGTGAGAATCTTGTTGCTTTTCATGTACTCTTTGGTGATTTATGTTTTGTATTTGCTTTGAATGTCACAAAAGAGTTACTTACTAATGTCATTTTCTTGAAGTTTAGACTTAGAATTTTACTTGCATTTTGTATCCTGAAAACTTTTGGAATCGCATGTTCTGTTTTGAATTTATAGTTTTGTTCGGAGTGCAAAAGTTCAAGTGTGGGGGAATTTGATCAGTGTATTTTGATGCACATTCTTCTACTATCGTACTTAGGCGTTTCTATAATTTATTTGATTAGTTTTACTATTTTAGTGTGTGTTTATATTTAACTATATTTCTGACCTTATTTTATTTTCGTACTTTATTTTCAGCTTAAACAATTATTTGATACATGGTCACTGTGCGGCCATAACTTGAGCTATGAGAATCGGATTGACGCGTTTTAATGGGCGTTGAAAAGATAAGAGAAAAAGCTACAAGTTTTGTGTTGAAGTTAAAAGCTGATTCGGAGTGAAAGATAGTCAAATAACTCATTAAAGTTTTAGACTTTAGAGAAAAACAAGTTTTTGGCCGATTTTTATATTTTTCGATTTGGTTGGGATGAGAACCTAATTCCTTGTTTATATATACCTAGTACCAATCGCGCTACTGTGGATCATCATTTTTACTTTTCGGCATTCACAAAATTTTAAGGCTAACATACGACTTTCATGGAGAATTAAAGTTCGCACGATTGATCTATTGTAATTGGTTTCCGCCGATACTTTGAGGTTTTATAAATTTTAGTTTAATTTTGATTTTTTTTAATTCTTCTTATAAACTCGTTTGCTTTATTCAATTGATTTCGTTTGCTGCTTATAAGATAGAGTTGATTAAATTTGATTGTTGCATGATCCTTGACTATAATCACGTTAGTATAACTTTTTTGTTATCGTGTTTGATTAAATTACGTTTGCATTTGTTTAATTCGCGAGATCTTTAATTCATTTGCTTAATTCGGATAATAGGAACATACATCATATAATACCAATTGCGTTTGTTAGTGAGTATTGTAATCAAATTGAGTCAAATCCGCTTAAGGAACTGAAAAATTATATTAATCAGTAAGTTAGAAAATTAAAATAGTATATCAGCTTATTTCATAATCACTTATTCTCAATCAAATAAAAATTCCCTTTATTTGAATCGGTTGGTAAAAATCAAGACAAGAGTCCTTGTGATACGACATTTGAGTGCCGTTACCCTAAACTACATTTTAAAATCGGTTTGGACTCATCTGTGACAGTGGACTAAGAAAAGTCATGCACCATTTTTTTTCTTCATAACCTTAGATGACCTAGGAGACGATTTCGGAGATCAAAAGATACAGTAGTAACACATGGAACAAAAATGGAAGCAAAGTAGTAACACATGTAACAAAAATGGAAGCATAGTAAAGACCACGAGATTCATTTCCAGCTCTTATCGTCTGCCTGTTGCGAATCAATAAAACATAACTCAGAGAACATAGAAATAAGTGAAATTTGATCATCGTTGATTTCCTCAACTTTAAATCCATCCACAATAGTGATACAAGAGGAATATTTAGATGGTGATAATTAAGATAAAATGAAGTATTATTGGTCATGTGACCTGAAGCACCATAATCCAAAATCCATCCAATAGGTATAATATGAAAGAAACAAAATGTAGAATTCTCATTATGAGCGATAGTAGTTGAAGAGGTGGCAAGTTGTGTTGCCTTTAAATACAGATATTTCTTATACTCATCGACTAAAAAAGTTGTTTTGAGTTTCATCATTTGACTCAATGTCTACAGAGATTTAAACAACTTTGTTCAGTAAATAGTAAAAACCGCCTATCTTTTCCTAAGTACAATAGAAATTACCTCCAACACTTTGATCATTGATGTTACTGAATTTGATCTTGCCAGCTTCCGGTGAGTTAATCTCTATCATTCATTTATTTTAAAACAATAAAAATCAATGGTTGATAAAAATCAAACCAAGTGCACCATTTTCAATGAGATACACCTTAGACAGGATTGATGAGACTGCGTGAATTATGAATTCCTAAGATCAACTCATATCAAGTTAAAAAAAAATCTTGGTAACTCATTAATTCTCTTTTCAAAACAGAATAACCCTATCAACAGCTAACAGAATTCACAACAAAAAAGGAAAGAACATAAATCTCTATACATTCGGCCTTCCCCTAAATCTCGAGCGAAGGTTGTCATACATTTGAGTAACCAACACAAGTCTTGGATCATCTTGAGGAATCTGTCGATCCTGCAATTCGACATACATAGCATTGACATCAAGGGTGTATTCCAATTGTTAGATAGCTAGATTAGATGATGCGATGGTAGGATATTCTCTTGTATTAATCAATCTATTAAAAAGTTTTGCAACATCGCTGCGGTGAATAACTCACCTTCAAACCCTGGTAGTATGCTTCCACTGCAGGCAAAGTAGGGTAGAGATTCCGGGCTCGCATCAAGTCCCATATGTAGTTAGCATTAGTATATCCTCCGGTCTATGAATTTAAAAACAACAAAATACAAACATTAACTCGTGAGGGACATGTATTAATCATCTCATATCAAGCACATAACAAGAGGGTATAATTGAAAGAGTTTGTTTACCTTTTCACCAGCTGCCCTGAGCAGGAGCTCACTTCCCATTTTGACATTCATGAAAAAGTTTCTTTCATTCATCCTTACCTACAATTGCAGATTTCAATTTGAATCATTAAACATATCAAACTAATTTCAACTTAACAAAATCGATGAAGTGTCTACAATAACTTACTAGTATATCTTGAGAAATTTGCATTCCTTTCTCAGTGTACCCGACCATTGCCCCCTCGGCAAGTGTCTGCAGTAATGTTGGTTGGTATAACATTAATCAATATGCATTTTATACAGTTTGTGATAAAAACTAGTCAATTTAACCAGGCCCTTAATTGCATTACTGGTATATGAAGAAATACAAGCATTGAACTACAAAATTTGGTATTTAATTGTACTAGAAACTACGAGAAAACTCACCACAAAAAGTTCGGCAGCATTACCCTTTCCTAAATTTATAAATTCTTCAAAATATTGAAGACCACGGTCAATTTCTCCAGCATAACAATAGCACCTGCATAATAATGGTAAATAGATTTTATAACTTAAATTTGTATATAATGGACAACAAAAACAATTGAAACAGAAGAAAGAAATGAGGATTTAGTCTAGAACCTAAATTTGTAATTAGGAACCCAAAATTACTAGTGGAAAAAGGAAAATATTACAAGTATAAACCCTGTAATCCAGAGAAAAGTTCTACAGAAAAGATATGATTCTTCCTCAGCCTAACCCTAAGGTTCTCACTAAATAAGATGCTCAAAAGATGCCTCTCTCTATCCTTCACATCCTCTTATAACGGAATTGATCACACGTCTCACCCCTCACTTTCTGCCACGTCACATTCTTTCCATCCCATTTTCCTATATTTTGATAAAGTCACTTCCACATAATGGGCTCGTGCAACCAATTAGTAAATTGTCTATTTGGGCCCACATACTCACTTTGGGGTCATACATAAATTTAGTTAAACTCATGAATTGCAACCAATAGAGAGGATTGTTTTAAAAAGTTTTAGAAAATGTGTTGCTAGCATATTGTATGACAATTATTCTTAACATAGCTAAGTATTTTCATTTTCTTTTGGTAAGTATTTCCATTAAATTTTCCATTTCTTTTGGTAAGTATTTCCATTAAATTTTCCATTTCTTTTGTAACTACACGGTTGCCTTGTTTCAACTATGAACTAGGTGGCAACATATCTGCTATAAACTATAAAAGATTGTTGGCATGACACCATACACCATTTGTTAACATTAAGGTTATATTTGAATTGATGGAACACAGCGGAACGAAACATAATGGAATGGAGCAGAATGAAATATAGATCACACTCCATTGTTTAGGTATTTTATTAATAGTATTTCATTTCATTGCATAAACTCCAAATTGAATGGAATAAAAAATGGAGGATTGGATGGAATGGAATGGATTCCATCATATTTCATTCCACTCCATCCACTATTTGCAAATCCAAACAATAGAATCACATTATTTACCACTACATTTCATTCCATCACAGACCACCAATCCAAACATACCCTAAGCGATGTTAAACCTAGTTGATCGCATGCAGAAAGCAAAAGAGAAGCAATTAATCAATGCACTAGTCATTGATGTAATTAGTGTCTAACTTAAGACAAGCATAAATTTCAGTTTCGTTAATCTACACTTACGTACTAACATAAAGCTATAGTATGATTACAGACAATCTAAACAGTACAAGAGAAATTAATAATCACTAATTAATTACCTAATCACTTGCATGACAATATAGATATCAGGAGTTTTCTTCTCCTTGCTCAGCATTTCAAGAAGTGTATCCGTCAACTGCCGAAATTAGACATCAGCCATAGAAATTTTAAAAGGCAATTTAAAACCAAAAAAGAAAAAGCATTAACTAATGTAAAAAATTATTGAACAGGCAAGGAAACAATTGATGTGTGATCAGTGATGACACCACAAACCAGAAATATAGAGCTATTGTAAGGATGTTAGAGTGAATGAGAGCATAATTTTTCAATCTGTACTCTACTTAAGCTTAACCAATCAGCAAATATGGGCTTAAGCTTAAACCTGATCAAAATTCAATAAAGGAGCAACAACTGGTCTTACAAAAAAAACACAACTCAAATCAGATAAGTGGATGTGATTCAATTAAAAAGCTAAATTGTGCTTCATCAAAAACTAAACTGACCGGAAAAGAAAACAGAAACCAGAAATTGCTCTTTTTTATTCTTTCCCCTTCTACAAATACAAAAACAAAATGATCAAATTGAAATTGAACTTTAAATTTTTAGCCCTATAGAAAAAAGGAAGTCCAACTTCTAAAATTTATGTTTTATCTTCAACAAACTAAAACTACCGTGCATGCTATAAAGGATAAACATAGAAGAGAGGTGTAGTTTGCTAATTGAGATTACTACTCCATGGAAACTATAAAGCATAAAAAATGAACAATGAGATCCTTTAATTAATATCAGTATTTGTCATTTATTTAATCTCTTTTTACTGGTCAGCAGTCAGGGCAGAGGGTAATCATAATAGGAGAACATTTAGAAGGGCTACCATTAAAAGGAAGACTGACATGTAACATTCTGGTTTAATAGGCAATAAAATCGCACCAAAAGCCCTTGCCAGTAAGCAAAAATGAAGTAGGTAAAGAATATTTAAAAGAAATGTACAATATTAACCAGTAAAGTGGATGTCTTGATTATATTTATTTTTCAATGGTGTGGTTGAACGAGTTCATGCCACCAAATAAGCAGTGCAGAATAAGAACTTTGAAGCATGCGAGAACCCAGTGTTGTCGATTGTGGAAAATAATAGTTTGATCAAATTCCTCTATACTACAGTACTATAGCTCTCTACCATAACCTCTATTTGACATCACTTGATACTAAATTGCATATCCCAAAACAATAGTGGTTCGTTAAAGTTCGGCCATGCCACTTAGATAACGACAACACTGCAAGAACCATTTAAAAATAGCATGAAAATTCAGAGACACGGCACTTCATACCTTGACATTCTTGAAGTCTGCAGCAGCATTGAATGCAGTATGATATGCTGTAAATGACCTGTTCAAGAATCCTCCACGCCTATGAACGTATTCTGCAGATGGTAAGTTATATAACTCCTCATCAGTAACACCCACCATCACATTCTCAGCATTGGCACTGTCGGTTTCTACTGAAGACCATATCTTCGACCTCTCCACAAACTCTGTAACCTTTTTCCACAGAACAATAAGTTCAAAAGTTTATTGAAAAATACACAATAATACATGTCAGATCAAGAATAGATACAGAAACTACTTTTGCTTCAAAGTCGTCCGTAAAAGGTGTTTTGTTCTTGTGTGCAACTATAAGCCCGGCATAGCAGAACTTGTTTAATCCCAGACCAGCTGCAGTCATATCACGGACAATTGCATACCTGGATCAATAATTTGAATAAAATATTTTTTTGAAAAAGATAAACACACAAAAGTAAACTTGATGAAGGTGATACGCATTTGGCAATATATAAAAAAGATAAGATGAAATAGGAAATACTCATATGTGAAGGAATGAAAGAAAAGAATCAAGTTAGAGTAAAGTACTAGATGCAGCAAAACTAATGTAAAAACAGGAATACTATAAAATTATGTTTTGAACGGAAACAAAATTATAAAAAAATGGCATATTTCCTTTGGGTTATTCTTTTATTAGCGTAAATATATAATAAAAAAGCAGCAATATAACATACACTCGGTCTATGCGCCCTTGTGCTGCACAAGCATGTAACAAGCAGATGTAGGTTTGAACATTTGGCTTTACTTCCATGGATTTCATCTCCTCCAAAATCTTCATTTTAAAGGACAATAAATGAAAGCATTATACATCTAAAGACGAGGAAGCAATAAGCACTTCTAATGCAGTATAATACTAAAAGCCTGTAGTAGATTGTAACAGGTACCTGAATAGCCTGATCAGAGTTCTTGCATTTCCCACAGGTTGAAATTAGAAAGTTGTAAAAAGTAACCTACATCATCAATATGAGACAAGTCATAGATCTTCAAAAAAAATTTAAAAAAAATGTAAAGTGGAAGTTGATAGAATGTTGACAACAAGTGTTATGTGCCTATGCCATGTTACAAAAAAAATAACTGAACAATGATTCTGCTGATCTTCTTTACTTCAAGTAGGATCTATTTCACACCGGAGTTATAAACCAATAGCCAGTAGCTATTGGTGCAGCAAAGCGAGCACAAGCGCAGCAATCCCCTTTTTATGCATATACATACAAATAAGGCTGTTACTTTTAAAATACAAAGTCTGTGCAGCCTCTTGAGGTCACATTTTTCTGATTAAAACACAAATAGATTACATTGAAAAGAGAGCCTTAACTACATAACTGGATATTACTCAAGATTATCCACATTCAACAGCTGTTGCAACAAAAAGACAGAAAAAAAAAGGTTTAACTGCCAAATACACCATCGAGACATTGGATTGAAAATAAACAATAGAGTACAATCATTTTAACCATTTCTATTTGACAATAAGAAGGAAAAAAGGGGCAGAGCTATCTAAAAAGATGTAAACTCCAAACCACATATCGGCAACCAACTGAAATTTAAACTTTCATGTAACCAGGTTAAAGTATCCAATTTATCATCACAAAACTTCAAACAATACACACCCAATAACCCATATTAACAACATAACTTCAAACAAAAAATTGAACAACCAAAAATTTATGAAGAAGAAAAAAAGTTGTACATACATCAGGAACCAAACCCGTGATTTTCATTTGGTCCTTGAAGAAGAAAGCATCATGCATTCTAGAGCCTCTCATGGTTCCCACAATAAGAGAATGAAAAGTGTCACGGGTTGGCTTCACTCCATCAAGCATCATATCATCATACACATCCCTCAGCAAAAAGACCCTACCAAATAATACAACAAACCCAAAATTATATTTAAAAATATATATAGATAAAAAAATGGGGTGTCTCGAATTAATCAAAAATAAATACTCAATTTGAACCCTGTAAAAAGAACACAAATCTATTTGGTCATCAGAATTCAGATATGATTACATGAATCTATGTTCAAGGAAATGAGGCAATTCCATCCGTAAAATAATTTGTTTACTTACGGGTTCCTCTATGGCCGGTCATCCTCTTAGACCAACATATAATAATTCATAACAGATTTCAAATTGTAACATCGGTTCTATACCTGGTTCTATTCCGGATTCATGATGGTAGCAAATAGATAAATGCATTATGTCTTCAAGAGAATCTCCTATCAAAGTTCACTACGAATCTTTGGGTACATGAGGTGGTTAGCAACTAAATCACATGTTTGACGAATAGTTGGAAGCTTGAAACCAACATTAATATCTTATTTTGGCCCCATAATTAAGAGTATGCTTGGTTTAACTTTTGGAAGAGGCATAAACAGTTCTAGAGGTGTAACATTGATTTTGGAATGATTTTTAAATGTTTGGTTCTTCTAAAGTAATATTGATTCTGTCTCCATAATTGATTCGACTTGAAGTTAAAATTTGTAGTTTTTGAATTTAAATGTGATTTTTACATTGAAATTTACTGTTCAACTCACTTCTATCTGAACATAAATCACTTTACCATCAACTCACTTTCAGTTAGAATCAATTTTACCGAATCAATTCATTCAAAATCAATTCTTTTCACCACAGAAACCAAACACACGCGGAATAGGAGCTGGCCTTACTCCTCAAAAAAATCCAAACATTACATTCAATATTTTTAAAGATATTTTAGTACCAATCAATAAATAACAATAACTTGACTGACATTTGCAATTTTTAAGTAGGAAATTTGCAATTTTCAATTTTCAGGGAAGAACTAACAACTATGTCTGTATTTTTTTTCATGAACAGGTATATTTTCAGGAACATATTATAGCCTATTTTTCTGCCCCAAACTATAAAAATTCTCTGAATCCTTCCTTGATTTAATAATAGTTGTCCCAAAATTTATCCTAAAAATGACTAATTTTACTACCATTTTATATGTTTACGACAAAATTAATAATTTGCAATTCTTAAGACTAAAAAAAAAAAAACTCAAGAGAAAGAGGAACCTTCTTTGAGCATTGAGAGAACCCAAAACAGTGTTGTATTCAGCGACATTGTTAGCGTAGTTCCTCTTGGAATACTCTTCTGAGGAAGCATTGAAGAATCGGAGCCCTGAAACCCGACACAGTAACCTATCACGCACTGCAAAACGGGTTTTACCTGAAAAAGGTGATTATAAAAAAGTGAAGTTAAAATTCTGAAATAAGTGATTGTGTATGAAATTGAAGAAGAAAAGTACCTAAGAGAGATTGAAGGAACTTCATAGTAGATTTGAGAAGAGAATAGTTTAGTTCAGTTCCTCTCTCTTCTCTTTTCTGTTTCCTCGTTAAACCCTTGCGTTTTGTTTGCTACTACTGTTTTTTTTGTTGGGCCTGTGGGTTGTTATTGGGTTTCGGCCTGATATTGGGCATGTTGATTTGGGCACTTGTGAAGTATGGAGCGTGCTATCAGCAAGGGGTTTTTTTAATTCATCTTATATATTATTAGGGCACTGTGTGAGAATATAAAAATACTTTCAGTTTTTGGAAATGTATCTTCAAATATATTCTAAGTTATTAGAATTCTGAAAATAACGGTAAAAAAATACAAAAATAGACTTTTGAAAATATTATGGAGATGCATTTCTATAAGGTTTTGGTTCTAAAACGCGTTAAGAATCTTTCTCTTTTTAAACTCTCTCAAAACCAATTAACCAAATTCAAAGATTTTTCCATCAACATCAAGTACTTCAAAGAGATCATTCAACATATTAGAAAATACTCAATTTGTAAGTTTTTTTAAAAAAAATTTGGCTTAATTGCAACTCTGGTCCCTCTATTTTGTGTTTTTTTGAGTTTTGGTCCCCCCATTTTAAAAACCACGATTTTGGTCCTTTTTTTAGGTTTCAAGATTAATATTAGTCCCCTTGTCATTTTAAGTCATATTTTTAATGAGGTGGCGCGTCGAATGCTTATGTGGCATTTCCATGTCAGTTAAAATGGTCTTTTTTATTTTAATATAATTTCATATCATTAGCTTAAATGTTTATTTCATTTTCACAAATTTAATAAAATAAAACTTAAATAAAAAAAAAACCCATTAACTTAAATATTATTTCATTTTCATTTTCATTTTCATCTTCAACTCATTTTAACCAACGAACGAACGGTGAAGCTTGGTGTTCCCCCCTTCATTCACGAACGAACGGTGAAGCTTGGTGTTCCTCCTTCACGAACGAAGCTTGGTGTTCCCCCCTTCATTCGCGAACGAACGGTAAAGCTTGGTAAAACTCGCTTCAAATCAAACCGCAACTCGCTTCCCGTCGTCTTTGAAATGGCAAACCGAAGTTAAGTATCGAGGTATGTTTCGTAACTCACCTCTGAATACAAAAACCCTAAACATGCAAATGGCGTTTGTGTTCTGTCATAGCATATGATTTGTTAATACCAACTCCCGATTTTATCTATGGTTTAATTCAGAAACTGCCGTTTGTGTTTTGTAGGCCCTCTGATACCCAAGTTGTCAGATTTAGACTACACCATAGGGGGCATTTAATTCAGAATCCAGTTTTGTTGTATGTTAATGGGCTTGTAACTGAAATGAATTGGGATTGGGATGTGGACTTGATGTCCTACATGAAAATTGAAGATTTGATCAAGAGGGAGGGGTATCGTAATATAAAGTGTTTATGGTATTGGAATCCTAATTTTTCCTTTTCTCGTGGACTTCGGCCTCTTAACAATGATAATGATGTCTTAAGGTTAATGGAGGATGTTAGAGGATTTAAGGTAGTTGATCTTTATGTTGAACACAAAGTTGAATAAATAAGTATTGAGGATGTTATTTTTGAGGAGGATAATGGTGAAAAAGGCAATGGTGAAGGAGCAAACGATGAAGTTAATGTCGAGGGAGCAAATGATGAAGTTAATGTCGAGGGAGCAAATGATGAAGTTAATGTTGACAGAGCAAATGATGAAGTTAATGTTGACGGAGCAAATGATGAAGTTAATGTTGATGGAGAAAACGATGAAGTTAATGTCGAGGGAGCAAACGATGAAGAGGTTAGTGTTGATGGAGTAGATGAAGAGGTTACTGTTGATGAAGTAGATGAAGAGGTTAGCGTTAATGTTGATGACGTAGATGACGAGAGTGAAACAGATCCAGATTATAGCATGGGTAGTGAGGATGACGAGGAAGAGGATGAAGATTTGGAAGATGAAATTGATGTGATAAGTTTAGGTGTTGATGCTAGTATAAATTGGAAGACCGTTTTACCTAATGCTATAGTAGAAAAACCTTCAAAGTTGGATGGTAATTCTGATAATGATAGTGATTCAGATGTGCTTCAAACTCCACTCGGTAATGATGCTGAAGGTGATACGACAAAGTTTCCAATCTTTAGGGAACCCACAAAATTTAAAGTAGGGATGATGTTCAAGGATAAACAACAAATCAAAGATGCCATAAAGGAGTATGCAATGAAGAACAAGAAGAATCTTGTATTCAAGAAAAATGACAAGAAGAGAATGGTTGTCAAGTGTGTAGATGGTTGTCCATTTCATATTAGGTTTAGCATGAGTACTACCAATCAATATTGGCAACTTGTTAGCTTGACTGATCGTCGTGGCTGTCATAGGACAGCCAAAAATAGACAAGCAAAAACGGATTGGTTGGGTCGCCAATTTGTGTACACCATAAGACACACTCCTGAAATAAAAACCAAAGGGCTGATTGCAGGAGCTATTAAGAAGTGAGGGGTGAAGTTGTCAAAGGACCAAGCTTATAGAGCCAAGAAAAAGGCAATGGAATTGATTCAAGGTGCTGGTCGTGAACAATTCACACATCTTAGAAGCTATGGTGAGGAGTTGTTAAAGTCAAATCCAAACTCCACTGTTAAAATTAAGTGTGCTGATTCAGATGGTGGTCCTGTCTTTGAAAGAATATATGTATGCTTAGAAGCTTGTAAGGCAGCGTTTGCAACGATGCATAGGCCTCTAATAGGACTTGATGCTTGTTTTCTTAAAGGGGACTTTGGAGGTTAGTTAATAGGTGTTGTTGGTAAGGATGGAAATAATAAGATTTATCCAATCGCTTATGCCGTAGTGGAAGCTGAAATGAAAGGCTCATGGAAATGGTTCCTTAATTTGTTATTAGAAGACTTGCAATCTATACAAGACAACAAATATGGATTTATATCAGATCAACAGAAGGTTAGTTTTACCGTGCTGCTATTTATATACAATGTTGTTATATATCGTGTTGTTATTTATATACAATGCTGCTATATACAATGTTGTTTGATATGTTGTTTGTTGTACAATACTGATATGTTAATTTGTTTGTTGTACAGTACTGATATGTTGATTTGTTTATTGTATAGTACTGATATGTTGATTTGTTTGTTGTGTTAATGTTGTTGTTTGTTGTGTTGATGCTGCTATTTGTTACAATGTTGTTGTTTGTTGTGTTGATGTTGTTGTTTGTTGTATAATACTGATACTTATATACAATGCTTAGAAGTTATATGCACTGCTGCTATTTATATACAATGTTGTTATATACAATGTTATTGCTATATACAATGTCGTTGTTATATATAATGCTTAGAAGTTATATACAATGCTGTTGTTATATACAATGTTGCTGCTATATACAATGCTTATAAGCTATATACAATGTTGTTGTTATATACAATGTTGTTGTTATATACTGATATGTGATGTTATTTCAGGGATTGGTACCGGCTATTTTTGAGACAAGCCAACATATTGAACACAGATTATGTGTTAAACACTTGTATGGCAATTGGAGAAAGAAATATCATGGGATATTTATGAAGGAGGCTTTATGGCGGGCAGCTAGAGCCACAACAATTCATGCATAGGAAAGAGCATTGAATCATATGAAAGAGCTCAATGTCAATGCTTGGAAAGACGTGATGGATGTCCCAGCTGCATGTTGGGCTCGGTCTCATTTCAAAATAGATACACAATGTGATTTGCAAGTCAACAGTATACGTGAGGCTTTTAATCGTGCAATCTTGGAGTATAGAGATACGCCGATCATTTCACTACTTGAAGAAATCAAACATTACATAACAGTGAGAATATCTTCTCAAAAGGAGAAATTAAGTAGGTACACAGGTGTTACAAGTCCTAGCATTCAAAAAGTCTTGGAAAAAACAAAGAGGGCAGCAGAAGGATGGTTTGCAACATGGCATGCAGATGATGACTTTGCTATATTCGGAGTTTCAAACGGTGTTGAGACATATGTTGTGAACTTGCTTCAATAGAAATATGGTTGTAGGAAGTGGGATTTAAGTGGAATATCATGTTGTCATGCTATTGCATACATATGGTATAACAAGAAGGAGCCCGAAGATTGTAACGCCCATTTTAATTATTTTTAGTTTCGGTGTTATTTTATCCGCTGATGTATTTGTGGGAAATTATTTGAGAACCAAGGATCATATTATTTATATATAGTGATAATAGTGTGATAATTAATAGTAATGTTAATATTATTATTAATTATTATTATTATTGTTACTAATATTAATATATGAGTAAAATATTATTATTTGGAATTTTTAAAATAAAGAAAATGTGGAAATATTATTTTTGGAATTAAGTGGAATAATAATAAGGGGATTATTTGGGATGAAGGGCATTTGTGGCATTTGGGAAAAGAGGAAGAGAAGAACACGGTTGTGAAGGAGAAGAATAAAGTAGAGAGGAAGAACGATCAAGTGAGCAAGATTGGCAAGGAAGACGTGAAGGCTGTGGATTTGTGAAGGTTCATCAACATCAGAAGCGCATTCGAGGTAAGAGGAGAGGGGGGAATTGATCGGTTGAATTGGTATTTGCATGAGTAATTGGTAGAAAGGGGAAATTCCCTAATCCCCATAGTTGATGATGAATTGATGTTGACTGTTTGTTGTCGATTCTGTTATAGTTGTTGTTTTTGGTGATAGAATTCATTGCATGTGATGTAGAGTAGTTGTTTGAGTGAATTGGGGATTTCGGTAGTTTACGATGTTAAACTGGAATTGAGTTAATTGAGTAGAACATGGGTTTGATGATGATACTGATATGAAGGTTTGATTTTGAATGTGGTTGCTGTTCTGTTAAGATTGTTGCATGTGATCGTTCGTGTGAATTGCGGGTTTCAGAGTAGAATTGTCGTTTAAGCCAGAAGTGGATTAATCGGCAGAATTTGATGTTTTATCAGATGATGTGGGATTTAGTCGGGTCGATTATAGGTAGAATATTAAACTGATGTTATCGGTGGTGTTTTGGCGAGAATTGGTGAGTGTGGAAGCTGCTGAATTCTGAACAGCAGAATTATTTTTCTGGAAACACAGGTATTCGCTGGGCGAATGAGGGGGCGAGCCTTCGCTAGGCGAACTGGGCAGCGAATGCTACCAGTAGCCTTTGTTTGGTTTCTCCAAGGGTTTCGTCGGGCGAATGGTCAGCGAGTGTTCATTGTGGGGCTTCGCCAAGCGAATGCGCCAGCGACCCCGACAACAGTTTGTGTTTTTCTGATGTTATGTATTGATTCCTTTGTGGTTTTGGACCCTTGTTGGTCATGTTTGGTGATGAGCTTATTAGTGAGCTGTGGTGAGTGTACGTATGGTGTCGTAACGTGATATCCGTGTGATTTGATAATTGAATTGGTGTATGTTATGATGTATGTCTGTGGTGATGGGTGAGGCATGTTCGATATATGATAAATTGTGATCAGTAGGATCGATACGCTTTATATGCGTTGCGTTTATATGCTGTGGTGATGAGTGGATCAGTAGGATCGATACGACTGGTGTGCGTTGTATTGATATGTTATGTGAGGATTGGATCAGTAAGATCGGATGCACTCTGGGTGCTTGGTGTGTATGCATTATATGATGCGATGGATCAGTAGGATCGTGTGCACTATGTGTGCTATGTTGTTGTGCATGGTGTCTGCATAGTATATGGACGTGGTGAGTCATTGCTCGGTGGAGTGTATGTGATTCACTCACGTGCTCCAAGTGGGGAGTATGGACGTGGTGTGTAATTCACTCACGTGCTCCAAGTGGGGAGCGTGGACGGGACTTGAATCGTTGCTCGGATGGAGTGTATGCGATCACCCGTGTTCCAAGTGGGGAACGTTGGTAGGGATAGATCGTTGCTCGGATGGAGTGTATGCGATCTACCCTGAGATTTGATTATATGGGCTCAGGAGGAGCGTGGTAGGGATAGATCGTTTCTCGGATGGAGTGTATGCGATCTATCCTGAGTTGAGTCGGTACCGCATGTTGTTGAGTCGAGTGCATGTGTTGCATTGTTGTATGGGTGTCGTGTTGGCATGGAACAGTAGGTTCGGATATGTTATATGTATGAAATGATGTGTATATGTTTCTGCCTTTTATTTCATGTACATTTATACCGTTAATATTTGATCGTGATTTCTCACCCCTCTATTGTTTTGGTCT
This sequence comes from Lathyrus sativus, assembly GCA_963859935.3. Lineage (NCBI taxonomy): Eukaryota > Viridiplantae > Streptophyta > Magnoliopsida > Fabales > Fabaceae > Lathyrus > Lathyrus sativus. Next base: position 425,310,089 of record OZ012739.1, read on the forward strand.
GTGCTTCTTCGGAAGTACAGACAATCCAGGTGTTTAGCTAGCTTGGATGTGGCAGTGTCATAGGATTGCTCTGATACGTAACATAGGGGCTTTTAGGGAGTTTTCATGTTTGTTAATGATTATGTGTGCCCCCGTGGCGTATCTTATTTTGTGGATTGGCAATGACGTTGGATAATTATCTTGTATATTTTGGGCAGTGGCCGTACATGTTGTACATGATGATATTGATGATGTATATATGATATGTGGTTTATGACAGACTAGTTCTTTTTCCGCTGCAACATTACAGAGAAATTAGTTTGAGAAATTATTTGTGGAATTTTGTTGAAAATTGTGACATCCCGTTGTGGGAAAACTCTGATATGTGCTTATTTTAATTGCTTTATTTTATTTTGGGGAATCGGGGTGTTACAAGTTGGTATCAGAGCAGGTCGGTCCGTCCGGCCAGTGTAGTGTGTTTTGAGTCTATGTGTAGGATAGAGTTGGTTGTTTTCCGTTAACTTGTTGTTGTGGTTGTTGAGCAGTATGGTGGGGAGGAACGATGTTGCGTTGGCTGCAGCTATGCAAGCAATGGGACAGGTGGTGGCCAATCAGAATCTGGCTGCGGGTGCTCAGTTCAGAGACTTGACGCAGTTCCAGAGCAACAGACCACCAAAGTTTGAAGGTGGGATTTTGGATCCGGTAGCTGCACAGAAGTGGCTGAAGGCGATAGAGAAGATCTTCAGAACCATGGGGTGCAGTGACGAGCAGAAAGTGAGGTTTGGTACTCACATGTTAGAGGGCGAAGCCTGGGCTTGGTGGGACAATTGTCGTTAGAGGATGGAGGCTTCAGGGACTCCGATTACTTGGGAGGTGGTTCAATATGGATTTCTGGAGTAGTATTTTCCAGAAGATATCAGAAGTGCTAAGGAGGTGGAATTTTTAGAGCTGAAGCAGGGCAGTATGTCGGTAGCCGAGTATGCGGCTAAGTTTGAGGAGTTGGCTCAGTATTGTCCCCATTACAATACTGAGGAGGCTATGACTTCTAAGTCCTTGAAATTTGAGAATGGGTTGAGGCCGGAGATCAAGATGGGGATTGCGTGTCAGAAGATCAGGAGTTATCCTGAGTTGGTGAGTAGAAGCCGGATTTATGACAATGATAACCGTGCAAGGATCGCACACTATAAGGCGGTGAATGACCGCAAGGGTAACCAAAGGTTTGGTGGTACACCTTACAGTGTGCCAACCAATAAGGGAAAGCAGAAGGCTATGACTGACAAGAAGTTCCGAAAGAGGAAAGCGTCGGTGAATTTGAAATGTTATCGGTGCGGTGTCGCGGGGCATCGTGCTAGTGATTGTCCTCATGAAGCGAAGAAGTGCTTCAAGTGTGGGAAGTCGGGCCATGTGATGGCGGATTGTAGGACTAATATGCCTACTTGCTCTAACTGTGGTGAGAAGGGCCATATTAGTACTCATTGTGGGAAGCCGATGAGGGCTCAAGCGCCTCAGGTCACCAGTAAAGTGTTTGCGGTGGTGGGAACTCAAGCGGCGGACGAGGAGCGTTCGATCAAAGGTACTTGTTTTTATCAATAACATTCCTTTGACTGCTATGATTGACACGGGTGCGACCCACTCATTTATCTCTGTTGATTGTGTGAAGAGGTTAGGCTTAGTACCGACTACTCTTGAGCGGCGGATGACTATTGAAACTCCCTCGGTTGGTTCAGTGACTACTTCGTTAGTGTGTTTGAAGTGTCCACTGACTATATTTGGCCGAGACTTCAGTGTGGATTTGATTTGTTTGCCACTTGGTAGTTTGGATGTTATACTGGGTATGAACTGGTTGGAGTTCAACCGAGTATACATCGATTATTTTCGGAAAGTGTTATTGTTTTTGACCCCATAAGAGGAAGCGTTGGCAGATTCCTTGTCTGGTAAGGAATTAAGGACTTTGTTGAAAGATGAAGCTCAGGTGTTTGCTTTATTTGCATCGTTGTCGGTTGACAACAAGGCATTGTTGGATGAGTTAGCTGTGGTGAATGAGTTTCCGGAGGTGTTCCCGGATGATATTATAGAGTTGCCTCCGAAGAGAGAAGTTGAGTTTAGCATTGACCTTGTTCCTAGTACGAGGCCTATTTCTATGGCACCGTACAGGATGTCGGCAACGGAATTGGCCGAGTTGAAGTCTTAGATTGGAGAGTTGTTGGATAGAAATTTTATCAGACCAAGTGTGTCGCTGCGGGGAGCTCCAGTGTTGTTAGTGAAGAAGAAAGATGGTAGCATGCGGTTGTGCATTGATTACCGTCAGTTGAATAAAGTGACCATCAAGAACAAACATCCTCTTCCAAGGATTGATGATTTGATGGATCAGTTAGTGGAAGCTCGTGTGTTCAGTAAGATTGACTTGAGGTCGGGTTATCATCAGATAAGAGTTAAGGAAGGTGATATTCAGAAGACGATGTTTAGGACTCGATATGGACATTACGAGTATGCAGTAATGCCTTTCGGAGTGTCTAACGCGCCGAGAGTGTTTATGGAGTATATGAACCGTATCTTCCATTCTTACTTGGATCAGTTTATTGTCGTGTTCATTGATGATATACTGATTTATTCTAAGTATGAGGAAGAGCATGCAGAACATTTGAGGATTGCTTTGCAAGTGTTGGAGGATAACAAGTTGTTTGCTAAGTTATCGAAGTGTGAGTTCTGGTTAAAGATGGTGAGTTTCTTGGGACATGTTATTTCTGGTGATGGTGTTTCAGTAGACCCTTTGAAAGTTAGTGCAGTTTTGCAGTGGGAACCGCCGAAGACGGTAACGGAGGTTCAGAGCTTTTTGGGTTTGGCAGGTTATTACCGAAGATTTATTGAAGGCTTTTCCAGTTTGGCGTTGCCATCGACTCAATTGACGAGGACAGATCAAGTGTTTGTGTGGGATGCTGCTTGTGAAGAGAGTTTTGTGGAGCTGAAAAAGAGATTGACTTCAGCACCGGTATTGGTGTTATTGAATCTGTATGAGCCTTTTGTGGTGTATTGTGATGCGTCAAGATGGGATTGGGCAGAGTTCTTATGCAGAATGGAAAAGTGGTAGCCTATGCTTCGTGGCAATTGAGGGTGCATGAGCAGAATTATCCTACTCATGACCTTGAATTGGCTGTGGTGGTTTTTGTGTTGAAGATCTGGAGACACTATTTGTATGGCTCGAGGTTTGAGGTGTTTAGTGATCACAAGAGTTTGAAGTATTTGTTTGATCAGAAAGAGTTGAATATGAGGCAGAGAAGATGGTTGGAATTCTTGAAAGATTATGATTTCAGTTTGAGTTATCACCCAGGAAAAGCGAATGTTGTTGCGGATGCCTTGAGCAGGAAAGCGATTCATATGTCGGCTTTGATGGTGAAAGAGATGGAACTTAGTGAGCAGTTCCGAGATTTGAGCATGGTTTGCAAGTTTACTACAGATGATGTGATGTTGGGGTAAATTGCAAGTGAAGAATGATTTCTTGGATATGATAAGAGAACATCAGAAGTTGGATGTGAAACTTATGGATTTGATGCGAGGAGTCGAATGTGACTCTGGTAGTGATTTCAAGTTAGATAATGCTAGTGTGTTGGGGTTTCGGGGCAGAATTTGTGTGCCGGATAATGACGAGCTGAAGAGGTCAATTTTGGACGAAGGGCATCGTAGTAGCCTGAGTGTTCATCCAGGAGCTACGAAGATGTATCAGGACTTGAAAAAGTTGTTTTGGTGGCCGGGCATGAAGAGGGATATTGCTCGTTATGTTTATGCTTGTTTGATATGTCAGAAATCGAAAGTAGAGCACCAGAGACCTTCTGGGATGATGCAACCGTTAGAGATTCCGGTTTGGAAATGGGATTGTATCGCCATGGATTTTGTTACATGATTTCCGAATACGGCGAGAGGGTTTGATGCGATTTGGGTGATTGTGGATCGGCTTATGAAGTCTGCATATTTTGTGCCGATTAGTATCTATTTTCCATTGGAGAAGCTAACAGAGATCTATATTCGGGAGATTGTGAATCTGCACGGTGTGTCGTTGAGTATTGTGTCAGATAGTGATTCGAGGTTCTCTTCTGTATTTTGGAAGAGTTTGTAGGAAGCTTTGGGCACCGAGTTGAAGTTAAGTTCATCCTATCATCCGCAGACGGATGGACAGTCGGAGAGGACTATTCAGACTTTAGAGGATTTGTTGCGGGCTTGTGTTTTGGAAAAAGGTGGTACGTGGGATACTCGTTTGCCTTTGGTTGAGTTCACGTGCAACAACAGTTACCATTCCAGTATCGGGATGGCACCGTTTGAAGCTCTTTATGGACGGAGGTGCAGGACTCCTCTATGTTGGTATGAGTCGGGTGAGAATGTTGTGTTGGGGCCAGGGTTGGTGCAGCAGACTACTGAGACAGTTCAGATGATCCGCGAGAAGATGAAAGCATCTCAGGATCGGCAGAAGAGTTATTATGATAACCGAAGGAAAGAGTTGGAATTCAGTGAGGGTGATGATGTATTTTTTAGGGTTAACCCAGTGACTGGTGTTGGACATGCATTGAAGTCCAAGAAGTTGGATCCGAAGTTTATCGGGCCGTATCAGATTTTGCAGAGGATTGGTGATGTGGCTTATAGGGTGGCGTTGCCACAAGAACTTTCGAACTTGCATGACGTGTTTCATGTGTCGCAACTTCGGAAGTATGTACCTGATCCGTCTCATGTGATTCAGAGAGATGAAGTCCAAGTTAGAGAGAATCTAACTGTGGAGACGTTGCCGTTGAGGATCGAGGATCGCAAGATGAAGCGACTTAGAGGGAAAGAGATCCCTTTGGTGAGAGTGGCTTGGGGAGGTGCTGCAGGAGGCAGTGTGACCTGGGAGTTGGAAAGCAGGATCCGGGAAGCGTATCCAGAGTTGTTTCCATCAGGTATTTTCAAGGACGAAAATAATTAAAGTGGGGGAGAGTTGTAACGCCCATTTTAATTATTTTTAGTTTCGGTGTTATTTTATCCGCTGATGTATTTGAGAGAAATTATTTGAGAACCAAGGATCATATTATTAATATATAGTGATAATAGTGTGATAATTAATAGTAATGCTGATATTATTATTAATTATTATTATTGTTACTGATATTAATATATGAGTAAAATATTATTATTTGGAATTTTTAGAATAAAGAAAATGTGGAAATATTATTTTTGGAATTAAGTGGAATAATAATAAGGGGATTATTTGGGATGAAGGGGATTTGTGGCATTTGGGAAAAGAGGAAGAGAAGAACACGGTTGTGAAGGAGAAGAAAAAAGTAGAGAGGAAGAACGATCAAGTGAGCAAGATTGGCAAGGAAGACGTGAAGGTTGTGGATTTGTGAAGGTTGATCAACATCAGAAGTGCATTCGAGGTAAGGGGGGGGGGGGAATTGATCCGTTGAATTGGTATTTGCATGAGTAATTGGTAGAAAGGGGAAATTCCCTAATCCCCATAATTGATGATGAATTGATGTTGTTTGTTTGTTGTCGATTCTGTTATAGTTGTTGTTTTTGGTGATAGAATTCATTGCATCTGATGTAGAGTAGTTGTTTGAGTGAATTGGGGATTTCGGTAGTTTATGATGTTAAACCGGAATTGAGTTAATTGAGTAGAACATGGGTTTGATGATGATACTGATATGAAGGTTTGATTCTGAATGTGGTTGATGTTCTGTTAAGATTGTTGCATGTGATCGTTCGGGTGAATTGCAGGTTTTGGAGTAGAATTGTCGTTTAAGCCGGAAGTGGATTAATCAGCAGAATTTGATGTTTTATCAGATGATGTGGGATTTAGTCGGGTCGATTATAGGTAGAATATTAAACCGATGTTGCTGGTGGTATTTTGGCGAGAATTGGTGAGTGTGGAAGCTGCTGAATTCTGAACAGCAGAATTATTTTTCTGGAAATGCAGGTATTCGCTGGGCGAATGAGGGGGCGAGCCTTCGCTAGGCTTCACCTGGTAAACTGGGCAGCGAATTCTGCCAGTAGCCTCTGTTTGGTTTCGCCAGGGGTTTCGTCGGGCGAATGGTCAGCGAGTGTTCGCTGCGGGGCTTCGCCAGGCGAATGCGCCAGCGAGCCCGACAATAGTTTGTGTTTTGCTGCTGTTCTATATTGATTCCTTTGTGGTTTTGGACCCTTGTTGGTCATGTTTGGTGATGAGCTTATTAGTGAGCTGTGGTGAGTGTATGTATGGTGTCGTAACGTGATATCCGTGTGATTTGATACATGAATTGGTGTATGTTATGATGTATGTCTGTGGTGATGGGTGAGGCATGTTCGATATATGATAAATTGTGATCAGTAGGATCAATACGCTTTATATGCGTTGCGTTTATATGCTGTGGTGATGAGTGGATCAGTAGGATCGATACGCCTGGTGTGCGTTGTATTAATGTGTTATGTGAGGATTGGATCAGTAGGATCAGATGCACTTTGGGTGCTTGGTGTGTATGCATTATATGATGCGATGGATCAGTAAGATCGTGTGCACTGTGTGTGCTGTGTTGTTGTGCATGGTGTCTGCATAGTATATGGATGTGGTGAATCATTGCTCGGTGGAATGTGTGTGATTCACTCACGTGCTCCAATTGGGGAGCGTGGACGTGGTGTGTAATTCACTCACGTGCTCTAAGTGGGGAGCATGGACGGGACTTGAATCGTTGCTCGGATGGAGTGTATGCGATCACCCGTGTTTCAAGTGGGGAACGTTGGTAGGGATAGATCGTTGCTCGGATGGGGTATATGTGATCTACCCTGAGATTTGATTATATGGGCTCAGGAGGAGCGTGGTAGGGATAGATCGTTGCTCAGATGGAGTGTATGTGATCTATCCTGAGTTGAGTCGTTACCGCGTGTTGTTGAGTCAAGTGCATGTGTTGCATTGTTGTATGGTGTCGTGTTGGCATGGGACAGTAGGTCCGGATATGTTATATGTATGAAATGATGTGTATATGTTTCTGCCTTTTATTTTGTGTACATTTATACCGTTAATATTTGATCGTGATTTCTCACCCCTCTGTTGTTGTTTTGGTCTGTGCTTCTTCGGAAGTACAGACAATCCAGGTGTTTAGCTAGCTTGGATGTGGCAGTGTCATAAGATTGCTCTGATACGTAACACCGGGGATTTTGGGGAGTTTTCATGTTTGTTAATGATTATGCGTGCCCCCGTGGCGTATCTTATTTTGTGGATTGGCAATGACGTTGGATAATTATCTTGTATATTTTGGGCAGTGGCCGTACATGTTGTACATGATGATATTGATGATGTATATATGATATGTGGTTTATGACAGACTAGTTCTTTTTCCGCTGTAATATTACAGAGAAATTAGTTTGAGAAATGATTTGTGGAATTTTGTTGAAAATTGTGACATTCCGTTGTGGGAAAACTCTGATATGTGCTTATTTTAATTGCTTTATTTTATTTTGGGGAATCGAGGTGTTACAAAGATCATATTTCATCATTCTATAGGTATCACCTACTCATATATTATGTTCATTTACATTCATCTTTTTTGTACGTTTACTAAAATCATTGTGTCATATTGTCTAAGAAATCTACTATTCTGGCTACTTATAACCATATCATTGTGCCAACCAATGGCCCACAACTATGGCCTGTTAATGTTGCTAACCCAATCAGCCCTCCAGTCATGTGAAGATCTATCGGTTGTCCTAAAAAGAATCGTAACAAGGCGAATGATGAACCGAGGATATGAAATACACTGCCTAGAACTCTTCAAACTGTCAAGTGCAAGAAATATGGGAGTTTCGGCCATAACAAACGAACGTGTAAAGGGAAGCGAGCTACGGAGAGAGCGATTCCTAAAGGTGGCAACAAAAAATCTAAAAAAAAGGGTGACAAGTCGGGCAAGGAAGCGGGACAAACTGTTATAGACGGAGGATCGCAAGCACCGCCACCAACCCAAGAATAGTTCTATGTTTTGCTTTACTTTTTGTGATGCTGCTATAGTATATGTTATGACCAAAAAACTCAATGTCTTTTTGTTAAAATATGTTGTCTTTAATGTTGTCGTCAATGTAATGATACATCAGTCTTGATAAATCAGCCTTCAATGTTATGTTATATAGTGCTATTATATAATGCTGTTGTTTGATACATCAGTCTACCAACAGATTTTTGATCCATTAATTCCTTAGTATGTTTTTCTGTTGCAAGAGCCAAAGCACCTAATGTATTCATAATCAAATTGACCCATAATAATTGAACTGCTGTTAATGGAACTTCACCTGCTGAAACTGCTGCTACAAAATTGATAACAAGTGCAGCTACATTCGCTGTTAATTGAAAATGAATGAATTTTTGAATGTTGTTGTAAAGCATAAAAAAACATACTTTAATATCATCATTTTCAGAACAGTACTAATATGCACCAATATTTTCAGAACAGTTAAAAGCATAATTCTAATCATATATATCATCATTTTCAGAACATGTACCAACTTTCAGTCTTTTTGTTTGGGATGAAATTGATCCAGTTAGCTGAGTATGATTATTCTGATGCAAACATGTTATTAAAGTGTAGCAGGTATGAGTGCTTTAAAATCTGTTCTCCATGAACAGATGGTTCAGCAGCTTGATGGTTCATAAAATCTGTTCCCAACACAAATCTGTTTCAAACTGTTTCAACACAAATATGTTCCCAATCTGTTCCCATAACATTACACAATCTGTTCCCAACACAAATCTGTTTCAAACTGTTTGCACATAAAATCTTTTCCAATTTAAAATCTGTTTCAAACTGTTTGCACATAAAATCTATTTCAAACTGTTTGCACATAATACAAGGTTATGCTCCATAAACATCATTTGAAGACAATCGAAGTAACTACAACATAACTCTTCATTAACACAGACAATCATAACTTTTCATTTGAAATTAGTTCATTTGGAAACTACATAAATATCAAAGTAACTACAACATTCGACATTACATCAATGGAGTACATGTGTTGCAACTAATGCAAACACAACTAAAAAGACAAACATCAAAGATAACCCCACAAAATAATACATAAACCTAATTTTCATCTTCAACAAATCTTCATTTTTCTTGATGTCCTTAATCACATCCATGAGCTCCTCATTCTTGTCTTTCAAAGATCTTATCACATCTTTAGCACGACTGCTCAAGTCTTCATCAACCCACTGAAAGTAATTACATCTTTTTTTCCTCATCACCTTAAAATTACCACACCCATGAAATCTTCTTCCGGGATTATCGTATGTCCATGACGTCATCAACGGTGACTCAAGCTCACACCAACATCTATTACCTCTTCTTATTATACCAGACCCAGACTGGTTTGTTAAGGAAAAAGAAAATTTTGCTTCGGACATGTTGGTAAGTAGGAGGGCTTGTATGGGTTTGTTGAGGAAAGGAGGTATGGGTTTGAAGAAATGGATACAAAAATGGCTGAAGAAATGGGTTGTTCTTCGTGAAAAAATAGGGGTTGATGAATGGTTGAAGAAATGGGTTGAAGATGAAAGACCTGGGGTTTTTTATTTAAGTTTTATTTTATTAAATTTGTGAAAATGAAATAATATTTAAGTTAATGACATGGAATAATATTAAATTAAAAAGACCATTTTAACTGACATGGAAATGCCACATCAGCATTCAACGCGCCACCTCATTAAAAACATGACTTAAAATGACAAGGGGACTAATATTAATCTTGAAACCTAAAAAAAGGGACCAAAATCATGGTTTTTAAAATGGGGGGATCAAAACTCAAAAAAATACAAAATAGGGGGACCAATGTTGTAATTAAGCCTTTTTTTTGTTGAGATTTTGTATAAATGAGGAGAAATTAATGATTAGGTTAAGAAATTGATAGTTTTTCTATGAATGATAGTTTATACATATTGAAAAACGTGTTTGATGGTTAAAAATAACGAGCAATGCATTACTTTTAGGGGTTTAATGTTCTGCATTATCGCCATTTACAAACCGGAAAGTTGCAGGAAATTTCAGAGATGCGTCTCCAAAAAATTTCAACGTTTGCATTCTTAGGAATCGGAGTTGCATCTTCGGAATTTATATGTCTGCTTTTTATTTATTTTTCTTACTTGTGGGGTTGCTTGTAGTAATTGTGTGACACTTATCTGATTTGCTTACAAGCATTATGACTAATAGAGACGACAAATTGAGGCACTGATAAGTGCATATGTTGTATATAATTGGCATTTATTGGCTTGATTCAATCAATAAACCTCAACTTTTATGCATATGTTGTATAATTTACATTTTTAGTGTTTATATTGTGTATCATGTAAATATGATTGAGTTTAATTGTTTTTCTCTCATTTTTTAGGTATATAAGCAATTATATTTATCATTGTCTTATAGAGCATTGAATAACCTTTCCAACACTTCCGACCGCGCGTAAAACAGAGTTACGGTTTAAAAGTTATGGTCAAAACAAGTGTTGGTTTTGCTGTCATGTTCGCTAGGCGAACAAAAGTTCGCTAAGCGAACATGAATTTCTAAAATGCGTGAAAAACACTATTTTGACAGTAGCGAAAGAGGCATAAGTTCGCTGAGCACGGGAATTCGCTAAGGGAATACTGGGACCCATTTTTGTCTATTTAAGTGATTTTTCAGCATTTTTTAGGTTATAATGTTTGAGAACTTTTTACCCCAACTGCATCAAACACATTCTTGAGTAGATTTAGCTTAGAAACAACATTGGAGGGTGCATCTTGACGATCAGAAGTCGAATCCACTTCAATTGGAGTTGACAGACCGTGAGATTTGTGTTCTTCTTCCTTCCTCGCTATGTATTTTTCATTTGTTGTGGTTTTGTATGTAAGTTTATCTTGATTGTATGTATATTTATGAATCTTTGTATAAAATCTCTTTTACAACTCTTTATCGATGGTTATCTTTGATTTTTTACTTAATGAGTTTGGATTGCTATAGACATATTCGGTACAAACTCAATCTAAGATGAACATCTGTTAGATTCTAAATGCTAGACATAGATTTAGGACTAATATTCACGTGATTATCGATTCTTAATGCTCCGTGTTGTCGAGTTGTGTGAGACATCAATGATGAGACAATGCGGTTGATCTTTCGACTTTACGTTAGACATAACCTCTGTTGTAAGCGATACGTGATGATATTGACGAGCGAGTTAGGTATCGTGCATTTGATCCATATATTTTTTTAGTGCATGATGGGTAGAACGAAATACAATTCATGACAAGTTTTCTCATTTCTTAAGAATGTATTTATTTTCTTGTTTTATGTGTTTTTTCTTTTGAATTTTTATCTCAAACCATTTAAACCCAAGCTTAGAGACGTAGAGATTGTCGAACGACATTCTTTCCCTCATACTTATCCCTGTGGAGATGATATAAATCCCAGAGGAAATTCTTCCGAAAATAATATTTGTGCTTGCCGCTTTACCGCTCCAAAAAAATGGCGCCGTTGCCAGGGATTGGTTTTGATATTGAGTCGCATTGCGATAGTTATTATATTTCTAAGCTTTGCATATAATTGTATATATGCTTGTATAGATACTTGTTTTGCTTTTGTCTTCCATTATGTTTGTTTAAGTGTTGTATATATTTTGTTCTCGTAACATTTGTTCAAGTGTTTGGTTAGGACACTTCTTTAGGTTGGCGTTTTGAAAAAGCATCGACGTGTATGTGAGGAAGTTACTAGTAAAGAACATTAAAGGTGTCGAGCTAACGACATGAAACAAGCGCTTGTTGGGAGGCAACCCAATGGTTTTTGAGTTTCTATAGCTTTATGTTTATTTAGTTTAATTCAATTTTATTAGGTTGTTAGAATAATGTTTATGTTTGCTCTCAAGTTCGTTTTTGATTAGCTTGAGGATGCATTTTGTGATTTTCTAAGTTTGATCGTTTCAACTTGCGAATGTATGGTTTTGATATTGTTTGAAGTTGGTACTTTGCAAGGTACTCGTTTATCGCTTTCTAGAACATAGCATGATTATGAGACTTTTCATTTGTACAGTTTTCATTTAATTCATTCTTTTGCCATACTTGTTCAGTTTTGAATCACTTTAAAACTAAACCTTTTTGTGAGGAGCTTTCCATTGTTTACTATATGCAGGAGACCAACATTCTTGTTTAACTTAGTTTTATTATGTTTAATCTTGTATTTGTGTTGATTTGTATAATAACACTAAAATCCATATTGGTGTAAAGTTCATTTTTGTATGGATTCTAATACTTTTTCTTGAACTATATCCATGACTTGTTATTTGAGTTTTTACACTTGCCTAATAAGTTTGGGAGCATTCATGTCACTATGTGTGGTTGTATTCAAGTTGGGGAGAAAAAGTTGGTTGTTAAAAAGTTGAGAAAAAGAAAAAGTTTGAAAAAGAAAGATAATAAAAAATTGAAAAAGAAAAAGAAAAAAAAAAGAAAAGAATTGGAAAAAAGAAAAAAATAGAAGAATGTTATGCTAATAAGTTGTGTGGAAAGGTGTAACAATTTGGAAAAGAGGAAAAGGTGATTGGAATTTGTGAGTGTTTGAGATTGTGAGAAATGATCACTCTCATTTGATTAGGCAAGTTTTTGTTTCTTTTACCTTGAGAAAAACAATTGTTTGTTAGCCAAGCCACATTACAACCCTTAAAGACCTTGTGATTTTTGCTTTTATACTGTTCAATATGAGTTTTTTCATGATGAATGCATAATTTAACTTGTTGTTGGCTTGATTGTTGGGTGAAAGTTAAGCCCTTAATGTTTTTTTTGTTCATCTACCGATGAAGTGTGTGCTAGGTGTGATTCATTTTTGAACATTGTATTGTCTTAGAATTTTTGACATGTGTTTTTGTATTTAGGAGTTGTTTCGTTTTCATTTTATCGTTGTAGTTTAGTGGTATGTTTTGCTTTGCATGTACGTTTTTGTGTTAAACCATACATTTGTTTTTGTTTTTCAAAACTTGTTGAATCGTGATTGCTTGGTTATTAGTTTTGTTTCCTTGAGTTGATCGATTATTGTTTGAGGACAAAAGAGTTTAAGTTGGGGAGAGTTTATAAGTGCTAAAATGTACTGATTTTAAGTTTAAATAATTGGCACTTATTGGCTTGATTCAACCAATAAACCTCAACTTTTGTGCATATGTTGTATAGTTTACATTATTAGTGTATATATTGTTTATCATGTAAATATGATTGAGTTTAATTTTTTTTCTCTCATTTTTGTAGGTATATAAGCAATGATATTTGTCATTATGTTATAGAGCATTGAATAAGCTTTCCAACGCTTCCGACCACGCGTAAAACAGAGTTACGGTTTAAAAGTTATGGTCAAAACAAGTGATGGTTTTGCTGTCATGTTCGCTAGGCGAACAAAAGTTTGCTAAGCGAACAGGAATTTCTAAAATGCGTGAAAAACATTGTTTTGACAGTAGCGAAAGAGGCATAAGTTCGCTGAGCACGGGACTTCGCTAGGCGAATACTAGGACCTATTTTTGTCTATTTAAGTGATTTTTCAGCATTTTTTAGGTTATGATGTTTGAGAACTTTTTACCCCAACTTCATCAAACACATCCTTGAGTAGATTTAGCTTAGAAACAACATTGGAGGGTGCATCTTGACGATCCGAAGTCAAATCCACTTCAATCAGAGTTGACAGACCGTGAGATTTGTGTTCTTCTTCCTTCCTCTCTATGTATTTTTCATTTGTTGGGGTTTTGTATGTAAGTTTATCTTGATTGTATGTATATTTATGGATCTTTGTATAAAATCTCTTTTATAACTTTTTATCGATGGTTATCTTTGATTTTTTACTTAATGGGTTTGGATTGCTATAGACATATACGGTTCAAACTCGACCTAAGATGAACATCTGTTAGATTCTAAATGCTAGACATAGATTTAGAACTGATATTCACATGAGTATCGATTCTTAATGCTCCGTGTTGTCGAGTTGTGTGAGACATCAATGATGAGACGATACGGTTGATATTTCGACTTTGCGTTAGACATAACCTCTGTTGTGAGCGACACGTGATGATATTGACGAGCGAATTAGGTATCATGCATTTGATCTATTTATTTTTTAGTGCATGATGGGTAGAACGAAATACAACTCATGACAAGTTTTCTTTTTTGTTAAGAATGTTTTATTTTCTTGTTTTATGTGTTTTTTTCTTTTGAATTTTTATCCCAAACCACTTAAACCCAAGCTTAGAGACGTAGAGGTTGTCGAACGACATTCTTTCCCTCATACTGATCCCTGTGGAGATGATGTAAATTCCGAAGGAAATTCTTCTGAAAATAATATTTTTGCTTGTCGCTTTACCGCTCCAAAAAAATGGCGTCGTTGTCGGGGATTGGTTTTGATATTGAGTCGCATTGCGATAGTTTTTTATATTTCTAAGCTTTGCATATAATTGTATATATGCTTGTATAGATACTTGTTTTGCTTTTGTCTTCCATTATGTTTGTTTAAGTGTTGTATATATTTTGTTCTCGTAACATTTGTTTAAGTGTTTGGTTAGGACACTTTCTTTAGGTTGGCGTTTTGAAAAAGCATCGGCGTGTATGTGAGGAAGTTACAAGCAAAGAACACTAAAGGTGTCGAGCTAACGACATGAAACAAGCGCTTGTTGGGAGGCAACCCAATGGTTTTTGAGTTTGTATAGCGTTATGTTTATTTAGTTTAATTCAATTTTGTTAGGTTGTTAGAATAATGTTCATGTTTGCTCTCGAGTTCGTTTTTGATTAGCTTGAGGATGCATTTTGTGATTTTCCAAGTTTGATCGTTTCAACTTACGAATGTATGGTTTTGATATTGTTTGAGGTTTGTACTTTGAAAGGTACTCGTTTATCGCTTTCTAGAACATAGCATGAGTATGAGACTTTTCATTTGTACAATTTTCATGTCATTCATTCATTTGCCATACTTGTTCAGTTTTGAATAACTTTAAAACTAAACCTTTTTGTGAGGTGCTTTCCATTGTTAACTTCGTTTTATTATGTTTAATCTTGTATTTGTGTTGATTTGTATGATAACACTAAAATGATCAAGGAACTTTGTTCGATTTTGAGCATACCCACTTGACCAAATAGTCAATCTACCTTGTGAGTGAATGAGAATTTGCTTACCCCCTTTGAGCCTTTGTTAGAATCCATATTGTTGTTAAGTTCATTTTTGTATGAATTCTAATACTTTTTCTTGAACTATAACCATGACTTGTTATTTGAGTTTTTACCCTTTCCTAATAAGTTTGGGAGCATTCATGTCACTATGTGTGGTTATATTCAAGTTGGGGATAAGATGTTGGTTGTTAAGAGGTTGAGAAAAAGAAAAAGTTTGAAAAAGAAAAATAATAAAAAAATGAAAAAGAAAAAGAAAAAAAAAAGAAAAGAATTGGAAAAAAAGATTTTTTTTTTAATAATGTTATGCTAATATAAGTTGTGTGGAATTGTGTAACAATTTGGAAAAGAGGAAAAGGTGATTGGAATTTGTGAGTGCTTGAGATTGTGAGAAATGATCACTCTCATTTGATTAGGCAAGTTTTTGTTTCTTTTACCTTGTGAAACACAATTGTTGGTTACCCAAGCCACATTACAACCCTTAAAGCCCTTGTGATTTTTGTTTTTATACTGTTTAATATGAGTTTTTTTTTATGAATGCATAATTTAACTTGTTGTTAGCTTGATTGTTGGGTGAAAGTTAAGCCCTTAATGTTTTTTTGTTCATCTACCGATGAAGTGTGTGCTAGGTGTGATTCATTTTTGAACATTGTATTGTCTTAGAATTTTTGACATGTGTTTTGTATTTAGGAGTTGTTTTGTTTTCATGTTATCGTTGTAGTTTAGTGGTATGTTTTGCTTTGAATGTACGTTTTTGTGTTGAACCATAGATTTGTTTTTGTTTTTCAAAACTTGTTGAATCGTGATTGCTTGGTTATTACTTTTGTTTCCTTGAGTTGATCGATTCTTGTTTGAGAAGAAACTGTAAGAGCACAGATTGTGTCTTAGTAATATCTCTATGTTTTGATGATAACATTAATGATAATTTGTATACAAGAATTATACTCTCTAAATTTGTTCTAAACTGTTTTCTACAGGCACAAAAGATTTTAATCTTAAAGAGCAAATTTGATGTGAACTATAAATTCTGAATGGCTCAAGAGCATCTGAAGATTAGAAGAATCTGAAGTATAAGAGCTTAGTCATCAAGATTCTGAAGATACAACACGCTGCATATATTATCAAGAATCTGAATGAAAGAAGACTCTGAGTGAAGAGACTCTGAATGAAAGAAGACTCTGAGTGAAGAGACTCTGAATGAGAGAAGACTCTGATCTGAGTGAAGACTCTGATCTAAGAGCATGTTACGCTTCAAGCACACAGCTGCACCAGACTCTGATTCAGCAACATCTGAAGAACATCTTAGGCTCTGAAGTTTCCAGAAGATTCTGAAGACTGAAGACTCTGATATTGATTGTTGATCTGAACTATCTGAAGAATTATTTGAAGAAGATTATTTTAATATATCCGTTGGAATATGCCAGCAAATCTTTCCTTAATTGGGATAGACATAAATCTCTGCAAGAAGATTATTCCTCTGATACATTCCATATATGGTAAATTCACAGCTCAGCAGACAATTGCTACACCCACATTTTGTGCGCCGTCTCTCTGCTGCAATAGTACAAAGGACAGTACTATTTGATATTGGAAATATCTTCTCCAACGGTATAATATTCTCTCCAATATTCAAGTGGCTATATAAAGGAAATCATAGCACTTTCTTCAGTGTGAAAAAGAGACGAAATAATTGCAAGAACACTCTCACGCGAGAAACTCTCAAGCTCTCATATTCTATACTTTGTTCTAAACTTAGAGAAATAACACAGTTGTGTTTATAGCTTTATTAGAAGCAATTTCTTACTCCTACATTGTATTACATTAATTTGTAAAGGAAGTTTTCCTTAAGAGGATCTAGGTTAGATCAGTAGCTCTTGAGAAGACTAAGAACAGTTGTTCTTAGGTGTTGTTTTCCTTAAGAGGATCTAGGTTAGATCAGTAGCTCTTGAGAAGACTAAGAACAGTTGTTCTTAGGTGTTGCTATTTGTAATCAGTTGATTTGAATAGTGGATTAAGTCCTTGTTGAGAAAGGCAAATCACTCTTGAAAAGGGTGGACTGGAGTAGTTGAGTTCAACGAACCAGGATAAAAATACTTGAGTTTTTATCTTTGATTATTTTCTGTCATACTTATTCAACCCCCCCTTCTAAGTATTTTCTCACCTTCAGAAACAAGTTTAAGTCCGGGAGGATTGATAAGTGCTAAAATGTATTGATTTTGAGTGTAAATAATTGGCACTTATTGACTTGATTCAACCAATAAACCTCAACTTTTGTGCATATGTTGTATAGCTTACATTATTAGTGTATATATTATTTATCATGTAAATATGATTGATTTTAATTGTTTTTTCCCCATATTTGTAGGTATATAAGCAATGCTATTTGTCATTGTCTTATAGAGCATTGAATAAGCTTTCCAATGCTTCTGACCACGCGTAAAACAGAGTTACAGTTTAAAAGTTATGGTCAAAACAAGTGATGGTTTTGCTGTCATGTTCGCTAGGCGAACAAAAGTTCGCTAAGCGAACAGGAATTTCTAAAATGCGAGAAAAACATTGTTTTGACAGTAGCGAAAGTGACATAAGTTTGCTGAGCACAGGACTTCGCTAGGCGAATACTGGGACCCATTTTTGTCTATTTAAGTGAATTTTCAGCATTTTTAGGTTATGATGTTTGGGAACTTTTTACCCCAACTTCATCAAACACATCCTTGAGTAGATTTAGCTTAGAAACAATATTGGAGGGTGCATCTTGACGATCCGAAGTCAAAACCACTTCAATCGGAGTTGACAGACCGTGAGATTTATTTTCTTCTTCCTTCCTCTCTATGTATTTTTTATTTGTTGGGGTTTTGTATGTAAATTTATCTTGATTGTATGTATATTTTTGGATCTTTGTATAAAATCTCTTTTACAACTCTTTATCAATGGTTATCTTGATTTTTTACTTATTAGGTTTGGATTACTATAGACATATACGGTTCAAACTTGATCTAAGATGAACATCTGTTAGCTTCTAAATGCTAGACATAGATTAAGGACTAATATTCACGTGAGTATCGATTCTTAATGCTACGTAATGTCGAGTTGTGTGAGACATCAATGATGAGACAATACGGTTGACCTTTCGACTTTGCATTAGCATAACCTCTGTTGTGAGTGATACGTGATGATATTGATGAGCGAATTAGGATGCGCTCATTTGGTCCATATAATTTTTAGTGCATGATGGGTAGAACCAAATACAACTCCTGACATGTTTTCTCATTTCTTAAGAATGTATTTATTTTCTTGTTTTATGTGTTTTTTCTTTTGAATTTTTATTCCAAACCATTTAAACCCAAGCTTAGAGACATAGAGATTGTCAAACGACATTCTTTCCCTCATACTGATCCCTGTGGAGACGATATAAATCCTGGAGGAAATTCTTCTGAAAATGATTTTTTTGTTTGCCGCTTTACCGGTCCAACAAAATGGCGCCGTTGTCGGGGATTGATTTTGATATTGAGTCGCATTGCGATAGTTTTTATATTTCTAAGCTTTGCATATAATTGTATATATGCTTGTATAGATACTTGTTTTGCTTTTGTCTTCCATTATGTTTGTTTAAGTGTTGTATATACTTTATTCTCGTAACATTTGTTCAAGTGTTTGGTTAGGAAACTTTCTTTAGGTTGGCGTTTTGAAAAAGCATCGGCGTGTATGTGAGGAAGTTACTAGCAAAGAACACTCAAGGTGTCGAGCTAACGACATGAAACAAGCGCTTGTTGGGAGGCAACCCAATGGTTTTTGAGTTTGTATAGCTTTATGGTCAAAACAAGTGATGGTTTTGCTGCCATGTTCGATAGGCGAACAAAAGTTCGCTAAGCGAACAGGAATTTCTAAAATGTGTGAAAAACACTGTTTTGACAGTAGCGAAAGAGGCATAAGTTCGCTGAGCACGAGACTTCGCTAGGCGAATACTGGGACCCATTTTTGTCTATTTAAGTGATTTTTCAGCATTTTTTAGGTTATGATGTTTGGGAACTTTTTACCCCAACTTCATCAAACATATTCTTGAGTAGATTTAGCTTAGAAACAACATTTGAGGGTGCATCTTGACGATCCGAAGTCGAATCCACTTCAATCGGAGTTGACAGACCGTGAGATTTATGTTCTTCTTTCTTCCTCTCTATGTATTTTTCATTTGTTGGGGTTTTGTATGTAAGTTTATCTTGATTGTATGTATATTTATGGATCTCTGTATAAAATCTCTTTTAAAACTCTTCATCGATGATTATCTTGATTTTTTACTTAATGGGTTTGGATTGATATAGACATATATGGTTCAAACTCTATCTAAGATGAACATCTGTTATATTCTAAATGCTAGACATAGATTTAGGACTGATATTCACGTGAGTATCAATTCTTAATGCTCCGTGTTGTCAAGTTGTGTGAGACATCAATGATGAGACGATACGGTTGACCTTTCGAATTTGCGTTAGACATAACCTCTGTTGTGAGCGATACGTGATGATATTGACGAGCGAATTAGGTTGCGTGCATTTGATCCATATATTTTTTAGTGCATGGTGGGTAAAATGAAATACAACTCCTGGCAAATTTTCTTATTTCTTAAGAATGTATTTATTTTCTTGTTTTATGTGTTTTTTCTTTTGAATTTTTATCCCAAACCATTTAAACCCAAGCTTAGAGACGTAGAGATTGTCGAACAACATTGTTTCCCTCATACTGATCCCTGTGGAGACGATATAAATCCTGAAGGAAATTCTTCCGAAAATAATATTTTTACTTGCCGCTTTACCGCTCCAACAAAATGGCGCCGTTGCCGAGGATTGGTTTTGATATTGAGTCGCATTACGATAGTTTTTAAATTTCTAAGCTTTGCATATAATTGTATATATGCTTGTATAGATACTTGTTTTGGTTTTGTCTTCCATTATGTTTGTTTAAGTGTTGTATATATTTTGTTCTCGTAACATTTTTTTAAGTGTTTGGTTAGGACACTTTCTTTAGGTTGGCGTTTTGAAAAAGCATCGACGTGTATGTGAGGAATTTACTAGCAAAGAACACTAAAGGTGTCGAGCTAACGACATGATACAAGCGCTTGTTGGGAGGCAACCCAATGGTTTTTCAGTTTGTATAGCTTTATGTTTATTTAGTTTAATTCAATTTTGTTAGGTTGTTAGAATAATCTTTATGTTTTCTTTCAAGTTCATTTTTTATTAGCTTGAGGATGTATTTTGTGATTTTCCAAGTTTGATCGTTTCAACTTGCGAATGTATGGTTTTGATATTGTTTGAAGTTGGTACTTTGCAAGGTACTCGTTTATCGCTTTCTAGTACATAACATAATTATGATATTTTTCATTTGTACAATTTTCATGTCATTCATTCTTTTGCCATACTTGTTCAGTTTTGAATCACTTTAGAA
The DNA here is from genome assembly GCA_963859935.3 of Lathyrus sativus. NCBI lineage: Eukaryota > Viridiplantae > Streptophyta > Magnoliopsida > Fabales > Fabaceae > Lathyrus > Lathyrus sativus. The sequence goes on from OZ012739.1 coordinate 425,330,640, forward strand.
CTACACCTTTTTGTGAGGAGCTTTCCATTGTTTACTATATACAGGAGACCAACATTCTTGTTTAACTCAGTTTTATTATGTTTAATCTTGTATTTGTGTTGATTTGTATGATAACACTAAAATGATCAAGGCACTTTGTTCGATTTTGAGCATACCCATTTGACCAAATAGTCAATCTACCTTGTGAGTGAGTGAACATTTGCTTACCTATTTTGAGCCTTTGTTAGAATCCATATTGGTGTTAAGTTCATTTTTGTATGAATTCTAATACTTTTCCTTGAACTATAACCATGACTTATTATTTGAGTTTTTACCTTTGCCTAATAAGTTTGGGAGCATTCATGTCACTATGTGTGGTTGTATTCAAGTTGAGGAGAAGAGGTTGGTTGTTAAGAGGTTGAGAAAAATAAAAAGTTTGAAAAAGAAAGATAATAAAAAAATGAAAAAGAAAAAGACAAAAAAAAGAAAAGAATTGGAAAAAAATAAAAATAAAATAGAATAATGTTATGCTAATAAGTTTTGTGGAATGGTGTAACAATTTGGAATAGAGGAAAAGGTGATTGGAGTTTCTGAGTGCTTGAGATTGTGAGAAATGATCACTCTCATTTGATTAGGCAAGCTTTTGTTTCTTTTACCTTGAGAAAAACAATTGTTTTTTACCCAAGCCACATTACAACCCTTGAAGTCGTTGTGATTTTTGCTTTTATACTGTTCAATATGAGTTTTTTCTTGATGAATGTATAATTTAACTTGTTGTTGGTTTGATTGTTGGGTGAAAGTTAAGCCTTTAATGCTTTTTTTGGTTCATCTACCGATGAAGTGTGTGCTAGGTGTGATTCACTTTTGAACATTGTATTGTCTTAGAATTTTTGACATGTGTTTTGTATTTAGGAGTTGTTTTGTTTTCATGTTATCGTTGTAGTTTAGTGGTATATTTTGCTTTGCATGTACGTTTTTGTGTTGAACCATAGATTTGTTTTTGTTTTTCAAAATTTCTTGAATCGTGATTGCTTGGTTATTAATTTTGTTTACTTAAGTTGATAGATTCGTATTTGAGGACAAATAAGTTTAAGTTGGGGAGAGTTAATAAGTGCTAAAATGTAATGACTTTGAGTGTAAATAATTGGCACTTATTGGCTTGATTCAACCAATAAACCTCAACTTTTGTGCATATGTTGTATAATTTACATTATTAGTGTATATATTGTGTATCATGTAAATATGATCTAGTTTAATTGTTTTTCTATAATTTTTGTTGGTATATAAGTAATAATATTTTGTCATTGTCTTTATAGAGAATTGAACAAGCTTTCCAACGCTTCCGACCGCGCATAAAACAGAGTTACAGTTTAAAAGTTATGGTCAAAACAAATGCTAGTTTTGCTGTCATGTTCGCTAAGCGAACAAGAATTTCTAAAATGCGTGAAAAACATTGTTTTGACAGTAGCGAAAGAGGCATAAATTCGCTGAGCACGGGACTTCTATAGGCGAATACTGGGACCCATTTTTGTCTATTTAAGTGGTTTTTCAGCATTTTTTAGGTTATGATGTTTGAGAACTTTTTACCCCAACTTCCACAAACACATTATTGAGTAGATTTAGCTTAGAAACAACATTTGAGGGTGCATCTTGATGATCCGAAGTCAAATCCACTTCAATCGGAGTTGACAGACCGTGAGATTTGTGTTCTTCTTCCTTCCTCTCTATGTATTTTTCATTTGTTGGGGTTTTGTATGTAAGTTTATCTTGATTGTATGTATATTTATGGATTTCTGTATAAAATCTCTTTTAAAACTCTTTATCGATGGTTATCTTGATTTTTTACTTAATGGGTTTGGATTGCTATAGACATATACGGTTCAAACTCGATCTAAGATGAACATCTGTTAGATTCTAAATGCTAGACTTAGATTTAGGACTAATATTCACGTGAGTATCGATTCTTAATGTTCCGCGTTGTCGAGTTGTGTGAGACATCAACAATGAGACGATACGGTTGACCTTTCGAATTTGCGTTAGACATAACCTCTGTTGTGAGCGATATGTGATGATATTGACGGGCGAATTAGGTTGCGTGCATTTGATCCATATATTTTTTAGTGCATGATGGGTAAAACGAAATACAACTCCTGACAAGTTTTTTTATTTCTTAAGAATGTATTTATTTTCTTTTGAATTTTTATCCCAACCCATTTAAACCCAAGCTTTGAGACGTAGAGATTGTCGAACGACATTGTTTCCCTCATACTGATCCCTGTGGAGACGATATAAATCCTGGAGGAAATTCTTCTGAAAATAATATTTTTGCTTGCCACTTTACCGCTCCAACAAAATGGCGCCGTTGCCGGGAATTGGTTTTGATTTGAGTCGATTGCGATAGTTTTTATATTTCTAAGCTTTGCATATAATTGTATATATGCTTGTATAGATACTTGTTTTGCTTTTGTATTCCATTATGTTTGTTTAAGTGTTGTATATATTTTTTTCTCGGAACATTTATTCAAGTGTTTGGTTAGGACACTTTCTTTAGGTTGGTGTTTTGAAAAATCATCAGCGTGTATGTGAGGAAGTTACTAGCAAAGAACACTAAAGGTGTCGAGCTAACGACATGAAACAAGCGCTTGTTGGGAGGCAACCCAATGGTTTTTGAGTTTGTATAGCTTTATGTTTATTTCGTTTAATTCAATTTTGTTAGGTTGTTAGAATAATGTTTATGTTTGCTTTCAAGTTCGTTTTTGATTAGCTTGAGGCTGCATTTTGTGATTTTCCAAGTTTGATCGTTTCAACTTGTGAATGTATGGTTTTGATATTGTTTGAAGTTGGTACTTTGCAAGGTACTCGTTTATCGCTTTCTAGAACATAACATGATTATGAGATTTTTCATTTGTACAATTTTCATGTCATTCATTCTTTTGCCATACTTGTTCAATTTTGAATCACTTTAGAACTACACCTTTTTGTGAGGAGCTTTCCATTGTTTACTATATGCAGGAGACCAACATTCTTGTTTAACTCAGTTTTTTTTATGTTTAATCTTGTATTTGTGTTTATTTGCATGATAGCACTAAAATGATCAAGGCACTTTGTTCGATTTTGAGCATATCCACTTGATCAAATTGTCAATCTATCTTGTGAGTGAGTGAGAATTTGTTTACCCCCTTTGAGCCTTTGTTAGAATCCATATTGGTGTTAAGTTCATTTTTGTATGGATTCTAATACTTTTTCTTGAACTATAACCATGACTTGTTATTTGAGTTTTTACCCTTGCCTAATAAGTTTGGGAGCATTCATGTGACTATCTATGGTTGTATTCAAGTTGGGGAGAAGAGGTTGATTGTTAAGAGGTTGAGAAAAAGAAAAAGTTTGAAAAAGAAAGAAAAAAAAAGTGAAAAAGAAAAAGATAAAAAAAAGAAAAGAATAGGAAAAAAAAAGAATAATGTTATGCTAATAAGTTGTGTGGAATGGTGTAACAATTTGGAAACGAGGAAAAGGTGATTGGAACTTGTGAGTGCTTGAGATTGTGAGAAATGAGCACTCTCATTTGATTAGGCAAGCTTTTGTTTCTTTTACCTTGAGAAAAATAATTGTTTTTTACCCAAGCCACATTACAACCCTTAAAGCCCTTGTGATTTTTGCTTTTATACTGTTCAATATGAGTTTTTTCTTGATGAATTTATAATTTAACTTGTTGTTGGTTTGATTGTTGGGTGAAAGTTAAGCCCTTAATGTTTTTTTTGTTCATCTACCGATGAAGTGTGTGCTAGGTGTGATTCATTTTTGAAAATTGTATTGTCTTAGAATTTTTGACATGTGTTTTGTATTTAGGAGTTGTTTCGTTTTCATGTTATCGTTGTAGTTTAATGGTATGTTTTACTTTGCATGTACGTTTTTGTGTTGAACCATAGATTTGTTTTTCTTTTTCAAAACTTCTTGAATCGTGATTGCTTGGTTATTACTTTTGTTTACTTGAGTTGATCGATTCGTATTTAAGGACAACCAAGTTTAAGTTGGGGAGAGTTTATAAGTGCTAAAATGTACTGATTTTGAGTGTAAATAATTGGCACTTATTGGCTTGATTCAACCAATAAACCTCAACTTTTGTGCATATGTTGTATAATTTTCATTATTAGTGTATATATTGTGTATCATGTAAATATGATTGAGTTTAATTGTTTTTCTCTAATTTTTGTAGGTATATAAGCGATAATATTTTGTCATTGTCTGTATAGAGCATTGAATAAGCTTTCCAACGCTTCCGTCGCGCATAAAACAGAGTTACAGTTTAAAAGCTATGGTCAAAACAAGTGCTAGCTTTGCTGTCATGTTCGCTAGGCAAACAAAAGTTCGCTAAGCGAACTAGAATTTTTAAAATGCGTGAAAAACACTGTTTTGACAGTAGCGAAAGAGGCATAAGTTCGCTGAGCACGGGACTTCGCTAGGCGAATACTAGGACCCATTTTTGTCTATTTAAGTGATTTTTCAGCATTTTTTAGGTTATGATGTTTGGAAACTTTTTACCCTAACTTCATCAAACACAATATTGAGTAGATTTAGCATAGAAACAACATTTGAGGGTGCAGCTTGACGATCCGAAGTCGAATCCACTTTAATCGGAGTTGACAGACCGTGAGATTTGTGTTCTTCTTCCTTCCTCTCTATGTATTTTTCATTTGTTGGGGTTTTGTATGTAAGTTTATCTTGATTATATGTATATTTATGGATCTTTGTATAAAATCTCTTTTAGAAATCTTTATCGATGGTTATCTTGATTTTTTACTTAATGGGTTTGGATTGCTATAGACATATACGGTTCAAACTCGATCTAATATGAACATATGTTAGATTCTAAATGCTAGACATAGATTTAGGACTAATATTCATGTGAGTATCGATTCTTAATGCTCCGTGTTGTCGAGTTGTGTGAGACATCAATGATGAGACGATACAGTTGATCTTTCGACTTTGAGTTAGATATAACCTCTATTGTGAGCGATACATGATGATATTGACTAGAGAATTATGTTGCGTGCATTTGATCCATATATTTTTTAGTGCATGATGGGTAAAACGAAATACAACTCCTGACAAGTTTTCTTATTTCTTAAGAATGTATTTATTTTCTTGTTTTATGTGTTTTTTCTTTTGAATTTTTATCCCAACCCATTTAAACCCAAGCTTAGAGACGTAAAGATTGTCGAACGACATTGTTTCCCTCATACTGATCCTTGTGGAGACGATATAAATCCTAGAGGAAATTCTACCGAAAATAATACTTGTGCTTTCCGCTTTACCGCTCCAACAAAATGGCGCCGTTGCCGGGGATTGGTTTTGATATTGATTCGTATTGTGATAGTTTTTATATTTCTAAGCTTTGCATATAATTGTATATATGCTTGTATAGATACTTGTTTTGCTTTTGTCTTCCATTATGTTTGTTTAAGTGTTGTATATATTTTATTCTCGTAACATTTGCTCAAGTGTTTGGTTAGGACACTTTCTTTAGGTTGACATTTTGAAAAAGCATCGGCGTGTATGTGAGGAAGTTACTAGCAAAGAACACTAAAGGTGTCGAGCTAACGTCATGAAACAAGCGCTTGTTGGGAGGCAACCCAATGGTTTTTGAGTTTGTATAGCTTTATGTTTATTTAGTTTAATTCAATTTTGTTAGGTTGTTAGAATAATGTTTATGTTTGCTTTCAAGTTTATTTTTTATCAGCTTGAGGATGCATTTTGTGATTTTCCAAGTTTGATCGTTTCAACTTGCGAATGTATGGTTTTGATATTGTTTGAAGTTGGTACTTTGCAAGGTACTCGTTTATCGCTTTCTAGAACATAACATGATTATGAGATTTTTCATTTGTACAATTTTCATGTCATTCATTCTTTTTCAATACTTGTTCAGTTTTGAATCACTTTAGAACTAAACCTTTTTGTGAGGAGCTTTCCATTGTTTACTATATGCAGGAGACCAACATTCTTGTTTAACTCAGTTTTATTATGTTTAATCTTGTATTTGTGTTGATTTGCATGATAGCACTAAAATGATCAAGGCACTTTGTTCGATTTTGAGCATATCCACTTGATCAAATTGTCAATCTACCTTGTGAGTGAGTGAGAATTTGTTTACCCCCTTTGAGCCTTTGTTAGAATCCATATTGGTGTTAAGTTCATTTTTGTATGGATTCTAATACTTTTTCTTGAACTATAACCATGACTTGTTATTTGAGTTTTTACCCTTGCCTAATAAGTTTGGGAGCATTCATGTCACTATGTGTGGTTGTATTCAAGTTGGGGAGAAGAGGTTGGTTGTTAAGAGGTTTAGAAAAAGAAAAAGTTTGAAAAAGAAAGAAAATAAAAAAGTGAAAAAGAAAAAGAAAAAAAAAGAAAAGAATAGGAAAAAAAGAAAAAAGAAATAGAATAATGTTATGCTAATAAGTTGTGTGGAATGGTGTAATATTTGGAAAATAGGAAAAGGTGATTGGAATTTGTGAGTGCTTGAGATTGTGAGAAATGATCACTCTCATTTGATTAAGCAAGGTTTTGTTTCTTTACCTTGAGAAAAACAATTGTTTTTTACCCAAGCCACATTACAACCCTTAAAGCCCTTGTGATGTTTGCTTTTATACTGTTCAATATGAGTTTTTTTCTTGATGAATGCATAATTTAACTTGTTGTTGGTTTGATTGTTGGGTGAAAGTTAAGCCCTTAATGTTTTTTTTGTTCATCTACCGATGAAGTGTGTGCTAGGTGTGATTCATTTTTGAACATTGTATTGTCTTAGAATTTTTGACATGTGTTTTGTATTTAGGAGTTGTTTTGTTTTCATGTTATCGTTGTAGTTTAGTGGTATGTTTTGCTTTGCATGTACGTTTTTGTGTTGAACCATATATTTGTTTTTGTGGTATGCTTTGCATGTACGTTTAATCGGAGTTGACAGACCGTGAGATTTGTGTTCTTCTTCCTTCCTCTCTATGTATTTTTCATTTGTTGGGGTTTTGTATATAAGTTTATCTTGATTGTATGTATATTTATGGATCTCTGTATAAAATCTCTTTTAAAACTCTTTATCGATGGTTATCTTGATTTTTTACTTAATAGGTTTGGATTGCTATAGACATATATTGTTCAAACTCGATCTAAGATGAACATCTGTTAGATTATAAATGCTAGACATAGATTTAGGACTAATATTCACGTGAGTATTGGTTCTTAATACTCCGTGTTGTCGAGTTGTGTGAGACATCAACGATGAGACGATACGGTTGATCTTTCGACTTTGCGTTAGATGTAACCTCTGTTGTGAGTGATACGTGATGATATTGACGAGCGAATTAGGTTGCGTGCATTTGATCCATATATTTTTTAGTGCATGATGGGTAGAACAAAATACAACTCCTGAAAAGTTTTATCATTTCTTAAGAATGTATTTATTTTCTTGTTTTATGTGTTTTTTCTTTTGAATTTTTAACCCAGACCATTTAAACCCAAGCTTAGAGACGTAGAGGTTGTCGAACGATATTCTTTCCCTCATACTGATCCCTGCGGAGACGATATAAATCTCGGAGGAAATTCTTCCGAAAGTAATATTTTTGCTTGCGGCTTTACCGCTTCAACAGGCACGAGAGGATGGCACAACATGCATATGTCCAGAGGGAAAAAATACAGGTTTCAGAGGCTCTTGTTCCCTCTGAAAGTGTGAAAAGTACATGAGAAGGGAGATTGAATTGTGTTTCACGTTTTCTTTTAATTTAACTTCTGATTAGATTTCAGAATCAAAATTGATGTTCAGATTCTGTTTTAATTCATTTGTAGCGAATATAACAAAAGTAAATAAAATAATAGCTGAAGGCACAAAAGATTTATATTGGTTTCTCCCTTAACTAAGAGTTGTCTAGTCCCCTTGACTCACAAGAGATTTTCATTATAACCACTTCATGATTACAATCGCTTATGCTTCTGCATAAATCTTTTACAACTGCTCAAATCAACTGTCTAAGAATTCCCCTGCTTAGAGAAAATGTCTAAGACTTCCATTGCTCATACCTTCTGACCGAGCCGCCTGCTCCAAAAGTCTTCAGGTTGAGACTTCCCTTTTCTTAGAGCACATGTCTAAGACTTCTTGCTCACATCCTCTGGTCAAACCACCTGCTCTTCTGACCATCCAGGTTGGGACTTCCCCTTATCCAAGTAGCACTCGAGACTTCTTGCTCACGCCCCTTAGACGGAGACTTCCCCTTGCTCAATCAGACTGTTGAATAAGACTTTAACAACTCAAGCACTTAAGTAATGAGACTTACGTGGCTTAAGCATCTTGGATCAAGACTTATTGCTTGAATCCAATGAGATAAAATGTTTACTCAAGCACATAGCAAGAGACTTGATCTAAACTACTGAAGGCTCAGCAAAATAAAGGACAAGGTATACATGATACAAGTATCAGAGGTACATGAAATCACCATAACAAAGACCTAAAGTTCTTATCATTTCTAAGATATTTAATATAAGAAATCTTAAAGCTTTTACAATTACAACCTATAACGGGAAATCTGCATATTATAATAGAGTTAATAATTGCTTGATCTTGCTACTCCTTGAACAGAAGAATCTTTGTTTTAAATTTAAACTTGAATCTTCAGCCATATTTATAGCCTTTGTAGAAACTAATCGTTTGAGAAGGTAACTTGATCAAGTGACTTTGCCTTTACTCTATAGTACAAGAGACATTGAAGATGGATACACAGCAGATTCAAAATCTAGTGTGTAACACATTTGACCTTTAAGTCTTCAAGATGTTCTATACTAATAGAGTTGTTGAGAGCAGACATCCGTAGAGCATGCTAGCTTTTCTTGAGCCTTGCAATCTTGTAGACTCTAACTGACAGACTGATAAGACAATACAACCTGCTTTCTGCAGTACGGACAATCCATAACTTTTTTCACTAACTCTAAATGGTACCAGATGCTGATATACAATTACCAAGTGTAGTAACTCGTATGAATGTTGATAACTTCAGCTCAGAGTCTTCGCCAAGCCACACTAGAAAATATTCTTCAGACTCTACCACCAGAAGCTAGCAATGAAGCAACTCTCTAGTGTGTTCATGTAATACAGATTCTAAAAATTTATTTACAATGATGAGAACCTGCATAAATAAAACACACATCAAATAAACCATTGTTCTTTTAATACTTTGTTACCATCAAAACCAAAAGAGAATATGTCAAGAACAAATATTGTTCTAACAATCTCCCTCTTTTTTATGATAACAAACACACGTATTTAAAGGACAATGTTGGGCATTTAATTTTCTCTACAATAATAGGGTATGAGGTTTGTAAGCTCCCCTTGAGTCTGATAGTCCATAATTGAGTTCTATTGACTCTAACACCAAGAACTATTTTTCAAGAAAAAAATAAGTTAGTCTTCTTAGTAACATCAGGGTCTGAGGTTTGCAAGCTCCCCCTGAGTCAAACAGTTCCAAGGTTGAGGTTTGTAAGCTCCTCCTTAGTTCCATATTTAAGAAGACCAAAATAATAACATTTTAACTTCTTTTGGAAACATCAGAATACGAGGTTTGTAAGCTTCTTCTGAGTCTGATGGGCTAAGTCAGATGTTTGCAAGCTCTTACTTAACACTATGTACAAGAGAGTTAAAATATGTTGCCCTTTTAACTTTCTTTGGCAACACCAGAATATGAGGTTTGCAAGCTCCTTTTGGGGTTGATAGGTTAATTCAGAGTTTTGTAAGCTTTTCTTTAGACCTATGTACAAAAAAGTTAAAATACGCCCTGGGTAAAGTAACCGTAAAAACAGAAAATAAATGAAAATAAAATGAATGACCAATATGTACAACTTAATAGGTACTCAATGGGTTCAATTTTCACTTAAATACTTGCCATTATTTCTCCCTCTTATGTCACATCAAAAAGAAAAAAAAGGAAAAAGAAGAGAGAAGAATATCACTAATAAATGTATCTCAAATCATCATTACATGATCAGTTCCCAAAGAGGAAAAGTAATCAAGTAATAAGAATCATTAATGTAAGTTCAGAGTATGCCTAAGAGGGGGGTGAATTAGGCCTTTTAAAACTTTTTCAGATTTTTGGTGTTCTTTAATTTTTTCTTTGGTAATGTTCTTGGTGATGGATGCAGTAGGAAACATAAAGAAAGTGGACACCAAGATTTATAGTGGTTCCCTTCACAATCCGAAGGTACTCCACTCCCCTTTCCACATGAAAAAGAGTTTTCACTATTGTTTTAGAAAGTACAACCTATCACACCATCAACCGGTGAGGCCTACAATCTAACAACAAAACAAACTAGTGTGCAAGAACAATCCTCTTGCAAAACACTAACCCTTGTGTCCAACAATCCTGGATCACAAGTCACAACAGACTATTCTGTAATTCTTTTTATAATTTGAAAGTATAGTAATATCAATACAGAGATTGATCTTCTCCTTTAATCAGAATTTACAACTTAATCTCAATACAAGTGTTCAAACAAATGGATGTGAAAGGTTATGCAAGTATGAACACTTTTTGAATGTATTTGAAATTATTTGAAAAGTAGTGAATATTATTCAATGATTGTTTTTGAAAATTGTTGGAGGTGTTTGTTGATTTGAAATTATCAGAATTTATATGAGCCAAAACACCATTTCAAAAGGGTATATTTTTGTATGAGTTAACACATGGAAAGGTATATCATTCAAATAATTTTTGAACTTGAAAGGAAACAATTTTTCAGAAAACGTTCAGTGTTAATCGGTTAACCATATAGGGTAATCGGTTAACACTGTAACGTTAGCCCAAAGAATTTAAAATTTTAGGGCGTTAATCGATTAACCTATATAGTTAATCGGTTAACACTGTAAAAACTTTGAAAAATAATTAATTTAAAAGTGTTATACCAATCCCAAATGATTTTAAAATATGTTAATGCATTATGATCAAATGATAAAATATTTGAACACTTGTATATCAATTAAATTAGAGAATTTTGATATACCATAGCTTGTGTCCAAGTCTTGAAAGATGATCGAGCAAATGTACATGAAGCTTGAATGTTGATCACTTCCATAATACTTTGATCTTGGTCTTTTGAAAGCTTTTGACTTTTTGCACAGATGAAATGATCTTGAGTCTTGTTGTTGTTGTCATCAAAACCTTGAAACCTTGAGATGAAGCATGCTTCTTCAATCTCCCCCTTTTTGATGATGACAACCAATTGAGTCTTGTGCAATATGTTGACGAATTTTGGTCCTGATCTTGTTTCTCCCCCTATGTCCATGAACTCCCCTTTCTAAAAACAGAGGCTAAAAACAGACAAAAATTCTGCACACATAGACATTAGAAAGCCAAAGCTCTTCTCCCCCTTTGTCATTAGCAAAAAGGAAGGAGCTTTCAAACAAAACTAGAAGATATCGACAATTATGAAAGCAATCAAAAGAATAATCAAGTAGGTAAGCAAAACATACTGAAATAAAATTAAACATGCAACAGAGTGCAACCAAAATAGTGTATGAGTACAACGCAAAGGAAACAAAGTTAAGAACATAAACTGAAAACTTAATGACTAGAAAGCAATAAAAGACAACAACAACAACATATTCTCTAAATGTCCTCATCAGCCATATCCTCCTCGTCTTCTCCCTCTTCTTCTTCACCTTTTCATCAGATACAACAAAGTTGTCGGTGTTGGTGCGATGAGAGGTAAGTACAAGGTTTCGGAGATAAGCAATGGCCCGAGAGGTTTCTCTATGTTAAGTCATCATAGTTTGGTAAAGGAATTCATTTGTAATGCCTCCTTCAGGTACAGGATAGGCTTGGTTGGCAGCGGCTCCTTCATCTGAATACTTATAAGTACCATCAGTATCCTTAAAAATTCCGGTGTTCTTGACAATTGTAATTTCATTAATCTCATTGGTGGTTGATTTCATCTTGGTGGTTGGTTCACGGTTAAGATCCAAAGTTGTCAGCTCCAAAATTCTTGACACCAGACTTGCATGCGGTAGACGGGTTGAAAGAGATAGTTGTTGTTGAAGGTGATACATAATGGTCAAAATCCAGTTGACACGAATCTTGTTCTTGATGGCAAAAAGAAGTTTCATTTCCAAATCGTTAATTTGGGCATGATTTGAATCCTTGGGAATCAGCACATAACAGATTACGTAATGAAGCATCCGATCAGAAACGGTAAGATTCTTTGCATAGCACAACAGACGAGCAGTGCGTTGGTTGGCGATAATCACCTCCTTTGGAAACCTGCAGATCTAATAATAGAACTCCATCTTGTCGTAGTTGGACCACGACCCTTCCACGTGGTTAATTCCTTTTCTCAGAAAGTACCCAGACGATGGTATTTCCAGCATAGCAGCAACATCAGACAAATTTTCTTCCACAATGCAGTCTCTAACAATTGTTTTCATAACATGCTCATCATTTGCATTCATAAACACAGACAACTTATGCAAAAAGGATTTGACAAGATCCGGATAGCAATTTCCAGAATCCGACACAAATTTATCGATCCTCTGATATTTGAGCAAAGTAGGAAAATCAAAAGACGATGTCGGAAAAGCCTTAAGATTCACATACTTTACCGGGAGGATGTGACGAACTCGGACTTTGAAATCCATTCTGCGCTTCTTGGTTGTTTCCATAGGGATATCTTCTTCATCAGATGCAGAATGGTGTTCTGGTAGCTTTCCCTTGCCGCGGTTTGATGCTGAAGCCATGGATGAGTTGGATGGAACTGAAGTTGTGGGTTCTGAGGAAGTTAGGGTTTGAGAAGATGTGGATGATTATGAGGAGTTATCCAACTTAGAGAGTCGGAGAGAGGTAGTGGGTTTTAAACTTAGGGTTTGAAGAGGGAAGTTTCAAATACTCTTGAAGAGGGAATAGGATTCCAAGGATATGGATTTTGGAAACTTAGGAGAATATTGACCACATAAAAATGCATTTAACACATATAATGTTTCAAAAAATTCTAATTAATTTTCGTTTCTGATTTTTAGAAATTTGAACAGTGTTAATCGGTTAACCATATAGGTTAATCGGTTAACACATTAAAAAATTGAGTCAGAATTGAAAATTTAACAGTGTTAATCGGTTAACCATATAGATTAATCGATTAACATATTAAAAATTTAATTGTTACAGAAAAACTTACAGTGTTAATCGGTTAACCCATATGGTTAATCGATTAACACAAAAGTTATTTTGCATGGTCTACTCTCAGGAGTGCTCGCGTCGATCCTCTGGTCGACTCATACTGTGTTCATTTCTATTTGTCTAAATTTGTATCCTTTGCATTGATGCATTACCTATTTCGGTCGATGCAAAGTGATGTTTTCTGCATAATCTGAAATTTGAGAGAGCTCATGTCGACCCTTCCCTTTGTATAGGTCGACCACTCACACGCTTTTCACTAAAATTTTGTTTTGTGAAACTGTCAAAGTGTTTGTTAAGTTGGTTAATTGTTTTTGACTTGCATATATATTGAGTTGGCTTATTCTTCATCCCAAAACAAGAAAAGTGAAAATAGACATTGATTTTGTTCTCATCATCTTTCTTGCATTTTCTCAACAACTACACATAATCATTTTTGTTGTGCATTCTGCATTATTGAGGTGATAACATCCAAACATAGAATTGGTGTAATCAGGTTTGTGTTGAGAAATCAATAGGTTTTTCTTGAATAAAACCGTTAGGGTTTTGTCCTCCAAGAATCTTGGATTTTGGGTTTTTTTTGCATGAATCGGTCCATCACAGATTCAGTCGAGCGAAGGTAATCGAAGAACGGGAGGTCCTGTCGTTTTAGTAGCGGTAACCAAAGGATTGTGAGAGGAAGATTTGGGTTCGAAGTGTTGGTGATTGAAATCAACCGGGCAAAATTTGAAGACTATAGGGTTGTTTAAAATGTATGTCGTAATCGAAGGTTTATTCATCGCGTTCGAAGGACTTAATTCAGCTTGAATCAAGGGAAGAGAAGGAATAGGCTCTGCATCAACAATTGGGTTTGATTGTTTGAATTCTATTGCTTCTCTTGTAAACATTTACAAACAGGTTATATATATACAAGTCTCAATTCTATTTCTAGAATTGAGGACAGACGTACCCCGAGCGAGGACGACGGGGAAATTGCCTCAAAAAATTGGTGTTCTCTCTTTATTTTTCAATTGCTTAATTTCTAAGTTTGTGTGCAAATAATTTAGTTGATCAAAATTCTGTTGTGCGTAGTGCTGAACCATTTTTAGAAACCTTATTACAATCCTTGATTGTAATTGAATACTATAGTATTTCACTCACATATTGAAATGCACTTGGGGTGCCTTGCACACCAAGTGTTCGACTGATTGTGGGAACACAAACACTTGTGCTGTCTTTTCAATTAGGTTATATTTTTCACGCATTAGAAATAGTCCAACCTCATAGTGAATAAATTCTAGTTGATGTGTGTTCAAATTAGTGATTCTAAATCTCATTTTTATCGGATTCCATTAGCTTTGTGTATATCCGGTCTTTTTGGTAAAGGTTCATTTTAGACGAATATAGTTCCTCGGCCGCTTCCACCTAAAAACTTTTAAAACCAAATATTGGTAAGCACCGAATCTGTTTTTAATAAGTGATCTATTCAACCCCCCCTTCTAGATCTACATCGTCATCTAACAGAAGCCATTATAAAAGCATTCAGCTCCTAAGTCATTTTCATCAATCATTTAACTAAAGATATGAAGTCATCAACTGAGAGTCATAACATATCCGTCTTGATAGATGCTACAGAGAACTCTACAAGTTTGCAAATCTAATCCTCTCAGATGCGAGCTTCTTCTAAGTCCTCTACAACTGAGCTATTGTCTTCACCACAACTTACTTCTAAGGAGACAACTTCATTAACACCTGAACGACCTTCAGAAGGAGGTTCAACATTAGCTGCTTTGAAGCCAAGCAAAAAAAGAAGGAAGAGGTCAAGGAAGAAAAGGAGAGTCAAAAAGCAGTTCTACCATTCTCTCCCAGTCATAAAAGAGGAAGAAGTAATTGATTCTGAAGATGAATAGGTGGACTATGGCAATAGTGGACGCCGTTGGGCACGAGATGCTCTAGCTAGGGATCTCTTCTAAAATCATCTTGTTCCCTTTTTAAAATATTTTTGTAATTAATAAGTTTAATTAATGAAATAGTTTATTTGACCAAGAATTCTTTTCAGCGTGAAAGTACATTCCAGTAATTTTTATTTAGATTTTTTGAAAGTACATTAACGAGTGAAATTGACATAGAACCGACAGTTAAAACAAATCAAACATGAACTTATAGTTATTTAGAGAATCTTAATAAGTTAGACTGCTAGATAACATTTCTAAGAGTCGTATTAGAATGCTGATAAGACTTAATAAGTATTTAAATAATATTAAACTCAAGACAATGTATGTAACACGTCTATAAAAGTACTCTAGTAATCTTTCTTCCATCATCACTTAATCCATAAAACACCAAGATGTACAATCAGAAGCAAATCTGGGTTCCAAAGAGAGATTTCAAGAAGGTGGCACTACTGAATGCAGAAACTCAAGCAAACCAAGGCAAAGCGACAATTGAATGATCTACAAGAAAGTAGACATCCTCATAAGTGCTCTCCTCTTCAGCATCCTTTGTGAAGACACACAGAAGAAGAAGATCTTCTGGATCCAAACACAAAAACAAACTGAAAGGGGGGCTTTAAAGTTTTTTAAGGAAGAATGACAAGATTCCTTAGATAATCTGGACATGTCAGATGATCCTAGGGAATTCTTTAGGAAACACCCAATAGACTAGGAAATCAAATTGTCTTGTAATAGCTTCCTTTTTATTAATGAAAAACAAGTTGCATACAAGAGTTTTTTCTCCTATTACTTTCAGATTCTCATCAAAAACACATAATTAGTATTCAATAGTTTAAACTGAACACAAGCAAGAATAAATAATAAATCTATTAATAAGAAACTTAATACAAAGATTTCAACAAAAAATACAAAGCATAAATATGCAGAAATCTAACATCAAAATCTTTCATAGATAGCTTCAAACTTGTCTCTCCAAATCTTGGAAGAACTAGCCTCAGAACTTATGTTAACCCCCTGTTGAACAAGTATCTCAAAAACAACTCTTCCATAAGGAATAGAGAAGGTATTTCCCTTTTGAAAAGAAGAAAGAGACCTCTTCAGATGGTTAAACATAACTTGATGAAGATCAATCTTCAAATCTGAATTGAGAAGTAGAAATAGATCTTTTTCAATAGGGTCCACTTGGTCTAAATTCTTATCCTTAGGAAGTAAGTTTGAATTCAAAATCTGACTTCGAACAAGAGCATCAGGAAGAATACTTGAGACCACTGATGAATTAGATGGATCTATAAGTATACGCCAAGTAGGAAGACAATTTTCCCAAACAAGAGTTTTTGGGATTTCTACAATCTCCTCACAATTGATCATATTTGCAATCGCTTTAGAGGTTACTGTAATAGAAACACCGATTACTTTAGACATAATAGCATACTCTAAACCCATATCAATAATGGATGCATTAATCCCAAAACTCTTTGACTAGACTTGGATAAATGAAACCACAGAGCATCTCAAAGTAGCCATTCCAGCCTTGTTCGAACTCAGTCTTCCAGAAGTTGAAAAAAATCTTAAGCAACTCATCAAAATCCACAAACTTTTCATTAATGACAACCAGCTGATTTAAAGAAGAATTAACAGAATAACTCATCTCAGGTTTGGTTTGATCAACACACAACCAAGAAGAAAAGAAGAAGAAGAAGAAGCAAAGAGAAAAAAAGAAACTGAACAAGAATCTTACAGAAATAAGAATCTTGTTAGAAAAAGGACACAATGATGTTTCACAAGACAAGGAATAATAATAGCAAGTATCAAAAGAGAAAACATCATTACCCAAATGTTCTTATCCAACAAATATTTCAATTCCACTAGATGAGTTTCACCTTTATGAAAATTTAAGTATTATAAAAGCTTTTGGA
Organism: Lathyrus sativus; assembly: GCA_963859935.3. Lineage (NCBI taxonomy): Eukaryota > Viridiplantae > Streptophyta > Magnoliopsida > Fabales > Fabaceae > Lathyrus > Lathyrus sativus. Next base: position 425,347,659 of record OZ012739.1, read on the forward strand.
AAACTTTTTACTTAAATTGCTATATCATAAGTACAGAATCGTCTTCTGAATCTCAAAAACTGACAACTTTCAGTGTTATCATCCATCAGAGTCTAGTAGAACTAGACTTAGACAGAGATATCAACTGCCAGTCATAGGTCTTTAAGATTCTATTCAAAACTATCATTTTATCTTGAAATAAGAGTCATGAGTGATAGATGAATATGAATTATCTTTTTTAGACAAATAACAAGCAACAATATCATCTCAAAAAATGAGAAAATTACTTCCATAAATATGATCATCATATGGCTTAATAAGACATTCAGTACAAACAAATATAACAAAGTTTCCTCTTAAAGATTTCTAAAGTTCTCTTTTTCAAAAGAACTTCTCTAGAAATCTAGCTGAAACTTTGTCTTTATATCTATACAAACGTTTCATTGAATTAAAAGATAAACCAGAAAAGAACAAGCATGACCCTTTTTCGGGTCAGACTCGATTCAATATTCAGACTTGACCAATAGAGTCTGAACACCGCTTTGAGTGGATTCTGATTAAATAGTTATCTGACCACTAACTCCACTACTCACACCAAACTCAGTACCACCAGTACATGAATCTGGGTTGTTGGCTCTTCTTCCAATAACAGCTGTAAACAACTTTATGGAAGATGCCTCTGTTTTTTTCCTTGATATCTGTAGCAGATACATTATGATACTCATATTTCTACGAGACCATACATGTAAGTACAAATAGACTCTTATTTACCTTGTGTCTCAATCTAATAACAAAATCATAAATCACTCCAGAGTATAAGTCTAGGGTGAGATATAATAGGAACATAATCTTGTTTTGAGAATAGTCACTAATCCCGTTGTCTATGGTTAAATCTTTTGACTCTAAAATTATTTACAAGCTCAGAACCAGATGGTGTTAGCTGTCGGAGATTGACACAAAGGAAAACATAGTATTGTCTTAGTACATCTAATATAACTCAAAGAGAAATTGAAGACTTATCATAGAAATATATTTTTAAAACAACTTCCACGATGATCCTCAATCAATAAGCAATGAAGTTTCCTAAGATATCACCTTAAGGAACAAACTCCATATAATCAAATATTTTGAAGCAAGATAGATTTGACACCATCTCTTACATTTCAATACTTGATTTTGTATTTCTTAACACAAATGCTTCTTTTCATCTGCATTCTGCACTAATATCAGCTTCAAAAGTTTAAACATTGAAGATTGTCTAATATTAGGTTCTGGTAGTGTTACTTCTTGCTATCAGATTTGGGAAATCAGTTGAAATACAAATGTTTCAGAAGCATCTGAAGTTACTCTTCTATCAACAAATATCGCAATCCATTCAGCCAGTATGGAAGTCCTTTTGACTAAAAACCTAAGTTTTTTTTATCATTAGTCATTCCACATAACTTAAGCTAAATAGAGAAAGTGATAAATTGAATAGTTTTTCATCATCTAACTTTATTTATTTCCTTTGAAGACTGCAAGACAAACCTTTAGAGCGCAACAGATTTAAGATGTAAACATCCTGAATAACTATGATTTTAAACTTAAGTCTCAGAGCAATTTTCTTAGAATTTGCTTGAAAATATTAGATGAAGTGTAACTGTACAAGCTTCAAAAACCGATCCCCATAAACCCAAGCACAAGAATTCAAAGATTTTCCAAGCATCAGACAAATAAATGATGTTGATATACTCATAAGTGCTATAGAGCATCTACCAGAATGTAACTACCTCTGAAGATATTCAATATGCATCTTCCAAGCTGGTGAAAGAGATTTCCAAGAAGATAATCTTTACACCATAAACTTCTATAGTAATACCTCTTTCAAGGATATTCTATAAACCTTCAACAAACCTTTATCAAGACTAATGGGTTAAAAATATGTTTAGATATTCCATCATTTAAATCCAGCGGAATCATCCATTGAATATGGTAGGAAAAGTCGTATGATATTTTTCATGTGGCACTTGATTCCTTCTTGAAGAAGAAATATATATTTTCTTATTGGATTATTATCTACACCACTGTTAAGTGTTAAGCACATATCAAACTCTGATACCAATTGAAGGTGTGAAAAGTACACAAGAATAGGGGTTGAATTGTGTTTCGTGTTTCTTTTAATTTAACTTCTTATCAGAGTTTTAGAATTAGAGTTGACGCTCAGATTCTATTTTAATTCATTTGCAATGGATATAACTAGAGTAAATAAAATAATAACAGAAGACACACAATATTTATACTGATTCATCCTTTAACTAAGAGTAGTCCAGTCCCCTTGTCTCACAAGATATTTTCATTATAACCACTTCATGATTATAATCGCTTATGCTTCTACGTAAGTCTTTTACAACTACTCAAACCAACTGTCTGAGACTTCCATTGCTTAGAGTACATGTCTAATACTTCACTTGCTCACACCTTCTAACCGAGCCATCTGCTCCAAAAGTCTTCAGGATGAGACTTCCCCTTGCAAAGAAAAACCCTCGTGACAAAATTTATTCTTACTAAAAGGAAGCATGAGCTCACGATGTCTAACCTAATGTTACAACATCCTACCTGACTTTAGAAAACACAGACTAAAGCCAAGTTTCGGCCTTGGAAATGTCATTATTGTGGTAAATATGGTCATATAAAGCCTTTATGTTACAGATTGTATGGTTATCCAAAACGTCCAACACAATCTAGGGTTAGTCGTGTGATAATTAAGAATAGAAAGGAGTGGAAACCTAAGGTTGGTGATACTAGTCTTATATCCCATACTTCTTTTAGAGTTTCAACTAGAAAAGACTAGTACTTTGACAGCGGGTGTTCTAGACACATGACAGGGGTCAAGAAGTATTTGGTGGACATTAAGTTTTATTTTAGCAGTTTTGTCACTTTTGGATGTAGAGCTAAAGGTGAAATTAAGAGAGTGAGCAAGTTATTGTGTACTGGTCTTCCTAATCTATAGAATGTTCTTCTTGTGAAAGGATTGACTATAAATATGATCAACATTAGTCAATTATGTGATCAAGGTTTAAAAGTCAATTTCACCAAGTCTGAATGTTTTGTTACTAATGAGAATAATGATGTTCTAATGAAGGGAATTAGGTCTATAATCAACTGTTATTTATGGGTACCTCGAGAAACTACTTATTCTTTCACATGTTTAATAACTAAGGAAGATAAAGTTAAGTTGTGGCACCAAAAGCTTGGACATATGAATCTCAAAGGTATGAAGAAGGTTATGTTTAAAGAAGTTGTTAGAGATCTATAAAAGCTCAAAATTAAGGAATGTAAAGTTTGTTGTGAGTGCCAAATTGGGAAGCAAACCAAGATGTCACACCCAAAGTTGCAACATTAGACTACGTCCAAAGTTTTAGAACTTCTTCATATGGACTTAATAAGGCCCATGCAAGTTGAAAGTCTTGGTGGAAAAGGTATGTTTATATTGTTATTGATGATTTTTCAAGGTTTACTTAGGTGAATTTTATCAAATAAAAATTAGACATTTTTGAGGTATTCAAAGACCTTTGCCAACGCCTTCAAAGAGAGAATGAAAATGTGATTGTTAGAATCAGAAGTGACCATGGAAAGGAGTTTGAAAATGAAATTTTTTATGAATTTTATTCTTGTGAAGGTATTGGTCATGAGTTCTCATCTCTCATCACTCTTCAACAAAAAGGAGTTGTAGAATGCAATAATATAACCTTACAAGAATAAGCTAGAGTCATGCTTCATACAAAAAAATCTTCCTTATCGTTTTAGGGCTGAAGCCATAAACACTTCATGCTACATTCATAATCGTGTCACTCTGAGAGCTGGTACATCTTCTACAATCTACGAATTATGGAAAGGGAATAAACCTATTGTTAAATACTTTCATGTTTTTTTGAAGTAAATGTTACATCTTAGCTGATTGAGAACAAAGGAGAAAGATGGATCCCAAAAGTGATAAAGGGATAATTCTTGGTTACTCTATAAATAGCAGAGCCTACAAGGTATTTAAATCCATAACCAAAGTCATGATGGAATTCATTAATGTTGTGGTTGATGATTCTGTCATTGAAAAAGGGATCGATGTCGAAGAAGATGTTGGAACATCATCTCAGTAGACTGATGTTTCAGAAAATGAGGCTAACATTAAGTCAAACATTGAGTCATCTAATTTTGATAATCCTCAAGTCAACAAAGGTTCCTCTACTAGAATTCAGAAAAATCATCCAAAGAAACTTATTATTGGAAATCTTGATGAAGGGATCATCACTAGATCCAAAGATGTGATATATAATTCTTGTTTTGTCTCTAAATTTGAACCCAAAAATGTGAAGGAGGCATTGACTGATGAATTCTAGATTAATGTTATGCAAGAGGAACTAGGCTAGCTCAAAAGAAATGAAGTGTGGGACTTGGTACCCAGGCCTAAAGGGACGAATTTTATTGGCACAAAATGGATTTACAAGAACAAATATGATGAAAATGGAACTGTGACCTGAAACAAGTCTAGTCTTGTTACTCAAGGATACACTCAAATTAAATGGGTTGATTTTGATGAGACTTTTGCACTTATTGCTCGTCTTGAATCCATATGATTGCTCTTAGTAATGACATGTCCACTAAAATTCAATCTATATCATATGGATGTGAAAAATGCCTTCTTGAATGGGTACTTGAATGAAGAAGTGTATGCTGAACAACCCAAGGGGTTCATAGATCCTAGTTTTCCAGATCATGTTTACAAACTAAGGAAATCTCTTCATGGATTGAAGCAAGTACTTAGAGCTTGGTATGAAAGTTTAACTGAGTTTCTTGTCAATAATGGCTACAGGAAACGGGGAACAGACAAAACCTTGTTTGTTAAATAATAACATGGTTAACTCATGATAGATCAAATATATGTTGATGACATTCTGTTTGAAGGGATGTCAAACTATATGGTCCAACATTTTGTCAAGCAAATGCAATCTGAATTTGAGATGAGTCTTGTTGATGAACTGACTTATTTCCTTAGTCTTAAAGTTAAACAAATGGATGATACTGTATTTATTTCTCAAAGCAAGTATGATAAGAATATAGTAAATAAGTTTAGCTTAGAAAATGCTAGTCACAAAAGGACACCTGTGGCAATATATTTGAAATTAACTAAGGATGAAAAAAATGTTGATGTGGATCAAAGTTTATACATGAGTATGATTGGTACTCTGTTGTATCTCACAACTAGAAGACCAGACATCACTTTTGCTGTAGGAGTTTGTGCTAGATATCAGCCCGAGCCTAAAATAAGTCACATCACTCAAGTGAAGAGAATATTGAAATACATCAATGGTACTAGTGACTATGGCATGATGTATTCTCATAGTACTAATTTAATGCTTGTAGGGTATTGTGATGCAGATTGAACAGGTAGTGCTGATGATAGAAAAAGAACTTCTCGAGGATGTTTCTTTTGAGGGAATAATCTTATCTCTTGGTTCAGAAAGAAGCAAAATTATGTGTCCTTGCCTACTACTGAGGCTGAGTATATTGCATCAGGAAGTAGTTGCTCTCAATTGATTTGGATGAAACAAATGCTAACGGAATATAATGTCAAACTGGATGTCATGACATTATATTGTGACAATATGAGTGTAATTAATATATCCAAGAATCCCATTCTACATAGCAGGATAATGCATATTGATATTTGTCATCATTTTATTAGGGATATTGTTGAGGACAAAATTGTGACTCTTGAGCATGTGGCCACTGAGAAGCAATTGACAGATATATTCACTAAAGCTTTGGATGCAGATCAATTTGAAAAGTTAAGTGGCAAATTGAGAATTTGCATGTTTGGGGAGTTATAGCAATTACAGGTGTGAAGGAGTGCAACAAATACTTTCTCTTCCTCCATTTAGTGGTGAATCTTATTGAGGATGCTGGTTTAATAAAGAGTGTTCCTGGTTTTGGTGACTGTTATGAGATGCTGGTGAAGAAATTCATTATACACATTTATGAGGACCGTGACAGTAAGATGAGCAAGGATTACACAAAGGTTTATGACAAAGGTAAATGTGTGGAGTTTTTTTCTAAAATTATCAACAGGTTTATGGGTAAGAGCAAGGAAGAAAAAGATGAGATGGAAGTGACTAATACTGGTGTTATTCTCAGTCATCATCCTGTTATTTTGGCTAGTTCTGATATTACATGTAAGAGGGAATCTCCTCTTTCTTTTCACTTTAGGTTGTTTGCAAGGACATGTGTCCCAAATGTAACACCCTTTTTCTACCCTCAAAACTTTAAAGGCAAAATATTCACATTTATCAGAGTAAAATGTTAAACACCATAAAAATCACCTCAAAGGGCGTACATTTCTCAATAAATTCAAATATAAGTCAATGCTCAGTAAACAACGGGTTTTCCTAAAAGATATCAAAAATTGCAGTGAAACTCAAAAGGCACAATTCAAAGTTTTCCTTATACAAGAACATAATCAAAATAACCAAATCAAATAAAATATGGTTTAACTCAAAGACCCTAACCCGATGTTACACTATCAGAGCAAGACCCTCTATGTTAACCAAAATGGCCAACAACTCAAGACTCCAAAAAGATCCTCGACGACATCCACGGCTAAAGTTGGTTATCTGCATGTTACCCACGTGGAGGCAACATTCAAATAGGCAGAGTGAGTAAAACGATTCATAATAATCAATGTAGGAAATCAATATATAAAATGGCGTCATTTTCATATTCAACATCATCACATTCATCAACGGACATCAAAGGCCACAACATCATAAATTACTCAAGACCATCTCATAAATGCAAATGCAACAAGACTCATGCATGTGGTACCAATCATCACAGCTCGATGGACATTGGGCCATCAACCCTCCATAGATTCCCATCAATAGGATCGGTTCTAGTCGAGAAGCAGAGCACATCAAAATACCTCACATCCGCACAATAGGACTGAAGACAAAGAAATCAAGGTCCTGAACCGAAGTCTGGGTGTTGCACCCTAAAATTTGACCAACCGGGTCTCGTATCTGGCTCGGTGTTTCGACGCATAACCGCATTCGCATCTGCATATCGCATACAGTGCATTTTTCATTTGTTTTGATTTTATCGGGATCACAGCTCTCGTCTCGCGTCTCAGGTGTTTTTGATCAGTTTAGATAGATAGAATCGTTTTTTTTTGGGATATTTCGGTGCCCGTTTATTTTTACCGGCTATTTTGGTGCGCTCTCGCGGTGTTATGTGTCGTTCGGTGCTTATTTTGTTCCTCTGGGAATTATTGTGATTTTTCTGGATTTTATTGGCCATTTTTAGGGTTTAAATAGACTTTTAATCATTTTCGGATTTAATAGGATATTAATAGTTTTTAAAGATAGATTTAATAGTTTTAATCCATTTTTAGAATTTAGTAGATATTATATAGATTTAAATCATTCTTTTAATCATTTTTAGAATAAATAGATTTTTCTTTTATTAATAATGAATTGTCTTTTTCTTTAATAGGATAATGTAGATTTCCTTTTAGATATATAGATTTTTTCTTTTATTAATGAGAGAATCTCTTTTAAATGAATAATATAGGTAATATAGGAAATTTAATAAGAATTTAATAGAGTGTAATTAGTGGAATTTTTAGAGTATTACTAGTTTAGGAGTTAATTAGAATTAATAGAATTGTTAGGATAATTCTCCTTATTAGGTTAATTGAATAGTTTAGAATTTAATTAGCTTTAGGTTAATCAGAATTTTAATTCATTTAGTTAATTAGTAATTAGTCTTAATCATTTTCCATTTAATCAGATTTTAATTAGTTTTTTCATTTTAATTCATTTCAGTTTTTTTTGGGCTTTATCTTGTTTTTTTTCGTATTGGGCCCATTCATTAGAAGCCCAGAATCAGTCCATTTTCGTCCAGCAGTTTCTAGAAGAATCCAGAGCATTCCAGAATTTCTCAGCCTATAAATGCAGCAGGCCACGTGTAAGGCTCAAGAGGACCCCACGTTACACCATCACCTCACGCCACCTCACATTCAGAGTCTCTCTCTCTCTGCCACACCATCCAATACGTGACATCCATGCACTAACACCCTCCACTACCAGCGCCACGTGCCTCCACCACAGCGCACCACCGGTTCTCACCGGGAAACTTCACCGGCCGACATGCATGGCCGGCGACCACCGTGAAGTTCACCGGAATCACCAAGAAACCCCAGACTCCGATCATTCTTCATCTTCTCCAAATCCACCGATCACCATCTCCGATCAAAGTTCATCTAAATCACCAGAAACATTCATCCGTTCCTCAATAATTCTTCAAGCGTTCTCCAGATCTACACGCAAGTGGTTCGCTACCTTCATGCGTTTCCAGAATCAAAGCCTTCATCGTCAGAAATATTGAAGAACAACACTAATCGCCAGAACTGATGAACTCTCAGCAACTTCCCAGATCTTCGTTGATTCGACCGATCCACATCATTCACCAATCATCATCTCCAGATCCATTCTTTTCGTTCTTTCCAGAAGAACGTCAACAACAAAGCTCAACCGTTCATCAATGAACCTCCAACAACCTTCATCAAACTCCTCATCAAACTTCAACTCTTTTTCTGCAAATCCCTCACCAAGAAGCCTTCGATAATATTTCCAGATTCTTATCATCAAGTTCATCGTTCAACTCTCCAGAAGCGCAATCACCTCATCGATTGTCGTCACCAGAAAATCTACAGAAACGCGAAAGATCTTCCTCGTTCAACGACTAGAACATTCAAGCAAATCTCCAGCAAAGAACCTTCAAGAACGAGTTTCATCTCAGTTCTTCAGCCTCACCGTACTTCCAAGTTGGTGCGTCGTGATGTCATTCATCGTTTATTGTGGGAAGGAGACGAGTGTTTGAAAGGGAAATGAAGAGGGTAAAACAAGTTGAGATTGAGGTGTTAAGTTGAGAGTGAGAGGCTTGTGAGCAAGAGAATCTGAGATCGAGAGAGAACGAGGTTGAGAGAGGGAGAAGGAGAGGAAGACGGCGGCGGCGGTGAGCGAAAAGGAGAAAGATCTTAGGGTTTCTGAGTGAGGAGAGTGAGGAAGGGAGGAAGAGACCGGGTTAGGTCGTGGGCTGAATCCTGGGGCCCAACAGCATTTTTTGGAGACACCTCCCCTCATTTTTTTTCTCTGCTGAGAATGGGCTGGGCCCAACGAGATGGACTGCTGGCTGCACCCTACGTTTTTGATCCACACCTCCCATCCGTTTTTGCAGCAAACAACTGGGCTGGGCCCAGTTTACAGTTTTTTTTATTTTCTTTTACTCCCCCTTTGTAAACATATCCACCCTTCCCTTTATTTTCTTTTCTTTTATAGTTTTTCATATATAGTTTTATGAAAAAAAGGAAATGAAAAAAAGAAGTTATTGAAAAGAAAAATATGAAGAAAATATATTGAAAAAAAAGAATTTGAAAAAAAAGAAGAGAGAAAATAATAAAAAAGAAATATTATGAGAAAAAGAGAGAAAATATATTTGAAAAAGATATGGAGAAAAATAATACATAGAAAAATATAAAAAAATGTATGAAGAATATTTTGAAAAAATATTGAAAAAGAAGCATGAAAAAATAAAAGAAGAAAATAGTTGGAAAATAGCAAAAAATATTAGTTTTAATATTTTTTAGAGTGTATTTCTTCATGGAGTTTTATTTTAGGGATAGTTTAGAAGTCCACTTGTTAGGGGGCTATTTTCCATTCGATTTTTTCCAGGATAGGATAGGATAGTATTTCCTAGGAGATTTATTTTCAGTATTCACTCATTGTAACCATTTTTCAGAATGTTAATAAAACGAGATTTGAGTTGTGGTCCCGATAGTAGCCGAACTACAGCTGCTCTGATTTCTCGTGCCAGACGAGAATATGTAGGCATAGGATGCGATATCCTAGCGAGCACACTAACGACTAACTTTTGTTCTCTCGCTGTTGTGCGATCGAGACTTTCCCGCTGACGATTAATTGTTACCCTTTTTCTCTCTTGCCCGAGTGCATTTGAGACCAAACCGTAGTTTTGCCCATAGGTCCCCGTACCTGTGAAACCAGTTTGATTTCTCACTGCTGTGTGAGAATACCTTGTTTAGCCGTAGTTAGCCTGAACTACGTAAAGCTCTGATCTTCCATGCAGTGTGGAAGTACGTAGGCACAAGACGCGAGGTCTTGGCGAGCCAATTTCCCTGTAGTCCCGAACTACGTTGACTCTGACTTTCTCTCTTGAGAATACGTAGGCATAGAGTGCGACGCTCTATCGAGTCAATTCCCTTCTGTTTAGATTTAGCAGCCGTAGATAGATTGTTTTGCATCCTTTAGACAACCCAAGCAAGCGTGGATCCCGTCGAGTACGACGAACGTGAGGGGTGCTAATACCTTCCCCTTGCGTAACCGACTCCCGAACCCAGGTTTTGGTTGCGATGACCATACCTTTTCCCGTTTTTTGCGAGGTTTACTTCGAGCGTTTCCTTTCCCTCCGTTGGGATAAATAACGCACGGTGGCGACTCTTCTGTCAGCCGACGCCGATTTTCGCAGTAGCGACACTGGGTGCACATGAATGCAGGATGCACACGTCAATAATCATCCTCATAATAACATCATAGGTGCATCATCATTCATCATAATCATCATCATCAAAATCATCATCATATATCATGTCATCATAGAATCATCAAAACTTATGGGAATATCATCATAGCTCATCATCATTACATCATCATCATATATCATGTCATCATAGAATCATCAAAACTCATGGGAATATCATCATAACTCATCATCATTACATCATCATATATCATGTCATCATAGAATCATCAAAACTCATGGAAATGTCATCATAGTTCATCAATTATTACATTATAGAAATCATCATATAATCATGTACAAATCACATAGAACTCGCAGTCATACTCATATTAATTCGTCAAGAAAATCACAACATCAAAACATCAAGGTATCGCTGCACAAAAATCAGAATTCGCGAAACTTTGCTACATTCTCTAGAAAGTTCGCCGTGCGAGTCTGGGACGAGTTTCTTCGCTGTGCAAAGGATTCTTCACAGTGCGAGTCTAGGATGAGCTTCGTTCGTTGTACGAAGGATTCTTCGCTGTGAAAACACACAGTTACAGCAGAGCGCTGTTACGCACCAAAACCTAAAGTCAACCCAAAAGCCCCACGATTCACTTCGCCAATAACCCAAAACATCCCTAAAGTCTTACGGCGATGAAGGCACAAAATCTACGACTTATTAGGCCAATCCCGTAACATATTCACGCTCTAATTCTCATAATTCCTTACAAATACCCACAGACATTAGAGTTTATCGCTATTAAATTTCCCTACAGGGTTAAACAAATGCCAAACCAGATCTTTGGCCACGAAGCCTAAATTCCCCTTTACCCAATAAATCCCTATACGGTTAAAACCTCACAAATAAGATTTGGCCACGAAGGCCTAATTCCCTTTATCTCAAAATCAACCTCAAACCCTTTAAACCCTTAAATTGACTTTAAATACATTAAAATTATACATTGAAAATAATGAAGGCAATACTCCCCATACCTTAATTGCTGACTCTAAGCCTTCTCTTTGCCTTTTAGAAAATCTTTCGAAGCTTTTGCCTCAAACCTCTTCCACAGAGCTCTGGCCTCTATTTCTTTTCACGGTCTAACAAGAATGAATCCTAATCCCATCAGAATTCCTTTTTGTTAAACCTAACCTTGGGCCTATAATCTGAGCTTTTACAATATTACCCTCACTAACTCCTCCTTGATTGTCCAATTTGCCCTTAGCTAACTTATATTTATTTAAATTAATAATAATACTAATATATTCATATTATATACTATTATTTGAATAAATAACTCAAAATCCATAATTTTCAATATTTCACACAAACCACCGAAAATCACCAAAAATGTGAATATTCATATTTAAATAAATTAAATAAATATTCCAAGAATTTGGGGTGTTACACCAAACATTATTATGACATTTGGTAAGGTGGTGAGAAAGATGAGGAAATAGATAACAGTGCTGACATTTGCTACATAGGTTTTTTTGCACCTGGTGAACGTATGATTGTTTTGTCAAAATTATGGCTAAAAAAGGGGAGATGGTTAGTTTGGTAGATTTTATTATGTGCCTTATTTGACCTTAAGGGGGAAGTAATACCTAAGGGAGAGTAGTAGATTTTGCTCCTGATATAGTATTTAGGGGGAGCATGATATTTTAATGCTGACATGACTGTGAGATGCTTGAGGTAATTACAAATGTCTTGACATCTCGGTTGAAGATGATTTTGTGCTTAATGTCATACCTGATGTCTTGACATCTTATCTGGGAGAATGTATTTTTCTTTGCATAAAGTTTGTGTTATGAGAGTTTATTTCTCTCTGATGTGACACTCTTTATGAGGTTGGTTTTTTCTTATTCTGTTGCGTATGTCTCTGATGTATCTTGGAGAAGTTATAAGTTTTTTTATTGTGTATTTTTATTTGAAGAAGTTCTCTTGAGTGTATTGGTTATTACAAGATATGTTTTGTAAAGGTTGTTTTAGCCCAAATTTTCCAAAGGGGGGAGATTGTTAGGTTGTTTGCTTTATGATTGGCTGTATTTTATTAAAATAAGTATTCTAGCGAGATGTTGTACTAGATGTTTTAACATGTTGGTGTGACACTGAAATATGTCTTATTTCGAGTCTTGTAAGATTTGTTTTTAAGCGTGAGATCTCTGAAGAATCTTTGAATATTTGATTCACATATTTTGTGGTCCAAGAAGCGTGTGTTTTTAGATGCAAAGGTCGATTTTATCTTTGTCGTGTTTCCTAAGAAAGGATGAAAAATCATTTAAGGAAACAATATATTTGATTTGATTTGATTTTATGAAAGATTGTGCAACAACTCTATTTTGATTTGCATTCAAGGAAAAAATATGTTCTCTTATAGAATATTATAGATATGCATTTAGTAATATATTTTCTTCCAAAATATTATGGATGTGTATTTAATTTATCTTGATTTGCTCATCAAGCCCATGCTTTTCGAAGGCTATTAATAAGAAGACTCTAAACCTAAAGAGAGAGAGTGTTGCATGTGAGAGTGATTGTTAGGGCTTTTTTTGTTCATTGTTGTTTGCGAGCCACTCTTGTATCACCTTGATACTAAGACTAGATTGTTTTAGTTAAGTTGTTGTTGCACCTCAAAATTTGTCCAACCTTTATTCTCACTTGGTTTATGTTTCATTGCATTAGCATAAAATAATTCTAGCATTTGCATAATATAACATCCTTCATTTAGCAGGGGATCAAGTGTGGTATATGTCAAGAGAAGCCGAGCCAGAATTTTTATTCAAGCTTGAGAAGTCACCAAGGTCAACAGAAAGAGGTTTGAGTCTTTGAGAAGTTTGGTTGCTTGTATGGGGCTCATCTCCTAACTTGGGAGCCATTTGAAGATCATCAGAGGGTTGTAAAGCCTTGATCATGTATAGAGTATGTGGATAGAGCTCATGGAGTGCCTAGAGGGTCATAATGGAGCTCAGTCAAGTCATTGTATCAAGTTCAAGAGCCATAGTTGAAGTTGGTGCAGCTAGGGTTTCATCTGGTCAACCCTAGGTCAAATATGCAAATTGAAGAGAGTCAAAGCCTACTTCTAGGTCATGTTATTCATGGAATGATATTTTAAAGCATGTGAGATGTTGTTTCAAGAACAAATCAAGAAGAATCAAGAGTGGTTGAAGTTGCTAAGTCAGGGTTCCTAAGGTAAAATCCCCTACTTAGTGCCTAACTTCAAAGCCATGTAAGTCAAGATAAAAGCCTCATATGACTTTGGGACAAACATGAAAATTGTAGAGGATGTTCATACCTTTAATTTGAGTACTATAAGTCATCCATATGATTTGTAGAACTCAAGTTATGAGCCAGACAAGTTACATGTCATCAGATGCATCTGAAATTTGTCTGTGAAAGTCAACTAACTTCCAAACTACTTTTGACCTAGAAGGAAGTTTCACATGACCTTTTGATAAACATAAAAGTTGTTCCTTATGATCTTAGCTTTCCAAAAAGTCCTAGAAGTCCTCATTCTGATTTGTGGAGCTCAGGTTATAAGCTTTGCAAGGTAGGGGTATTTTGGGAAAGGGAGATTATAGGTCATTTTGTGTTATAGGTCAATTTCTCCATCTTGCACTTCTCAAATGAAGTTTTGTCCAACATGAAACTTGCTCAAAATGGGATTTTAAGGTCAACCATGGATCAAGGAGAGATTTATTTGGCTTGTAGCAAGATTTGATTCAAAGGTGCTTTGAAAAAGGGAATTAAAAGGCACTAAACTTGAAAAATTCAAAATAAATTCTATGTGCTCAAACAAGACCAAGTAAGGACATATTTTGAGTGGAAAAATCATTCTAAACACATTGGAAATATTAGATTTTTCATTTGAGGTCTATTTCATGGTGCTTTAGTTTGTTACTTCAAGAATAAGCTACATATCCAAAATCATTCATAATGCACAAGCAAGGCCTCCTTTTGATCTAAACTCATTCACCAAGTCATATGCAAGTGGAATGAAGGTTCTAGAAGGTGCAAGCAAGGCAAATTCGTGCTTCACCATTATTGGATTTTTGGAAGAAACTTGAAAATTGGATATTTTAATTTGGGCTTCTATTAGACCTCCAAAGCCCATGAACATCTTCTATATATTGCCATGAGTGAGTTCAGAATCATTTTGGTGATGGAATGAGCTTGGAAAGGTAAGAAACAGTTGCAAAAAGTTAGTTACAAGCCAAAATCGAATTTCAATTTAGAGGCCATTTATGGAACAATTGAGCATTGAAGAGGCTTCTACCATCATCAAGGATTGAATCTGCAGAAGCTTGGACCAAGATTCGCGCCATAAGTGCTCCAATTCGAAGCTCCAACTCAAGCTTTTACATTTCAAATTTATGCTCCATTCATGAGAAATTAAGGTAGAGTATGCATGTGGTTAGGTAGTACATGAACCATAAATGGATTTTGGATGAAAAAACTGAAGTTTAGAGACGATTTAGGATTGAACACTTTTTTTTGTTGATGATGAATCTCTCTGTTCGTGGATTTATAGCATGAATAAGTGTGATATTTGGAATCCTTGCGAAATTTCCTTCAATTTTGGTCCAAAAATCGATCGAAACTGTCAAGAATTGAGAGAGATACGTGTTGGAGTATGTTGCTGGAATCCTTACGATTACGGTCGCCGGCCGGTACTGTAGTTCTGCGAATTCTTTACTTGGAATTTCAAATCGGAGAAGAAATAAGAGGACCGTCGGATTCACACAAGAAAGAAGACCGATCCTTCCGATCCAGCGCACCATATCGCGCCACGTATGCGCTCGCCACCTCACTTAAGTGAACTTCGTTGGGCTTAAAACGTGTTGCTACTCGCACCCTACTCCTGCTGGCCCATTTCGTATTTGCTTGGATTGCTTACTGAATACACCACCTTCTATTCCATTTAATTTTCATTTTCTTTCATTTTTCGGTTTTAATGCTGTTAGATATTAATTCATTAAAAATAGTTAATAGTTTCATAAAATCATGAAAAAAATATTTGTTAGCTAGTTTGAGACGTGTAGAATTTTATCATATTTTTTATTTTGATTTTCCATTTTTTTTTCAATTAATTTCGTATTTTCTCTTTTAATGTGTTTTTAATGGTTGAAAAATGATATGCATGATTTGCTAATTTTTGTATTGGCTCATATTTTAGAATTTAGTTCTAATTTTTTGTATGCTAACTGTAGACCCTTTGATTGATTTGTGTAATTTTTCTCAGATTTTTTAAGAGCCTTGAAGTGTAGTTTTGGATTAAATCTTTGTGACCCTCCACACTTGATGATTCATTTGCATAACTCACATTGTTCTTGCTGTTTGAACCCTTTCCTCTTAGATTTTTCCGCCATCCTTTTGGATTTTGTTTCTAGACATATTCAGGTAATTCCATGATTTTTGTGGTAATTTTTAGGTAGCTTTTGATGCTGTTTTAGAATTAGATCATTAGACCTCCCACTTTAGGCTTCCCTCTTAACACCTTGTGGTTTAAGAATTGTTTAGAGACTTTCCCATTAGGTTTGACCCCTGGTCCTTCTACTATAGGTTCATAACCTTCTTAGGTTCCCTTAGAAATTTTTATAGGATTTTAGGAATAGTTTTAGTATTTTAAATTGAATTAATACTTAGACTAGTCTTAACATGCTTCTAACATAGTCTTTCCCTTAGATTGACTTCATTAATGGACCATAGCTTGAGATAATTTCCCCATTTCTTTTTGATGATGCTTTATACATGTTATAGCTTCTGTTTGCTTGATTATAATGCTTTAATTTGGAGTTTCGTTTCCCTTTGTATAGCCTTCTTTTAGCTTGTTCAAATTAGGGATTAGGAAGAGCCTTAGTTGTTTCTTTCTTTCTTCAAATAAACATGGATAACTTTGTTTGCTTTCCATCCCATCCCATGATTCAAAGTACTCCTGTGAAAGTCTCATCTCTCCTTTGGAGGGATGTGTGGCATGTCATAATGAATAGAACTTTTGAGGATGCCTTTCCTAGATGCATGGTTGAGTGTCATGGTGGATTCCTTTGGTTTCCATCCTGCTTCCCATCATCATGTACTCATCTTGTTGATTCTCTTCATTCTTGTTGGAGTAGCTTGGTGAAGCTTGAAGATGGAGCATTCTCTTCCTTCTCTTGAAGATGGCTTGAGCTTGAAGTTTGATTTACAGACTGTGGTCTGGATTGCTGTCAGAGAGTGGCTTTGCTGTGAAGCTGTTGATTTGCTTTCTTGATTGTCTGTTTTTCTGGATTGCTTTGCTGTATTGATGTGACTTGCTTGGAGTGTTGCATTAGTCTAAGGCTTCATGTAGTTGTTCATAGGCCTAAGAACATCCTAAGGGTTGAGCTTCTCCCCTTGCTTGTTTTCATTAGAGGTTGACTGTTTCCCTCTGCTTGCTTTTTACTGTGTGGCTTTGCTTGCTGGTTTAAGGTTGAGCTTCTCCCTTGCCTGTGTTGTGTGTGGCCTTTGTGCCTTGTTTGCTCTGGAAGTCGAGTGTGACTCCTTATGCTTGTGTGATGCATTGCATGCATTTTACTTACAGCATTTTGTTTACAGTAATCTTTCTTTTCAGTTTGATTTGTTTACTGTTGCTTTCCTTTGCCATGTTCCCCTAGGAACTCTGACTTCCCTTGTTCAAGAGAAGTATGACAGACATTAGGGTTCTAACCATGCATGATAACATTAGTTAGTTTCCCTTCCAACCTCAACCATAGGACAAACATTGCATGATAACTGTAGGATTGAGTCAGTTCCCCTTAGTTGTGTCTTTCTCTTTTCATCTTCAAATACAGTTAAAACACTTAATAAAGGATAACACGTGTTGTGCGTCACGAGCCTTAAGCTACTTGAGAAAGAGTTGTGGGAGGGTTTCCCTCACTTAACTTGAGTGTTTAGTGTGGTACCCATTGGGTGACATGCGACGCATTCACTCTTAAGTCCAAGTCTTTAGTGCAACACGAGTTACAAACAAAAACTCAAAAACACTTCTTCTGTAAAAGACTTCAAAAACAAACATTCAAATCCTTTTTGTCCTCTTGGACCCTTAATCAGGAAAACCCTTTTCTTAAAGGAAAGTTCTATTAACTTTCGGGTCTATCGCAAACGGTAACGCCTAAGTCTCCAAAGGTCGAGTTGCAAACACCAACTGCTGGAACTGAATGTTAACTTTACTTGGATAAAAAATGCTGAACAAACCTGTGTTCTTCGTAGCCCGGACTACGTTGGCTCTGATCTTTCACGTTGTGTGAAAGTACGTAGGCATGAGATGCGATATCTCGGCGAGCAACCTTCCCCGTAACCCGTAGTTAGGCGAACTACATCGACTCTGATTTCTCGTTCCAGACGCGAATACGTAGGCATAAAGTGCGACGCTTTGCCGAGTCATTTTCTTTTCTTTTCAGACCAGACCTTTAGCGTAGATAGATGTAACAAACTCGTCAGATAAACACATCAAGCGTGGATCCCATCGAGTACGATGGACGTGAGGGGTGCTAATACCTTCCCCTTGCGTAACTGACTCCTGAATCCAGACAATGGTTGCGACGACCTTGTCTTATAACTTTTCGTCAGGTTTTTCCCGATCGTTTCCTTTCCCGTTCTGAAGGATAAATAACGAAAGGTGGCGACTCTTCTGTCTTGCCGACCTCGTTTTTCGCAGTAGTGACTACTGGCGACTCTGTTGAGGACTCCAACGGTTCCCTATGCGAGTCAATCATAGCGCTTGCTTGTTTTCTTGGGTGTTGTATATATGTGCTTTATCTTTCTATATTTACTTTCCGCACTATATTATTATTGTTGTGCTGGGGAGGGGTGTTACTTTGAGAGATAAGCCGGACCTGGGCTTGAAAGTGCACATAGACTTAGAAGTGGAGATTAGTGGTAAAGCCTACATGCTTTGCATGCACCAGCTTGCTACAAAATCCGCGCTCGGACAAGATTCTCTTTGATGCTTCTTGCCTGGCCCTTTGGGCTCGACAAGTTGTCTGACCCGAGGTTTATCTGTAAGAGCACAGATTGTGTCTTAGTTATATCTCTATGTTTTGATGATAACACTTATAAATTTTGTATTCAAGAATCATATACTCTAAACGTGTTCCAGATTGTTTGCTACAGGCACTAAAAGAAAATTATCTTAAGAAAGCAAAATTGCATCTGAACATTGTTCGTATGAAAGGCTTCATAAGTTCAAGAGCATCTTAAGTGAAGATCTGAACATTGCTCCCAGAAGAATCTGACTACTGTCTCTTGAAGATTCTGAAGAAGGAGCCTCTAAAGCATAGAAGACTCTGCTCTGAAGGATTTACACGCTCAAGCACACAAGCTGCACATACTCTGATTCAGCTCAATCTGAAGAACTTTCAAAACTCTGAAGATCCAGATGATCCGTGATCAGAAGACTCTGAAGATTCAGATTCTTATGTTGAAAGCTGAACTTACTTTGAAGAAGATTTAAATATGTACGTTGGTATTTCTCAACAGCTCTTTCCTATTTTGTGCTAGACACAAGGACACAGACAAAAAGGTTTTATCTGTGCATTCCATTCTGAGGAAAGTATTCTGCAAGTGAAGACAAAAAGCATCAGGCCTGTTTTAGCACAGCCTCCAATGTGAAGACAAAAGGCTCTAGGCTTTTCTGCACAGCCTTCAACGTAACAAGACTTCTTGGATCTTAGTGCCTATATAAAGAAGTCCACTCCATCTTCTTCAACATCGAATCTCTAGCAAAATCACTCCTCAAAGCATATCTCAAAAAGCTCTTAATCATATTACTTTGCTTTATCTTTATTCTTAACTTAAGAGAAATATCACTGTTGTGATAACAACTTATTAGAAGCATTCTTACTCTTGTAAAAGTTTTACTTTGTTTGTAAAAGGTTTTCCTTAAGAGGATCCAGTTGGGATCAGCTGCTCTTGAGAAGACTAAGAACGGTTGTTCTTAGGTGTTGCTATTTGTAATCTGTTTGATTAAAATAGTGGATTAAGTCCTTGACAGAGAAAGGCAAATCACTCTTGAGAGGGTGGACTGGAGTAGTTGTTTTCAACGAACCAGGATAAAAATATCTGTGTTCTAATCTTTGACTTTTAGTCTTACTTATTCAACCCCCCCCTTCTAAGTAATTTTCTCACCTTCAGTTGGCATCAGAGCTCCGGTTCTGCGTGTGCTCCACTTAACCGTGACAGTTAAAGATCCAGTGAGAAAGATACTTTGATATTTGTGTTGTTGCCATTATGGAAACATCTACTTGCAACAACAAATATGAAGGAGATAGGATCAGTACCAAGCCACCCATGTTTGATGGGGAAAAATTTGACTATTGGAAAGATAGAATAGAAAGTTTTTTCCTCGGGTATGATGCTGATCTTTGGGATATGGTCATTGATGGATATAAACATCCTACTGATGAGGATGGCAAAAAGATTGATAGAAAGTCAATGACTGAAGTACAGAAAAGAGATTTCAAGAATCACCACAAAGCCAGAACTATATTGCTTAATGCAATCTCTCATACTGAGTATGAGAAGATTACAAACAGAGATACTGCTCATGACATGTTTGAGTCACTCAAAATGACTCATGAGGGAAATTCTCAGGTTAAAGAGACCAAGGCGCTGGCGCTCATACAGAAGTATGAGGCATTCAAAATGGAAGAGTCTGAAAATGTTGAAACTATGTTTTCTAGATTTCAGATTCTTACTGCTGGTCTGAAAGTTCTGGATAAGGGCTACTCAACGTCAGATCATGTCAAGAAAATCATCAGAAGTCTTCCCACCAGATGGAGACCAATGGTGACTGCATTGAAGATGGCAAAAGATCTGAATAAGATCTCCTTAGAAGAACTTATCAGTTCTTTGAGAAGTCATGAAATAGAGCTGGAGGAAGATGAGCCCCAAAAGAAAGATAAAGGTAAATCCATAGCTTTAAAATCTAACAAACCTGTTAAAGCTTTGCAGGTAAAAGAAGAAAGTTCTGAAGAATCATCTTCTGAAGAAGAAGATGAACTGTCCATGCTCTCCAGAAGAATCAACAAGCTCTGGAAGCACAAGGGAAGGAAGTTTAGCAACTTCAGGAAAGCTGACCACAGGAAGGAATCTTCTGGACACAGAAGATCTGGAAAGAAAGAGGTCACATGCTATGAATGCAAGGAACCTGGGCACTACAAAAATGACTGCCCCAAACTTCTCAAGGAGAAACCCAAGAGAAAGTTTGATAAAAAGAAAAAGGTTCTTATGGCAACTTGGGATGATTCAGATGAATCTGAATCTGAATCTGAAGCAGAAGAAGAGTGTGCCAACATGGCATTAATGGCTGGAATAGAAGATCAGAATGAAGAATTATCATCTGAATCTGAGTCAGACTCCGACTCTGATGCTGAAGAGGTAATGTCCAAACTTACCAAAGATGAACTTATAAAGGTGTTATCTGAAGTTTTGAAAAGCTACAATAATATCAAACTCAAGAACAAGAAGCTGAAAAGCAATCTTGAATCTGAGATTGATAATCTGAAAACAGAACTTGTTGAGCAGAGAGAAATAAATTTAAAAATAAAAAATGATTTGGAAATTGTTCAACAAGAATCTGACTGTGAAGCTAAGTCATCTGAAAATATTTTGGAAAAATATGACTCTAGTTTTCAGAGGTTCCTCACTAAAAGCATAGACAGAAGCAAGATGGCTTCTATGATCTATGGAGTTAGTAGGAATAAAAGAAAGGGAATTGGATTTCAATCTTCTTCTCTTGAAAAAGATGTAAGACCAATACCTGTAGATGATCTGATCATTAAGATAACTCCTTTATACTCTAAATTTAAATTTGGTCATCTAAATGATATTAAACACACGAGCTCTGAAAAGAATACTCATGTGTTTAGATCTAAGGCAAGTCTAAACAAAAACTATGTTGAAAAACAAAAGTTTAGACAAACCTACAAGGCAACTAACCCTAAAGGACCCAAGAAGATCTGGGTACCTAAAGACAAAATAATCCCTGTTGCAGATGTCCTTAGCAGCAAAGTCAGGACACCAATCATGGTACCTGGACTCTGGATGCTCACGACACATGACGGGAGAAAGGTCTATGTTCCAAAGTCTGGAACTTAGATCTGGAGGGGACGTGAAATTTGGAGGGAACCAGAAGGGCAAGATCATTGGCTCTGGAACTATAGGTAATGGCAACCTACCCTCTATTTCTAATGTTCTGTTAGTTGAAGGATTGAAACATAATCTATTGTCCATAAGTCAATTAAGTGACAATGGTTATGATATCATCTTTAATCAAAAATGTTGCAAAGCTGTATGTCAAAAGGATGGTTCTATCCTATTCAATGGAAAGAGGAAACACAACATTTATAAAATTAACCTTTCAGAACTTAAAGTTCAAAATGTAAAATGCCTCTTATCTGTGAATGATGAGCAATGGGTCTGGCATAGAAGATTGGGACATATTAATATGAGACGTATATCTCAAATTAATAAACTCAATCTGGTCAGAGGACTTCCTAAGTTGAAGTTCAACTCAGATGCTCTGTGTGAAGCATGTCAAAGAGGTAAATTTTCAAAATCTCATTTTAAATCAAAAAATGTTGTTTCTACCTCCAGACCATTGGAATTACTTCACATTGATCTGTTTGGACCAGTGAAAACTGCATCCATCAGAGGCAAGAAGTATGGGTTAGTCATTGTAGATGACTACAACAGATGGACATGGGTAAAGTTTCTAAAACACAAGGACGAGTCTCATTCTGTGTTCTTTGACTTCTGCAATCAAGTCCAGACTGAAAAAGATTGTAAAATTATTAAAGTCAGAAGTGATCATGGTGGAGAATTTGAAAATAAACATTTTGAAAAATACTTTTCTGAAAAAGGCATTGCACATGATTTCTCCTGCCCTAGAACTCCACAACAAAATGGAGTTGTAGAAAGGAAAAATAGAACATTGCAAGAAATGGCCAGAACCATGATCAACGAGACAAATCTGGCAAAATATTTCTGGGCAGAAGCAATTAACACAGCTTGTTATATTCAGAACAGAGTGTCTGTAAGACCTCTTCTGAAAAAGACTCCCTATGAATTGTGGAGAAACAGAAAGCCTAACATTGCTTATTTTCATCCTTTTGGATGTATTTGTTATATGCTTAATACTAAAGATAATCTGAACAAGTTTGATTCCAAAGCACATAAGTGTTTCATGCTTGGTTATTCTGAACGCTCTAAAGGCTACAGAGTATTCAATACTGAAACACAGATTGTGGAAGAATCCATTCATGTCAGATTTGATGATAAGCTTGGCTCTGAAAAGCCAAAGCAGTTTGAAAGTTCTGCAGATAGAGAAGTGATTCTCACAGACTCTGAAGGCTCAGAGGCAGAAAAGGCAAAGAACAAAGAATCTGACGCAACCCCAGATGCTACACCTTTGACTTCCTAACTAAACAACTTGCATATTTCTGAAAGACCAACCGTCAGAGGATCTTCTTCCAGAATCAAAGCTTCTCATCCAGAAGATGTGATAATTGGAAAGAAAGATGATCCCATAAGGACAAGATCATATCTCAGAACTTCTGAATCTTCCTTATTTGGCTTAGTGTCAATGATAGAACCAACATCTGTAGATGAGGCTCTGGAAGATAATGAATGGATTATAGCTATGCAAGAAGAGCTGAATCAATTCGCCAGAAATGAAGTTTGGGATCTGGTTCCTAGACCTAAAGGATTCAATGTCATTGGAACAAAATGGGTCTTCAGGAATAAGCTGAATGAAAAGGGAGAAGTAGAAAGGAATACAGCAAGGCTGGTTGCTCAAGGATATAGTCAACAAGAAGGTATTGATTACACTGAGACATATGCTCCAGT
Source organism: Lathyrus sativus (assembly GCA_963859935.3). Taxonomy (NCBI): domain Eukaryota; kingdom Viridiplantae; phylum Streptophyta; class Magnoliopsida; order Fabales; family Fabaceae; genus Lathyrus; species Lathyrus sativus. The sequence continues at coordinate 425,371,108 of OZ012739.1, forward strand.
GGCAAGGTTAGAATCTATTCGTCTTCTTATTTCATTTGCTGCACAGAATAACATCACTCTGTATCAGATGGATGTTAAAAGTGCTTTTCTTAATGGTATTATAGAAGAAGAAGTATATGTCCACCAACCTCCTGGTTTTGAAAGTGAAAACTTTCCAGATCATGTTTTCAAATTAAAGAAATCCCTTTATGGATTAAAACAAGCTCCCAGAGCTTGGTATGAGAGGTTGAGCAACTTCCTTCTGAAGAAAAATTTTATCAGAGGAAAAGTGGATACAACTTTATTCTGTAAATCTGTTAAGAAAGATCTGTTGATTTGTCAGATTTATGTAGATGACATTATTTTTGGATCAACAAATATTACGCTTGGAAAGGAGTTTGCTAAATGTATGCAGGAAGAATTTGAAATGAGCATGATGGGAGAATTGAGATTCTTCTTGGGAATCCAAGTCAATCAGACTCCAGAATGCACCTACATACATCAAACCAAATATGTTAAAGAGCTTCTGAAGAAGTTCAACATGGTTGATAGCAAAATGGCAAAGACTCCAATGCATCCTACAAGCACTCTAGGTAAGGAAGAGGTAAGTAAGAAGGTAGATCAAAAACTCTACAGAGGTATGATAGGATCTCTTCTATATTTGACTGCTTCTAGACCAGATATTCTGTTTAGTGTCTGCTTATGTGCTAGATTCCAATCAGATCCTAGAGAATCACACTTAACAGCTGTTAAGAGGATTCTGAGGTATCTGAAAGGTACTGCTAACATGGGTTTGTGTTACAGAAGATCTGATGAATTTTCATTAGTTGGATTCTGTGATGCTGACTATGCTGGAGACAGAGTTGAACGTAAAAGCACTTCTGGAAGCTGTCAGTTTCTTGGAAGTCATCTGATCTCATGGTACAGCAAGAAGCAACCTACCATTGCACTATCAACTACAGAGGCAGAATACATTGCTGCTGCTGGATGTTGTACTCAGATGCTCTGGATGAAGAGTCAATTAGAAGATTATCAAATCTATGAGAGTAACCTTTCTATCTTCTGTGATAATACTTCTGCTATATGTTTGTCAAAAAATCCAATCTTGCATTCTAAGGCAAAACATATAGAAATTAAACATCACTTCATCAGAGACTATGTTCAGAAGGGTGTAATTAATTTAGCTTTTGTTGATACAGATCATCAATGGGCTGACATTTTCACAAAACCCCTTGCTGAAGATAGATTTAAGTTTATTCTGAAAAATATTTGTATGGATTTATGTCCAGAGTAATATTTCTCAGAGGCAACCTCTCAGATGCAAAATGTTTAATAATCTGAAGTATTTCATCTGTCTATTTTATTCATTTATACTTATTTGATTATTTCGTTTTGGGTATAACTCTGAACTAACAAGCTCAGAAGATCTGAAAGTTGGAAACATTTCATTTCGTGAGAGAAATCAAATGAGCCAACAAAGCAAACACGTGGCATTCAATTTCTGAAAAGATTGAGTGCTTAACTGATTTGACGTTTGAGGTAATGCTTTGAAAATCTCACTTTTCTTGTTTTTCCCCCAGCTGTCATAATTTAATGTGAAATGATTACTTTTCATTTAATGCTGTCCAAACGTGCGTAAGTGTCTTTTGTGTGCCCTATATTTTTTTTGGTTTCCTATATATATCACCTATCACACTTCTATCACACTTTCCACATTCACTTCATTCATGCGTTTCTACTTCCTGTTCAATCTATTCCAAAACCCTAAACCGAAACCAAAGTATTCTTCTTCTTCAATGGCGTCAACTTCAAACACTGCTGCCAAACCTAACAAGACCATCATGTACAAAGAACCTGAACGAACCTTATTCACTCCAGTGGCTGATCTAGAGGTGCTCTGTGAAAGCTTCATTGACCTCGACTCTTTAAAGGAAAATGGGTTTGATCTCATTTCTGCCATCAAAGCTCAAGGGTGGGAAAAATATTTTGAAAGGCTAATGGGGCCTGTTTTTCCAACACTGGTTAAGGAATTTTGGATACATGCAAGCGCTGGTCCCAAGTTTATACATTCTTCGGTTCTTGGAGTGGAGATAGTCATCACTGAAAACCTGATCAGACAACTGTTTAGCTATACTGAGTCTGATGGTGTTTCAAATCTTGCTTCTTCTCGCATCGATATGGCTAGGGTTTATGAAGAAGTTACTATTGCTGGTTTGCCGTCAAGTAAGGTTAAAGATTTAAAACCCATTTATAGGATCTGGGCGAAAATCTTTATGAGTACGTTTTTCCACAGAAAACCTTCAAACTCTCCAGATTATGTGAGTTCTGAACATTTGTATTTTATGTACTGCATTAGCAAAAATGTCAAAGTGGATCTACCGTATCTCATCTTCAGTCATTTATTAACTCATGTCAAAGAAACCAGAGAGGAAGTAAGGGCGAAAGCTGGTAAAGTAAGGACATGGATACCCCTGGGAAGGTTGATTTCTGATATACTTGTTGAGAACAAGCTGGTTCAACATCTGACTGATGCGAAGATTACAGAAGATATGACTCACATCATTGGCTCTGAAATTAATGGACTCAATTTGAAGAGGATGAAAATCATCTCAGAATTGAAGGGACAACTCAGGAAGATCAACTCTGACGAGATTCAAGGTAGAAGAGTTCCTGTGGAAGATTTTCCACTGTTCAGTGCAGATGAACCTAAGGAATTTGTCTGGCTGTACATTACTGAATGCCTAAAGGAAGGAATCCCTTTACCTGCCAATCTCGTTCAGAAGCCTGGAGAAGAATTGCCTAATCAGATGAAGGAAAGGCGCAGTAAGAGGAAGGCTGACGAAGAATCCGTTCAGAAGAAGAGAAAAGCTCCTGAAGCATCAAGAAAGAAGAGGAAAGAAGGAAAGAAGGCCAGAAGCAGTCCAAGAGAAGCTACTCTGGAAGAAATCAGAGACACCATTCAACAGGTATTAGCATCTGATCCTACTCCTACTGTTCATTCACCACTATCTTCACCACAACTCTCTCCAAGCCTCATACCAAGAACTTCAAAATCTAGAAAGTCTGTCAATATCTCATCCAAACCACTATCCTCTGAACCAGTAAATTTACAATCATCTTCAGCACCAATCCCATCTAATCCACAACATCAAACTATTCAAACAGAAATTCCACCAACAGAACCAATTTTATCTGAAAACTCTCCAACAACATCTCCACCAGAACCAACTCAACCAGAAAATTCTCCAACAACACCTCCACAACCAACTTTGTCGCAATAAGAGAATCCCCACTTAGAGACTCCCCAACCACAAATAATTATTTCGGAACAAAATTATCCAGAGACTGTTCAAACTGAACACTCTGAACAAGAAATTCCCTCAGAAGATCCAAATCTTTCTGACAATATTCTTGATATTCCACCCCTCAACCAAACAATTGAAATTTCGTCTACATCTATTCACTCAGATGAATCCTCTGATTCATCTGATTCATCTGACTATGATTCAGAATCACTCAAACAAGCTCGCTCTGAGAGTGTTATGAAGAAACATCTTAACATTGCTTTGTTTCATACCCCACCAAACTCTCCATCTCAACAACCATCTGAAGCTCAACCCTCTGACACTCAAACAGCTGAAAACCAAACCATTCCACAACCACCTGAAACTAATCCATCTGAGAATCAAACTCTTCCTCACTCAGCTGAACTCCCTCAATCTGTCATCCACACATCTCAACCACCCACACCTCAACCACAACCATCTGAACCTACTCCTGCTAACACCCCTAATCCTTTTTCCTCTGGTCAGAATGAACAGTCAGATTTAGGATCTTGTGTTAATACTATGTTTGATATTTTCAAAAAGGAGTTAGATTCTGAATATGATCGTGTTAAGGCTGTATGTATGTCTAGTTTGGACCCAAATGTTTCGAATACTGCGTGGAAGCGCTTCATCTGGATGTTTAACAAAGCTGCCCTAAAAGTTAGAGCAAAATGCTCTAAGCTTGCTAAGACTAAATTTGCTGAGTTAATAAAGGTGACACTGATGAACATGCCTCCTCCTCCTCCTGTGTTACTATTGGAAGCTGCTCCTCCAGTTGTTCCTGATTTTGAAATGGTTGAACAAGCTTCTGTTGAAAACCAATCTGAAGGGAACCCTGCTGCTGCTGCATCTGCTCCGTCTTCATCTGTGGTTTCAGAACTTGTGAATGATGTGAAGGATATCAAGGACTGGATGATCAAGCAAGAGAAAACAACCGATGAAATCAAGACCTGGATGTCTAAGCAAGAAGAGTCAGCTGCCAAGATGACAGAGCTTCTGACTCTCATTGCCTCTCGCCAGACCTAGTTTTATTTGTTGTTTTGCACATGAACTGAGTTTTTGATGTTTGGTTATCGTTATTGTGTTATGTGTTTTTTGGCCTCTGCCTGTTTGTCTGTGAACTTTGGTTTGTTTTGTTTTAATTGCATGCTAACATGTTTTGCTCCTATTTGCTTCTTCTCTTTTATTTCCTTCCGTCTTTGAAATTTTTTTTTGATTATGACAAAAAGGGGGAGAAAAAGAGAAACTGAGTGTTCAACCTATAAGCATTTACCAAAACTAAAATTCAGACATTTTATTAACTTATTTGAATTTAAGTCTTTCAGATTACACTGTTATATCTGACATAATTCATTGAAGTTACCCTGAGACTCTGTCAACCAGAACCTGATTCTCTAAAGAAAATCTGAGTATTCAATCAACTCTGATATCTTACTCTGATACATTTATTCAATCAACTGGCATCAAGATTTGACTCTGAACTCATTCATCAGGCTCTGATTCTGAAATATACTCAATCAGAAAGGGAAGTATTCTATTCTATTGTAGTATTTATTTCAGGGGGAGATTGTTTATCTCAGGGGGAGTTTCTAATTCTTACTCTTTATTGAACAAAATTTTCTCATGTTTTGTCATCATCAAAAAGGGGGAGATTGTAAGAGCACAGATTGTGTCTTAGTTATATCTCTATGTTTTGATGATAACACTTATAAATTTTGTATTCAAGAATCATATACTCTAAACGTGTTCCAGATTGTTTGCTACAGGCACTAAAAGAAAATTATCTTAAGAAAGCAAAATTGCATCTGAACATTGTTCGTATGAAAGGCTTCATAAGTTCAAGAGCATCTTAAGTGAAGATCTGAACATTGCTCCCAGAAGAATCTGACTACTGTCTCTTGAAGATTCTGAAGAAGGAGCCTCTAAAGCATAGAAGACTCTGCTCTGAAGGATTTACACGCTCAAGCACACAAGCTGCACATACTCTGATTCAGCTCAATCTGAAGAACTTTCAAAACTCTGAAGATCCAGATGATCCGTGATCAGAAGACTCTGAAGATTCAGATTCTTATGTTGAAAGCTGAACTTACTTTGAAGAAGATTTAAATATGTACGTTGGTCTTTCTCAACAGCTCTTTCCTATTTTGTGCTAGACACAAGGACACAGACAAAAAGGTTTTATCTGTGCATTCCATTCTGAGGAAAGTATTCTGCAAGTGAAGACAAAAAGCATCAGGCCTGTTTTAGCACAGGCTCCAATGTGAAGACAAAAGGCTCTAGGCTTTTCTGCACAGCCTTCAACGTAACAAGACTTCTTGGATCTTAGTGCCTATATAAAGAAGTCCATTCCATCTTCTTCAGCATCGAATCTCTAGCAAAATCACTCCTCAAAGCATATCTCAAAAAGCTCTTAATCATATTACTTTGCTTTATCTTTATTCTTAACTTAAGAGAAATATCACTGTTGTGATAACAGCTTATTAGAAGCATTCTTACTCTTGTAAAAGTTTTACTTTGTTTGTAAAAGGTTTTCCTTAAGAGGATCCAGTTGGGATCAGCTGCTCTTGAGAAGACTAAGAACGGTTGTTCTTAGGTGTTGCTATTTGTAATCTGTTTGATTAAAATAGTGGATTAAGTCCTTGACAGAGAAAGGCAAATCACTCTTGAGAGGGTGGACTGGAGTAGTTGTTTTCAACGAACCAGGATAAAAATATCTGTGTTCTAATCTTTGACTTTTAGTCTTACTTATTCAACCCCCCCTTCTAAGTAATTTTCTCACCTTCATTATCGACTCTGGGGACCGATCAATTGGGATTCAGCTAAGTGAGGCTGCTTCAAGAGATGATGATGCCACACCTTCTGGGTATCGTATCGTCGCTCTTGAAAGTCTGTGACATTGATGACCGCATAGGATGCCATACCTCGTCGGCGGATTAAGTCCATACCTGTGAGTGAGATGGGGGTTTGCAGGAAACCATAATCTCCAGATTACCAGGTTCTTCTTTGTCAGTGTGATTGTGGTACAAAGGTTCCTTTTGTGATTGGTATTTCTGAGGCGAAGCTCTGGTTATTCTCAAGCTACAGAACAACAGGCTTCTGATTATTATTGCTACAACACAGCACACACTTGATCCTCTGTTTGCATATACATTTGCATTTTCATGTATGCATCTCATTAATATGTATTTGTGTTTCAGGTGTGATTTCCCCTCAGATTCTAGTGTTCTATTATTGCCTAACATGGAGTCCCTCAAGAATATTGTTGCTTACAAGTTGCCTTCTCCCGATATCAGTTCTCTATTGAAGTTAGTTGCTCTGGCTGATCAGAAAGTAAGGGCAGAATTCAGTGAGTCATATGGGAAGCTGCTTGGTCTGATGTGCAAGCCTTCTGTATTTGATTTGAATGGGCTTTATGCCTTGATGCAGTTCTATGAGCCTCAGTTGAGATGCTTTCTATTTCCTGACTATGTTTTGGCACCTACTTTGGAGGAATTCTCTGCTCTGCTGGGAGTCCGGGTGTTGAACCAGATGTCGTTTGTTCACGATGATGTTGAGCCGGATCTGGCTAAGTTTGCTGAGATTGTCAGTCTGGACGTTTCTGAATTTTCAGGGAAATTGGTTAAGCTTAATGGAGCATATGGGTTTCATTTGTCCTTCTTGGTTGATAAGGTTGTTCAGTATGCGAAAGATGGGTGTTGGATTGTATTCAATGCTATCTTGGCTATATGCATCTATAGGATCATCTTGTTTCCCAACTTGCCTGATTTTGTGGACTCAGATGCGTTCTTCATTTTGGCTTTGAAGAATCCAGTGCTTACTCTATTGGGAGACATTTATCATTCTATCCACTACAAGAATGAGAAACGTAGGGGTAAGAACGTGTCCTGTTGCGTGCCTATATTGTACAAATGGTTCTCCAGTCACCTTCCGAAGACATGACCATTTGTTGATATTGCCAGTACTGTGGAGTGGTCTTCTAGATTAATGGGTTTATCTGCTGAGAATATTGTATGGGATGACTGGAGTATGCTGGGGGCTGACATTATCTATAGTTGCAGTGGTTTTCCAAACGTCCCGCTGATTGGACGGAAAGGCTGTATCAACTATAATCCTGCTTTGCTTGTGAGACAGTTTGGTTACGCGCTGAATGGTCCTCCTGCTGAAGACGAGATACAGGAATCTCTGTATCTCACGGGCTTATTGGAATCAGACATCCTGGTTAGGTTGAAGCATGCTTGGGGTAATGTTCATAGAAGAGGAAAAGCATTGCTTGGCAAGAGCAACTATCGAGCTTATAATCCTTATCGGCTCTGGATCCGTGAAATAGCTGAAAAGTCTTTGATGCCATTTCCTGCTGCAGAACCTTTATATCCTCCAATGATTGAAGAACCCACTACTATGGAGATTGAGAGATACAATAAGCTCTTGGCTGAAAAGGAAGAGTTGCGAAAGGCGAACGAAGAACTAGAGAATGAGATCTTTCAACTTCGACATGAGAAGAATGAAGCGACCTATGCTTTGAAGAAGCAAACTGAGGTGGTAAATAGAATGAGTACCGAGTTGACTGAGGATATTGACAAAAGAAAGCGATTGGGTATGGATATGAAGGCCGTTAGTAGTGTGCTTGCTACTAAAAAAGAGAATCTGGACACGACTTATTTGCAAATCTCTAAGTGGGAATCATTGTGGAATGCCACGCTTACTAGCCGCAAGGAGCGGGAGGACAAGCTGAAGCTACAGATTTCCAAGTTGAAGATGCAACTTAATGCCAAAGAAGCGAAGATTGCAGAGGAGTCATCGCTTAGGTGGAATGCTGAGTACAGATTGAGCGATACTGTTAAAGAGCTGAAGAGTTGTAAGTTGCAGGCTGATTTCAAGAGGTGTAAGCTCGACGCATGTTTCGGTGAGGGAACTTGTGAAGAGGATGCTAGGAGTTTGCGGTCCACTATTGTCCAGTAGAAGTTGCTTATACAGGGACTACTCTCCAAACCAGGCCATCCTGAGACATTGAGATTATTGGAGGATTTCCGGGCTCGTCATCCGTCTTGACTAGCTTTGATATTTTCCTTTGTACTTTGTTATCTTGCTTGTATTTGACCATCGCCAGGCTTGTTGGCCGAGGTCTTCTCAGTTCTGTACTCAGTTGTATTCTGTACGCTGCCTATTTGGCTCATTGATTATATATGAGGATTTTTTATTCGATTGCTTGTTTGTATGGGCTCCATTGTCGTTATGGCTTCTTCCTTGGAACTAGAATCGGGGGGGGGGGGATTAACCTGTTACATATGTACATGTTTGCATTTGCATATCCATTTTGCATTCCAGGTACCTTTGAATTGCTTATCTTATCTCCTGCATCTCTGTTTAGGTTATTTCAGGATTGCCGAACACCAAACTCATCGTTATTCAACCAGAAGCAACTGTAAGACAGTCATGGACCAGATGCAGGCAGAGATGCAGGAGATGCGTGGCCGTATGGCTCAGTTTATGCAGGTGGTGGAGACCGTGGCTAAAGGCCAAGAACAGCTCCAGACTCTCGTGCAGCCTCTGATTGCACAAGTTGATGGCAACAGTGTGCTACATAGGGGTACGACTGCTAATCGTTCTCATGGTGAAACTTCTCAGGCTGGTGATGCTATACTAGTGGTCGGTCTTAACGCTGGTGAGAACGGTCCCGTGGCTGGTAATGGGAATGCTGGTAATGAGAACGGTAACTTGGAAACCAATGGGAACATTGTTGGCAATGGTAATGCTGGTTTCAACGTTGGTGCTAGGAATACCGGTGTGAATATGGTCAACGGCAATACAGGCTTTGCTGGGGTGAATATGGGTTTTGGCAATGCTGGTGGTGCCAATGCTAGATTTGGTAATCAAGGGTTTGGTACTGTGAGTAACAATGGTTACAGAATGGGTACCTACAATACTGGCTTTGGGCCAACTGCTGCTAATCAGGGTTTTGTTAACATGGGGTATGACCCCAAGTTCAATAAGAATGGTTATGGTCGCAATGCTGCGTACGCTGGGTACGACAATGAGGGTCCTTATTGGGGTGAAGACCGCCAAGAAGACGCTTTTTCTGGACAGGGCATGGGGCTAGAGAGGCTGAAAATGATCGCAGGATCAAGTTGTTAGAAGAGCAGATGAAGGGGATGGCCAACCAGAATTCTGTGGGATTGGATATGGCGAACATGGGATTGGTTCCCGGGCTGAGGGTGCCACTCAAGTTTAAGGCTCTTGCATTTGATAAATATAAGGGAGATATGTGTCCCAGGGTGCACATACGATCTTATTACAAAAGAATGTCCGCTTACTCCAACGATGAAAAGATGTTAATGCACTTCTTTCAGGATAGTCTGTCTGGGCCGTCATTGGAATGGTACATGGGACTAGAACCTACTCAAGTTGGAAGCTGGAAAGAGCTGACAGAAGCTTTCGTGAGACACTACCAGTACAACAATGATCTTGCCCCGAATAGGGTTCAGTTGCAGAATCTTTCTCAGAAGATTGGTGAAAGTTTCAAAGAATACGCCCAGAGATGGTGTGAGCTGGCTGCAAGGGTGCACCCACCCATGGTGGAGAGGGAATTGATAGATATCTTCGTGGGTACGTTTTCTGGGCTGTATTACGACAAAATTCTCAACTGTTTGATGAGCAATTTCTCTAACTTGATCCTGATGGGGGAGCGTATTGAGAATGGTATTAAGATCGGTAAGATTCAGGCTGGTGAATCGACCTCAGCTGGAGGTGGTAAGAAGGCTTTTGGAGGGAAAAAGCAAGGAGACACTAACTCAGTGTATAGTGCTCGGAAGAAGAATAAGAGTCAAAACTGGCGTATGCAGCATCAGGTTGCAAGTGTGACGATTCCTGGGCCACAACAACAACAACAACAACCGCAGCAGCAGCAGAGGCAGCAGAATACTAATCAGCGAAGAGTTCAGAATCAAAGGCCGAAAAGGATATTTGATGTGCCTCCAGTTTCATACGCTGAACTTCTTCAGACTTTGCTACGATTACAGTTGGTTGAAAAGAGGACATTGGCCCCGCCAACGGGCACACCTCCATATGGGTATGCCGCCAATGAACACTGCGAATTCCACTCTGGGGCTCCTGGTCATAACATTGAAAATTGTCAAGCTTTCAAGCACAAGGTGCAGGATTTACTTGATAGTACAACTATAAATTTTGGGCGCGAAGGACCCAATGTTGTGCAACATTCGATGCCAAACCACGGACAAGCTGGAGTATGATTGACAAAGAGGGGTTGTATAGTTTGGTTGGGCCGCTGAAAGCAGATCAGGACAGCATAAGGCTACCTCCAATAATTGATGGTTGATTCACCAACAAATCAAAATACAAGAAGCCCAGTTCCGAGAAGCTGGCAATTTTCATTTTATCCTGTTATTTCTTTGCATTTGTAGTTTCTTCCCTGTCCATGTGCAATTTTCGCTTATAGAACTTGTTGTTTTTCCATTGATATTGATAATGAAATAAATATGCATGTTTTGAACTAATCCATTCGTGTTCTCTCTATTGCTTTCTTTTATTTTCAAACACTTGTTTAAGTGGAATCCAGGGAGGATGGCGAAATCGAAAGACGTGTAAGCTTCCGATTGTATGCTTTTGGATAGAAAACCCTGTTGACGATATACAGGCATTGTTTCGATTCCCTAAACACCGGAGATATAAGGAAGATAATCCCTTGACAACCCCTTTGAGCCTAGTAGTAGGAGTTCTTTTTGAAAAATGAAAAACCCTCAATTTTAACCTGGGGCAGGGTAGGTGTCAGCTAATTTGACTGAGAATTCAAATTGCAAAGGGAATGTCCGTTCGAGGATCAATCACACCTCTAGAGGTCGTGCCTAAAAAAAACCACGATGGTTAAATTTCCGGAGAGAGACAACCACATTATTCCTCAAAGAGTCAGACAACCAGTGTCACACGACTTGTTCGAAAAAAGAGAAAGAGAAAAGAAAGAAAAAACCCGCTAAGTCGAATCCTGAAAACAAGCGACTTAGGAAAAAATGAGGGTATCCCGCTGGACTTTAAAATCAAAAATTCAAAGGAATTAGTCCAGGCAAAAGTTAGGGAAAAACGAAAAGAACCGAAAAGCAAAAGGATTGCAAAAGAAAAATCCTCGAAAGCACAAGTCGTGTGACTCTAGGTCCCGAAAGACGAAAAGTGAATGAATGTCACTCCCAAAAATAGGTGGTTTCCTGAACTATCACTACTCCTATACAACCTTTGAAAGGTGAGCGCTAGGGTCGAATTAGCTGAATATAGGATCAGAGAACATCAAGGAGAATGGGTGGGTTAAAAAGAATTTTGAGCCTTATATCCTTTCTTGTTAACCGTGAACCTGACCACGTTACAACCTGAAAAAGTCCTAATTGAAACGGGTTTAGTTCGAGAGCATACTTCGGTAAAGATCGCATCGAAACTGACTCCTAAAAGGATTCCTCTTACTGTGTTGTATTAATTTTGACATTTTGATAGTTGATTCGTTTATTATATGTCATATAATTTTTCTCCAGTGAACAGGATTGGGTTTTGAAAAAAACTGTCATACGCATTGCATTTAATATATCTTTTATGCAGAACCACTTGTTTTACTTGCGAGTAAGCGCTTGACAGCAGGGAAGTTTCCGCAGTGGAAAGTTTGATCAGGATAGAATGTAGAACGCCAAATACTCATTTGAGTCGGGGCTAGCTATATCAAATGATCCCTAGTGAAGTCAGCCATCTGGGGAAATCAGGTCGAGATTCGACAAATCTCTCGTAGTTAGGGGCACTACCTCGAATCAGTTAATCAGGGGAAAGCCATCTCGAAGGCGGTTCGTGGCAAATTTTGCCTTTTCAAGTTGAAGTGTTTGAACTAGGGCACGTCGTTGCCTTTGCAGCAGATATCCAAGGGATCGTGTTCCCCAGTCAGAGTTCTTTAATGTAGGAGCAGGCTCTATGTGAAACTTATTCCTCCCCAGCAGGTGGAATTTGCTTTTCCTCCCCGGCAAATGAAAGTCGAAGTTTTTATCCCCAGTAGAGGTGGGATTGCATCAGGATCAAGCAATTCAAGATTGACTTATTCGGTAGGATAAGGTCATCCCTAGCAGGTCAAGATTGATGTATTTACTCCCTAGAGAGTCCCCGCAGAGTACAATTAGAGTACACAAGTCAATTCCCAGCTGAGTATCCCCAGCATGGTTAATCCCCACAGAGCACGATCAGGTAGTCAGTGGTTTGAAAGGAGTATCCCCACGCAGGACCGTCCTTTCTGTCTTCCAGCAGGTTGTTTTTCCTCCGACAGGATGATCATCCTCAGCAGAGTTTGCAACTCAGGGCTCGTGAGCTATTCCCCAGCAAGATGGTTATCCCCGGCAGAGTTGGTTTCACCTTTCCAACATTTATTTTGTTGGGATATGCCCGTGATACCCGGTTATCCCCAGTGGATTTGGCTTTGTCTTCAGCATTTATTTTGCTGGAGCACATCTTTTCATTTGCATATATCATCATATTTGCATCTACTCAAATGCGTAGCATTTCCATGCTGTATGGAGCATTACGCCATTGTCAAACATATGCATTTTGAAACATAAGCCAGGTTGTTTACCTCTTTAGGTGTTTTTCCCTGCAGGTAATTGAAGTTCTTGTTCAGGAAGGTGTCCAGATGTTCAAATTTGTGGTGCGAGATATGCGATGATAGTGTTTGCCCTGTCATATGCTCCCCTATCAGAGTTGCTTGGTTAAGTTTCTCTTCTCCCCCAGCAGAGTTCTTCTCAGGTTGCTGTTACGTTAGCATTAAAGGATTTCGTGGTTTAGACTTTCGGAGTTATTATCCGTGATTTCCCCAGTAGAGTTTTTTCCCTATCAGAGTTGCTTGGTTAAGTTTCTCTTCTTCCCCAATGGAGTTTTCTTCAGATTGCTGTCACATCAGTTTTGAAAATCTTGAAGTTGTTACCTGTTGTCGAAATAGGTGTCTGATGGCCGTCGTCAGAATTTCCCCGCAGAGTTGTTTGTTTAAGTCTTCGGATTTGTGCTTTTATTTAGTGCTTTGCCCGCTTCTTCGGAATTGGAAGGTTGGCGTAATGGTTCGACAGTTTGCGCTTTGATTCAGTGCTTTACCCGTTTCTTCGGAATTAGAAGGTTGACATGATGGTTCGATAGTTTGCGCTTTGATTCAGTGCTTTACCCACTTCTTCGGAAATGGAAGGTTGACGTGATGGTTCAACAGTTTGCGCTTTAATTCAGTGCTTTACCCACTTCTTCGGAAATGGAAGGTTGACGTGATGGTTCGACAGTTTGCGCTTTGATTCAGCGTTTTACCCGCTTCTTCGGAATTGGAAGGTTGACGTGATGGTTCGACAGTTTGCGCTTTGATTCAGTGCTTTTCCCGCTTCTTCGGAATTGGAAGGTTGACGTGATGGTTCGAAAGCTTTCACTTTGATTCAGTGCTTTACCCGCTTCTTCGGAATTGGAAGGTTGACGTGATGGTTCGACAGTTTGCGCTTTGATTCAGTGCTTTACCCGCTTCTTTGGAAATGGAAGGTTGACGTGATGGTTTGACAGTTTGCGCTTTGATTCAGCATTTTACCCGCTTCTTTGGAAATGGAAGGTTGACATGATGGTTCGACAGTTTGCGCTTTGATTCAGTGCTTTACCCGCTTCTTCGGAATTGGAAGGTTGACGTGATGGTTCGACAGTTTGCGCTTTGATTCAGTGCTTTTCCCGCTTCTTCGGAAATGGAAGGTCGAGGATGATATTTAGATATGGTCTTTTGACGGTGCCCGCTTATTGTGACATATTTCGGGAGGATTGATGGTGTTAATCCAGTTTATTGATTCGATGCCTGTGGCGTCACGCAGGTGGTTGATGATGAAATCAAGTCAGTTCTTGTCAAATGATTGATCAATTGTCGCTGTGACAACCAGATTCAGTTTTCTGGATATTGTTTCCCAAGCAGTTTGCGCAGTTTATTTCTGCGGTTGGAAAATTTTTGGGTTCTTTAGTATTCAACCGTCTTCTACCTCGATTGTTTGAAAACTGTTCGCTTTTCATCCAGTCGGGTCCAAACCTCCTGAATAGGGGCAGCTGTTGCATCCCAAAATTTGCCCAACCTTTATTCTCACTTGGTTTATGTTTCATTGCATTAGCATATCATAGTTCTAGCATTTGCATAGTATAACATCCTTCATTTAGCATGGGATCAAGTGTGGTATATGTCAAGAGAAGCCGAGCCATAAGTTTTATTCAAGCTTGAGAAGTCACCAAGGTCAACAGAAAGAGGTTTGAGTCTTTGAGAAGTTTGGTTGCTTGTATAGGGCTCATCTCCTAACTTGGGAGCCATTTGAAGATCATCAGAGGGTTATAAAGCCTTGATCATTTATAAAGTATGTGGATAGAGCTCATGGAGTGCCTAGAGGGTCATAATGGAGCTCAGTCAAGTCATTGTATCAAGTTCAAGAGCCACAGTTGAAGTTGGTGCAGCTAGGGTTTCATCTGGTCAACCCTAGGTCAAATATGCAAATTGAAGAGAGTCAAAGCCTACTTCTAGGTCATGTTATTCATGGAATGATATTTTAAAGCATGTGAGATGTTGTTTCAAGAACAAATCAAGAAGAATTAAGAGTGGTTGAAGTTGCTAAGTCAGGGTTCCTAAGGTAAGATCCCCTACTTAGTGCCTAACTTCAAAGCCATGTAAGTCAAGATAAAAGCCTCATATGACTTTGGGACAAACATGAGACTTGTAGAGGATGTTCATACCTTTAATTTGAGTACTATAAGTCATCCATATGATTTGTAGAACTCAAGTTATGAGCCAGATAAGTTACAGGTCATCAGATGCATCTGAAATTTGTCTGTGAAAGTCAACTAACTTCCAAACTACTTTTGACCTAGAAGGAAGTTTCACATGACCTTTTGATAAACATGAAAGTTGTTCCTTATGATCTTAGCTTTCCAAAAAGTCCTAGTAGTCTTCATTCTTATTTGTGGAGCTCAAGTTATAAGCTTTGCAAGGTAGGGGTATTTTGGGAAAGTGAGATTATAGGTCATTTTGTGTTATAGGTCAATTTCTCCATCTTGAACTTCTCAAATGAAGTTTTGTCCAACATGAAACTTGCTCGAAATGGGATTTTAAGGTCAACCATGGATCAAGGAGAGATTGATTTGGCTTGTAGCAAGATTTGATTCAAAGGTGCTTTGAAAAAGGGAATTAAAAGGCACTAAACTTGAAAAATTCAAAATAAATTCTATGTGCTCAAACAAGACCAAGTAAGGACATATTTTGAGTGGAAAAATCATTCTAAACATATTGGCAATATTATATTTTTCATTTGCGGTCTATTTCATGGTGCTTTAGTTTGTTACTTCAAGAATAAGCTACATATCCAAAATCATTCATAATGCACAAGCAAGGTCTCCTTTTGATCTAAACTCATTCACCAAGTCATATGCAAGTGGAATGAAGGTTCTAGAAGGTGCAAGCAAGGCAAATTCATGCTTCACCATTATTGGGTTTTTGGAAGAAACTTGAAAATTGGATATTTTAATTTGGGCTTTTATTAGACCTTCAAAGCCCATGAACATCTTCTATATATTGCCATGAGTGAGTTCAGAATCATTTTGGTGATTGAATGAGCTTGGAAAGGTAAGAAACAGTTGCAAAAAGTTAGTTACACGCCAAAATCGAATTTCAATTTAGAGGCTATTTCTGGAGCAATTGAGCATTGAAGAGGCTTCTACCATCATCAAGGATTGAATCTGCAGAAGCTTGGACCAAGATTCGCGCCATAAGTGCTCCAATTCGAAGCTCCAACTCAGGTTTTTACATTTCAAATTTATGCTCCATTCATGAGGAATTAAGGTAGAATATGCATGTGGTTAGGTAGTACATGAACCATAGATGGATTTTGGATGAAAAAACTGAAGTTTAGAGACGATTTAGGATTGAACACGTTTTCTTGTTGATGATGAATCTCTCTGTTCGTGGATTTATAGCATGAATAAGTGTGATATTTGGAATCCGTGCGAAATTTCCTTCAATTTTGGTCCAAAAATCGCTCGAAACTGTCAAGAATTGAGAGAGATACGTGTTGGAGTATGTTGCCGGAATCCTTACGATTACCGTCGCTGGCCGGTACTGTAGTTCTGCGAATTCTTTACTTGGAATTTCAAATCGGAGAAGAAATAAGAGGACCTTCGAATTTGCACAAGAAAGAAGACCGAGTCTTTCGATCCAGCGCACCATATCGCGCCACGTATGCGCTCGTCACCTCACTTAAGTGAACTTCGTTGGGCTTAAAACGTGTTGCTACTCGCACCCTACTCCTGCTGGCCCATTTCGTATTTGCTTGGACTGCTTACTGAATACACCATCTTCCATTCCATTTAATTTTCATTTTCTTTCATTTTTCTGTTTTAATTCTGTTAGATATTAATTCATTAAAAATAGTTAATAGTTTCATAAAATCATGAAAAAATATTTGCTAGCTAGTTTGAGACGTTTAGAATTTTATCATATTTTTTATTTTGATTTTCCATTTTTTTTTCAATTAATTTCGTATTTTCTCTTTTAATGTGTTTTTAATGGTTGAAAATTGATATGCATGATTTGCTGATTTTTGTATTAGCTCATATTTTAGAATTTAGTTCTAATTTTTTGTATGCTAACTGTAGATCCTTTGATTGATTTGTGTAATTTTTCTCAGATTTTTTAAGAGCCTTTAAGTGTAGTTTTGGATTAAATCTTTGTGACCCTCCACACTTGATGATTCATTTGCATACCTCACATTGTTCTTGCTGTTTGAACCCTTTCCTCTTGGATTTTCCCACCATCCTTTTGGATTTTATTTCTAGACATATTAAGGTACTTCCATGATTTTTGTGGTAATTTTTAGGTAGCTTTTGATGTTGTTTTAGAATTAGATCATTAGACCTCCCACTTTAGGCTTCCATCTTAACACCTTATGGTTTAAGAATTGTTTAGAGACTTTCCCATTAGGTTTGACCCCTGGTCCTTCTACTATAGGTTCATAACCTTCTTAGGTTCCCTTAGAAATTTTATAGGATTTTAGGAATAGTTTTAGTATTTTAAATTGAATTAATACTTAGACTAGTCTTAACATGCTTCTAACATAGTCTATCCCTTAGATTGACTCCATTAATGGACCATAGCTTGAGATAATTTCCCCATTTCTTTTGGATGATGCTTTATACATGTTATAACTTCTGTTTGCTTGATTATAATGCTTTAATTTGGAGTTTCGTTTCCCTTTGTATAGCTTTCTTTTAGCTTGTTCAGATTAGGGATTAGGAAGAGCCTTAGTTGTTTCTTCCTTTCTTCAAATAAACATGGATAGCTTTATTTGCTTTCCATCCCATCCCATGATTCAAAGTCCTCATGTGAAAGTCTCATCTCTCCTTTGGAGGGATGTGTGGCATGTTATAATGAGTAGAAATTTTGAGGATGCCTTTCCTAGATGCATGGTTGAGTGTCATGGTGGATTCCTTTGGTTTCCATCATGCTTCCCATTATCATGTACTCATCTTGTTGATTATCTTCATTCTTGTTGGAGTAGCTTGGTGAAGCTTGAAGATGGAGCATTCTTTTCCTTCTCTTGAAGATGGCTTGAGCTTGAAGTTTGATTTACAGACTGTAGATTGGATTGCTGTCAGAGAGTGGCTTTGCTGTGAAGCTGTTGATTTGCTTTCTTGATTGCCTGTTTTTATGGATTGCTTTGCTGTATTGATGTGACTTGCTTGGAGTGTTGCATTAGTCTAAGGCTTCATGTAGTTGTTCATAGGCCTAAGAGCATCCTAAGGGTTGAGCTTCTCCCCTTGCTTGTTTTCATTAGAGGTTGATTGTTTCCCTCTGCTTGCTTTTTACTGTGTGGCTTTGCTTGCTGGTTTAAGGTCGAGCTTCTCCCTTGCCTGCGTTGTGTGTGGCCTTTGTGCCTTGTTTGCTCTAGAAGTCGAGTGTGACTCCTTCTGCTTGTGTGATGCATTGCACGCATTTTACTTACAGCATTTTGTTTACAGTAATCTTTCTTTTCAGTTTGATTTGTTTACTGTTGCTTTCCTTTGCCATGTTCCCCTAGGAACTCTGACTTTCCTTGTTCAAGAGAAGTTATGACAGACATTAGGGTTCTAACCATGCATGATAACATTAGTTAGTTTCCCTTCTAACCTCAACCATAGGACAAACATTGCATGATAACTGCAGGATTGAGTCAGTTCCCCTTAGTTGTGTCTTTCTCTTCTCATCTTCAAATACAGTTAAAACACTTAATAAAGGATAACACGTGTTGTGCGTCACGAGCCTTAAGCTACTTGAGAAAGAGTTGTGGGAGGGTTTCCCTCACGTAACTTGAGTTTTTAGTGTGGTACCCTTTGGGTGACATGCGACACATTCACTCTTAAGTCCAAGTCTTTAGTGCAACACGAGTTACAAACGAAAACTCAAAAACACTTCTTCTGTAAAAGACTTCAAAAACAAACATTCAAATCCTTTTTGTCCTCTTGGACCCTTAATCAGGAAAACCCTTTTCTTAAAGGAAAGTTCTATTAACTTTCTGGTCTATCGCAAACGGTAACGCCTAAGTCTCCAAAGGTCGAGCTGCAAACACCAACTACTGGAACTGATTGTTAACTTTACTTGGATAAAAGATGCTGAACAAACTTGTGTTCTTCGTAGCCTGAACTACGTTGGCTCTGATCTTTCGCGTTGTGTGAAAGTATGTAGGCACGAGATGTGATATCTCGGCGAGCAACCTTCCCCGTAACCCGTAGTTAGGCGAACTACGTTGACTCTGATTTCTCGTTCTATACGGGAATACGTAGGCATAAAGTGTGACGCTTTGCCGAGTCATTTTCTTTTCTTTTCAGACCAGACCTTTAGCATAGATAGATGTAACAAACCCTTCAGATAAACACATCAAGCATGGATCCCATCGAGTACGATGGACGTGAGGGGTGCTAATACCTTCCCCTTGCGTAACCGACTCCCGAATCCAGGCAATGGTTGCGACGACCTTGTCTTATACCTTTTCGTCAGTTTTTTCCCGATCGTTTCCTTTCCCGTTCTGAGGGATAAATAACGAAAGGTGGCGACTCTTCTGTCTTGCCGGCCTCGTTTTTCGCAGTAGCGACAACTGTATTTGTGAATCTCTCATAAGCTTTTAATCAAGAGTAGATTATAATTATTGGAGAGTGTCTCCTTCTTGATTGTTATCTTGTTGTCATGAATTGTTTGTTCTGAGAGAAAGTGAGAGAAGTCTCATATCTAAGAGAGTCTTAGATAGAAATAACACCGGTAGTGATTAGGTACGAAGTTTGTAAAACCTGAGGTTGTTTAGAACTTCAAACTAATACTATTAAGGGTCTGATTGAACAAGCTATAAGATTATAAAAACATCACCTCTAAAGACCATGTGCTGAAGATTCTAAAGACAAGGTTCTGCTGAACGAGTTTTGAAGACTCTAAAGACTTAGGTTCTAAAGAAACATGTATTGATATTTCTACAATATGCTTCATCAAATACACATCTGAAGCCTCTGAAAAAATTAGAAGATAGAAGATCAATAATGGTTTGGGTAATAAGTTAAATATAAAAGTACAAAGTACATTGTGACCTCTATATAGATAAGGTGGCGTAAGGACAACTCTTTTGTACTATGATAGAGACCATTCCTTCAAGTGACCATTGGGGAATTACTGTTGGAATTTGTTCCCTATTATACCCTCCAACAGATATATTCTCAAAGCTATAAAAGGAAGACTTGGATGCATTAAAGAAGTAGTTGTGTGCTCAACAAAACTTAAGCTAATACACTGCAAAATCTCATGAAGATTATTCTTAAGATAGTTTTGTAAATCAGCAAGAAAATTTTGTTCATATCTTGCTATTAACACTTTTGTGTTATTGTACTTAAACTTGTGTAATATACTTGTTTAGAAACACTCCTTTATACCCACTTGTAATCAATAATGGTTGATGTTTTCCTTGGGAGACTAAGATGTAGTCAGAATTCTCAAGAAGACAATGGAGGTTATCCATTATGGTTTGCAACAAAGATGGGTAGTCTGAGTTATGGTTTGCAACAAGATCGGTTAGATTTGTTGTGATGGTTGTAATCTTTAAAGACTATTGGATTAAGTCCTTGTCTAAGGCAAAATCACCTTGGCGGGTGAACTGGAGTAACTTTGTTAACAATGAACCATGATAAAAATAATTGTGTCTATTTATTTTTATTCACTTGTTAGCATTGAAATTTGAATTTTCATAAATATCACATTTGGTAGAAACCCAACTCAAACCCCCATTTCTTATGTTTCTCATAACCTCAATTGGTATTAGAGCTTCGGTTCTGGTATTGATATTTATCAAACACTTAACCGTGTCAGATAAAGATCCAGACGAGCTTTAAGAAACACTTGATTACTCCTACTACATCTTCTGTTGTTCCAGTATCAAATGATAGAAACACTTCAATGTTGAATATCCATCTCTGATGCTGAAAGGTTATGTACTGGAAAGATACCCTGAAAAGTTCCTTCTAGGATATGGTAGTTGATGACTGCATATCTCCCTGATGTTGCTTGTAAAAGGCTTAAAGGATAGCTGTTTGATCAACAGAAGAAGGATTATAAGAATATTCAGTAAGCAAGGATGTTTGTTTGTTGAATGTCATTTCTTATACTGAGTTTGTGAAGATTTCAAATAGAGATTGTGCCAAGTCTACATTTGACTCCCTCAAAATGACCCATGGAGAATCTAATCAAGTTAAGAAAGCAAATGCTCTGGTCTTGATTCATAAGGATGAAGACTTCAAAAAGAAGGATGTTGAAGATGATTGAGATCTTGTTATCAAGGTTTCAAACCATCGTTGCAGGACATAAGGTTCTAAACATAAGGTTTCTCTTCATCAGATTTCTTGTAGAAGATTATCATAAGCTTACCATTCATAGGGAAGCTTATGGTAACCACTTGAGCTTGAAGAAGATCTAAAGCAACTCTTCTCTTGAAGAACTGATGAACTCTGTTGAGAAGTCATGAGAATAAGCCAAAGTAGGATGAACCTTTGAAAGAAGAAACCTGTTGTGCTTATATCTGTCAAAAGACCTAAGAAGACCAAAGTTTGTCAAGCTGAAGTTATCAAGGATTCAAAATAAGATTCAAATGAAGATTGTAGATGATTTTGATTGGCTGCATTTTGTGGCAAAACATTAGAGTGTGTATGAATGTCATGACTGATGTTATGACATACATGAAGAGTGTTATGCATGGTAAGTTGAGTTAGCTAAAAGTAAGTTAAGTTGGATGTCATGCTGAATGTTATGACATTAAGCGTATGACATCAGGGCGCGCAACCTTAGTTTTCTGGTATTTAGAATGAGGGAGCTCAGGCTAGAATTCAGGAAACATTTTAAAAGCTCTAGCTAGAAGTCATGAAACATTTTAGAAGCTCAGGTGTAATAAAATGTCCCTGACCTAAATGGTAGGTGTGCAGATTCTTGAAGAGTGGTTTATCTTGGGTAAACCTAAATTCTGCACAAAGGCCAAAAGGCAATCTGCTGCTATAAATAGTAGAGGATGAATCCTAATGGAGCAGAGATTGGAGAGTGTATTTTGTGAGTGAAGAGGTTTTTTCTTCACGTGTGTATTGTGTTTTAGGAATACTTGTTAACCAAGCAATTGTCTGCTGTATGATTGCATTGGCTTAGTATTGTTAAGCTGTTTAGTGTGTCACTCTAAAGCTTTTAAGGAAGAGTGTTGTGTCTCTTGATCAAAGCTGTGAAGCAAGATCATGGTGTGTTTGAAGTGTGTCTTCATATCTCTTTTGTAATTGTGTATTGATATCACTGTAGTGATTAAGGGGGAGTGAGTTGGTAACTCAGGTCTAGTGGTCTCTAGGCTGAAGTGTCATTGGGTAGGTCTTAAGTGAAGAGTGCAAACTGATTGTTTGACTCTGAATTAATTCTACTAATAGTGAATTTCCTCCCTGGCTTGGTAGCCCCCAGATGTAAGTGTTGTTGACATTGAACTGGGTAAACAATTACTTGTGTTATTTACTGCTTTCCTTTACAACTTGTTTCCTAAGTTCTATAGTCTATGTTATTGTGGATGTCATAACATTCGTGATAACATCCACTGTTGGGTACCTAGAATTTCAATTGGTATCAGAGCAGGCACCCTGCCTGTTATTTTCTGGGTGAGATCTAGGGAAGATAAATTCTGGTATTATGGATAAAGATATAGGATTCATAAATAGACCACCAATTCTGGATGGCTCTAATTATGACTACTGGAAACCTAGGACGATTGCCTTCTTAAAGTCTTTAGATAGCAAGGCATGGAGAGCTGCAAACTCAGAATTGGAACATCCAGTGAAGACTGATAAAGATGGAGTATCTGTATTAATTCCTGAAGAGGAATGGAACAAAGAGCAAAAGGCCTTGGCTCTTGAGAACTCTAAGGCTTTGAATGCCTTATTTAATGGTATAGACAAGAACATTTTCAGACTGGTACATCATTGTGAACTGGCTAAAGAGGTTTGGGACACTCTCAAAACAACTCATGAGGGAACCTCAAAAGTCAAGATGTCAAGACTACAAATGTTGACCACCAAGTTTGAAAGTCTGAGAATGAAGGAAGATGAGACTATTCATGAATTCTACATGAATATTCTTGAGATAACCAACACCTCAGGAGCTTTGGGAGAAAAGATGTCTGAAGAAAAGCTTGTGAGGAAGATTCTCAGATCTTTACCTAAAAGGTTTGCCATGAAGGTCACTGCCATTGAAGAAGCTCAAGACATATGCAATATGAAGGTGGATGAACTCATTGGTTCTCTCCAAACCTTTGAGATGGGAATGTGTGATCAGACTAAGAAAAAGAACAAAGGCATAACCTTTATATCCAACACTGCAGAGGACTCAGATAAAGACAATGATGAAAGCAAGGAGAAACTCTCAAAAGTTATAGCTATGCTTGGGAGACAATACAACGGACTCATGAAAAGAGTAGATAAGAAGGGTAGACCTAATGACAAAAACATCCCATCTGACATTAGCAGAAGAACTAAGTTTGAAGAAAAGTCCAACCAAGGCAAAGAGTTCAATGTTATGAATGTGAGGGTTATGGTCACATTAAAGCTGAATGTCCCACCTATCTCAAAAAGCAAAAGAAAGGACTTATGATTACCTGGTCTGATGGAGATTCTGAGAGTGGATCAGAAGAATAATCTGCAAGACATGTCACTACTCTAACTGGCACATGTATGCCTGATGATGATTCTAGTGGAGATGAGTTAACTTTTGATGAACTGGCAGCCTCATATAAACAATTGTGCATCAGGAGTGCTGAAGTATGTCAACTAGGGGAAAAGCATAAGAAAATCATGAATAAGTTGGAGGCTGAGAAGAAGGAGAATCTTGCAATCATTGACTCACTCAACAGTGAGGTCAAAATGTTAAACTCCAAACTTGATCAGATGACAAAATTTGTCAGGATGCTGAACCCTGGGACTGACACTCTAGAAAAAATCCTACAATGTGGTCAGGAAGCTGGAAATAAGTCTGGACTAAGATTTGTTGGTGAACAGAAACCCACCTTGGGATATAAGAAACCAAAGGCTGAAAATCAAATACCAAACCGAATGTCACGACCAATGTCACAACATCAGAAGAACATAAACATGAATCAGACAAGGAGAAAGCCCCAAAGGTGGAGGTGTCACTACTGTGGTAAATTTGGACACATAAAACCATTGTGCTTTAGTCTGCATGGATTTCCGAGTCACACTCATCAAGATGCTCCTGTCAAGAAGCAACAATGGCTGGCAATGGAGGTTGGTCTGATAGCTCATACCTCTCTAAGAGTGTCAGCTAAAGAAGACTGGTATTTTGATAGTGGCTGCTCTAAACACATGACTGGAATAAAGAATCTATTGGTGGACATCAAACCATATTCCACTAGTTATGTGACCTTTAGTGATGGAGAAAAAGGGGAAATCAAAGGTGTTGGGAAACTAGACTGTCCTGGAGTTCCTAACCTAGAAAATGTATTACTGGTAAAAGGGCTAACTGCCAACTTGATCAACATTAGTTAGCTCTGTGATCAAGGACTAAGTGATAAATTCACTAAAGGAGATTGTGTGGTCACAAATGGTGATAATGAAGAAGTAATGAAGGGGTCTAGATCTAAAGACAACTGTTACTTATGGGAGCCTAAGGACTCCAATAACTCCACAATATGTTCTATGGCCAAAGACGAAAAGGAGGTCAAATTGTGGCATAAAAAACTTGGGCACCTTCATCTAAGAGGAATGAAGAAGATCATATCCAAGGAGGCTGTAAGAGGAATTCCAAAACTAACTATTGATGAAGGAAAGGTGTGTGGGGAATGTCAAGTGGGCAAGCAAACTAAGACATCTCATCCAAGGGTTGGACACCTGACAACCTCTAGAGTTCTGGAACTATTGCACATGGACCGGATGGTTCCAATGCAAGTAGAAAGTCTTGGTGGCAAAAGGTATGCCTATATGGGGGTTGATGATTACTCCAGATACACCTGGATAAATTTCATCAAAGAAAAATCTGATGTGTCCCGAGACTTTTACTGTTTTGTTTGCAAAAACATCCGATATTTTGATAAACATTGCAGGAAAAAACAGGATGCTTTACAGAGCATAACGAAAGCAAATGACTTTGTTCACGCGGTATGTGTCATGAATGGTAACTGAGGTAACCGTTTCACATGTATGCTTTCTTTTGTCTTATTGCAGGACTGAAGCATTCCCCAGCAGATGTGTTCCTCCATGGCATTGAAATTATAATGCAGATTTGTTTCTCCCCTAGCAGAGATTTTTGTCTTAACCCACAGAGTCTCACTATCAGGTCAGGTATCGCCAGCGGAGGTGTGTGAGGAATCTCCGGCAGGGTGGGTTTGTTCTCAGCATATTATTCTCCAGCAGAGGCAGCGTCTTCGACGCCCTCTCTCCAGCGGAGTTGACTTTCTGGTTTTCCCGGTAGTACCGGTATTCAGGGTTTCTTCCCCAAGCAGAGTTCAGTGCTGATTCCCTCGATGTGACAGATGTTTAGGTGAAACATGATCCATTTCTCGGTAGAGTGGAGCTCTCAGTAGAAGTATCTGATATCCTCCAGCAGGGTGGTATTTCTTTCCAAGGAGAGTGGAGCTATTTTCCAACAGTATTTTACTTCCCGGTAAGTTCGTGTTCTGAACGGTTCTCCCCGGTTGAATGTGTTCATTCCCTAGAGTGTTGTAAGGTTGTTCCGGGTGTTTCCCAGCCTATGCATTTAATCCCCATAAGAGTTGTTTCCTGGGAAGCCATCCAGGGCATTTTGCCTCAGCAGAGTTCTGATTCCCAGCAGGGTGATTTGTTGTTCTCTTTAGAACAGTTGTATCTGAGAGGTGTTTTACAAGGAGGTCATTCAGGGCTGGTTTGCTCCCCAGTATGAGTCCGATCATACTCGGCGTCCTGTTTCTCCCCGGCGGAGTTTCATTTCCTCTCTTTAGCATTTATTTTGCTAAGGTGGTCCTTTTGCATTTGCATTTTTGCATAGCATCCTCCCAAATGCGTAGCATTTCCATTTCGTATGGAGCATTACGCCATTTTCAAACATATGCATTTGAAGCATAAGCCAGGTTTGGTGTCTTTAAGACCAGATATTTTCTTAGCAGAGACTGTTTGGTTCAAGGGATTTTCGTGTCATCCATGTCAGGATGGATCTTTGGGTTGATTATTTTATTGGGCTCTTCCCAGCTGAGTCGTTTGGTTAAACTTCTTCGCTCTCCCCAGGTGAGTCGCTTGCGAGTGTTGTCTTCCCTGGTCAAGTCTGTTGTTCTTTGCCCCCAACAGAGTTGTTTGATTTCCTCTGCAGAGTCCTTATTCCAACTTTTGGTTGGTCATCTTTGCTTTATTTCAACTTTTGGTTGATGACCCAATGGCATTTGGATGTCATTCCAACTTTTGGTGGTTAATCCTTATTTTCCTCAGCAAAGTCGGGGATTCCAACTCTTGGTTGGTACTCCCCAACGTAGTTCATATTATCGTGTTTGGTGTCCCAACTCTTTGTTGGCCTAAAATGTGATCCCAACTTTTGGTTGGTAATCTCTGGTTTCCTCTCACAGAGTCTCTGTTCCAACTTTTGGTTAGCAATCTTTATTATTCTAACTCTTGGTTAGTAGCTTTCATCCTAACTCTTGGTTAGTAGCTGTTATTCTAACTCTTGGTTAGTAGCTTTTATTCTAACTCTTGGTTAGTAGCTCTTGTTCTGACTTTTGGTCGATGAGGATTTATTTTCCTAGTTATCCTAATTCTTGGTTAGTAGCTTTGGTTCCGACTTTTGGTCGATGAGGATTTATTTTCCTGGTTATCCTAACTCTTGGTTAGTAGCTTTGGTTCCGACTTTTGGTCGATGAGGATTTATTTTCCTGGTTATTCTAACTCTTGGTTAGTAGCTTTGGTTCCGACTTTTGGTCGAGGAGGATTTGTTTTCCTGGTTATCCTAAGTCTTAGTTAGTAGCTTTGGTTCCGTTTTTTTGTCGATGAGGATTTTCCCAACAATCCTAACTCTTGGTTAGTAGCTCTTGTTCCGATTTTTGGTCGATGGTGATCTTTTCATGGTGATTCTAACTCTTGGTTAGTAACTTTGTTTCCCAACTTTTGGTTGGATGTTATCCCCTGCAGTTGTTATCCCAACTCTTTGTTGGTGGTCTGTTGCTAGATGGGTTGTTGTTCCAACTTTTGGTTGGTAGTCCTCCCTTATTCCTTAGCGGATTCGTTATCCCAACTTTTGGTGGGTGAGGAGGCGTCTGACATTTTCCAACTTTTGGTTGGTAGTCTTTGATTCCCCAGTAAGGTCGTAATATCCGGTTTGGTCGTCTTGTTGACGTTATTCCAACTCTTGGTTGGTAACCTTTGTTTCCTGGTCGTTGATTCCGACTTTTGGTCAGTGTACCTCCCTAGCGAAGTCGTCTCGCCATGTAAATTTCGGTTAGTGTTGTGGTGATTCCAACTCTTGGTTGGCAGCGTGTGATTTTATCCCCAGAGAGCAGCCCTTATTCCATCTTTTGGATGGTATTGTCTGATTGCTGTCTTGTGATGGATATTTATCCCGTGCAGAGTCGTCTAGTTAGTCTACTCTTTCCCCAGTGAAGTTACCATAAAGTTGTTTGGTTAATTTTCTCTTTTGTTTCCCAGCAGGGTTGTATCCCGACTTTTGGTTGGTATTTTGTGGCAGAGTTTGTTATCCCAACTCTTGGTTGGTATCTTTGGTTGTTTCCCAACTTTTGGTTGGTATCCAGAGTTTGTTATCCCAACTCTTGGTTGGTATCCTTGGTTGTTTCCCAACTTTTGGTTGGTATCCAGAGTTTGTTATTCCAACTCTTGGTTGGTATCTTTTGGACTGTTATCCCAACTCTTGGTTGGTATCTTTTGGTTGGTATCTAGAGTTTGTTATCTCGACTCTTGGTTGGTATCTTTGGTTGTTTCCCAACTTTTGGTTGGTATCCAGAGTTTGTTATCCCAACTCTTGATTGGTATCTTTGGTTGTTTCCCAACTTTTGGTTGGTATCCAGAGTTTGTTATTCCAACTCTTGGTTGGTATCTTTTGGACTGTTATCCCAACTCTTGGTTGGTATCCATAGTTTGTTATCCTGACTCTTGGTTGGTATCTTTGGTTGTTTCCCAACTTTTGGTTGGTATCCAGAGTTTGTTATTCCAACTCTTGGTTTGTATCTTTTGGACTGTTATCCCAACTCTTGGTTGGTATCTTTTGGCTGGTATCCGAGGTTTGTCATCCCAACTCTTGGTTTGTATCTTTGGTTGTTATTCCCAACTCTTGGTTGGTATCCTTTGTCCGTTATTCCCCAACTCTTGGTTGGCATCTTTTGGATGAAGTTCAGATTGTATTGGATTGTTATTCCCCAGCGTGTAGTTTCCCAACTCTTGGTTGGTATTTGCTGTTTTGCATTCACGTATGGTGCAAATTTCCGGGTTCTTTTGTATTCAATCACCTTATACCGTGAATGTTTGAAAGCGAATGCTTTTCCTTCCTTCAGGTCCAAGTTGTTTGAATAGGGGCAGCTGTAGCACCCCAAAATTTGTCTTTTCGTTTTGGCAGCATCTGGCTTTTGCTTCTTCGCATTTTCGCATTTTCCTCATTTGCATATCAATCGTTCTTGAGACAGAGGATTAAGGTTTTCCCGTGGCTTAGTTTCATCTCAGTGCATGAACCTGAACAACGAGCATCAGAGGCTCTGGCATTTATTTTGCCCAGCGGTCGGGCGACCGCATTTATTTTATTTTACAGGTATTTTCGGCTCAGAAAGCAGTATTCAGGCTATCGCAAGCATTTTCATGGTTATGATATTCAAAAAGCAAGTTTCAGAAGTTAAACAGAGCTCAAAACAGTTGGAAACAGACAAACGAGCATTTTCCCTCCAAAAGGCGCCAAAATTCAAATTTTGAAGGTGTTAATCGATTAACGTATATGGTTAATCGATTAACCAAGTCAAAATCAGGTCAAACCTGAAGTTTTGAAGGTGTTAACCGATTAACCTATATGGTTAATCGATTAACCAGTGCAGGTTTTGTCTCTACACGTGAATTTTCAATCCAAGTCACTTTGTGATCCAATTTTGGTCATGTGCAAACTTGATTTTCACTTTGGGAAGGATCTAGAACCTATTTGAAATTTGTTTAATTTCATTTTCCCTCCAAATGCCCATTCCTCATTCCAAACCAAAATTTTCAAACCATATTCCAAACCTTTCATTTGGATCCAAGCCTAAGTGATATTTAAGTGATCCACTCCAAACCTCGCACATCTAATCCTCATAATTCACTTTCATTTCAGAATTGATCTCATTCTCTCTCAATTTTCCAATCTCCAAAACCCTCACCAAAGCTCCTCTTGAGATCATTGATTCTTCATTAGAATCCTTGATTTCTAAGAGCTAAACCTTCATCCATTCTCTCTATTGAATCAATTTCTTCATCCAATTTTTGTGCAAAATTGGATCTGAACTTGGAAGTGATTTTGGAAGTGATTATTTGGCTTAATTTGGCTTAATCTTGAAGGATCTTCATTGCTACTATAAGAATTGGTGTGGATCTTGAAGTATTCCAGACTTCTAGCATCTATTCAATTACATTTGAATCAACATTAACCGGAGCAAATCTCTGCTCCGAAGGTTGGATCCGAATCTGTTTTTAGCTTATTTGCATTATCATGTGGATTTTCATCTTTGATTAGCTTGTGGTTAATTTGATTCATTTAATCCATGATTTGGTTGTGTTAATCTGTTCATATGCAGTTTGAATCATGATTTGCTGGTTTAATTTCGTGTTTAAGTGATTATGCGATCATCCGGTTGATCGGATAAGTGCTTATTTGCTGAAAATGTTATTCTGTTGTTGTTTTTCTGCTGTTGGCACAATGTTAATCGGTTAAAACATATGGTTAACCGATTAACCATTTCAAATATTCAAAATTTTCAAAGTTTTCAAGGTGTTAATCGGTTAACGCATATGGTTAACCGATTGACATGTACAAATTTCCATATTTTTAGCCATTTTTAAGTGGTTAATCGGTTAACGCATATGGTTAACCGATTAACATTGTGCCAGTGGGTCTGTTTTGCTGATTTTCTTGCATGTTTGAGTACTGTTTCGCATCGAATCATCATAGTTCAATATGATGCATTAGAAGTGAAATGTTTTGGAATATACGTCGCTGTTTTGGTTGTTTAATCGAGATT
This sequence comes from Lathyrus sativus, assembly GCA_963859935.3. Classification (NCBI taxonomy): domain Eukaryota; kingdom Viridiplantae; phylum Streptophyta; class Magnoliopsida; order Fabales; family Fabaceae; genus Lathyrus; species Lathyrus sativus. Next base: position 425,401,190 of record OZ012739.1, read on the forward strand.
TCGTTGACTTATTTTTGTTTTTCACTTGGATTCACACTTATGTGTTGTTATTCGTAGTGACGATGTTCTTGCATTTGCATTTTCTCTTGTGCTTGCATCTTTATTTCTTGCATTAATAAAGGTCGAGATGTGCTTGTGGTGGTGTTTACCCCACACTTTGTTCCTCCCTTTTCTTGTGTGTTGCATTCCATGTTTGCATCTCTTACTTGTGATTGAATTTATCTGGTGCTTTCTTGTGCTTTTTGCCATGATCTCCATAGGGTTCCTAGTCCCTCAGTTTATGATGGGAGTAGGAGAGACATTAGGTGTTCAATCCAAGCATACTAACATTAGGGTAGATGTTCCCCTTTTTTTATCCTAACCTTAGGACCATTTTGCATGACAACGTTAGGGCCGAGTACTCCTTAGACCTTCTGTGCGTCTCTCTTCTCATCTCAAAATCATTCTAACTCATCTAATAAATACGATGAACGTTGTGCGCTATGAGCCTTAAGCTACTTAGGAAATGGTAATTGGGGGGCTTCCTCTCAATGGCCTAGAGTGTTTAGTGTACACCCTTTGGGTGATATGCGACACATTCGCTCCTAGGTCATAGTCTTTAGTGCAACGTGAATCACAAACCGAATTAATTCACTTCACTAAAAAACACAAAAACAACTTCAAACTTCTTCTTGTCCTTTGGGGCCCGTAATAATGGAAATCTTTTTTTCATAAAAAAGAGTGTTGTTAAGCTTTGGTTCTACCGCAAACAGGCATTGTCCCTAACTGCTGGAACGGAGGTTTAACCCTACTCGGTTAAAACACTTAATCAACCTGTGGTTTCGTGTCAGTCTGAACTACGTTTGCTCTGATTTCTCATACCAGACGAGGATACGTGGGCACGAGACGGCGATGTCTCGGCGAGCAACCTTCCCCACCTTTCACCCGTAGTTAGCCGAACTACATTGACTCTGACTTTCCCATTGCACGAGGGAATACGTCGGCACAGAGCGGCGATGCTCTGCCGAGTCACTTTTATTTTCTTTTGTCCTGATGTTCTTCTGATGTGTTTGAAGTTTTCAAAGATCTTTGCATGAAAATCCAAAGAGAGAAGGAGAGTGGTGTTATCAGGATCATAAGTGATCATAGAAAGGAGTTTGAAAACTCTAAATTTGCTGAATTCTGCTCAACTGAAGGTATCAGTCATAAATTTTCCTTCCCTATTACTCCTCAACAAAATGGAGTAGTAGAAAGGAAAAATAGGACTATTCAAGAATCTGCCAGAGCCATGATTCATGCAAAGAAATTACCTATGCACTTTTGGGCTGAAGCAATGAATACAGCATGCTATGTTCACAACAGAGTTACCTTGAGAAAGGGAACATCTTCTACTCTGTATGAATTACAGAAAGGAAGAAAACCAACTGTGAAGTATTTCCATGTGTTTGGAAGCAAGTGCTACATCTTGATAGATCGTGAACAAAGGAGGAAAATGGATCCCAAAAGTGATGAAGGGATATTTCTGGGATACTCTACTAACAACAGAGCTTACAGAGTATACAACTCCAGAACAAAATTCTTGATGGAATTCATTAATGTTATCATTGATGATCAGCTTGAAGAAATCAATGTCATAGAGGATGTTGGAACATTGCTTGAGACACCAGCTAATGGTATAGTCAATACTGAAGATACTCAAGCTATAACTCTAGATTCTGAACCAGAAACTACCAATAAATAACCTTCTATCAGAATCCTAAAAGATCATCCCAAAGATCTTATCATTGGAGACCTTAACAGTGGTGTAGGGACTAGAGCTAGAGAAGTCATCTCAAATTCATGCTTTGTGTCCAAGATTGAACCCAAAAATGTGAAGGAAGCCTTAATTGATGAATACCGGATCAAGGCCATGCAAGATGAATTGGAACAGTTTAAAAGGAATGAAGTATGGGAACTGCTGCCAAGACCTTAAGGAACAAACATCATTGGTACCAAATGGATTTACAAGAAAAAATCTGATGAAAAAGGAATTGTAGTCAGAAACAAGACTAGACTAGTGGCACAGGGGTATACTCAAGTAAAAGGAATTAATTTTGATGAAACTTTTGCACCAGTTGTAAGACTTGAGTCAATCAGGCTGCTGTTAGGAATTGCCTGCATCCTGAAATTTTAACTGTTCCAGATGGATGTGAAAAGTGCTTTTCTGAATGGATATCTAATTGAGGAAGTATATGTGGCACAACCCAAGGGATTTGAGGATCCTAACTTGACAGACCATGTATACAAGTTAAGGAAGGCACTATATGGATTGAAACAAGCCCCTAGAGCATGGTATGAGAGACTGATTGAATTCCTTACCACCAATGGATACAGGAAAGAAGGGATAGATAAGACCCTTTTTGTAAAGGATGAAGGTGGAAAAATCATGATTGCACAAATCTATATGGATGACAGTGTTTGGAGGGATGTCAGACAAAATGGTGTAATAATTTGTCAATCACATGCAATCTGAGTTTGAAATGAACATGTGTGGAGAATTAACATACTTTCTTGGATTGCAAGTCAAGCAAATGGAAGATTCTATATTTATCTCCCAAAGTAAATATACCAAAAACATAGTCAAAAAGTTTGGGATGGATAATGCTGGCCACAAAAGAACACCTGCACCCACTCATCTGAAGTTATCAAAAGATGAAAGTGGTACTAATGTTGATCAAAGCCTGTACATAAGCATGATTGGAAGCTTGCTGTATCTAACAGCCAGCAGACCTGATATTGCTTTTGCAGTTGGTGTATGTGTTAGATATCAAGCAGATCCTAAAGTGAGTCACATAAATCAAGTCAAAAGGATTCTCAAATATGTGAATGGAACTTGTGATTATGGTATACTTTACTCTCATGGGTGTGATCCCACTTTATCTGGTATTGTGATGCTGACTGGGCAGGAAGTGCTGATGATAAAAAGAGCACCTCTGGTGGATGCTTCTTCTTAGGGAATAATCTCATATCATGGTTCAACAAAAAGCAAAACTCTGTCTCATTGTCCACTGCTGAAGCTGAATACATAGCAGCTGGCAGTAGCTGTTCTCAGCTGGTCTGGATGAAGCAAATGTTGACTGAATACAATGTCACTCAGAATGTCATGACATTGTATTGTGACAATCTTAGTGCTATCAATATCTATAAGAACCCAATTCAGCATAGCAGAACTAAGCACATTGATATAAGACATCACTTCATCAGAGACCTTGTGGAGGACAAAGTGATTTCCTTGGAACATGTGTCCATGGAACTACAGTTAGCTGACATTTTTACAAAGGCTCTAGATGCTGCTTGTTGCACCCTAAAATTTGCCCAACCTTATTCCTTGGGTTTATGTTTCAATATCATTAGCATTTGCATATAGAGTCATGTACATAGTCTAATCATCTGCATAGCATAAGCATAGCAAGTCATTCAACAGGGGGACCAATCATTATTTTCATCTCTAGAGGCCTATCAAGAGGTTATTATCTCAATTCAATCTCATTCAAGTCATCAGGAAAGAATTTGAAAGCAAAGAGTTCAGCAGATCAAGCCTTGAGTCCATCTCCTAGCTGAGGGTATCTGAGGGTCAACAAGAGGGTTGTGAGCTGTGAGTTGAAGGCATGGAGAGTATCTAGACATTATGAGAGATTTAGAAAGTCATTTAAAGAAGGAGACAAGTCATTGATGAGAGCACAAGAGTTATAGCTGAAGGCAGTCAACTAGGGTTTCATCTGGGTCAACCCTGGGTCAACCCTAGGTCAATTGACTGATTTAAGGGGCATTCAAGTCTAGTGGAGAGATGTGGGGTTCATCATTGGACATATAAAGAAGGATATGGAGATATGCCAAGGAGAATTCAAGAGAAATCAAGGAGAAGAGGAGTTTCTAAATTAGGGTTTCTGGGTAAAATCCCCTAGTTTAGGTCAAATTTCCAAGCAAGATAAGTCAAAATGCTAGCTTCAAATGGCTTCTTGGCCAACATGAAACTTGTAGAGGATCTCAAGACCTTTAATTTGAGTGGTGGAAGACATCAAGGAGATTTATATAACTCAAGTTATGGTCCTTGCAAGTTACAGGTCATCTGAGGTATCTGAAATTTTGTCTGTGAAAGTGACTTGACTTCCAAGCAATTTTTACCCCTCAAGGAGATTTCAAATGAATTCTTGGTCAACATAAGAATTGTTCCTCATTGTCTTAGCTTTCTATAATGGTATAGCATGCCTTCATATGATGTGTGGAACTCAACTTATGGTCTTGGCAAGCAAAGGGTATTTTGGGTATTTGTGAATTACAGGTCATTTTAACTCATGTCCAAAACTCATACAAGGAGGCCTCAAATGGAAAAACTTACAACATCAAACTTGCTCCAAATGGGATTTTAAGTCTAGAAAGAAGGTCACAAATTGTTTGAAAAGCTCATAACATGAAGTTGTATGATTGGTCCAAATTTGAACTAAAATGGCTTATAATTTGAATAAAGTCAAAATGGAAATTGGTTTGGGAGATTTATAAGTCCAAATGGAGACTTCCAATATATGATTTTGAATGGAAAAGACATTCTAAAGAAAATGGTTCAAACACTTTTTTGAGTTTAGTGGAAGATTTCAAAGTTATCCTTGGTTACTTGCATTTTAAGAAACATTTCAAAAATGGATCAAAGTTGGAAGGCAAGGGAAATTGTAAGATGGATCTAGAATGTTCATGTGAGCCATATATATTCATGAAATTAAGATTGATCAAGGGTTGGACTCATTTTTCACCAAGAATTTCCCAAATTCCCTCATTCTTTCTCATTGCATTTTCACTTCTATTCCTCAAATTCTTCACCAATCACCATCAAAATCAACTTCATTATACTGATTCATCATCATAGATCAGAATTCAACCAAGAACAAGGTGTGATCAATCCATTTTCGAGCACTTCCATCATCAACATCAAAATTGCAATTTCAAGTGGATAGCACAATTCAAGCCAAGTTTCATCCAGGTGTTGCATACAGAATCGAGCATTGAGTTTGTAGATCAAGATCCAAGCCTCACAAGCCTCAGATCCACAAGATTCATCATCATCCACAAGATTTTACACAAGGTGCATTTTCTCTGCCACAGCTTGATTCAGTTAGGTTAGCATGATTTTATTAGTTTAAATGTGATGTAGGATGTTAGTAGAGCAATTAGGATGAGTTTGGAGTGGTTTGATGATGATTGTTAGCAGGTTGTAAAAACTGTTAGGACCTAGAACTCTTAGGTTAGTGCATTATAATGTTAGGTTGTTAGCGCAGGATGATCACCATTACGCATAGAGTAGATTAGTCTAGGTTTGATAGAGAATTGTGTTGATGAGTTGCAGAGTATTTCCATGGAGCCAGAAGTTGTTGCGCTCGGGTTGAGTGGTGTGTTGAGTTTCAAAGCAATCCAAGACCATAGACGTGTAGAGGGAGAGATTCTGAACATTTTTCATGTTTATATCGTGATGTGTTGTGGACTGTAGAGTGAGAGCAGATTGGTAGAAACTGGTGCGTGCATGAGGGTTCATGGCAGAAACCCTAGCTCTCTTTTGAACTGATGAAGAAGACGAAATCGTGTGCGTTCATTTCATGTTGGACCATTGACCTCCAAACCCATCGTGTGGCTGAGATTTGATTCAGAATTTGGAGGGAATCAGCGTGGTGCCCTAAACGCACCGTTTCATTAATTGAAACGGGCGGGCCTGAGTGCATGAGTGATATCCCCACCCCCAGTTTTAAGCCCAACTTCAATTTGAACGTGTTTCTATTCCTATTCTCACCCCCTGCGCCTCTTTTTATTTTTCATTAATTCTGAGTGTTTCTGGGCCTTAACCAAAGTGCTACGCGCACCCCACCCTGCTTGGCCCATCCTGATTTTAACTGGGCGTGATTGCTGAATAAACCCCCCTGGCTATTTCTCTATTCTTTTTTATTATTTTCTTTTCATGTTTTTTCATTCATTTTAAAAATTCATAATAAATACATAAAAAATCATTTTTAATTCATTCTTTTTACATCATTTTCTTTAGGATGTGTAGAAAATTGTCATTAAATAAAATTGCATTTTTATTTTTATTTCATATTTTTTTCATATTTTCTAAATAAATGTCATTTTAAATAGCTTCATTTCATGCATGATTTTAGTAATTTTTGTTCTATTAAATGCTTTCATATTTTTGGCTCATTCTTTTTAGGGTGTTTAGATGAGATATTGAACTTGTAGAAACAATTTAGTTCCCATTTTTAGGAATTAATTTTAGGTGCTTAATGTAGGCTTGAACAACATGAACAAATTAGGGTTTTTAGGTGATGACTTAGGAAGTTTGATTCTTTCCCTTAGGACTTAGGGTTTGACTAGTTTAGTTATGGGACTATAGGGGCTATGGGTAGTTATTAGATCCCCTTAGAAAAAGTCAGGATTCCCCTACTGCTATTACTCTATATATATTTGATTGACTGGTGTGGTGTGCCCTCTGGGGATTTATTGCTTGCTTGCTTGGGTATTGGGATTGTCTGGGGCCTTGGGAGGCTGAAGACTTGAGGTGATGAAGACTATTGGAGATCCAGAGATTGAAGATCAACTGCCAGAATTGAAGAGGGGATTCTTGCTAGCAGCTGCTGAGGAGACTAGGGTTTAGGAGCTAGGCAGAGCTCTAGATTAGAAAGCTTGTTTCTCAAACATGGAATGCCTTGTCTGCATCCATCCTTTCTCTATGATTCAAAGTCTCTTTCAAATATCCACCTCCTTCCTTTGGAAGGATCAGTGAATATATTTGAAAGATAGAACTTTTGAGAGGAAACTTTCTGTTTAATGTTAACAGTTGATGAACCACCCTTGGTAGGTAATTAACTGTCTAACATTTATTCACTTCACTCTTGTGACTAATCCCTCATCCTGGAGGTTTGAGCTTGAAGAAAAGCCATTGCAGATGGAAGACTGATGATCAAAGCCCTTGCCTGAAGGTCCTGAAGATGGAGATTGATGCTTGTTGAAGCCTGTAGCTGATTGGAGATTACTTGAAGTCAGATGTTGAGTCAGAGCTGCTGATGCTGTTTCTTTTGCTGTTGTATTTCATTGCTGATGTATTGTTTGGTTTTCTGGACTGTATTGTTTGCTGTTTAACCTGTTGGGTTGAAAGTGAAGCCTGTTCACTTTTGCCTATTGTTTTCTAGGTTCGAGGTTGAGTGGGACTCCCTTGCCTCGCTTGTATTGTTGCATCCATGCATTTTACTGTTCTGCTGTATATATCTGTTATTGTTTCTGTTTCTGCCTATCCCGTAGGATCTCTGTTTCTCTCTGTGCAAGAGAGGGGCATGATAGACACTAGGTCTTAACCCATGCATGATAACATTAGGTTAGTTCGTTTCCCTTCGCAACCATAGGTTAGAGTTCTATCTCTTCTTTCTTTCTCAAAACAAACAGAAAAACACATAAAGATTTCAAACACAATAAAAGACACTTCTTTCGTAAAAGAATGTGAACTCATCAAAACGTCATTTTTGTCCGCTTGGACCGCTAATCAGAAAACCTTTTTTCAGAAAGAATAAAATCAACCAAGACAAGCTTGTGTCTTCCGTGGCCCGAACTACGTTTGCTCTGATCTTTCATGCCGTGTGAAAGTACGTAGGCATAGGATGCGATATCCTAGCGAGCAACCTTCCCCTCCTTTCCCGTAGGTAGGCGAACTACGTTGACTCTGATTTCTCGTTCCAGACGGGAATACGTAGGCTTAAAGTGCGATACTTTGCCGAGTCATTTTTATTTTCATTTTATTTTCTTTTTAACCCTCGACCCATAGTTTAGATAGAATAACAATCCATACCCGAAAACAAGCGTGGATCCCGTCGAGTACGACGGACGTGAGGGGTGCTAATACCTTCCCCTTGCGTAACCGACTCCCGAACCCAGGTTTTGGTTGCGACGACCATACCTTTCCCGTGTTGTGAGAGGTTTACTCTGAGCGTTTCCTTTCCCTCCCGTGGGATAAATAACGCACGGTGGCGACTCTTCTGTCAGCCGGCGCCGATTTTCGCAGTAGCGACAGCTGGCGACTCTGCTGGGGATCCAACGTCCCCTGGCTGCTAAGAACTGCGATGGTTCTTATGCATTTGGGATCCAACGTCCCTTAAGAGAGTCAATCCTAACGCTTGTTTTCCCGTCGAGGATTTTGTATGGAGTTATTTTTATATTTCTGACCTTTATTTTCAGCATTATATATATTGTTTATTATTGCTGTATTTGGGGGTGTGACGGGTGTTCTGATATTGAGAGATAAGCCGGACCTGGGCTTGAGTGCACCTAGAATTAGCGTAGAAAGTAGTGGGCGCGTGCCGGCTTTGCTTGCATTAGTGTCTCATGAAATCTACACTCGGACGAGGTTCTTCTGGTTGGCTTCTTTTTCTACCCTTTGGGTCGAAGGGGTTGTTGGTCAGCTGAATTGTCGACTCCGGGAACCGATCATTTGGAAGTTGGCTGAGTGAGGCCTCTTCAGGATTTGATGATGCCACTCCTTCTGGGAATCGTATCATCAACCCTGAAAGTCTGTGACGCCGACGACCGCATAGGATGCCGTACCTTGTGCCAGTTATAGGGCCACCCACCTGTGAGGGGATTTGGGGTTATGCAGGTAACCAGACCTTCAGATACCGGTTTGTTCTCGATCAGAGATCTTGGGTATTTATGGAGAGTTATGAGGTTTGTCAGAGACCATTTGGAGATGTGTTCTGAGGTCTGTCAGAGACCATTTGGAGATGTGTTCTGAGGTCTGTCAGAGACCAATTGGAGATGTGATTTGAGGTCTGCCAGAGACCAGTTGGAGTTATGGTTTGAGGTCTGTCAGAGACCAGTATTGGAGCTTTGTGTTAGGTCTATCTGAGACCAGGGTTTGATGATTTCTGGATGGTCTATCTGAGACCTTTCTTGATTGAGTTCAGGCTATTCAGCTGCAGCTTTGGTCCCTGTTGCATGTTACTTGCATTGCATTGCCTGCATACCCATCACCATTTGCATTTCACTAACGTGTGTCTGTGCTGCAGGTGCATTTGCATTTCCCTAGTTCTAGTGCCCGGACTTCTAAGTATTGATTATGGCTAGTTTGAGGAAAACAGTTGCGTACAAGCTGCCTTCACCTGATATTACTTCTTTGCTTGGTCTGATATCTCTCGCTGATGAGGAGGTTAGAAGAAGCTTTAGAATGAGCCATGGGAGATTACTGAGATTAGTTTGCAAGCCCACTGCTGATGAGATGAACGGGCTATACACCTTGATGCAGTTCTATGACCCCGCATTGAGATGCTTTACTTTTGCTGACTTCATTCTAGGACCTACCATTGAGGAGTATGTGGAGTTTACTGAGCTTCCCGTGCAGAACAAAGTTCCCTTTATTCACTCTGCTGCTGAGCCCAAGTTGGAGGACTTAGCCAAAGCCTTGCATATGAACGCTGCAGATCTGTTATTGACTTCTTGGCTTGGGGTGTCAGGTTTCTCTCTGGATTTCTTAGTTGTCAAAGCTCGAGAATACGCCAAGAACGGTTGTTGGGTGGTTTTCAATGCTATTTTGGCTTTATGCATCTATGGAATTGTGCTGTTTCCTAACTTGCCCAACTTCGTGGATTTGGATGCTTTCTATCTGTTTGCTGCAGGCAACCCCGTGCCAACTTTGATCGGAGACTTCTACCACTCCTTGCACTACAAGAACGAAAACCGAAGGGGAAAAGTTGTTTACTGCTGTACTCCTCTGTTGAATATGTGGTTCAAGAGTCACCTTCCCATAAAGGGACCATTTGTAGACAGTGCAACCACAGCCAGTTGGTCAGAACGCCTGATGAGGCTATCTTCCGAAGACGTTGTATGGTTTGATCGAGATTTGTTGGGATCCGAGCTCATCTTCAGCTGTTCTGGGTACCCCAATGTACCGCTGATAGGAAGAAAAGGGTGTATCAATTACAACCCTTCTCTATTCATTCGTCAGTTCGGATATGCGCTGAAGAATCCACCTCAGGAGGAAGAAGTACAGGAATCTCTGTACTTCACCGGTGACGTGAAAGGGGAGTTACTAGCCAAGCTGCAACATGCCTGGACGTGTATTAACCGCAGAGGGAAGCCGTTGTTAGGAAAGAATGACTGTCAGGCCTATGCACCTTACAGGGTTTGGATCCAGGAAAGAGCAAGTCAGTTGAGGATGCCGTTTCCAGATGCACCAATTCTTGTTCCCGTTCCGGTAGAAGAGCCAACTATTGTTTCTAGAGAAGTCTATGAACAAGTTGTGAGAGAAAAAGAAGCCTTGATGAAGATTAATGAAGGGTTAGAGCAAGAGTTAGCCCAAGTACGCAGTGAGAAAAACAAGGCTGTATATGCTTTCCAGCAACAGATCGAGCTAGTAAACAGACTAGGGGCTGAGTTGACTGAGGAAAAGAAAAAGCGTGAACGTCTGGGGCAAGAGTTCAGAAGCTCCCATGACATGCTGGAAGCCAAAAAGAAGGCGCTCGACGCAGCACACCGAGAGATATCTTCTTGCAATAAGACTTGGAATGCTACGCTCACCAACAATAAGAAGAGGGAAGATAAGTTGAAGCAGCAAATTTCCGACCTCGAAGAGAAGTTGAAGTCTAGCATCAAGAAGTGTGAGGAGGAAGTGATGACTCGGTATAGTGTCCAGCATGCACTGAACAAGGCAATCAAGTCCAGAGATGAAGCAGTGTCTCAGAAGCGAAAGTTAGAAGATTGCTTCGGAGAAGCAACATGGGAAGAAACTGCTGAAGACGTACGCCGTGTCCTTAAGAGGAGAAACCAGCTTGTTGAAGGGCTGCTTGATCGACCAAGCCATCCGGAGACCAAGAAGTTGATAGAGGAGTACCAGACTTTTGGGAGAATTTGATCATCTCATATAGTAACTTGTATGCTTTATTTGCATAGTGCTGACCATCACCAGGATTGTTGGTTGAGGTCATGCCTTCTTTGTACTCTCAGTGATATTGTACCCTGGGCTTATTGATTCTCTCCGCAATATATGAGGCTTTCTATGATTCAACTCCGATATTCCTATTGTCAGCACTGTCACTGCACCGGCACCTTCGCACTAGAACTGGGGGAATGAACTTCCCTAATGCACAGACACATTGCATTGCATTCATATTCATATTGCATTACAGGTAATCTTTGAATGGTGTCTTATTTCCTGCTCTGTATCAGGTACTTAACAGGATTCCAGATCAACATCCGCACCGCTATTCTACACGCTCCAATTGTCGGAAAATCATGGACCAGATGCAGAACGAGATGCAAGATGTGCGCGAGAAGCTCGCCCTCTTCATGCAAACTATGGAAGCTATAGCAAAAGGGCAGGAGAATTTGCAGGCCATGGTCCAGCCTCTGTTGGCTCGCAACGCTGGTCATGGTAATGAAGATCACCAGTCTGTCCGGGTTGATACTGCTCATGGCGACGGCACTCCCACGCCAGTGGCTCCGCCCGTAGTCAATATACCTGCTGCTAACGTCAACAACGCTACCGCTGCTGTGAATGGTAACGTCGGAGTGGGGAATGAAACTGCTGTCCATAATGCTGGGCTGGGTGATGTCAATTTGGGAGATAATCTAGGAGGCAATGGCTTTGTCAATACTGGGTTCGGATTCAACGATCAAGGATTCGACAACACTGGCAAGTATGGCTTTAATGCTCAAGGCTTTGGGCAAGATGGTTATGGTATGGTCAATCAGGGTTACGGAGGCTTTGGAAACGGAAACGGTGCTGGATTTATGGCTTTTGGTCCTGCTGGAGGTGTTCAAGGGTACGGCAACAGAGGCCGAGGCCCGGGGATGAATCAGATTAGAGCTGGACGTAATAATGCGTACGATGGGTACGGAGCTGGAAACGGTATGTGGCAAGAGGATCAGCAGGAAGACGCCTTCTCCGGAGGAGGTTTTGAAGGGCCGATGGATGATTCCCAAAAGATTAGAATGCTGGAAGAGCAGATGAAGGGAGTCCTAAACCAGAGTGATGTGGGTTTGGACATGGCAACAATGGGTTTGGTACCTGGCTTGAGGGTGCCAATTAAGTTCAAAGCGCCTGCGTTCGATAAATACAAAGGAGACACATGTCCTAAAGTGCATGTACGAGCTTATTACAGAAAGATGTCTGCATACTCAACTGATGAAAGAATGCTAATGCATTTCTTTCAGGATAGTCTATCAGGCCCTTCCTTAGAGTGGTACATGGGGTTGGAGCCAACTGATATCAAGACTTGGAAGCAATTGGCGGAGGCATTTGTAGCCCATTACAAATATAACAGCGACCTGGCACCCAATCGGGTCCAGTTGGCCGGGCTTTCGCAGAAGAAGGGGGAGAGTTTTAAGGAGTATGCGCAAAGGTGGCGCGATATGGCTGCCAGGGTCCGTCCTCCTGTAGACGATAAGGAAATGAATGATATGTTTGTCGGTACATTCACCGGGCTGTTTCATGATATGCTGTTTCATACGTCTCTAGCCAGTTTTTCAGACCTGATTCTGATGGGGGAGAAGATTGAACGTAATATTAAGCAAGGAAAGTTCCAAGTCGAGGAATCAACTGCATCTGGCAGTAATAGGAAAGCTTATGGTGGGCGCCGTCAGGGCGAAGCTAGCGCAGTATTTGGAGGCCGAGGCCGAGGCCGAGGCAGGGGACGAAATCAATATCGTCAGCCGCAGCAGGTGTCGAGTGTTACTATCCCATATCAGCAACAACCATTCCAGCAACAACAACCGGTTCAGCAACAGCCAATGCCACAGCAGCAGCAGCCTCAGCAGGGGGCACAACAGGCTCAACGAAGATTCCAGGGTGGTAAACCGAGAAGAGTGTTTGAGAAACCTCCCTCAACCTATGCTGATTTGTTGCAGACATTGTTGGGATTGAATCTGGTAGAGAAAAGAACTCTGGCGCCGATAACGGGAACTCCCCCGTTCGGCTACGATGCAAACAGGCACTGTGAGTTTCATTCTGGGGCCCCGGGCCATGATATAGAAGGTTGTCATGCTTTTAAGCACGTTGTGCAGGATCTTTTGGACAACAAGACTATCAATTTCGGAACGGCCGGTCCGAATATAGTCCAGAAACCCATGCCTAATCATGGGGCGAACGCCGTTCTGATTGAGGAAGGTCTGAATCTTATTATGAATGTTGAGGATTTAAAGACGCCGCTGAGCGAGATAAAGAGCCGACTGTTACAAGGAGGTGTTTACCCAGGATGTAACGAGTATTGCTTAGACTGTTGGACCCTAGCTGGGGGGTGTGAGGATTTGAAGAAAGGCATTCAGGCTTTAATTGATGAAGGTATATTGCAGTTTGATCGAGCGGCAACTGACGAGCCTGCAGGGGCAGTAGTGGATAATCGGAGTGATGTGGCCACGGTAACGATTCCTCGGAAGACGATCACTATTGCAGCACCAGCTCAGCGACCACCGATTACCATAACTAAGGCCGGGCCAATCCCATACGAGAACACGAGAGCAGTCCCATGGTCATATGGGTTAGAGGTGTATTGTGATGGGATAAAGATTGATGTCAACAAGCAGCCAGCGGAGATTGTGGATAATGTTGTTGGCTCAGGAGGCATGACGAGGAGCGGCAGGATCTTTATATCTCCTGAAGTGGAGGCTGAAAGGCTAGCGAAAGGAAAAGGGAAAGCGGTTGAAAATGTCCCGGTACAAGCAAGTGAAAAAGAAGCAGCATCGAAGGATGTGGAAGAATTCATGCGCTTAATTCGGAAAAGTGATTATAAAATTGTGGAGCATCTGCAGCAGACACCGTCCAAAATATCTATCTTGTCATTGCTGTTATGTTCGGAAGCTCACAGAAACGCTTTGCTGAAAGTCCTGGACACTTCTTTTGTACCCCAGGTTGTCTCCGTGAATCAGCTAGAAGGAGTATTGGCACATGTGAATGCAGGCCACAGTCTGGGTTTTACCGATTTTGACTTGACTCCGAAAGGGAGGGATCATAATATGGCATTACACGTATCTGTTGAGTGTAGGGGATCAGTAATGTCGCACGTATTGGTTGACACCGGGTCATCTCTGAATGTGCTGCCTAAGAAGGCGATGATGAAGCTGGATGTTCGAGGGATTTTGTGTACACCCAGTGATTTGGTAGTCAGAGCGTTTGACGGCACGCGAAGAACAGTCTTCGGATCGATTACCTTGCCTCTGCAAGTGGGGCCGGAAGTGTTTGCAACGGAGTTTTATATCATGGATATACAGCCTGCGTACAGCTGCTTGCTTGGAAGACCCTGGATTCATGGAGCAGGGGCAGTCACGTCTACCCTGCATCAGAAGTTAAAGTATATGGTCGGAGACAGTGTAGTCACCGTGTGCGGAGAAGAAGACATCCTGGTCAGCCATCTATCTTCATTTAAATATGTGGAAGTCGACGGGGAGATCCACGAGACACCATGCCAGGCATTCGAAGGTTTGCGCATCAAGGACAAAGGTCCCGGGCCGAGCAAAGTGCCAGAGATAGCTGTCTCATCGTATAAAGAAGCTCAAGCACTAGTGGAAGCAGGAGAAGCCAAGGGCTGGGGCAAAGTGCTGGACATTCCTGTGAAGATGGACCGGTTCGGACTGGGGTACCGACCGTCGTCATCAACTCCTTCCGTGGGGGCCCCCCATTTCAGAAAGTCAATTACCATCTCTGCCAGTGGAGTATGTCATGAAACTGTCAATGCTGCTTCAGAGTCTGATGAAGGAGACAGCGACTGTGATATGGATGCCTGGATTCAGCCAAGCACGCCAGGACAAGGACTGTGCAACTGGTCTATTCAGGAGCTTGTTCCTGTGACTTTTAAACAGTAATGCTTTGCTTTATTAATTGTTGAATAATCTGATGTCTTGCCCGGGGCATCAGGATTTGCTTAGGGCTGTGTTGTTATAAACATTGCGTGTTAATCATTAAATAAATGGCGTTTTTTCATGCGCAAATACCGTAATCCCTGTCTTTCTTATTTTGTATTTTTCAATAAAATGGCAACGTGGTTATTCGCTTTATACGCATTTTGAAGCACTTAACCATTCCTTTTGCAGGATAACATTTTCAGATGACATCCTTGAACCACCTATGACTCGTCCCGACTTTAAGCACCCAGTGTTTCAGGCTGAAGAAGAGGTTGTCGAAGATAGCGACGTTCCTGAAGAACTGTCTTGGTTAGTAAAGCAAGAGGAAAGAGCCATTCTGCCTCACGACGAGGTTATCGAAATTATCAATTTGGGGTCGGAAGGGGTTGAGAAGAATATTCGTATCGGAGCCGCACTGCAGAGTGATATCCAGCGAAGACTGGTTGAAATGCTCCGAGAGTATAGTGATGTATTCGCTTGGTCGTATGAGGATATGCCAGGGCTCGATACAGATATGGTCGTGCATCGTCTGCCACTGAAAGAAGATTGCCCGCCAGTCAAACAAAAGCTTCGCAGAACTCGACCAGATATGGCAATGAAGATCAAAGAGGAGGTGCAAAAACAGTGGGACGCTGGTTTCCTGGCTGTGACGAAGTATCCCTCATGGGTTGCCAACATCGTACCAGTGCCAAAGAAAGATGGCAAGGTTCGAATGTGCGTGGATTATAGAGATTTGAATAAAGCAAGCCCAAAAGACGATTTTCCACTTCCTCACATTGACGTATTAGTTGATAATACTGCTCAATACTCAGTGTTCTCCTTCATGGATGGCTTTTCAGGCTATAATCAAATTAAAATGGCGCCAGAGGATATGGAGAAGACTACTTTCATAACGCCTTGGGGAACATTTTGCTATAAAGTGATGCCCTTTGGCTTGAAAAATGCTGGGGCAACATATCAGCGTGCGATGACGACTCTTTTCCATGACATGATGCATAAAGAGATCGAAGTTTATGTTGACGATATGATTGCCAAATCCCAGACGGAGGAAGAGCATCTGGTGAATCTGCTGAAGTTGTTTAAAAGGCTTAGGAAGTTCAGGCTGAGGCTAAATCCTAACAAATGCACCTTCGGGGTGAGATCGGGTAAGCTCCTGGGGTTTATCGTAAGCGAAAGAGGAATAGAGGTCAATCCTGCTAAAATAAAAGCGATTCAAGAAATGCCGACGCCTAAAACAGAGAAAGAGGTGCGCGGGTTTTTAGGGAGATTGAACTACATTGCCCGGTTCATATCTCACCTAACGGCCACGTGTGAACCATTATTCAAGTTGCTAAAGAAAGATCAAGCTGTAACGTGGAACGAAAATTGTCAAAAGGCGTTCGATAAAATAAAGAAGTATCTGCAGGAGCCTCCTATTTTGATACCCCCGGTGGCAGGTAGACCCTTGATAATGTATTTGACGGTTCTTGAGGGAAGCATGGGTTGTGTTCTCGGTCAACACGACGAGACGGGGAGAAAAGAGCATGCGATCTATTACCTGAGTAAGAAATTTACAGACTGTGAATCTCGATACTCAATGCTGGAGAAAACTTGTTGCGCGCTAGCCTGGGCCGCCAAGCGTTTGAGGCAATACATGCTGAATCATACAACCATGCTCATCTCGAAGATGGATCCTATCAAATATGTATTCGAAAAGCAGGCGTTGTCAGGTAGAATTGCCCGTTGGCAGATGGTCTTGACTGAATATGATATTCAATACGTCTCGCAAAAGGCTATAAAGGGGAGTGTGCTGTCTGAGTATCTGGCGGAGCAACCTATTGAAGAGTACCAATCGATGAGATTTGATTTTCCTGACGAGGATATCATGTACTTAAAGATGAAAGATTGCGAAGAACCGTTGCCAGACGAGGGACCAGAGCTGGGTTCCAAATGGGAGATGATATTTGACGGAGCTGTGAATGCTTACGGTAGCGGAATAGGGGCAATCATCACGACGCCGCACGGGTCGCATATCCCGTTTACTGCCCGATTGACCTTTGCCGTTACCAACAATGAGGCCGAATACGAAGCTTGTATAATGGGGCTTGAAGAAGCCATTGATTTGCGAATCAAACATCTAGACGTATACGGAGACTCAGCTCTGGTAGTGAATCAGATCAAAGGGGAATGGGAGACACGTCAGCCCAACTTGATACATTATATGAATTATGCAAGGAGATTGTTGCCTTTCTTCGACAAAGTTGAATTGCATCACGTACCGCGGGCAGAAAATCAAATGGCTGACGCCCTTGCCACTTTGTCTTCCATGTACAAGGTCAACTTCTGGAACGAAGCTCCCCAAATCACTATCTCTCGGTTGGACAGGCCGGCTTATGTATTTGCTATTGATGAAGCATCTGATGACAAACCGTGGTATTTCGATATCCTTAATTTCCTGAAGAATAAAGAGTATCCGGCTGGGGCGTCCAGTCAAGATCAGAAGACTCTCAGGAGATTAGCGGGTAATTTCTATTTGAACCCGGATGGCGTCTTGTACAGAAGAAACCACGATTTGGTGTTGTTGCGTTGTGTAGACGAGAAAGAGGCAAAGCTTCTCATGGAGGAAATTCACGAAGGTACCTTTGGTACGCATGCTGGTGGACATGCTATGACGAGAAAGCTGCTGAGGGCAGGTTACTTTTGGCTGACAATGGAAACTGATTGTTTCAAGTTTGCAAGAAAGTGCCACAAGTGCCAAATCTATGCTGACAAGATACACGTGCCTCCGAGTCCTCTGAATGTGATGTCATCTCCATGGCCATTCTCGATGTGGGGAATCGATATGATTGGGAAGATCGAGCCGACGGCTTCTAACGGGCATCGGTTCATCCTAGTAGCAATCGATTATTTCACCAAGTGGGTGGAAGCGGCGTCTTACGCGAATGTAACGAAGCAAGTGGTGGCTAGATTCATCAAGAGAGATATCATTTGCCGATATGGGATCCCCGAGCGGATAATCACGGATAATGGTTCAAATCTGAACAACAAAATGATGAAGGGGCTCTGTCAGAATTTCAAGATCGAACATCACAACTCCTCCCCTTACCGACCCAAGATGAATGGCGCTGTTGAGGCGGCCAATAAGAATATCAAGAAGATCGTTCAGAAAATGATGGTGACTTATAAAGATTGGCATGAAATGCTACCTTTCGCTTTGCACGGTTATCGTACGACGGTACGTACATCAACCAGGGCAACTCCGTTCTCGTTGGTATACGGAATGGAAGCGGTATTACCATTAGAGGTTGAGATCCCTTCTCTGAGGGTATTGCGAGACGTTCAGTTGGACGAGGCAGAATGGGTAACGAATAGATTGAACCAACTGAGTTTGATGGATGGAAAGAGGCTAGCTTCTCTGGCATACGGTCGTTTGTACCAAAGACGAATGAAGAAAGCGTACGACAAGAAGATACTTCCGCGAAGCTTTCAGACGGGCGACCTTGTGCTGAAAAGGATTCTCCCGCCGCAAGCAGATCACAGGGGCAAGTGGACCCCCAATTACGAAGGGCCATACGTTGTCAGTAAGGTCTTTTCAGGAGGAGCGTTGTTGTTGTCCACCATGGACGGAGAAGACTTTGCGTCACCTGTGAATTCGGACGCAGTTAAAAATACTTTGCTTAAAACAGACCCGCTGGACAGAAAAAGAGAGTCCAGGCAAAAATGGGGCATCCTGGCGAGCCAAAAAACAGAATGAAAGGTTCGGGCAAAAGTTAGGGATAAAATTGAAAAAATGTACACCCGCGAAGTTGAAAACCTACACTGGGCGGCTTCGGCAAAAAAGGGTATCCCGGTGAACTGAAAACCCGTAAAGGGCGATTCACGCAAAAGTTAGGGATTTGAAAAGCAAATGACTGCGGTCCGAATTTGATATTGCAATGAGCATCAATGCGGGAGAATATGTTGGAGGAGCCAGTTATCGGATACAATCTCTTCAGAAGTGGGGATACCGGGAAAGCATTAGAGTCGGATGAGTCATAGGAGGATCAGTTCGTGGTGTTCATCTGCATCCCGTTGCCGACATGTGTACAAAATTTAATTTGTCAAAATATTCATGCTTCTTGTGCATACTTATGTATTTGCTTTGCGTAGCTTCCTCATTTCAGGAGTTACATCCCGTGTACAAAAAACTCCGCCCATTCAGGGGCCCGATCAATGAAAATATGTTATTCAGTACTTGATGCTGGTTCTTTACTGTTTTGTGCATGATAAAACGCCTAAGTTTATTGAAGCTAGCATGAGTATAACATCACTGGCCCTTGCCAACAATTGTTAAAGCTTTGAATTAACTGAGTGTAACGTCACTAACCTGAATTGATTTGATTGCATAGGCTTGTCGTGTCTTGTTTGTGTTGTTGCAGGTTTCGTAACTATACGAGGAGGTGATCAAAAGATCGCGATAACGAAAGACTCAGTCTTCACGCAGGTCATGCATGTTCTTCCTGAAGAAGGATAGAATTCCCCAGCTAGCCGTAGCTTACTCAAAGGGAGCAGAAAAGTTATTCGTCCTCGGCAGAGTTTGGCGAGTCCAAGATCGTAAGGCTGTATTCAGACAGGTTCATCTTTCCCCGCAGGGTCATGCACTCTCCCCCAGCGGAGTCAGTGGGTTTTCCCCGAGAGAATCATCCCATCCCCAGCGGAATTCTCTTTGCAAGCGTTTTCATTCCTTCCAGTGAAATTCGAAGATCAAGACTCTCCCAAGCAGAGTTGATGGTGGGTCCTGTCATTTATTTTGTCAGGGATACTGTGTAATATCAGTTCACGTTCCAGCAGAAAGTCCGATCATACTATGCGCATCTGCTATTCCCCAGCAAAGTTATATTCCCCAGCAGGGGGTTACCTCAATAGGGTGTGGGGTTTAAGTTCCTAATTTCCCAGCAGAGTTGGCATTACCCTTCCAGCATTTATTTTGCTGGAATAATTCTGTAGCATCTGGCTATCCCCGGCGGAGTCGGCATTATCCTTCCAGCATTTATTTTGCTGAAGCAGTTCCTGTATTCTAGCAGTTCAGGTAGAGAGAGTTCTTGCTCAAATGAATTACCAAATGTTCAAGATCTCGGCATGAGACATCCAATGATAATGTCAGTTTCAGCAGTATTCCCCCACAGAGTTAGCATGATGAGATTCTCTTTGTCTCTAGCAGAGTCATTTATGCAAATGTCTCTTATTTTCCCCGCCAGAGTGGCCAGGATAAGTTTCTCTTTATTCCCAGGCAGAATTAGTTTTCATCAAGGGTTCCATGAATCAGAATTTCAGAGGCCACTGCCGGTTATCAGAACAGGCGTCTGATAGTTTGGTTTCCGGACATCCCCAGTGAAGTCGCCAGGTTTATTTCCCTGGATTGGTGAGGTGTGTTAGTCCTATCGTGGGCAGATTCGGTTTTTCGAAATGGGTGGAATGTGGAGTCATGACGTTGACAAAACTGATTACTCTTTGTGTTGGTGTCCTGACGTGGACCATTTACCCTCAGCAGTTATCTTTTTTTCATGATTGCGAAGTGTGGGTCCTGACGTGGACAGATCAGACAAGGATGTGAGTCCTTACGTGGACAAGTCTTATTTCCTCAGCAGGTCGAAGGTGCCTGAGTCCTAACGTGGACAAATCAAGACGAGATCAGTGTCCTGACGTGGACAAATCAAAGAGATTATTATTCCTAACGCAGAGGAGTGGGTCCTGACGTGGACGATGTAGTCCTTACGCGGACGTATCAGAAGAGGATTCCTTACGTGGAAAGAGGTGATTCCTAACGTGGAAAGTATGGAGTCCCTACGTGGACAGATTACGATGGCCTTCCTTACGTGGAAAAATGCAGTCCTGACGCGGACAGATGGAAAAGAAGTTGATTCCTGACGTGGAAAGATAAGGTGTTTCCTTAGGTGGAAAAGTTTAGTCCTGACGTGGACAGATCAAGGTTTAGTCCTTACGTGGAAAGATCAGAGTCCTTACGTGGACATATCAAGAGCATTCCTTGCGTGGAAGAAAAATGGTTTCCTTACGTGGAAAGACGAGTTTATTCCTTACATGGAAAGATTGAGTCCTCACGCGGACATATCAAGAGTGATTCCTGACGTGGAAAGAAAGAGATTATTCCTGACGTGGAAGAGTTTAGTCCTGACGCGGACAGATCAAAGAAGTTATTCCTAATGTGGAAGAAGAAGATTTACTCCTTACGTGGAAAAATTGGGTTCCTTACGTGGACAGATTCAAGAAAAGTTGAGTCCTGACGTGGACAGATTCAGAACCAAAATGGAATTCCTTACGTGGAAAGATTGGAGTCCTGACGCGGACATGTCAAGTGGCATTGGAATCCTTACGTGGACAGATTGATATAGTTCTCCTTACGCGGAAAGAAGATTGCTTCCTGACGTGGAAAGATGAAAGGGTTAGTCCTGACGGGGACAGATACAGAAGAAATGATTCCTGACGTGGACAGGTGTTACTCCTAACGTGGAAGAGTGTTATTCCTAACGTGGACGATTCAGTTTATGGAAATGCAGACGAATTATCCCCAGCGGAGTTGCCGAGATTTTCCTGGGTTAACAGCAAGTGGAGTCCTAACGTGGACAGGTTCTAGTTGAGATTTCTCCGTATTGACGACAGACAGAGTCCTAACATGGACAAGCAAGCAATCTGTTATGACAGAATCCTCTTCAGAGTGATGAAGACAATCCCCAGCACGGTTGCACGAGATCAGTGGGTTACTGTAACAGTCAGATTCAGCTGATGAGTGTCGTTCCCCAAGCAGGAGCGCAATTTAGTTTTGCGGTTGGCAAATTTCTGGTTTCACTAGTATTCAACCGTCTCGTACCGCGAATGTCTGAAGGCTCCGGGCTCTTCATCCAATCGGGTCCAAGTCGCTTGAATAGGGGCAGCTGTTGCACCCTAAAATTTGCCCAACCTTATTCCTTGGGTTTATGTTTCAATATCATTAGCATTTGCATATAGAGTCATGTACATAGTCTAATCATCTGCATAGCATAAGCATAGCAAGTCATTCAACAGGGGGACCAATCATTATTTTCATCTCTAGAGGCCTATCAAGAGGTTATTATCTCAATTCAATCTCATTCAAGTCATCAGGAAAGAATTTGAAAGCAAAGAGTTCAGCAGATCAAGCCTTGAGTTCATCTCCTAGCTGAGGGTATCTGAGGGTCAACAAGAGGGTTGTGAGCTGTGAGTTGAAGGAATGGAGAGTATCTAGACATTATGAGAGATTTAGAAAGTCATTTAAAGAAGGAGACAAGTCATTGATGAGAGCACAAGAGTTATAGCTGAAGGCAGTCAACTAGGGTTTCATCTGGGTCAACCCTGGGTCAACCCTAGGTCAATTGACTGATTTAAGGGGCATTCAAGTCTAGTGGAGAGATGTGGGGTTCATCATTGGACATATAAAGAAGGATATGGAGATATGCCAAGGATAATTCAAGAGAAATCAAGGAGAAGAGGAGTTTCTAAATTAGGGTTTCTGGGTAAAATCCCCTAGTTTAGGTCAAATTTCCAAGCAAGATAAGTCAAAATGCTAGCTTCAAATGGCTTCTTGGCCAACATGAAACTTGTAGAGGATCTCAATACCTTTAATTTGAGTGGTGGAAGACATCAAGGAGATTTATAGAACTCAAGTTATGGTCCTTGCAAGTTACAGGTCATCTGAGGTATCTGAAATTTTGTCTGTGAAAGTGACTTGACTTCCAAGCAATTTTTACCCCTCAAGGAGATTTCAAATGAATTCTTGGTCAACATAAGAATTGTTCCTCATTGTCTTAGCTTTCTAGAATGGTATAGCATGCCTTCATATGATGTGTGGAACTCAACTTATGGTCTTGGCAAGCAAAGGGTATTTTGGGTATTTGTGAATTACAGGTCATTTTAACTCATGTCCAAAACTCATACAAGGAGGCCTCAAATGGAAAAACTTACAACATCAAACTTGCTCCAAATGGGATTTTAAGTCTAGAAAGAAGGTCACAAATTGTTTGAAAAGCTCATAACATGAAGTTGTATGATTGGTCCAAATTTGAACTAAGATGGCTTATAATTTGAATAAAGTCAAAATGGAAATTGGTTTGGGAGATTTATAAGTCCAAATGGAGACTTCCAATATATAATTTTGAATGGAAAAGACATTCTAAAGACAATGGTTCAAACACTTTTTTGAGTTTAGTGGAAGATTTCAAAGTTATCCTTGGTTACTTGCATTTTAAGAAACATTTCAAAAATGGATCAAAGTTGGAAGGCAAGGGAAATTGTAAGATGGATCTAGAATGTTCATGTGAGCCATATATATTCATGAAATGAAGATTGATCAAGGGTTGGACTCATTTTTCACCAAGAATTTCCCAAATTCCCTCATTCTTTCTCATTGCATTTTCACTTCTATTCCTCAAATTCTTCACCAATCACCATCAAAATCAACTTCATTATACTGATTCATCATCATAGATCAGAATTCAACCAAGAACAAGGTGTGATCAATCCATTTTCGAGCACTTCCATCATCAACATCAAAATTGCAATTTCAAGTGGATAGCACAATTCAAGCCAAGTTTCATCCAGGTGTTGCATACAGAATCGAGCATTGAGTTTGTAGATCAAGATCCAAGCCTCACAAGCCTCAGATCCACAAGATTCATCATCATCCACAAGATTTTACACAAGGTGCATTTTCTCTGCCACAGCTTGATTCAGTTAGGTTAGCATGATTTTATTAGTTTAAATGTGATGTAGGATGTTAGTAGAGCAATTAGGATGAGTTTGGAGTGGTTTGATGATGATTGTTAGCAGGTTGTAAAAACTGTTAGGACCTAGAACTCTTAGGTTAGTGCATTATAATGTTAGGTTGTTAGCGCAGGATGATCACCATTACGCATAGAGTAGATTAGTCTAGGTTTGATAGAGAATTGTGTTGATGAGTTGCAGAGTATTTCCATGGAGCCAGAAGTTGTTGCGCTCGGGTTGAGTGGTGTGTTGAGTTTCAAAGCAATCCAAGACCATAGACGTGTAGAGGGAGAGATTCTGAACATTTTTCATGTTTATATCGTGATGTGTTGTGGACTGTAGAGTGAGAGCAGATTGGTAGAAACTGGTGCGTGCATGAGGGTTCATGGCAGAAACCCTAGCTCTCTTTTGAACTGATGAAGAAGACGAAATCGTGTGCGTTCATTTCATGTTGGACCATTGACCTCCAAACCCATCGTGTGGCTGAGATTTGATTCAGAATTTGGAGGGAATCAGCGTGGTGCCCTAAACGCACCGTTTCATTAATTGAAACGGGCGGGCCTGAGTGCATGAGTGATATCCCCACCCCCAGTTTTAAGCCCAACTTCAATTTGAACGTGTTTCTATTCCTATTCTCACCCCCTGCGCCTCTTTTTATTTTTCATTAATTCTGAGTGTTTCTGGGCCTTAACCAAAGTGCTACGCGCACCCCACCCTGCTTGGCCCATCCTGATTTTAACTGGGCGTGATTGCTGAATAAACCCCCCTGGCTATTTCTCTATTCTTTTTTATTATTTTCTTTTCATGTTTTTTCATTCATTTTAAAAATTCATAATAAATACATAAAAAATCATTTTTAATTCATTCTTTTTACATCATTTTCTTTAGGATGTGTAGAAAATTGTCATTAAATAAAATTGCATTTTTATTTTTATTTCATATTTTTTTCATATTTTCTAAATAAATGTCATTTTAAATAGCTTCATTTCATGCATGATTTTAGTAATTTTTGTTCTATTAAATGCTTTCATATTTTTGGCTCATTCTTTTTAGGGTGTTTAGATGAGATATTGAACTTGTAGAAACAATTTAGTTCCCATTTTTAGGAATTAATTTTAGGTGCTTCATGTAGGCTTGAACAACATGAACAAATTAGGGTTTTTAGGTGATGACTTAGGAAGTTTGATTCTTTCCCTTAGGACTTAGGGTTTGACTAGTTTAGTTATGGGACTATAGGGGCTATGGGTAGTTATTAGATCCCCTTAGAAAAAGTCAGGATTCCCCTACTGCTATTACTCTATATATATTTGATTGACTGGTGTGGTGTGCCCTCTGGGGATTTATTGCTTGCTTGCTTGGGTATTGGGATTGTCTGGGGCCTTGGGAGGCTGAAGACTTGAGGTGATGAAGACTATTGGAGATCCAGAGATTGAAGATCAACTGCCAGAATTGAAGAGGGGATTCTTGCTAGCAGCTGCTGAGGAGACTAGGGTTTAGGAGCTAGGCAGAGCTCTAGATTAGAAAGCTTGTTTCTCAAACATGGAATGCCTTGTCTGCATCCATCCTTTCTCTATGATTCAAAGTCTCTTTCAAATATCCACCTCCTTCCTTTGGAAGGATCAGTGAATATATTTGAAAGATAGAACTTTTGAGAGGAAACTTTCTGTTTAATGTTAACAGTTGATGAACCACCCTTGGTAGGTAATTAACTGTCTAACATTTATTCACTTCACTCTTGTGACTAATCCCTCATCCTGGAGGTTTGAGCTTGAAGAAAAGCCATTGCAGATGGAAGACTGATGATCAAAGCCCTTGCCTGAAGGTCCTGAAGATGGAGATTGATGCTTGTTGAAGCCTGTAGCTGATTGGAGATTACTTGAAGTCAGATGTTGAGTCAGAGCTGCTGATGCTGTTTCTTTTGCTGTTGTATTTCATTGCTGATGTATTGTTTGGTTTTCTGGACTGTATTGTTTGCTGTTTAACCTGTTGGGTTGAAAGTGAAGCCTGTTCACTTTTGCCTATTGTTTTCTAGGTTCGAGGTTGAGTGGGACTCCCTTGCCTCGCTTGTATTGTTGCATCCATGCATTTTACTGTTCTGCTGTATATATCTGTTATTGTTTCTGTTTCTGCCTATCCCGTAGGATCTCTGTTTCTCTCTGTGCAAGAGAGGGGCATGATAGACACTAGGTCTTAACCCATGCATGATAACATTAGGTTAGTTCGTTTCCCTTCGCAACCATAGGTTAGAGTTCTATCTCTTCTTTCTTTCTCAAAACAAACAGAAAAACACATAAAGATTTCAAACACAATAAAAGACACTTCTTTCGTAAAAGAATGTGAACTCATCAAAACGTCATTTTTGTCCGCTTGGACCGCTAATCAGAAAACCTTTTTTCAGAAAGAATAAAATCAACCAAGACAAGCTTGTGTCTTCCGTGGCCCGAACTACGTTTGCTCTGATCTTTCATGCCGTGTGAAAGTACGTAGGCATAGGATGCGATATCCTAGCGAGCAACCTTCCCCTCCTTTCCCGTAGGTAGGCGAACTACGTTGACTCTGATTTCTCGTTCCAGACGGGAATACGTAGGCATAAAGTGCGATACTTTGCCGAGTCATTTTTATTTTCATTTTATTTTCTTTTTAACCCTCGACCCATAGTTTAGATAGAATAACAATCCATACCCGAAAACAAGCGTGGATCCCGTCGAGTACGACGGACGTGAGGGGTGCTAATACCTTCCCCTTGCGTAACCGACTCCCGAACCCAGGTTTTGGTTGCGACGACCATACCTTTCCCGTGTTGTGCGAGGTTTACTCTGAGCGTTTCCTTTCCCTCCCGTGGGATAAATAACGCACGGTGGCGACTCTTCTGTCAGCCGGCGCCGATTTTCGCAGTAGCGACACTGCTCAATTTGAGAATCTAAGAGGAAAATTGGGTATTTGCATGTATGAGGACTCATAGCAATTACTAGCACGTGAGAGTTTTAAAACTTTAATACAGTCCACGCCCTTGACCACTAAAACTCTCTATTCCACACATCCTTGGTGTCTCACTGTGCATATGGTTTTCTCCGCCTCTCATAGCCTTTAGTTGCCTCCTATTATCAATAAAATGTCTTCCCATCCAGGTGCTTCCCAGACAAATGAGCATGCCAAAACCTTCGCAGACACGTCTAAGGCTTCATCTTCTTCAACAGACAAATCCACACACCACGCCCCAGGTAATTATTCTCCCACTCATGAGGACTTTGCTAGAATGAAGAACAGGGAAGGCTCAACATATGTGGACAGATCCATTGATGAAATTGTCACTAAGATTCTCCAGACAAGGCGACCTGTGCGTGGTATCTCCATTCCCCTGGCTTGCATGGACCCACCTCACACTTCTGATATGATAGAGGATGACCCTTATGAAAGTGATGAGGATATCTCATTATCAGATTCAGATGACAGTGACTCTAGTTCCTCTAAGGAGGAAGATTAAGGTGGTAGACTGCTGTGTGGCTCATGCTGATGGGTGCTGAGCTGATGATGTGCTGCTGCTGGTTAGAATTTTGTTTTTGTTTTGACAGCATGAAATTATGTGATGCTCTTCATAAGCAATTTTTGTAATAACCCCAAACATCTGTATTGTTACTCATTATGATCTATACTATTTTATTAGTTTTGATCTTAATTTGTGGCTAAAAAGGGGGAGAAGTGTTAGGTAACAACAGGTAGTAACAGCAGGTTAAAGATGTGTTAGAATTGTATCTCTCACAGGTGGAAGAACAGGTGGAAGATTTGGTTGAGTTGTTGCTACTAGTGTGTTTGCAGGTGCTGCTGCTAATGTGCATGTTTGAAGTAAACATGTGTGCTATTGTGCATGTTTGAACTTGAAATAAACATGCTTACAGGTGTGACAACAACTGATGTTGTTGCTGTTGTGTAAATTCCTAATTTGTGTAGGAATGTATGTTAGAATTGTATGAGCTTCTAGCTGCTACTCAAGAGTGTGTGTGTCTGCAGAGCGTTAGCAGAATGTATGTGTTGTGCATCTCTTCAAGGGGAGTAGCACAGGATGGTCCACATAAAATTATGACATCTGTAGTCTAGGCTAACAGGTGATAGAGTGTTACTGTGGAAATGGTGTACTTCAGGATCTTATCCTGAATGTCTTGACATCCAGAAAAGCTTGGATATTTTGGTATTATGTGTGACTGCAGGGTGTGCAAGTTGTGTGCTCAGCTGAGATGATATGCATCAGTTGCATCAGTTGAGGGGGAGTAACCCATAATGTTACTCAAAATAGTGTGACATCTATAGTGGTGACTAACAGATGATGGATTGTGAATAGGTTGATCCTTAGTGGCTGAGTGCTAACTGTGTGAGTATGTGTAAACAACTCTGATAGTGTGTTTTAGCTAGTAGCTTTCTTGCATGATAGGTTGTATGGTATGATTTCTGCTGCTTGTAATCTCTGATATGATAACAGAGTGTTTTAGCCAAAAATTTGCCAAAGGGGGAGTGTGTAGATGCTTTTGATTGACTGCATTTTGTGGCAAAACATTGGAGTGTGTATGAATGTCATGACTGATGTTATGACATACATGAAGAGTGTTCTGCAGGGTAAGTTGAGTTAGCTAAAAGTAAGTTAAGTTGGATGTCATGCTGGATGTTATGACATTAATCGTATGACATCAAGGCGTGCAACCTTAGTTTTTTGGTATTTAGAATGAGGGAGCTCAGGCTAGAATTCAGGAAACATTTTAGAAGCTCTAGCTAGAAGTCAGGAAACATTTTAGAAGCTCAGGCGAAATAAAATGTCCCTGACCTAAATGGTAGGTGTGCAGATTCTTGAAGAGTGGTTTATCTTGGGTAAACCTAAATTCTGCACAAAGGCACAAAGGCAATCTGCTACTATAAATAACAGAGGATGAATCCTAATGGAGCAGAGATTGGAGAGTGTATCTTGTGAGTGAAGAGGTATGTTCTTCACGTGTGTATTGTGTCTTAGGAATACTTGTTAACCAAGCAATTGTCTGCTGTATGATTGCATTGGCTTAGTATTGTTAAGCTATTTAGTGTGTCACTCTAAAGCTTTTAAGGAAGAGTGTTGTGTCTCTTGATCAAAGTTGTGAAGCAAGATCAAGGTTTGTTTGAAGTGTGTCTTCATATCTCTTTTGTAATTGTGTATTGATATCATTGTGGTGATTGAGGGGGAGTGAGTTGGTAACTCAGGTCTAGTGGTCTCTAGGCTAAAGTGTCATTGGGTAGGTCTTAAGTGAAGAGTGCAAACTGGTTGTTTGACTCTGAATTAATTCTACTAATAGTGAATTTCCTCCCTGGCTTGAGAGCCCCCAGATGTAAGTGTTGTTGACACTGAACTGGGTAAACAATTACTTGTGTTATTTACTGCTTTCCTTTACATCTTGTTTCCTATGTTTTGTAGTCTATGTTATTGTGGATGTCATAACATTCGTGATAACATCCACTGTTGGGTACCTAGAATTTCAAAGATGAATACAGATTTTCACTTTTGTCTAGAAGGAATAATCATTTCTAGAAGAAGAATCACTGCAACAGACTCAAAGGAACTAGAAGACCTTCTAGTTGTTTCGAGTCTACCTCAATCTCAAGAAGAAAGCTTTGAAAAGCATGAAAAAAGGGTGAAGGCTACACGGGATGATTCTGAGTTCTTAGAAGACGAGGACGAAGAAGAAGCTAACATAGCAGTGTGACTAGTATTAAAATGTCTTCGATGAAGATCCCTGCAGAAGTTGAAGCATTTTCTGCGTCAGACAAAGCATAAACTATCTCGAATGTAGAAATTCACAACACAGTTGGAGCACCGACCATGTTACTAGGATTCTGACTGCTTGCACAAAATAAAGGAATATGCTCAAAAGTCTGTAAGCTTCGTAGGTTTTAGAAGTGATAAAAAAGAAGATCATATACTTATAAAATTTCGTCATAAGATTGGATATGTTCTATCCAATGAGGAGAAGAATAACAACACACATAAGATCAATTTTTATGAGTATTGTCATATGTATGTTAATGAAGAGAAATGGATTTGGCATAGACAAGTAAGTCATGTTAGCTTGATAAAATCATCTCAGCTGAATGAGCTTAAGTTTATCAATTTCCTTCCATAGTTTCTTTTCAGAAGCTCTGGGTAAAGCATGTCGAAAGGGCAAGTCTTTAACTTTACTGCGTCTATCATTGTTGATTAGAAATTGTTGAGTCTACAGCAGATGGACATAGGTAAATGATCTTGACACAAGGTTGAATCTCTCTGTGTTCTCTACTTTGTATACTCAAAATGCATATATGGAAGTCTGAGAATATTCAAGGTTAGAAATAATCTTGATTAACAATTTGTTAACAGATAGCTTGAGAAGCTATTTGATTAGAATAAGATCTTTATATCCTAGTTTTTTTATAACTAGATACAAATGTAAAAAGAGGAACATGATCTTGAAAATAAATGGCTAGAATTATATATATAAGACTATCATGACAAAGCATTTCTAAGCAGTTGTAAGCATGTTATCTTCATAACAAAATTTGTTTCAAATATATTCTAATGCATTTTGTTTAGAATTATATGAATGCTCAAAATGCTATAAAGTACTTGGCTTTGAAGCACTTCTGCTGATGAATCAAATCAATGTTAGATTTGATAATAAGGTTGGCAGTCAAAAGCCGAAGTTGTTGGAAGATTGCAAATCTGGAGATTACGTTTCGGATGCTAAAGGTAATGGAGCTGATGAAGAAGTGCAAAAAATCTCAGAAGATGCTTAATCAAAAAATATCATAAGTTGTCGCAGTTCATACCCTCTGAGAAAGAAAAAATAGAAATCATTACTTCCTAAAGAACTAATTCTAGGTGATAAGACTAAGCCGGTAAGAAAAAGATCAACATCTAAACCATCTGAAGAAGTGTTTCATGGTTTGATGTTCATGATGATATCTGTATCTATTGAAGAAGATCGTGTGGTTAAATATTAAACTCTGATAACACAAGAAGAAGTTAACCATTTCTCTCAGAATATGTCATTTTGTATTCTGTGTCTTGATTTGGGAATTATTTGATTGAATCAAGGAGTGTTCTGAAAACAAGCCATCATGAAAAAAAGTGGTTGACCTTGAGCAGAAGATCAAAGTGAGATCTTGGTTCCTTCTGTTGATCTGGATACAACAAACATCGGAAGAGATGTTTCATCCATCAGAACAAGAATACCAAAGAAGCTATAAAGATGATCTTGTCTCAGTGCAAGATTCAAGGACTCCTATGCATCTCATTCGAGATTTGAATAAAGGAAGAATTTATTTTGATGTTAGTTTCTAGGGAGAATCTGATCTAGTGTTCCAGCTAGAGGCAATCATCAACAATGTTCTCAACTGTAGAAGCTATTTGCGGTTTGGTTCTGAATGAAGCACCTACGTCTTCAGGATACAAAACCAAATTGAAGTATACAAATAATTGAAAGTAATGTTTTTCTATCTCTTAACATTATTTCTGTCATTCAATTATCAAAGAACCTATTTTCACATTCTAGGACGAAATTTTTTTGAGACTATGTTCAGAAGGGAATTATTTTCTTAAACTTTACAAACCACTTTTTGGGCTGATATCAGTTTCAAAAACCCCTTGCTGAAGATACCTGTTTTCATTCCAAAACATTTGAAATCAGTTCTATGCCCAGAATGAAAAAGAGGTTATCTCATAATGTAGCTTTCTAAAATAGAAAAATAAGTTTCTATTGCTTAGTTTGTATTTCTTCGCTTCTGAGATGTGAGGCTTCTGACAAAGTGAATTTATAATGTATCTAAAGTATCCAAGGTCAGAATGCTCTCTTTAGATTGCTTTTTGTTTGTTGGAAATTGAAGAGTTTACTTCATTAACACGTTGTCAGGAAAATGAAGAGTTTATGATTCATTATAAGACAACTGTCTTTTGATGAACCATCCTTAGTACTTGATGTGAAACATTGGGAGACGATATTTTCTTGGGATTATGTGATAAATATTTTCAACCTTCTCTTTATCGAATCGTTTCCTCTTCTTATAATCATTGCAAAATCTTCTATTTATACACACTCACTTTACATCACACACTTACGCTATAACTTCCCCACACTTTTAATCTTTTAAATCCTTTTGCTCTCTAAACCCTAAAAACCCAGTGTGTGTGTTCCTTTTCATCTTCGCCAAATGGCCAACTACATGTCTGATGATCAACGTATGGCTCTACAATAACAATGATTGGGAAATCTTCAAAACAAAAATGCACCTCAAATCACTTTATCCATTCCAATAAAACACTTGATTGTTCTATCAGAAATAACAATAGATTTCAATAATATGGCTGCTAATGGTTTTGATTTCTCGGAGATGCTGGAAACTCAAGGTTGGAAGAGCTACTTTAACCTCCTAAAAGGTCCAAATACCCGGAGTTAGTCAAAAAAATTTGGGAAAATGCATATATCTCGGATGACAGCATAGTTCCCTCAAATATTAAGGGACATAATATCTACATAAGTGAAGCTGACATTGCTAGACTGCTTTTTCTTAACAACTCTGGTATTCAGTGTTACAACAGAAAGGCTACTGCATTGCTTAAATCAACGAAAAATTATTCAAATCTTATTCAAATGATCACCCCTACCATATTCAAAAATGGAAAGGAATCAACCTCGACAACAAACTTGTTTGATAATCTAAAGGTTTGGTTTAGGATTATCATTGGTAGCATATAATCTAAGGGGTTGCTTAGAATTAGACTTGACAAGCAAGAGAAATTCAACATAAACAATCAGGATATGCTCACTCAGCTCCTACAGAGGACACCTCATCCTTTCCTTCCTTAGCCACCTTAGGATTACCCTAGTTTTCTTTTCTGCATTTTTTATATTCTTCTTTATTATATCTTTTTCCTTAAAATTTTGAACATCTATGTGTTTATTCTTGATCTTATTATTTTTCATTTATCTTTCGTCAGTATTTTTGTTTATGATATTGTCATTTACTTTGTCTCTATTATCTTTTTATACCTTTTTGATTTCTGACAAAGGGGAAGAAAGTGAAATGATTTTGATATTCCTATTCTCAGAATCTTGATCTCAAACATTGTTCTAATATGCTTTTACCTCTAACCCATGTTTGATATTTAATCAGGAACTTTGTAAAAGTTCACTGCTTTTTTAGAACATGCTATCAGAAGAAACATTCAAGGAATAAGAAGTGTGCTTTAATGAGTTTGGTAATATTCAATACATTATTCATGAAGATTTGGTTATGACCACTCATTAATTATAAGTAGAAGTCTATCTGAAAGAATGTGTATATATGATCTAATACCTCAAGCTTTTCAAAAGTTGTGAACTATCTGAAAGCATAATAACTAGACTTTACTGCTTCAAAGTTCATGGACTTTATGTAAATTCGATCAAGACATGGTCATCCAGGATTTATTTAGGTTCTAAACCCTCCGGTGACATGTTGCTTTCTTCACCTTCTAGTGACATGAACGAGATGTTGGAAGAAATAAGTTCTGATACATGATGCAAGGCATCAAGTCAGTTACTAATTAGACTATGATACATCATCATTTCTAATTGCGAGTCAGGTTCTGAGATGAAGATCAGGCAATTTTAGTCAGATTCTGATGTGACATCAATAGGGAAGTATTATTTCTCTATGTTTACCTTATGTACTTAAAAATTTATTTTGTGAGTCTTGGGATCAGGGGGAGACTCTGAACAAGCATAAATGAATTTTAAGAGTAACAGATTAAGAGGGAGCTGGTTAGCTTAACTCTGAATTTGTGTCTTATGGTCATTTCCCTGTATAAATTGCTCAATCAAAATACATTATTTGTCATCATCAAAAAGGGAGAGATTTTAAGAACAAGATTGGTTATGCATCTAGCCTTATGTTTTAATGATAACTTCACATGTTATTTTAGAGGATAATTTAGTACTCCAATGGTTTCTTTCTAGTGTGTAATTTTTTCTAAAAAGGGTGTGACTCTGAAGGAAATGTGTCATACCCCAAAATTTACCCCTAGATTCCGCCATCATTTGCATAGCATCCAACACATTTTATGTGTGTCATTCTTGCATAGCTAACCCTCAAAATTATCAAAATATTGTCTTATTTTGCTTTGTTTATGAATTAAGGTTTGCATCAAGGAAATTATTGGTTGATCAGTTAAAGTATTGGATTGATCATAAATATATCAAGTTATCATGATTAAGAGTTTCCCTATATCAACAATCAAGTGTATTGTAGCCTCATTACAAGTTTATCAAGTTTCAAATTCATCGGGTCCATAAACTATGGTTTATAAGCTAAAGTCAACTGCAACTTTGACTTTTGACCGAGACATGATCTCAAGCCTTGGTGAATGATTCAAGACACTCAACCACTGATCAAAGACAAGTTTGAATTTTGACTTTGGATTTCATAAAGATATGCAAAAAGGGCAACAATGAAGAAATTGAAAATTTTCTAAGTGTCAAGAATACCATGTTCAAGTAGTCAACTTCCTAAGCTTGTAATTTCTAATCCAAGAAACTATTTTTCTTGCTACAAAGGTTAAATTGAAGATCTTGCATCATACAACAACTTTTTCCTAGGTGAGTGTCTCCAAAAAATGCAAGGATTAAAATTTATGAAGTCATGAAGTTAGGGTTTTCATCTAAAACACAGAGAGAAAATTTGCAAGCAATTCTGACCCCTAAAAGTGACTCACTTGTTGGCCGTTTTTCACCATGATCCCTTTATATTCAAGAAAAGTGTCAAAATAAATGTTTTAGAGGATGTTTTAAGCTTTCCAAAAAGTCTATGAACACAATTTTATCCTATTTGAGCTAGAAGTTTCGGAGAGATGAAGTTAGCCTTTAAAACTCGAAATTTGGTTCATGTTCATGGGAAGTTCTTGTTGCAAACCCTATCCAAAGCTATGGAATCTTGCTTTGCAGACCAAATCACTTGTAAATATCCCTCTAATCAGAAGTTTACACAAGTTTGTGATGCATTATCCAAAGATTCGAGCCATTAACCAAGTTGTAATTCCATTTATGAATTATTTTGCAAGAAAGTTAACAATGCCATTTGCATAAAGTAACTTTAATCAGGAAGCCAACTTGTCTTGATCCTCTACATTTTTCCTTTTGCACACAAACTCTTCTTGGCACAAAAGCAACACCTCTGTAGGATTCAACCACTCTAGAAAGGCATTGTACTATGCCTTGAAACCACAAGAATCCATGGAACTACCAATTTGAGTCCAACCAAACCAATTGCTTCAAACTTGGATTATGCATAAACTTCAATCCCTCAACCTTTACCTATAAATAAAGAGCACTTCCTCAGTCCAAAACACACAGAAAAAACACCCCAAAGCATAGCAAACACCTCTGCATCCGAATCACACCATTTTCACCATTTTCAAACCTCACTCAAAGTGAAAATTATGTTTTACAAACCAGAGGTTTTCCACATCATTCAACCACTCAAACACAATCCAAATACCTCTTAGAAGTGTTACAAACCATCATCAACCACCTGTAACTAGAAATCACAACCTCACTTGATCAAATCGCAAATTGATTCAGATAGAAAACTTCAGAGTGTTTTAAGGAAAACTAAAGGCATCATTAGATTTCTGGAGGATAAAGGGAGCTCATAGGATCATTATCTTTCTTCGGTAACCACTTGAAGAGGCATTGGACCTTACCCTGATAGGTAAGATTTTTCAACTTTGAACTCATTCATACACGCATCATTTGTGTTTAATTTCTGAAGCAAAAATGTAGTATTTGATGTGTAGATGGTGTACCTTAAGTCAATTGCAATATATCATGTGTGTATGTGAAGTTTTGCCTCTATGAACAGTTAGGGATCATTTTAGTTTTGATGATATAATGTTCTATTCTTTGATTTTTAGTTTAATTAAAGTGTACCATTAGATTGCTCATGAAATTTCAAGTAAGTTTAGTTTTTACATCTTTGCATTTGGTTGAGAAACGAGGAAGATAGGATTTCAAAAAATTTTAAAAATGGAGGAAGAGGATGAAGGTTGAAGATGATAGTGGTGACACCATTTTCTTCATTTTAATTGCAGTTTTATTATTGTTATTTTGTTTATGTTTAGCGAATGACTTGGGTATTGTGCCATAGTGGTAAGTGTGTTTGTGTGTGAGGCTTATGTTTGGGGTTCGGATCCCCCTCACCCCATACCTTTTGTGCTTTTATTGTTTAACATTTTCATGTTTCAAATCATAATATATTATGTTTTGCACACGCCCTTTAGTCACCATGCAGGCAGTGGCCTGATGGTTAGGATTTTATCCTATCACCCTTAGGTCATGGGTTCTATTCCCTTTGGCAGCCTCCCACTTTATTTATACAACTTGTTTTTTTGTTGTTGTGATTTTTCTCATTTTCTCTTCATTATTTCCCATAGAAAATCAACTTATTTTGAGCCAATGTTTTACACACATGCTAATAATGACGCCTATTTTATGAATATGTAAAAAATTCGAAAAAATATATTATTTTCAATCATTCTTTATTTAGCCAAAGTGGGTGACATTTTAATGTGTGTTTAGGTCTTTAATTAATTTTCTTTGGCTTATTTCTTGATTTCTTTTGATCTTGGTGATTGTTATGAATATGATACATCTTGTTTGAACCTTGTTTGATGTTGTTAATATTTTTCAATTGGTTTTTGCCCAAGTTTGGCACACTTTAATACTTGATTTTTATGCCTTGAACTTTTAATGTTTAACCATAAACATTTTTCTTACCTTTGATGTATGATGTAAATACACTTGCTTGCTTTTTCTTACCACATTGAACCTTTGATGAAAATTTTATACATGATTGTTATATCTTTGATAACATTTCCATATTGTTTAAAGCTTTGATATCATGTCTTTGTTTGACTTTATGTTCATTATACTTATCAATGATTGTTTGAAATCTTAACTTGTTTTCATTGTTAAGTGGTGTTAGTGTCAACTCTAAACCAAGTAACAATCTTGACCTTAGTTCATGCTTACTTCAATTGTTCTTACTTGAACTTTTCATCCATATTCTTTGTCCATATGATGATAGGTATACCTTTTGACTTTATTCATGCATGTTTTATATTTTTATATCCATGACCTATATGTTTGATTTTTTTATATCCATGATTCACATGTTTCTTTGAACCTTTGTTTGATATTGTTATATCCATGACCTATATGTTTGATATTGCATATCCATGATTCATATATTGATATTTATTTCCATGACCATGATATTGTTATATCCTTCCTTTATGATTGATATTTTTAAATCCTTCATGTCCATGATGATGTTGTTGATGTTGTTACATTTATGTCCATGCTCATATGTTATTACTTATGTGTTAATATTCCATGCTCACATGTTATTATTATGAACATGCTATGATATTTCATACTTGTGTTGTTACTTTCATCTTGTTAGAACCATGTGTAGCACCCCAAAATTTGCCTTTTGTTTTAACTGTAACTGGCTTTTGTTTCTTTGCATTTTGCATTTTTTGCATTGCATAGCATTCATTCTCGAGGCATGGGATTAAGGCGTTCCTGTGGCTCAGGTTCATTGCAGAGCAAAAGACTGAACAACGAACAACGAGCATAAGAGGCTCGGGCATTTTTTTGGCCCAGCGGTCAGGCGATCGATTTTATTTTGCAGGTTAATTTCAGATCAGAAAGCAACACTCAGGCTCATGTCAAGTATTTTCACAGTGATAACATTCAAAAATGAGGTTCAACAGCTAAACAGAGCTCCAAACAGTTGAAACAGGGAAAATGGACAGATTTCCCTCCAAAAGGCGCCAGAATTCAAAATTTGAAGGTGTTAATCGGTTAACCTATATGGTTAATCGATTAACTAAAGGAAAATTAGCCCAGATTTGGAATTTTAACAGTGTTAACTGATTAACGCATATGGTTAATCGGTTAACCATAGCAGATTTTGCCCTGTACGTGATTTTGCAAGCTAATTGCACTTGGGGTCCAATTTTGATCACCTTGGAATTCAAATTTTCACTTGGGAAGGATCTAGAACATCTTTAAATTTCAAATTTCCCTCCAAAATCCTATTCCACATTCCAAACCTTGACTTTTAATCCAATTTCCAAACCTTGCTTTAGGATCCAAACCTAGATGGTATTTAAGTGATTTACTCCAAACCAAACAATCCAATTTTCATTTCTCACATTCATTTTTCAAAATTGATCATAATTCTCTCTCAAATTCTCTCAACTTCTCCATTTCCAAAACTCACTCAAAGCTCTTTTTCATTGGAATTCCTGATTCTTCATTGGAATCAATGGATTCTTGAGCATAAACCTCTATTTACCATTACAATTGGATCAATTTTCATCTTCAATTTTCGTGCAAGCTTGGATTTAAATCTGGAGTTGGATCTAGAAGTGATTATTTGAAGCTTTTTTACTCAAATTTGGTGGATCTTCATTCACACAACAACAATTATTGTGGATCTTGAAGTTTTCCAGATTTCTAGCATTTGATCGGCTCAAATTCAGTTGATCAACATTTACCGAAGCAAATCTCAGCTTTGAAGGTTGGAATTCTCGATCCGATTTAATTTTTGAGCTTATCATGTTAACCTTCATATTCGATTGAATTTTGTTTACTTCAATCCGTTCGATTTGTGATATGGCTGTGTAATTGTGTATCCATGTTGTTGGATCTCTGTTTTCTGTTGTTAATTTCATGCTTAATTGATAAGCTGATCTGTTGGAACCTTGGATAAGCTGTTTTGGTGCTAGAAGTGATTTTCTGCTGCTATTTTTAGCTTCTAGTGCAGTGTTAATTGGTTAACCTATATGGTTATCCGGTTAACCATTTCAAACTTTCAAATTTTTTTCAAACTTTAACAGTGTTAATCGGTTAACGCATATGGTTAACCGATTAACCTGTTCAAAACTTCAGTTTTTTTTCCAAACTTTTTAAGGTGTTAACCGATTAACCCCAGGGGTTAACCGATTAACACTGTGCCAGAATGCCATATTTGCTGTTTTGCTTACTTGTTTGCATACCGTTTCGATTCGAATCATCATAGATCAGTGTGATGTATTAGGATTGAAATGTTTTGGATATTTGTCACTGTTTGTGGTTGATTAATCATAATTTTGTTGACATGTGTGTTCTTTCTCCAATTGCTTGCATGCTTGTGTATGTGGTTCGAAATGAGTATTTGTTTGCATGTTCGTTTGCTTTCATCTCTTGTTTTTCTCCACATGTTTGCATCATTTTTGCATCGCTGTTGAGGTCGAGACGCGCTTGTGGCGGCTGCTGCCGCACACATTTTTCCTCCCTCCCACCATTCTAAGTGTTGCATTTTCATGTTTGCATATTCTACTTGTGATTGATCTTTCCTTTGTTCTTCTTGTGCTTTTTGCCATGATCCCCATAGGATTCCTAGTCCCTCCGTTTAGGATGGTAGTAGGAGAGACATTAGGTGCTCAATCCAAGTATGCTAACATTAGGGTAGACGTTTCCCCTTGTTATCCAAACTCTAGGACCACATTGCATGACAACGTTAGAGCCGAGTTTCCCTTAGACCTTCCGTGCGTCTCTCTTCTCATCTCAAACAATGCTAACTAATCTAATAAAGGCGATAAACGTTGCGCACTACGAGCCTTAAGCTACATGAGGTCTCCTCTCGCTTATCTAGAGTGTTTAGTATACATCCCGTTTGGGGGCGATATACGACGCATTCACCTCCATATCATAATCTTTAGTGCAACGTGAATCACAAACCAAATTAATTCACTTCACTAAAAAATGAAAAACAAATTTCAAACCTTTTTCCTTCATGATTAATCGGAAACCTTTTTTTTCAGAAAAGAGTATTACTAAGCTTCGGTTCTACCGTAAACAGGCTTAGTCCCTAACTGCTGGAACGGATGTTTAACCTTACTCGGTTAAAACACTTAATCGACCTGTGGTTTCGTGTTAGCTTGAACTATGTTTGCTCTGATCTTTC
This sequence comes from Lathyrus sativus, assembly GCA_963859935.3. Classification (NCBI taxonomy): domain Eukaryota; kingdom Viridiplantae; phylum Streptophyta; class Magnoliopsida; order Fabales; family Fabaceae; genus Lathyrus; species Lathyrus sativus. The sequence continues at coordinate 425,440,856 of OZ012739.1, forward strand.
ATACCAGATGAAAGTACGTAGGCACAAGACGCGACGTCTTGGCGAGCAACCTTCCCCCCTTCTCTCCCGTAGTTAGCCAAACCACGTTGACTCTGACTTTCCCATTGCACGAGGGAATACGTCGGCACAGAGCGGCAATGCTCTGCCGAGTCTCTCCTTTCTTTTCTTTTTGTCCCACAAGCCTGTAGATAGATAGTTTAAACACACCCTTAGATAAACAACAAGCGTGGATCCTGTCGAGTATGACAGACGTGAGGGGTGCTAATACCTTCCCCTTGCGTAACCGACTCCCGAATCTAGGACTTGGTTGCGATGACCTCATCTTCTTCCTTTTTTGTTAGGTTTTTCCGATCGTTTCCTTTCCCTCTCTGTGGGATAACTAACGAAAGGTGGCGACTCTTCTGTTTTCCACCGGGTGTTTTTTCGCAGTTGTGATAGCTGGCGACTGTGATGGTTCCATATGCGAGTCACTCCTAGCACTTTTCTGTTGCGTCTTTGGGTGTTTACTTTTGTACAGGTTTTGCTTTATGTACATTATCTGTTGCATATTGTTGCATTGCATTCTTGTTGCTGCTGTGTTGTGGGTTGGGTTGTTCTATTAAGAGATAAGACAGACCTGGGCTTGAGTATACACATAGGATTAGAGTGGAGATTAGCGGGAGCTTGTGTGGCGTTTGGCTGCACAATAGCTCGCGTGAAATTCACATTCAGAAGGGGTTTTTCTTTAGAAATATTCTATCCTGCACGTCTGGTACAGTTGAGGGAATATTGACTTAGAAAGACTGTCGACTCTGGAGACCGTTCATTTGGGAAGTCAGCTAAGTGAGGCCGCTTCGTTAGGCTATGATGCCAAACCAGAAATGGTGAACGTATCATCGTTTCTCGAAAGTCTGTGATGCTGACCACCCACATAGGATGCCGTACCTTTCAAGACTAGAACCAACATGTGAAAGGGATGGGTTTTGCAGGAAACCTGGCCTTCAACCAACCCTGGTTTTCTCGTCGGTGTAGAATTTTGATCCTGAGTGTTTCATCCAGTGTATCATCTCAGTGTTCTGATTAGAGCAGAGCTCTGGTTGAATTCAGTCAACGGCACAACAGCGAATTTAAGCATTGGATACCTTAATCCCATGTGTGCATTTGCATAATCATTCTTCATCTCACATTGCATGTTTATGTGTGTTACAGGTTCTCGTCTTTCCCTTAATTCCGGTACTGGTCTTCTTCAGAGATGGAAGTTAGACGAAAAAGGATTATTGTGTACAAGTTTCCGGCACCCGAGTTGGGACCTTTATTTGGTCTAATTTCCAGGGCCGATCCTAGTGTTCTTGTAGCTTTTAGAGAACAATATGGTGGAATTCTGAAGTTTGTACGTAAGCTCACGACTTATGAGCATGGAGCTATTCATACCCTGTTGCAGTTTTATGATCCTCCACTGAGATGCTTCACATTTCCGTACTATGTGTTGGTTCTGACTTTGGAGGAATTTTCTTACATCTTGGGTGTTCCGATTCTGAACAAAGTGCATTTCTTCAGTTCCAAAGAAGAACCTAATCTCGAGAAGTTATCCGCCACTCTTTATTTGAGCGCCTCTGACTTGGTAGATCATGTTATTAGCAGAAACGGAGTTTCCGGATTTACTTTACCGTTCCTGGTCGACAAAGCCCGAGAGTATGCTGAAAAGGGTTGTTGGGTGGTTTTCAGTGCTATCTTGGCTCTGTGTGTCTATGGCATTGTATGTTTCCCCAATGTACTAGACTTTGTGGATTTTTATGCTTTTCATATCTTCGCTTCCAAGAACCCCGTACCTACTCTTCTAGGAGACTTGTATCATTCAGTTCATTACAAGAACGAGAAAAGAAGAGGAAAGATGTTTTCTTGTTGCGCATCATTGTTGCATAAGTGGTTTGTTGATCACCTTCCTTGCTCTGGAGCTTTTGTGGATTCCGCGAACTCATCTGAATGGTCGAAGAGGCTTATGGGTTTAACAGAGAAGAATATCGTCTGGTTTAACCGAGACTTGCTGGGTCGTGAGCTTATCTTCAGTTGTGGTAGCTTTCCTAATGTGCCTTTGATAGGGAGGAAAGGCGGTATCAACTATAATCCTTCTCTTGCTGTAAGATAGTTCGGTTATGCTTTAAAAGGACCTCCGAAAGAGGAGGAAGTGCAGGAATCTCTGTACTTCACAGGTGTAGCTGATCCTTGTATCTCGGCCCGATTCGTGGGTGCTTGGGGTAAGATTCACAAGAAGGGAAAGCTTTCTTTGGGCAAAGGAGATTGTAGAGCCTATGATCCATACTCAGATTGGATTCAGAAGAGGGTTGAAGAGGTATTATTACCGTTTCCTGTTGAAGCACCATTGTATCCCTTAGTCATTGAGCCGCCTACAACTGTTGATATCCTGAGGTATACCAAGCTTTGGGCAGAAAAGGAAGAGCTGTGCAAAGAGAATGAAGAGTTGAAGCAGGAAACCAGTCAGCTAAAGCATGATAAGGGTGAAGCTGTGTATTTGGCCAAGACAAACGCAACATTATTGACTAAGGCGAAGGAAGAACTTGCTGATCAGGTACAAGCACGAAAGCAAGTCGGTCTTGATCTGAAAAGCACTTGTGACGTTCTGAGGAGTAAGAAGGAGGATTTAGATAGAGTCTATCTGAAGATATCCAAATTCAATGAGCAATGGAATGCTACCTTGACTGCCAACAAGGATAGGGAAGATCAGCTTCGTGTTTAGGTTGATAAGCTAAAAGCACAATTCAAAGCTAAGGAGAGAGAGGTATTGCTAGAAACGTTCCGCAGAAGCACAATCGAGCAGAAATACCAAGAGACTTTGTCAGCACTTGAAGAGTTCAAGATTCGGGCAAAGGTGAAGAAACCCAGGCTTGAGGATGCCTTCGGCAAAGATGCTTGGGAGAACCATTGTCATTATCTCTGGGATGTGATACGCAAGAGGGATATCCTTATCCGAGAATTGATGGAGAGGCCATAACATCCAGATACAAAGGAGATGCTTGAGGATTCTCAAGAGTGGCATAGAGATCATGGCTACTAGGAGCTTTATCTTTTGTAGTTTCATTTGATTTTGCATCTTGATCATCACCAGAGATGTTGGATGAGATCAATACCTCCTTGTATGCGAATATTTCTCATCTGGTTATATTGTTTCATCTTTACGTGATATATGAGAAGATTTATTATGGTGTTCTTATCCATCTCTGTTGTTCTTGTTTATTGAAACCGAAATCAAGGGGGAAGATCTCCCTGTGCATACATAGACATGTTTGCATTTTGCATCTTGCATTCTCATTTGCATCACAGGTTGTTCTTGGTGGCCTTGTGTTCTTATCTCTGCTTGGTTTTCTTTAGTTCAGGATTGAAGAGTTCAGTTTCCACAGGTATTCTACTCGAGGGAATCAGCAGAAGGTGATGGATCAGGTTCAGGCAGAATTGCAGGAGGTCAGGGCTCGTATGGCCCAATTCATGGAACTGGTGCAGACTGTTGCTAGTGGACAGGAACAATTGAGAACTTTAGTCCAGCCGTTGATAGCACGGGTTGATGAAGACGGTGTTTTGCACGGAGGATCCGGCATTGTTCATCCTCCGGTTGGTGGATCTATTCCTCAGGGTCTTCCTACTATTGTTGTACCTTCGGGCGGAGGAGCTGCTGGTGAGAACGGTAATATTGCTGGTAATGGTAGTGTGTGCATTGTGCACGGGGCTGCTGGGCCTCATTGGGAGGATAATCAGGATGATATATTTTCTGTGAAAGATCTGGAGGGTGGTTTGTCGACTGAAGCTGACTGAAGGTTCAAACTGATTGAGGAGAAAATGAAATCATTGGAGAATCAGAACTCTTTGGGCTTGGATATGTCTGATCTTGGTTTGGTTCCTGGGGTCAGGATTCCCCCCAAATTTAAGGTGCCCGATTTTGATAAGTACAAAGGGACGACTTGTCCCATAGTACACATTCGGGCGTACTTCAGGAAAATGTCCGCTTATTCCAGTGATGAGAAGTTGCTGATGCATTTCTTCCAGGATAGTCTGGCAGGGGCTTCGTTGGAATGGTATATGGGGCTTGAGAGAACCCATATTCATAGCTGGAAAGAATTGGCCGAGGCTTTTGTGCGTCACTATCAATATAATAGTGATCTGGCACCCAATCGGGTACAATTGCAGAGTCTGTTGCAGAAAAATTCTGCGAGTTTCAAAGAAGACGCCCAGAGGTGGAGGGATCTGGCTGCAAGGGTACAACCCCCTATGGTTGAAAGGGAGTTGATTGACCTGTTCATGGCTTCGCTACTGGGTGTGTACTTTGAGAAGATGATAGGCTGCATGTCTGCAGGGTTTTCTGATTTGGTAATTGTCGGTGAGCGAATTAAAAGTGGGATTAAGTCTGGGAAGATTTCCAATGGTGGTAGATCCTCTTCGGGAGGAATGAAGAAGCCGTATTCTGCAAACCCCAAGAGAAGGGAGGGGGATGCAAATGCTATCTTGCACAAGGGTAAGGGTAGAGATCAGTCTCGTCAGCAACAACAAGTTGCTACCGTAAATATCCCGGCTGCAGCTCCGCAACAAGGCAATGCTCTGTGACCTTATGCTGCTAGGCGCAGGATGCCTGATAGACAGTTCACGAATCCTCCGATACCATATTCTCAGTTGTTACAACGGTTGCTGCAGTTACAATTGGTTCAGAAGAGGACCTTGGCTCCTCTCACAGGTATACCACCTCCTAGTTACGATGCGAACGCTCATTGTGATTTTCACTATGGCGCCCCAGGCCATGATATTGACCATTGTAAAGCTTTTAAGCATAAGGTTCAGGATTTTCTTGATTCCAAAGCTATTAACTTCACCAACGAGGGGCCCAATGTGACTCAGAACCCGATGCCGAATCATGGGGTGGCAGGAGCCAATGCCGTTATTGAGGGTGAAAAGCTGAATCTGATAACTGATGTTGAAGATTTAAAAACTCCGCCGGGTTTTGTGAAGGGTTGTTTGTTGAAGAGGGGAGTATTTCCTAGTTGTTCTGCTGAGTGCTCAGAATGTGAAGCGCAACATGAGGGTTGTGATCTTTTGAAGAGGGGTATTCAGAGAATGATTGATGAGGGTTGCCTGCAGTTTGATAAAGTCGTGAAAGAAGATGTCGAGAAAGAAGTGAGTAATGATGGAAACGAAGTTGCCACGATTTCCATTCCATACCGGACTATCAATATTTCAGCGCCTGCTAGGCCAGCTCCGGTGACCATTACTATACCTGAACCCATGCCGTACGAGAGCACCAGAGTTATCCCATGGAATTATGGCGGAGAGGTGTTCTGTAACGGGCAGAAGCAAGAGTGGACTAAGTCTGCAAGCGGAAGTTCCTCGGTTGAGAACATCGTGGGTGCCGGAGGTATTACCAAAAGTGGTAGGGTCTTCTCTCCACCAGAGGTTAATGCTGATAAGAATGACAGGGGTAAGCATAAAGCTGTGATTGAAGAGAATGCCCAACCCCAGGTTGTTATTGATGATCTTTTAAAGGATACAGAGGAATTTATGAGGCTTATTTGGAAGAGTGACTATAAAATTGTGGATCACTTGAATTAAACTCCTTCGAGGATTTCTATCATATCATTGTTGATGAGTTCGGAGGCGCATCGCAATGCTTTGTTGAAAGTCTTGAATGCAACGTACGTACCCCAGGAGATTTCTGTTAATCAGTTGGAGGGGGTAGTAGCTCATATAAACGCCGATAATGGTCTCGGTTTTACTAATTTAGATCTGACTCCTGCTGGGAGGAATCATAACCGTGCTCTGCACATATCTTTTGGAGTGTAGAGGATCTCTGATGTCACATGTCTTGGTTGATACGGGATCATCCCTCAATGTACTTCCGAAGAAGGCATTGATGAAGTTGGACATTCATGATTTGTTGTGCACGCCAAGTAATCTGGTCGTGAGGGCTTTTGATGGGTCTAAGAGATCAGTGTTTGGAGAAATCACGCTGCCTATTCAGATAAGGCCGGAGATCTTTGATGCAACTTTCTATATTATGGATATCCAGCCAGCATAAAGCTGTTTGCTTGGCCGACCTTGGATACATGTTGCTGGGGCAGTTACCTCAACGTTGCATCAAAAGCTGAAATATATGGTGGAAGGAAAGATAGTTACCGTGTGCGGTGAAGAGGACATTATGGTTAGCCATCTGTCATCCTTCAAGTACGTAGAAGTGGATGGTGAGATCCACGAAATGCTCTGCCAAGCATTTGAAATAGTTCAGATTTAGGGGAAGTCTCCTGTAGAAGCCAAGGGCCCAGAGGCTTCGATGTCGTCGCTCAAGGAAGCCCGTGCTATCGTAGAACCCGACTCGTCTCAGAAGTGGGGTCAAGTTCTCGATGTTCCTGTCAAGCAGGACAAGTTCGGTCTGGGATACAAACCCTCCAGTTCTTCTCAGATTCCGAGATACAGGGGACCTGTTCAGTTCACCAGCAGTGGTGTGATATTTGACAGGATCAATGCCGTCGGAGATGATGAAGGTGAAAGTGACTACGACATGGATGCGTGGATCCGTCCATGTACTCTTGGACATAAGCTGCGCAACTAGACTACCGAAGAAGTCATTCATGTTACTGCTGCAGATTAATGTTCATTTTTTTGATCATGTTCAGTCCTACGTTCTGCCCAAGACGTAGTGGCCCATTTGTGGGGCCTTCTTATTATTTATAGTTTATCATTAATAAAAGACGTTTCGCATTCAAATTTTGTGATCCCTGTTTTTCTTGTTTTTGTTTTGCATTTATACTTAACAGAAAAATGGCAATGTGTTTTGTTTGTTGCATCAGATAATAAACATAACATCCTCATGCAGGTCTTTTCTATCAGATGCCATCAATTCAGGTTCAGCTATGACTTCATATGACTTTGATAATCCCATTTATCAAGCTAAATATGAGACTGACGGAGATTGTGAACTACCCGAAGAGTTAGCCAGGCTTCTCAAGCAAGAGGAAAGGGTTATTGTACCTCATCAGGAGGATATTGAGATTATCAATCTGGGTATCAAGGATGATAAGAAAGATGTTAAAGTGGGGGTTGCATTGGAAGACAGTGTCAAGAGAAGATTGGTTGAAATGCGCTGAGAGTATAAGAATATCTTTGCTTGGTCTTACCAAGACATGTCTGGGATGGATACAGATATTGTGGTACACCGGCTACCTCTCAGAGAAGAATGCTCGCCAGTCAAGCAGAAGTTGAGACGAACAAGGCCTGACATGGCAGTCAAGATCAAAGAAGAAGTTCAAAAGCAGCTGAATGCTGGGTTTCTTGCTGTCAAGAATTACCCTCCGTGGGTCGCTAATATTGTTCCTGTACCTAAAAAGGATGGAAAGGTCAGGATGTGCGTTGATTATCGAGATCTGAATAAAGCGAGCCCGAAAGACGATTTCCCACTCCTCCATATCGATGTGTTGGTTGATAACACCACTCAATATTCTGTGTTTTCGTTCATGGATGGCTTCTCTGGGTACAACCAAATCAAGATGGCCCCAGAGGACATGGAGAAAACTACTTTCATCACACCGTGGGGGACTTTTTGCTATAAAGTGATGCCCTTTAGATTTAAAAATGCAGGGGCAACTTAGCAACGGGCGATGGTCACTTTGTTTCATGATATGATTCATCATGAGGTGGAAGTCTATGTTGATGACATGATAGCAAAGTCGCATACGGAGGAGGGACATCTGGTCGATCTTCTGAAATTGTTTGAAAGGCTGAGGAAGTTCAAGCTGAGGCTGAATCGTAACAAGTGCACCTTCGGGGTGAGATTTGGAAAGTTACTGGGTTTCATTGTCAGTGAAAAGGGTATTAAGGTAGATCCTGCCAAAATAAAAGCTATACAAGAAATGCCTGAGCCGAGAACGGAAAAAGAGGTTCGTGGTTTTCTAGGGAGATTAAACTACATTGCAAGGTTTATATCTTATCTTACAGGCACTTGTGAACCAATATTCAAATTGCTGAGAAAAGATCAAACAGATAGGTGGAATGAAAATTGCCAGAAAGCATTCGAAAGAATAAAAGAATATCTGCAAGAACCTCCAATACTCATGCCTTCAGTTGTAGGGAGACCACTGATCATATATCTCACGGTTCTTGAGAATTCAATGGGATGTGTGCCCGGTCAACAGGACGAGTCAAGTAGAAAAGAGCATTCCATCTACTACCTGAGTAAGAAATTCATCGATTGTGAGTCGAGGTACTCGATGCTGGAAAAAACATGTTGTGCACTCGCTTAGGCTGCAAAGCGTTTGAGATAGTACATGTTAAACCATATAACCCTATTGATTTCGAAGATGGATCCAATCAAGTATGTCTTTGAAAAACAAGCACTCTCCGGAAGGATTGCCCGATGGAAAATGGTGTTAACAGAGTATGTATTCAGTACGTTTCCCAAAAAGCCATTAAGGGAAACGTTCTGTCGGGATATCTCGCGGAACAGCCGATTGAAGATTATCAGCCGATGAAGTTTGACTTCCCAGATGAAGACGTCATGTTTTTGAGAATGAAAGACTGTGATGAGCCTTTACCTGACGAGGGTCCTGAGAGAGAATCTCAGTGGAAATTGGTTTTCGATGGAGCGGTTAATTCATATGGTAATGGAATCGGCGCGATCATTACTACTCCTCACGATTCTCATATACCATTCACCGCCCGATTGGCATTCGCTTGTACCAATAATGAAGCCGAGTATGAAGCTTGCATTATGGGTTTAGAAGAGGCCGTTGATATGAGGATTTAGAATCTGGATGTGTACGGTGACTCAGCGTTAGTCGTTAACCAAATCAAAGGAGAATGGGAAACTCGTCAGGCCAACCTGGTGCCTTATAGAGATTATGCAAGGAGACTGCTGCCTTTCTTCGATAGAGTTGATTTCCATCATATGCCGAGGGCTGAAAATCAGATGGCGGATGCCTTGGACACGCTAGCTTCGATGTATAAAGTGAATTTCTGGAATGAAACTCCTGCTATCACCATCATGCGTCTTGATAGACCTACTTTTATGTTTGCCGTTGAGAAAGTGTCCGATGGAAAGCCTTGGTATTTCGATATCAAGCATTTTCTCAAGACTCGGGAGTACCCTTCTGGGGCATCCAGCAAAGATAAGAAGACTCTGAGGAGGTTAGCCGATAATTTTTATCTGAACAAGGACGATGTTCTCTACAGGAGAAACATTGACATGGTCTTGCTGCATTGTGTTGATGAACTTGAAGCAAACCTGTTGATCGAGGAAGTCCACGAAGGTTCTTTTGGCACTCATGCCAACAGACATGCAATGGCTTGAAAATTATTGAGAGCTGGGTATTATTGGATAACTATGGAATCCGATTGCTTCAAGTACGCCTGAAAATGCCAGATTTATGCAGATAAGGTGCATGTGCCACCAACTCCTCTGAATGTGTTGACGTCTCCTTGGCCTTTCGCCATGTGGGGAATCGATGTGATTGGAAAGATTGAGCCGACTGCTTCTAATGGGCATCGCTTCATTCTGGTCACGATTAATTACTTTACGAAGTGGGTAGAAGCAGCGTCCTTCGTTAATGTCACGAAGCAGGTGGTTACCCGATTCATAAAGAAGGACATCATTTGTCGTTATGGTATTCCGGAGAGAATCATTAATGATAATGGTTCAAATTTGAATAACAAAATGATGAAGGAACTGTGTCAGAGTTTCAAAATAGAACATCACAATTCTTCTCCATATCGTCCGAAGATGAATGGGTCTGTTGAGGCAGCTAATAAGAATGTCAAGAAGATTGTGCAGAAAATGGTTGTAACCTACAAGGACTGGCACGGGATGTTACCTTTTGCTCTCCATGGTTATCGTACTTCGGTGCGTACATCAACCGGGGCAACTCCTTTCTTACTGGTGTATGGTATGGAAGCAGTCCTACCATTGGAAGTTGAGATTCCTTCTTTAAGGGTATTGTCGGATGTGAAGCTTGACGAAGCTGAATGGGTGCAAACCAGGTTGAATCAGCTGAGCTTGATTGATGAAAAGAGGTTGGCAGCCCTCGCGCATGGCCGGTTGTACCAGAGTAGGATGAAGAAAGCCTTTGATCAGAAAGTGCGTCCTCGGTGTTTCCAGACGGGTGATTTGGTGTTGAAAAGGATCCTTCCTCCTCAGACAGATCACAGGGGAAAATGGACTCCTAACTATGAAGGTCCTTATGTGGTAAGAAAGGTTTTCTCTGGCGGAGCCTTATTACTATCTAGCATGGATGGTGAAGATTTTTCGTCCCCTATGAACGCGGATGTGGTTAAAAAATACTTTGCTTAAAAGAGACCTGCTGGACACAAAAAGAAAAGTCCAGGAAAAAATGGGGCATCCCGACGAACCATAAAAAAGAAAAGGTTCGGGAAAAAATTAGGGATAAAAGGAAAAAGATGTGAACCTGCAAAGTTGAAAACCTGAAAAGGCAACTTTGGCAAAAATGGGTATCCCGGTGGATTGAAAACCCGAAAGGGCGATCCAGGAAAAAGTTAGGGATTTAAAAAGCAAATGATCACGGTCTGCGTTCGATCTGTAAGCTTGTGAGCAGTTATTCTGAAGGAAAGGAATCAGTCCAGTCAGTCTTGTCAAAAGACGAAGCATGGGAAACATCAAAGACATACAGGTCATAGCCGAATCGACACATGGTGGTTGTCTGTTTCCACATTTCCGATATTTATATTGTATTTGTTTTCTTGTTTTTTGAGCAATTACCTCTTTTCAGGAATTGCATCTGAATTGTAATTCGCCTATTTACAGGCCTTTCATCAATAAAGTATTCACTTCAGTCAAAGAGCTTTCTTTTTCTTGTCCATTTTACTGTTTTGTTTGCGAAATGTCTGTTATTTTGGTAAACATTGCAGGTAAAAACAAGAGGCTGTACAGAGCATAACGAAAGTGCTCACTTTGCTTGATCGGCAAGTATCATGGATGGTAACTGAGGTAACCATTTCACATATAGAACATTTCTGGTGTTTTTCTTTGTTGCAGGTCAACAGGGTTATCACAGCTGAGTGAGATTCCCTTATCCTCAGAAGTTCAAGATCACAGCAAGTGGCAGTTATTGTTAGTCGGGTATTCTCAACAGGTAAATACAGTCAGGCATGAGCAATGAAGAAGTTTGCTTCCTATAACAGAGATTTCGCTTCCCCAGTGAAGTGGCCACCTTCTCTCCGGCAGAGTTGTGTCCTCTCCCCGACAGAGTCTGATTATCAAGTTTGAAAGGTTGTATCTCCAGCAGAACAAAGCTTTGTCTTCGTGAGAAAGTGAGTCCCTGACAGGGTGGAGTTTGTTCTCAGCAGAGCAGGGTAGAAGTGATTCCCTCAGCGGTAGGGTGGTTGGTAAACCAGTTTTCTTCTCTAGCGGAGGCAACGTCGGTGACGCTCTTTCCCAACGGAGTCGGTATGCAGGATTTTCTCTAGCAGAGTGCAGTGTTGATTCCCTCGACAGAGTAAGTGGTGGAACCGGGGCGTGGGATCTCCCCAGTAGATTCAAGTTCCCCGTAGAGTAGGAGTATCTGATATTTCTCGGCAAGACAGGTTGATATTTGATATAATCCCAGGCAGAATGGATTTTCTCCCCAAGCAGGGTGGAGTTTTTGGAAATGTCAGTCAGGGCTGATTCCCCGAGCAGAGTAAAGTTCATCTCGGCAGATGGTCGTATCTCTCCCGCAGGGACGGGTTCTTCAACAAAAGAGGTTTGATTTAAGCATAGAATTGCTTGTGTTCTAGCCGAGCTATTCAATTTCCCAAAAGATTCGATCCCTAGCGGTGTGGATTTTCTCTTCCCGGCAGGATTGTTCTCTCTCCTCGGCGGAGTGGGTATCTTTTCTCCCTAGCATTTATTTTGCTAGGTTGGTTCTTTGGCATTTGAATTTTGCATTAGCATCCTCCCAAATGCGTAGCATTTCCATTTCGTATGGAGCATTACGCCATTTTCAAACATAGGCATCTGAAGCATAAGTCAGGTTTGGTGTTTTGGGACCGAATATTCTCTCGGCAGAGATTGTTTGAATCAAGGGGCTTTCGTGTTATCTGCGTCAGGGTGGATTTTTTCGGTTGGTTGTTTTATCAGATTCTTCCCAATTGAGTCGTTTGGGTAAATGTCTTCACTTTCCTCAGGTGAGTCGCTTGCGAGTGTTGTCTTCCCTGGTCAAGCTTGTGGTTCTTTCCCAAAAGAGTTGTTCCGACTTTTGGTTAGTCATCGTTGTTTTATTTCAACTTTTGGTTGATGACCCAATGGCGTTGGGATGTTATTCCAACTTTTGGTGGTTATTCTTTATTTCTCTCAGCCGAGTCGAGGATTCCAACTCTTGGTTGGCACCCTCCAGCGTAGTTCAGATGATTGTATTTGGTGTTCCAACTTTTGGTTGGCCTAGAAGGTGATCCCAACTGTTGGTTGGTAATCTTTGGTTTCTCCGCACGGAGTTTCTATTCCAACTTTTGGTTGACAATCTTTGTTATTCTAACTCTTGGCTAGTAGCTGTTGTTCTAACTCTTGGTTAGTAGCCTTTTATTTCAACTCTTGGTTGATAATTTGGGATGATCATCCCAACTTTTGGTTGGCAGTCTTCTGTGGTGGGGTCAACTTCTTTTAGTGTCCCCCAGCTATCCTAACTCTTGGTTAGTAGCTTTTGGTTTCGATTTGTGATCGATGAGGATCTTTCCCCAGCAATCCTAACTCTTGGTTAGCAGCTTGTGTTTTGACCTTTGATCTATGGTGTTTCCTGGTGATTCTAACTATTGGTTAGTGCCTTTGTTTCCCAACTTTTGGTTGGATGTTATCCCTTGTTGGGTGTACCAACTTTTGGTTGGTAGTCCTCCCTTATTCCTCCGCAGAGTCGTTATCTCAACTTTTGGTTGATGAGGGGATTTGGCGTTTTCCAACTTTTGGTTGGCGGTTATGGTTTCCCTAGTATGGTCAGTCGTGGACGTCAATTCGTTTCCAACTCTTAGTTGGTAGTCTTTGATTCCCCAGTGAGGTCGCCATATCCGGTGTGGTCGATTTGTTAACGCTATTCTAACTCTTGGTTGGTAACCTTTGTTCTCTGATTGTGGATTCCGACTCTTAGTTGGTAGGGGTGGTCTTGTCCCCAGATAGTAACCCTCATCCCGTCTTTTGGGATGGTGCTGCTAGATTGTTATCTTGTGATGGATGTTAATCCCATACGGAGTCGTCTGGTTAGCTTACTCTTTTCCCAGGGGAGGGAGGTCGTCAGGATGTTTTCTCGCACGATGCGGTTTGCTTGATTGGTTTTCTCTTTTGTTCCCCAGCAGGGTTTGTGCCAACTCTTGGTTGGTATTCCGAGTTCACTATCCCGACTTTTGGTTGGTATTTTGTGGGAGAGTCTGTTCTAACTCTTGGTTGGTATCTTTGGTTGTTCCAACTCTTGGTTGGTATCCTCCGGGCATTTTCCCGACTTTTGGTTGGTATCTTTTGGATGAATTTCAAATCATATTGGATTGTTATCCCCAGCGCGTCGTTTTCCAACTCTTGGTTGGTCGTCGCTTTGTTGTATTCCCGCAAGGTGCAAATTTCCGAGTTCTTTTGTATTCAATCACCTTATACCTTGAATGTTCGAAAGCGGATGCTTTTCCTCCCTTCAGGTCCAAGTTGTTTGAATAGGGGCAGTTGTAGCACCCCAAAATCTGCCTTTTGTTTTAACCGTAACTGGCTTTTGTTTCTTTGCATTTTGCATTTTTTGCATTGCATAACATTCGTTCTTGAGGCATGGGATCAAGGCGTTCCTGTGGCTCAGGTTCATTTCGGAGCAAAAGACTGAACAACGAACAACGAGCATTAGAGGCTCGGGCATTTATTTTGCCCAGCAGTTAGGCGACCGATTTTATTTTGCAAGTTAGTTTCAGATTAGAAAGAAGCACTCAGGCTCATGTCAAGTACTTTCACAATGATAACGTTCAAAAATGAGGTTCAACAGCTAAACAGAGCTCCAAACACTTGAAACAGGGCAAATGGACAGATTTCCCTCCAAAAGGCGCCAGAATTCAAAATTTGAAGGTGTTAATCGGTTAACCTATATGGTTAATCGATTAACCAAAGGAAAATTAGCCCAGATTTGGAATTTTAACAGTGTTAACCGATTAACGCATATGGTTAATCGGTTAACCGTAGCAGATTTTTCCCTGTACGTGATTTTGCAAGCTAATTGCACTCGGGGTCCAATTTTGATCACCTTGGAATTCAAATTTCACTTGGGAAGGATCTAGAACATCTTTAAATTTCAAATTTCCCTCCAAAATCCCATTCCACATTCCAAACCTTGATTTCCAATCCAATTTCCAAACCTTCCTTTGGGATCCAAACCTAGATGGTATTTAAGTGATTTACTCCAAACCAAACGATCCATTTTCATTTCTCACATTCATTTTTCATAATTGATCAGAGTTCTCTCTCAAATTCTCTCAACTTCTCCATTTCCAAAACTCACTCAAAGCTCTTTTTCATTGGAATTCTTGATTCTTCATTGGAATCAATGGATTCTTGAGCATAAACCTCCATTTACCATCACAATTGGATCAATTTTCATCTTCAATTTTCGTGCAAGTTTGGATCTGAATCTGGAGTTGGATCTAGAAGTGATTATTTGAAGCTTTTTGACTCAAATTTGGTGGATCTTCATTCATACAACAACAATTATTGTGGAACTTGAAGTTTTCCGAATTTCTAGCATTTGATCGACTCAAATTCAGTTGATCATCATTTACTGAAGCAAATCTCCGCTTCGAAGGTTAGAATTCTCGATCCGATTTAATTTTTGAGCTTATCATGTTAATCTTCATATTCGATTGAATTTTATTGATTTCGATCCGTTCGATTTGTGATATGGCTGTGTAATTGTGTATCCATGCTGTTGGATCTTTGTTTTCTGTTGTTAATTTCGTGCTTAATTGATAAGTTGATCTGTTGGAACCTTGGATAAGCTGTTTTGGTGCTAGAAGTGATTTTCTGCTGCTGTTTTTAGCTTCTGGTGCAGTGTTAACCGGTTAACCTATATGGTTAACCGGTTAACCATTTCAAACTTTCAAAAAAATTTCAAATGTTAACAATGTTAATCGGTTAGCGCATATGGTTAACTGATTAACCTATTCAAAACTTCAGTTTTTTTCCAAATTTTTTAAGGTGTTAACTGATTAACTCTAGGACTTAACCGATTAACACTGTGCCAGAATGCCATATTTGCTATTTTGCTTGCTTGTTCGCATACCGTTTCAATTCATATCATCATAGATCAGTGTGATGCATTAGGATTGAAATGTTTTGGATATTTGTCATTGTTTGTGGTTGATTAATCATAATTTTGTTGACATGTGTGTTCTTTCTCCAATTGCTTGCATGCTTATATATGTGGTTCGAAATGAGTATTTGTTTGCATGTTCATTTGCTTTCATCTCTTGTTTTTCTCCACATGTTTGCATCGCTGTTGAGGTCGAGACGCGCTTGTGGCAGCTGCTGCCCCACACATTTTTCCTCCCTCCCACCATTCTAAGTGTTGCATTTTCATGTTTGCATCTTCTACTTGTGATTGATCTTTCCTTTGTTCTTCTTGTGCTTTTTGCCATGATCCCCATAGGATTCCTAGTCCCTCCGTTTAGGATGGGAGTAGGAGAGACATTAGGTGCTCAATCCAAGTATGCTAACATTAGGATAGACGTTTCCCCTTGTTATCCAAACTCTAGGACCACATTGCATGACAACGTTAGGGCCGAGTTTCCCTTAGACCTTCCATGCGTCTCTCTTCTCATCTCAAACAATGCTAACTAATCTAATAAAGGCGATAAACGTTGCACGCTACGAGCCTTAAGCTACATGAGGTCTCCTCTCGCTTATCTAGAGTGTTTAGTATACGTCCCGTTTGGGGGCGATATACGACGCATTCGCCTCCATTTCATAGTCTTTAGTGCAACGTGAATCACAAACCAAATTAATTCACTTCACTAAAAAACACAAAACAAAATTTAAACCTTTTTCCTTCGGGTTTAATCGGAAACCTTTTTTTTTCCAGAAAAGAGTATTATTAAGCTTCAGTTCTACCATAAACAGGCTTAGTCCCTAACTGATGGAACAAATGTTTATCCTTACTCGGATAAAACACTTAATCGACCTGTGGTTTCGTGTCAGCCCGAACTAAGTTTGCTCTGATCTTTCATACCAGATGAAAGTACGTAGGCACAAGACGCGACGTCTTGGCGAGCAACCTCCCCCCTTCTCTCCCGTAGTTAGCCGAACTACGTTGACTCTGACTTTCCCATTGCACGAGGGAATACGTAGGCACAGAGCAGCGATGCTTTGCCGAGAGTCTCCTTTCTTTTCTTTTTGTCCCGCAAGCCTGTATCTAGATAGTTTAAACACACCCTTAGATAGACAACAAGCATGGATCCCGTCGAGTACGACGGACGTGAGGGGTGCTAATACCTTCCCCTTGCGTAACCGACTCCCGAATCCAGGACTTAGTTGTGATGACCTCGTCTTCTCCCTTTTTTGTTAGGTTTTTCCGATCGTTTCCTTTCCCTCTCTGTGGGATAAATAACAAAAGGTGGCGACTCTTCTGTTTTCCGCCGGGTGTTTTTCGCAGTTGCGACACCATGTCTCATGTATACTTTGACTATGTATCATCTATTTTTATATGTTCATCTTTGGTCATTACCATGATTATTTATGACTTTGTTAAGTATTATCTTAGATGTTGCCACATCTATATTTATGTTCTATTTACCTTGGTTGTTACCATGATTACTTATGACTTTATTAAGTCTTGTCTTAGATGTTTTCACATCTACCTTCATGTGTTGTTTGCTACCATGTTCATTTGACTTTGTTATATCTCATTTCATCTCATGTTGTCCTTTGATTGACATCATATTTGCCATGAGTTGCATGTCTTTGTTTCATGTCATGTTTGAACATCATCTTTTTCATTTATTATTTGCTTTGTTTGATGTCATGTTTAAACATCATCTTTGTCACTTACTATTTGCTTTGATTGATATCATGTTTGAACATCATCTTTATCACTCTTTATCCATTTTAGTTGATATCATGTTTGAATGTCATCCTTTATCATTGTTTTTTACTTTGATATCATGTTTGAATATCATTCTTGTTCATCTCATCCATTATCACCCATATACTCATGTTTATTTTTACTTTGCCAAGTCATCACCTAGTGATGTTAGCTTGTTAGCTCTCTTTCTTCTATTTTCTTTTGTTGCATAAATCCAAGGGAAAGATTTCTTTTGTTTACTTTATGTCATAGGTAGTATACCATTCCCTCAACTACCCCTTTTGACTTTGTTAATTCATTAACCTTTCAGCATAGCCTTAGGTTAGAGTTTGTAAGCTCTCTGACTTTATTAAGTCATGTAAGTGTTATTGTTATAAACACTTACTTTCCCCTTTAGAACCTTGGTCACTATCAAGTTTTCTTCACCAGTAGTTAGGTGAACTACGATTGCTCTGATTCCATCCTTGTTAGGATATGTAGGCATAAGACTGCAAAGTCTTGGCGAGCACACTAGCAATAAACCTCCTTCGGCTCCCTATCTTATAAAATAAAAAATAGAACATTTTCAAACATTAGCTAGTAAATTACCATAA
This sequence comes from Lathyrus sativus, assembly GCA_963859935.3. Classification (NCBI taxonomy): domain Eukaryota; kingdom Viridiplantae; phylum Streptophyta; class Magnoliopsida; order Fabales; family Fabaceae; genus Lathyrus; species Lathyrus sativus. Next base: position 425,458,494 of record OZ012739.1, read on the forward strand.
CACAAATACTTTCAAGAGGTTCCTATAGGATACTATAGATACTTAGGGTGCTAGTACCTTCCCTTAGTATAACCAACCCCCGAACCTTTAGATCTTTTCGCATTATTGTTACATTGCAAAATTAGTGTTTGATTCGATCTTTTCTATTTACTTTGGATAAATTAAATTTTGGTCGTGAACATTCCATATTTTGTGATTCAAGTTAATATAATAGCTTGATATCCAATTCTCACAGCGACAAAAGGCGTATAACATCATCAGATTCTTAACTTCACACTCTCGGAGAAAATATATGGTGTTTACAAGTTAAAATCAAGATTCGAGAATGCTTCTAATGCAAAGGTTTTGAAGAACGTTAGTTTCGAAAGCTTCTGATCATGACTTAGTAAGAAAGCTTTAAAGGCTTTCTTAAGACGTGCTTCTAGTGCTCCAAGTTCTAAAGGTTATGAAAATAAGGTTCTACTGAACAAGTTCTGAAGATTCTAAAGACATCATTTCTGAAGTCCAAGTTCTAAAGTTTCTGAATACAAGGTTCTTATTAAATAAGCTCTAAGATTATGAAGACATCACCTCTAAAGACCAATTGCTGAAGACTCTAAAGACAAGGCTCTGCTGAACGGGTTCTGAAGACTCTAAAGACTTAGGTTCTAAAGATACATGTATTGATCTTTCTACAACATGCTTCATCAAATACACATCTGAAGCCTCTGAAAAAATTAGAAGATAGAAGATCAATAATGGTTTGGGTAATAAGTTGAATATAAAAGTACAAAGTACACTGTGACCTCAAGGGAGTGTGAATATTTTTTCATGCTCGCATCATAAAGCAGTTTAATGAATTGATTAGTTTGATTTCTACCGTTTACTTTGGGGAGTCTTGATTTGGAAAAGGAAGGACACAAAAGCATTGCTATCAAGGGGACTTTCATACATAATATTATGATATTAATTACGTCAAAGCATAATGTTCTAGTTATGAGACTTGGAGGAATGAAGCAGCCAACTGATGTATAAAAAGATACTCTTGCCTATAGTTGAGAGTCAAATGTCTTATTTATAGGTATTTATCATGTAAATTGTTTTTATGTGTGTAATTATGTGTAGCACCCCAAAATTTGCCCTTCCGTTTCAACCGCAACTAGCTTTTGTTCCTCTTCATTTTTGAATTTCCGTATATCATAGCATTTATTCTTGAGGCATGGGATCAATGCATTTCTGTGGCTCAAGGTTCTCTTTTAGTGCAAGAGTCTAAACAACGAGCATCTGGAGCTCTGAGATTTATTTTGCCCAGCAATCGAGCGGTCGATTTTATTTTACTTTACAGGATAATTTTCAGCTCAGGAGACAACACTCAGGCTATCTCATGCATTTTTACAGTTATAATATTCAAAGGCAAGTTTCAGAGGCTTGACAGGGCTCAGAACAGGTGAAAACGGGAAAATGTGCAAAATTCCCTCCAAAAGGCGCCAAAATTCAAATTTGAGAGTGGTTAACCGATTAACCAAAATGGTTAACCGGTTAACCATATCAAAGTTTGCCTCTGCACGTGAATTTTCAAAGCTGTCACTTTTGGGGTCCATTTTGATCACTTGTGAATTTGATTTTACACTAGAAGAAGGATCTAGAATCATTCCAAATTTTGAAGTTTTCAAAATTAATTCAAATTCCCTCCAATTTTCCATTCCTAATCCCATTCCACTTTTCATAACCTCACTCCAAACCATCATTCTTCTCCTAACCTAGAGCATATTTAAGTGAATTTTTTCCAAACCTCACACAATAATCCTTACAATTTCATTTCATTTTCAGAATTCACTCTCACTCTTGGAATTTTCTCTCCATTTTTTCACTCCAAAACCTCCATTAGAGCTCTCGCTTGAGTTCTTTGATTCTTCATTGGAATCATTGAATTCTAGAGCTAAACCTTAACCCTTCATCTCCATTATCTTCAATTCACCATTCAATTTTCGTTTGGATTTGGATCTGAATTTGGAAGCTAATTTGGAAGTGCTTATTTGGATCATTTTTGCTTGATTTTGCTTGATCTTCATTTCTGCAACAAGAAATATCTTGGATCTTGAAGAATCTCTGGGTTTCTTTCTTGGATCTACTCATTTCAAGTGAATCAACACTCACCAAAGCAAATCTCCGCTTTGTAGGTTGGCAATTCTAGATCCGATTCTATTTTGAGCTTATTTGCATTATCACAATGTAGATCTTCAAGTTTTGATTGATTTTGTTGATTTTTTATCTGTGATTTGTGATCTCAATGCTTGGTTAAGTTTAATTGATGTTTGATCACTGATTTTTGGTGTTAAATTCCTGCATAATTGATTACATGATCATTTGGATTATTGCATAATTGATTAATTGCTTAAAGTTCTTTTGAATTGCTGTTTTTCTGCTTCTGGTACAGTGTTAACGGGTCAACCAAAAGCGTTAACCAATGTAATTTCTCAATTTTTCAGGTGGTTAACGAGTTAACCAAAAGCGTTAACCGGTTAACCAGTGCAATTTTTTCAAATTTTCAGGTGGTTAACGGGTTAACCAAAAGCGTTAACCGGTTAACCAGTGCAATTTCTCACGTTTTCAAGTCGTTAACCGATTAACCAATAGCGTTAACAGGTTAACCAGTGCAATTTCAAAAAAAGTTCAAGTGGTTAACCGGTTAACCAATAGGGTTAACCGATTAACACTGAACCAGAATGCAATTTTTGGTTATTTTCAAGTATGTCTTGATTTCTTCTCACCTTGAATCTTCATGGATTGATATGATGCATTTATGTGGGTTGTTTTGGACATGTTTCACTATTCTTGATTGGTTAATCTTGATTCTTCGACACGTGATGTTCGGTTTCCACTTGAATTCATATCATATGGATGTTGTTCAAGTGACGAATGATCATTTGTTTTTGTTTGAGTTTCAAGAATTGTATGGTTGAGATGTGCTTGTGGTGGTGGCTGCCCCACACTTTTTTCCTGCCACTCTTCTTTGGTGATTGATAGTAATGGTTGTAGGAGCTTGCTTCTCCCATTTCATCTCATCCTTCTTGTTGTTGAGTCTTGTTACATCATTTGGGTTTGCGTTTCATGTTTGCATCTCCTATTTCTTTCATTTCTTTTCATCTTATGATTGAATTACTTTGTGTTTACTTGGTCTTTTACATGATCCCTTAGGATTCCTAGTCCCTCTGTTTAAAATGGGAGTAGGAGAGACATTAGGCTTTCAATCCAAGCATGCTAACATTAGGATAGATTTTCCCTTTTTTATCCTAACTTTAGGACCACTTTGCATGACAAACAAGAAGGTTCATGTACGAAAGTTCCAAGAAGAGGAGCTTGTACTCAAAAAGATCTTGCCAATTCATAAGGACATGCGTGGAAAGTGGATGCCTAGTTATGACGACCCATTTGTTGTAAAAACAGTCTTCTCACGAGGGCCGTTAATTCTCACAACAATTGATGGAGAACAACTTAATCACCCAGTAAATTATGATGTAGTACGAAAATATTATGTCTAAAGAACCCGCTAAGTCGAAAACCCGAAAGGGAGGCTTAGGAAAAAAAGGGTATCCTGGTGGATCATAACCTATGAAGGAGATCCAGGCAAAAATTATGGATAAAATGAAAAAAGAAAGGCTCGCTAAGTTGAAAACCCGAAAGGGTGGCTTAGGCGAAAATGGGTATCCTGGTGGATCATAACCTATGAAGGAGATCCAGGCAAAAATTAGGGATAAAATGAAAAAAGAAAGGCTCGCTAAGTCCAAAACCCGAAAGGGCGGCTTACGAAAAAATAAGCGCCCCGATGGATTGAAAACTCGAAAAGGTGATCCAGGCAAAAGTTAGGGGCAAAGGCATTTCACTGCATCAGATGGTTGTCACCTTTGCAGAAGATTACATGAGAAGTTCGTTCTAAAAACTTTTTACAGAGGCGAAGTTTTGAAGAGCTCTTAGCTAGTAGGGTTAGATTGTCATTGGATTCAATGTAACCTTTTTCCTTGTTGCCATTTTCAAATTGTAAATGTTCAAAGGAGCTTTGCCTTTTGCAAGCTACCATTCTTGAATAAAATCAGATTTTGGTCCATTCATTTGTTTGCAATTTACTATTTTCTCTACTTTTCTTTGTAATGCAAAACATCATTTATTTGTTAATAATGATTTTTGAAAGCAAAAAGTATTGAATTTAAAACATTTTTTGAAAACTTAACAAAACATAAAGTTGCTTTGGCTTGTGGAAGGTGTCGTACCTCGAAAAATACAATCCTCGCGATAGATGCGGAAAAAACGTTCGAACAGAGTCGTCACCAAACTTTATTCATTCCAAGTAAGGAATAGGAAAATATCGATAAAATCTTTAAAGAGATAAGAACATGGTCGTCGCAACCAAATTTTAGGTTTGGGAGTCGATTATGCAAAGGGGAGGTATTAGCACTCTCTACGTCTGTTGTACTCAACGTGAACCTCTTGATTCGATTCGAGAGAGAAGTTAGCTAGGGTGTTTGTTTTCTTCTAATGATTTGCTTAAGGGGGAAATGGGTGGTTTTGTATTAGGGTGCTCGCTAAGGATTATAGCCCTTGTGCCTACTTATTCCCTCGTGCAATGGGAAAGTCAGAGCATCGTAGTTCGTGGGACTATGGGTAAAGGTTTGGGGTAAACGGAAGATGGAGGGAAGGTAGCTCGCTAGGATCTCGCAATCCTATGCCTACGTATTCTCATTGATGAATGAGAAATCAGAGCGTCCATAGTTTGGACGACTACGGTTGGTTAGTTTGTAAATGAACGAGTGTTTAGATCGCATTCTAACTGCTAAATATGAGTTTCTCTGCTCGCTAGGGGAGGCTGAAACACTAGTTCGTATGCGCGAAAGAAGGGACTAAACAATGTTCTTTTGGAAAGTTGTATTTGAGTTGTAGATCGCATGGGGGCGAGGAATTAGTATTTGAAGAAGTTCAATCGCACGGGGGCGAGAAAATGAGAGTTTGATTTGTTAAGTATTTTAGTTTGGAAAAGAGGATAGATTTGAAAAGGTTTTAGGGTTTTTGTTGCACGGGGGCGATAAAACGAGGTTTGATGTATTTGAGGTTTTGCTAGAGGTGACGATTACCTGAAGCTTAAGAAAGGCTCCTCGGGCCCAAGTAATCGGGAGAGTGAGTCAAAGACTTGACTCTCTCTGTTTTCCATCTCAAACAGAGGTTGTGTTTGGAAAGCGTTTTGAACGATGGAAGATAGTTAAAGTATTTTAATCGGATGAGGATTACTTGAAACTTAAGAAAGGCTCCTCGGGCCCAAGTAATCAGGAGAATGAGTCGAAGGCTTGACTCTCTCTTTTTCATCTTATATTATGAAAGAGCTTTGATATAATTAGAGTAGTTTATGAATGACGATTACTCGAGGCTTAAGAAAGGATCCTCAGGCCCAAATGTTTGGGAAAGTGAGTCAAAGGCTTGGCTATCTCTCATTTTCATCTAAGTGTTCGAGAAAATAGATTTAGTTTCGCTTATCGGATTAGAAGACAATTGTTCGAGCTTTAAAAAGGCTCCTCGAGCCTAAATAATTGAGGAGAGGAATCAAAGACTCCATTCCAAATCCCTTTTCATCTTTATCGAAATAGTGTTTAAGTATGGTTAAGTGTATTGATTTGATTTGAAGAAAGTACTCGACGGTTGATCGAGGTTTGAGTTTTCGTACGGAATGGTTGAGGTTTGAACTTTAGGGTTTCGATAAATGAGCAAGCAATTCAATCCAATTTTAATCATGTATACTAGCAAAGTGGGCTAGTCTTCTAAATGATCAACTAGAAATAATTGATCAAATAGGTCTCACTGTAAGGAAGCCTAGGAGTAAGCTTCTGGCGACGATGTCAGAAATTTTTATCCTCTATAGATACCTGGCGGCGATGTCAGTTTGTTTATCAGTTTCTTGTTGATCCGGTCTTAGAGTTCGATGCTCGCTTTTATTTAGAGAAGGTCTGGAGGCGACGTCAGAGGTTTTACTGATTGGATATTGATGGCTGGCGGCGATGTCAGATGTTTCTCAACTGCATGGATGCCTGACGGCGAGGTCGGATTGTTTTATCCCTTGTAGATGCCTGGCGGTGATGTCAGACGTTTGTCAACTTTAGCAAATTCCTGGTGGCGATGTCAGGCAGTGGTCAACTTTGGGGGCGCCTGGCGGCGATGTCAGATGTCCTTATCTTCGGGGTCCGATGCTTGTTGTATTGCTTGGTGTTTCCTGGCGGCGATGTCAGATTCTCTTACCAACTTGATAGCAATGTCTAGTAGCGATGTCAGATGTTTATCAACTGTGTGGTTGTCTGGCGGTGATGTCAGATGTTTATCAACATTATGTTTGTCTGGAAACAATGTCAGATGTTTATCAGATGTGTGGTTGTCTGGCGGCGATGTTTGATGTTTCTCAATTGCATGGATACCTGACGGCGAGGTCAGGATGTTTTATCCCCACAGATACTTGGCGGTGATGTCAGATATGTATCAACTTCGTGGATTTCTGGCGGCGATGTCATATGTGTATCAATTTCGTGGATTTCTGGCGGCGATGTCAGATATGTATCAACTTCGTGGAGTTCTGGCGGCGATGTCAGATGTGTATCAATTTTATGGATTCTTGGCGGCGATTTCAGATGTCTTCATCAACTCAATAGATGTCTGGCGGCGATGTCAGATGCTCTGTGTTGGTCCAATTTTCAGATTTGTTACTCGCTTTTATTTAGCGGGCGCCTGGAGGCGATGTCAGAAGTCCCTATCTCTGGATTCGATATATGTTTTTATCTAACGGATGTCTGGCGGTGATGTCAGATGATTCTTCTCAGCTATGTGTTGAGTCGATTGGTTTATTGCTTATTGTGTTCAATGGTTCTGACGGCGATGTCAGATGATTTTTCGACTTGGTGTCGAGGCCTGATGGCAATGTCAGATGTATTTTACCAGCTTTATGTTAATAACTGACGGTGATGTCAGATGTTTTTCCAGCCTATTGCTGATGGCCTGACGGCGAGGTCAGAGCTATCTTCTTTCAGAATTGATGTTATTACTTGACGGCGAGGTCAGGTGTTTTTCTAAATTGATGCAGAGGCCTGATGACGAAGTCAGACGCTTATTATCATTTGTATGATAGCAGATGCTTTCCCGACTTAGTGTCGATACCTGACGGCAATGTCAGATGATTCTTCCGACTGCGTGTCGATGTTGCAACTATCAGTTCTGTTATTTCCGGAGATTTTCATCCCCAATCAGAGTTTGCAGTTCTATTTCTGTGGTTGGCAAATTTCCGGGTTCGTTGGTATTCAACCTTCTTTTACCTTGATTGCTTGAAAGTCATTCGCTTTTCACTCATTTAGGTCCAAGTCGCTTGAATAGGGGCAGCTGTTGTACCCCAAAATTTGCCCAACCTTTTCTTTACTTGGTTTGTGTTTCATTGCATCTTCTAGCATTTGCATTTGCATATCATTGTTCATTTGCAGGATGTCAAGAGAGGTGTGCATAGCAAGAGAAGGTTACCAAGGGTTCTGAGCCTAAGCAAGAGGCTTTATTCAAGTGGTCAAGTGTTTATCATCATCAGGAGAAGATCAAATCTCTTTGAGAAAGTATATGGATGGTTGTGGTTTATCTCCTATCTGGGAGGCCAAATGAAGACCATCAGAGGATCATGAGTTCAGGGTTATGGATATAAGATGTTGTGGGAGCTCATTGAGTGCTTGAGATCCATTGTGGAGCTTATCCAAGATGTTACATCATGTGCAAGAGGTGGCAGTCAGAGGATTGTGCACCTAAGGTTTTATTTGCCTAGTGCAAGGTCCACTGTGGATTTGAAGGAAATTAAGACTTGGTTCTAAGTCACTATGATCATGTAAAGCTATGTTGAAGCATATAAGATGTTATTTCAAGATCAATTTAAGAAGAATCACGAGTGTGAGAAGTTTCTAAATTAGGGTTTCTAAGCTTGTCAATGTAAAATCCCCTGTTTAGTGCCCAACTTCAAGACCACATATCTCAAGATACAAGTTTCATCTCACTTTGATGTAAACATGAGACTTGTAGAGCATGTTTTTAGCTTTCCTTTGAGTACTAGAACTCATCCATTGGGTTTCTAGAACTCAATTTATGATGCTGAGAAGTTATGGGTCCTCAGATGAATGTGTTTTCAGTCAACCAACTTCCAAGGCAATTTTGACCTAGAATAATGTTTTTCCTCAATTTTTTATGAACATGAAAGTTGTTCCTCATGATCTTAGATTTTCAAATAGTCCTAGAAGTCCTTCATCTCATGTGTAGAACTCAAGTTATGAAGCTTGCAAGGCAGGGGTATTTTGGGAAAGTGAGATTATAGGTCATTTTGATTATAGGTTCATTTCATAATCTTGCACACTTCAAATGGAACTTTCTCCAACCTGAAACTTGCTTTAAATAATCTCAATTCCATCATTGAACATCAAATTATCATGTATTTGGCATGGATATGATGATTGGTGAAGAAAAATCAAGGAAAATGAACTTTAAAGTCATGATTTGAATTGATTTTAATTCCATTTCATGCCATATTTGTGCATATTTTGATTCACCGCATCACACTAAACACAATGCCTCAAGAATTTTTTTAGTTATGCAAGCTAGAATTCATGAAATTCCAAGTTACTTCAAGTGTAAGCTTCACATTTGATATCAACCATTGGATCAATTCAAGGGATAAGTTCCAACCACAAGATCAACTCCAAGTCTCAGCAAGTGATTTGAATCAAAAGCAAGGCAATTTGAGCCATTTTTGCACGTGGACATGAAGCTTGAACTTCCAACTTTGGATTTATTCAGTTCACCATAATAGGCCAAATTGGGCCTCCAAACTCTCATGGATCCATAATATAAAAGCTTCTGATGAAGAATGAAGCTTCATTCAACCATTTTTGTGGAGTTTGAGCAAGAACACAGTTGGAAAAATCAAGAACAAAGTGCAATCGTGAATTTGAGATTCAAGTAATTTCCAAGCAATTCAAAGCCAACATTTTCTTCCTTGAAGTTCACTGATTGATTCTGGATCATTTTGCGCAAGCTTAATTGTGTTAGAAGCCCCAACGGAGAGGCTCCATTAGGTAATTTCCATTTCAAGATTTCTCACTCAATTCGCATCTATTGCACGCCATTCTTGTTGCATATTGAAGTCCTACATATGTAGGCAGATTCTGGATATGTTAGGTTGTTGTTTGTGCAAATTCAGTTATGATGCTCGTTTCTTTAATGCTTTGATTCTCCTAATTATTGAGTGATAAATAAAATTGGAAGGTAGATTCATGATCTACATTGCGTGGCGATCAGTTTAGTATAAAATTTCGCTTGATTTGGTTCAGTCTAGCACCTGTTACTCCGGTGGGACGATCGGAGAAGACGATCAGAGCACAGTGCTCCGGCGTCTGGTTTTGTTATCCGGTCAGATGATTTGGCTGTCCTTGTTTGTGCGTTGAAGTGTTGACTGAAGGAGTACAACAGTTAGGATTAGATCTGACCAACACGCGTGGCCTTTGGACCTGCCAACGCATTAGTGAAACTCTGTGTTTCACTTGTGGCTGGGTCTTGGGCTCAGAAGCGCTATTGGCACCCCCTTCCCTTGCATCACAATCTTTTTTCCTTCAGAAATTGCTATTCAACACGCCTCCTTTTTTTATTTTTTTTATTTGCTTTTATTTTCTTTTTCTTTTTTCAATCTGTTTTGCTTTTAATTCCTTTAAAATGCTTCCAAATGAGGTAAAATTCTACAAAAATACTTTTAGGGAATTTTGAGATGTCATCTAATTTTAGGAAATTTTTATTTTATTTTTTGGATTATTTTTCAATTAAAAAGGGATTAATCATTTGGAAGTGTTTTAAATGGCCTTTTATTTGTTCTTTATTGTTCTTGATTTGTTTCTTGATCAATATTTCTCTCCAATGATTGAAATTTTTTCCTCATATCCATGATGAGTTGAATAATTTTATAGGACAATTTTACCCCTGGTTTGATGCATTTGGGTTGGACTTTTATGCCATTTTTGTTGACCCTCGATTCTTCCATTTCAAAGTGGTACACCTTAGGGATTTATTTCTTTTGGTGGTGCTTTGATGGAACATTGCCCTTGTGCTTTTGGCCTCTGGTTGCCAATATCCTAATGTACTTATTTCATTTTATTTGGTTATTTTTGAGCCTGTTTCCTATTTTTGAGGTGACTTACAAGTTAGGTTACTTCTAAGGGATGTTCATACAAGTGCTTGACCTAGTTTGCTTTGGAAATGACCTTTGTGGATCCATTGAGCTCTCAATTTTTCTCGATTCATAATATAAACATGTTGAGCTTGTTGCATATCAATTTATAGGTCATAAATGTGTTCATTGCTTGTTGAAGTTTGCATTTCTTTTAGGCCTTCTATTTGTGTTCTAAATGTTGAATGTGTTGAATGACTTAGGTCTTCTTCCATGCTTATGCTTGCATTCTCTTTTGATGTGATTGATATTTGGTTTATACACACTCTCCTCTCATCCCTACCTCTGTCCAATGACTTTGGGATCCCATTTGAGATAGCTTAGTCCCTCCTTTGGAGGTACTTGAAGCATGTCATGAATGGTGCTTCCTTGAGGGCTTATTTTGTTTATTTCTTACATGATTAGGGGCTTGCCTTTGGTTGAGTGCCCTTATGAGCTCCTTTAGTTCTCATGTTGCCTCCAATTCTCCCATTCAATTATGTCTTCTTCCCCTTTCATTTGGTTTGCCTTAAGGCTTGTGGTTGACGACAAATGGTTGTAGGATTTATTCTCCCATTTCATCCCATTTTTGGTGTACAATTATGTGCTTTCTTCTGGATTGCTTTCTTCTTTTGATTTTGCATTTATTTCTTGCATTAATAAAGGTTGAGATGTGCTTATGGAGGTATTCACCCCACACTTTTTCCTCCCTTTGCTTGTGTGTTGCATTGCATATGCATACTTGCATTTTTCTTATTTCATGCTTCCTTCTTCTTCTTCTTTCTTCTTTGCCATGTTCCCTTAGGACCTCTAATCTATCGAGATTATGATAGACCTTAGGCTTGAACCCATGCATGATAACATTAGGTAGCATTCCCTTTTATCCCAACTATAGGTATACTTTGTATGAGAACATTAGGTTGAGTCTTAGTCTCCCTTAGAGTGTCTTTCTCTTCTCATCTTCAAATTCTCTTAAAACACTTAATAAAGGTTAATGAATGTTGTACGTTACGAGCCATATTGGGAAATTGTGATTGGGGGGCCTCCTACCAATTATCTAGAGTGTTTAGCGTATGTCCTTTGGACGATATGCGACACATTCGCTCCTAGGTCATAGTCTTTAGTGCAACATGAATTACAAACAATAATCAATGCACTTCTTCTCTAAAAAACACAAAAACAAACATTAAATCATTTTATCCTTCGGGATCTTAATGTGGAAAACCTTTTCTTAATATGGAAAATCTTCGGGTTCTACCGCAAACGGGTAATGCCTAAGTCTCCAATGGTCGAGCCGCATACACCTAACTGCTAGAACTGAGTTTTAACCCTACTCAGGCCTAAAACATTTTGAACCAACCGGTTTTCTTGTTAGCCCGAACCACGTTTGCTCTGATTTCTCATACCAGATAAGAATACGTAGGCACAAGACGCGATGTCTTGGCGAGCAACCTTCCCCACTTTCACCCGTAGTTAGCCGAACTACGTTGACTCTGACTTTCCCATTGCACAAAGGAATACGTAGGCATAGAGCGGCGATGCTATATCGAGTCTCTTTTCTTTTCTTTTGTCCCTGATCATTAGTGTAGATAGTTCAACACCTTTTAGATAGACAACAAAGCATGGATCCCGTCGAGTACGATGGACGTGAGGGGTGCTAATTGTAACACCCCGTTCCCCAAAACAAATAAATGTAATTAAAATAAACAATCATCAGAGTTTCACACCATAAAACGGGATGTCACAGAATTAAACCACAAAACATTTTCCATTAAATGATTTTCAACAAATATAATACAGCAGAAATTCATCATCATAAATATATATATATATATACACATAACATCATCTGCATGTCATATACATCATCCTCGGCCACTGCCCAAAATATACAAAACATGTTCACCCAAAAGATTCATCAAACACGATACGCCACAGAGGCATAAAAAATCATCAAATAACAAAATAACTCCCCAAAGCCCCGGTGTTACGTATCAGAGCATCCCTACGACTCGCCACAAACCAAGCTAGCTACGCATCTGGATTATCTGTACTTTCGAATAAGCACAGACCACAACAAAAGCAAAGGGGTGAGAAATCACGATCAAAATATAACGGTAATAATGTACATGAATAAAAGGCAGTAAACACACAATTGTCACTCATATACATCGACTCGGACCTACTGTCCCACATAACCATAACATATAAAATCATGCAACACATGCAACTCAACCCATGTTATGTGGTACCGACTCAACAACAACACCGATGGGCACCTGGCCATCAACCTTCCCGAGGGAACACATTGTCATCACCGATGGGCACCAGGCCATCACCCTCCATACAGGAGCACATCACAACAGGATAGATCACTTACGCTCCCACGAGACAGGATCTATCCCTCACAATCACCGATGGGCACCAGGCCATCATCCTCCACAAAAGAGCACACTATCACCACCGATGGGCACTAGGCCATCACCCTTCAAACAGGAGCACACTATCACCCATGCTATGCATAACACAAAACAACAAACACAATAAGTGTACACAATTCCACTGATCATATTTCATCACACATCATATATCTATGTACATATATCTCACGCATCACCACCTTCATACACAATTACATACACCGAATTCATCATTCAAATTAAACAATATCAAGGACATCATATGCCACACTATGCATATACTATCCATAGTTCAACATCAATCTCATAATCAATCACGACCAACAAGGGTCCAACAACACAAAAACACCGAACAACACAGCACAAAGAAAACAAAACACTGTCATGCTCGCTAGCTCACTCGCTAGGCGAAGCATCAGCGAACACTCGCTACTTGCTCGCTTAGCGAGCACCCTAGAGAAGCCAACCAGAGGCATTCTGGAAGCACTCGCTACCCCATTTTCTCAGCGAACCCCTGACGCAGGTTCGCTACCTTCTCGCTCAGCGAAGCAGCTGACGAGCATCTGCGAATTCAGAAAAAAAAAATACAGTTCAGAGTCGGCAAAACGCTCTGAACTCAGCCGATTCTATTCCAAACCAAACCCCATCATACCAGACTAATATTCCATAACCTAACTACAACGTCTATCCTTGATTTAACCCGATTAAATGTCAGCTCTACTCTTTTACTCCGGTTCCGGCATAAACTTCACACTATCCGAAATCCCCAAATCGAGCAAACAATACATGCAATGAATTCAAGCATAGCAGCATCAAACCCAGAATCATAACATCACATAAAACATAATCATCAACCTATGGGATTAAGGGGAATCTCCTTCTACCTAATATTCATGAATTTACCGAAATTTAACCGATTCTTCCCCCCTTACCTCAAATACGTAGCTTGATCGAAGTAGAACTTCCAAAATCTGGTAGCTTAGACCTTCTCCTTCCTCTTGATCGTCTCTCAAGCTTGTTCTTCTCGTCCAAATTTCTCTTGATCGTGCTCTTGCTTTTCTCCCTTCTCACGTGTTCTTCTTCTCCCTTTTCCCAATAATTCCAAACATACCCTTAATACCCCTTAATTCCAATTCTTTTATTCCATATTAATATTAAAACCTCATAATATTAATAATAATAATAATAATAATAATAATATCAACATTAATATTAATTATTAATTATTATCATTATCGATCATGTAATATTAATACTATGCTCCTTATTTACTCAACAACTTCCACACAAAGCACGCCGAAATAAAACAACACGGGAAAACTTAAATAATTAAAATGGGCGTTACAACTGTCCCCCACTTTAATTATTTTCGTCCTCGAAAATACCTGATGGAAACAATTCTGGATACGCATCCCGCATCCTGCTCTCCAACTCCCAGGTCACACTGCCTCCTGCAGCACCTCCCCAAGCCACTCTCACCAAAGGTATCTCTTTCCCCCTGAGTCGCTTCATCTTGCGATCCTCGATCCTCAACGGCATTGTCTCAACAGTTAGGTTCTCTCTAACTTGAACTTCATCTCTCTGAATCACATGAGACGGATCTGGTACATACTTCCGAAGTTGCGACACATGAAACACGTCATGCAAATTCGAAAGCTTCGGTGGCAACGCCACCCTATAAGCCACGATACCAACTCTCTGCAAAATTTGATACGACCCAATAAACTTCGGATCCAGCTTCTTGGACTTCAATGCATGACCTACACCAGTCACTGGGTTAACTCTAAAAAACACATGATCACCTTTATTGAATTCCAACTCTTTCTTCCGTTTATCATGATAACTCTTCTGCCTATCCTGAGATGCTTTCATCTTCTCACGGATCATCTGAACTATCTCAGTAGTCTGCTGCACAATCTCTGGCCCCAAAACCACATTCTCACCCGACTCATACCAACACAAAGGAGTTCTGCACCTCCTATCATAAAGAGCCTCAAATGGTGCCATCCCGATACTGGAATGGTAACTGTTGTTGTACGTGAACTCAATCAATGGTAATTGAGTATCCCACACACCCCTTTTTCTAACACACAAGCCCGCAGCAAATCCTCCAAAGTCTGAATAGTCCTTTCTGACTGTCCATCGATTTGAGGATGATAAGTTGAACTCAGCTTCAACTTGGTACCCAAAGCTTCCTGCAAACTCTTCCAAAATTTTGAAGTAAACCTCGGATCTCTATCCGACACAATACTCGATGACACACCATGAAGCTTCACAATCACCCTAATATAAATATCTGCTAGCTTTTCCAATGGAAAACTGATACTAACCGGCACAAAATGTGCAGACTTCGTAAGCCAAGCCACAATTACCCAAATGGCATCAAATCCTCTCGTCGTGCTCGACAAACATGTAACAAAATCCATGGCTATACAATCCCAATTCCAAACCGGAATCTCTAGCGGTTGCATCAATCCACTCGGCTTCTGGTGCTCCACCTTCAATTTCTGACACGTCAAACAAGCATAAACAAACCGAGCTATATCCTTTTTCATACTCGACCACCAAAACATCTTCCTTAAATCATGATACATCTTCGTAGCTCCTGGGTGAATACTCAGACCTCTACGATGTCCTTCACTCAGAATAAACTTCTTCAACTCATCATTATCCGACACACAAATCCTACCTCAGAACCTCAACACGCCTGAACCATCCAACTTGAAATCACTATCGGAGTCTCTTCCCACTCCAGACATTAAATCTACTAGCTTCACATCAAGCTTCTGACCTTCTCTAATCATATCCAAGAAATCATTGTTCACTTGTAATTTGCCGAACATCATGCAATCTGCTGTAGTCTCACAAACCATACTCAAATCTCTGAACTTCTCAATAAGCTCCATCTCTTTCACCATCATAGCTGACATGTGAATCGCCTTCCTGCTCAAAGCATCGGCTACCACATTAGCCTTTCCCGGGTGATAACTTAGGCTAAAATCATAATCCTTCAAGAATTCTAACCATCTTCTCTGCCTCATATTCAGCTCTTTCTGATCAAACAGATACTTCATACTTTTATGATCGTTGAACACTTCAAACCTTGAACCATACAAATAGTGCCTCCAGATCTTCAACATAAAAACCACCGCAGCTAACTCAAGATCATGAGTAGGATAATTCCGCTCATGCACCCTCAGTTGCCGCGAAGCGTACGCCACCACTTTACCATTCTGCATAAGAACTCCGCCTAAACCCATCTTAGACGCATCACAATACACCACAAACGGTTCACTCGGAGTCGGTAACACTAACACCGGTGCCGTAGTCAATCTCTTATTCAATTCCACAAAACTCTCTTCACAAGCGGCATCCCACACAAAAACTTGGTTCTTCCTCGTCAATTGATTCAACAGCAAAGCCAAGGTAGAAAACCCTTCAATGAACCTTCAATAATACCCTGTCAGACCCAAAAAGCTTCTAACTTCCGCCGCTGTCTTCGGCGGTTCCCATTGCAACACCACACTCACCTTTGACGGATCTACCGATATACCATCACCAGAAATCACATGCCCCAAGAAACTCACCATCTTCAACCAGAACTCACACTTCGACAGTTTCACAAACAACTTATTATCCTTTAACACTTTCAAAGCAATCCTCAAATGTCTTGTATGCTCTTCCTCAGACTTTGAATAAATCAGGATATCATCAATGAATACAACAATGAACTGATCCAAATAAGAATGGAAGATTTGGTTCATATACTCCATGAACACTCCCGGCGCA
Source organism: Lathyrus sativus (assembly GCA_963859935.3). Classification (NCBI taxonomy): domain Eukaryota; kingdom Viridiplantae; phylum Streptophyta; class Magnoliopsida; order Fabales; family Fabaceae; genus Lathyrus; species Lathyrus sativus. The sequence continues at coordinate 425,474,928 of OZ012739.1, forward strand.
TTCGACACTACGAAAGGCATTACTGCGTACTTGTAATGTCCGTATCGAGTCCTAAATGCCGTCTTCTGGATGTCACCTTCCTTCACTCTAATCTGATGGTAACCCGACCTCAAATCAATCTTACTGAACACACGAGCTCCCACCAACTGATCCATCAAATCATCAATCCTTGGAAGAGGATATTTGTTCTTGATGGTCACTTTGTTCAACTGACAGTAATCGATGCACAGACGCACACTACCATCCTTCTTCTTTACCAACAACACTGGAGCTCCCCACAGCGACACACTTGGCCTGATAAACTTCCTATCCAACAACTCTCCAATCTGAGACTTCAATTCAGCCAATTCCACTGTTGACATTCTGTACGGCGCCATAGAAATAGTCCTTGTACCAAGAACAAGATCAATGCTAAACTCAACTTCTCTCTTCGGAGGTAACTCTATAATGTCATCAGGAAACACTTCCGGAAACTCATTCACCACCGCCAACTCTTCCAATGACGCTCTTCCGTCAACAACCAATGATGCAAATAAAGCAAACATTTTAGCTTCACTCTCCAACAAGATCCTCAATTCCTTACCAGACAAGGAATCCGCCAAAGCTTTTTCCTCGGGAGAAATAAATAACAACATCTTCCGAAAATAATCAATATAGACTCGGTTGAACTCCAACCAGTTCATACCCAGAATAACATCCAACTTACCAAGAGGCAAGCAAATCAGATCCACACCAAAATCTCTACCGAAAATAATCAGTGGACACTTCAAACAAACCAAAGAAGTAGTCACTGAACCAATATAGGGAGTCTCAATAGTCATCCACCGCTCAAGAGTAGTCGGCACCAAACCTAACCTCTTCACACAATCCACAAAAATAATCGAGTGGGTAGCACCCGTATCAATCATAGCAGACAAAGGAACATTATTGATGAAACAAGTATCTTGGATAGAACGATCGTCACTAGCAGCTTGGGTTCCCACCACCGCAAACACTTTGCCACTAGTCTGAGGCACCTGAGCTGGCTTCGGCTTCTCACAATGCATACTGATGTGGCCCTTCTCACCACAGTTGTAACAAGTAGGCATAGTAGTCCGACAATCAGCCATCACATGACCCAACTTACCACACTTGAAGCACTTCTTCACTTCATGAAAACAATCATCAACACGATGATCCATGCCACCGCACCAGAAACACTTCCCACCAGCAGACACTCTTCTCTCTTTGGGCTTCTTATCTGCAGCAGCCTTAAACTCCCCCTTATCAGTAGGAACACTGTAAGGAGTACCACCGAACCTTTGCTTACCCTTACGATCATTTGCATCCTTATAATGCGCGATCCTCGCCTGATTATCATTATCATAAATCTTGCTTCTGCTTATCAGCTCAGGATAATCCCTGAACTTCTGACAAGCTATTCCCATCTTCACTTCCGGACGCAGCCCATTCTCAAACTTCAAACACTTGGAGGTCATCGCTCCGTCAGTATTGTAATGGGGACAATACTGCACCAACTCTTCAAACTTAGCCGCATACTCGGCCACCGTCATATTGCCCTGCTTCAGTTCTCGAAACTCAATCTCTTTAGCACTTCAAATATCCTCCGGAAAATACTTCTCTAGAAAACCAGTGCGAACAACATCCCAAGTAATTGGAGTTCCTGCAGTCTCCCACCTCTGGCGACTGTTGTCCCACAAAGCTTCAGCTTCTCCCTCTAACATGTGAGTACCGAACCTCACCTTCTGCTCATCACTGCAACCCATGGTCCTGAAAATCTTCTCAATCGCCTTAAGCCACTTCTGTGCCACTTCAGGGTCCAAAATTCCTCCTTGAAACATCGGCGGCTTGTTACTCTAAAACTGCGCCAAATCCCTGAATTGCGCACCCGCATCGTGGTTCTGATTAGCAACCACCTGCGCCATCGCTTGCATAGCTGTAGCCAATGCATCATCATTCCTTCATGTCATACTGCTCAACAACAACAACACAGGGTCAAAAGACACACAACCTCTATCCTAAGGACAGACTCAAAACACTACACTGGCTGGATGGACCGACCTGCTCTGATACCAGCTTGTAACACCCCGTTCCCCAAAATAAAATAAATGCAATTAAAATAAATAATCATCAGAGTTTCACACCACAAAACGGGATGTCACATAATTAAACCACAAAACATTTTCCATTAAATGATTTTCAACAAATATAATACAGCGGAAACTCATCATCATAAATATATATATATATATATATATATATATATATATATATATATATATATATATATATATATATATATATATATATATATATATATATATATATATATATATATATATATATATATATATATATATATATATATATATATATATATATATATATATATATAACATCATCTGCATGTCATATACATCATCCTCGGCCACTGCCCAAAATATACAAAACATGTTCACCCAAAATATTCATCAAACACGATACGCCACAAGGGCACACAAAATCATCAGATAACAAATAACTCCCCAAAGCCCCGGTGTTACGTATCAGAGCATCCCTACGACTCGCCACAAACTAAGCTAGTTATGCACCTTGATTATCTGTACTTTCGAAGAAGCACATACCACAACAAAAGCAAAGGGGTATGAAATCACAATCAAAATATAACAGTAATAATGTACATGAATAAAAGGCAGTAAACACACAATTGTCATTCACATGCATCGACCCAAACCTACTGTCCCACACAACCATAACATATAAAACCATGCAACACATGCAACTCAACCCATGTTATGCGGTACCGACTCAACAACAACACCGATGGGCACCTGGTCATCAACCTTCTCGAAGGAACACATTATCATCACCGATGGGCACCAGACCATCACCCTCCACACAGGAGCACATCACAACAGGATAGATCACTTACACTCCCCCGAGACAGGATCTATCCCTCACAATCACCGATGGGCACCAGACCATCACCCTCCACACAGGAGCACACTATCACCACCGATGGGGACCAAGCCATCACCCTCCAAACAGGAGCACACTATCACCCATGCTATGCATAACCCCAATGCATAACACAAAACAACAAACACAATAAGTGTACACAATTCCACTGATCACATTTCATCACACATCAAATATTTATGTACATATATCTCACGCATCACCACCTTCATACGCAATTACATACACCGAATTCATCATTCAAATTAAACAATATCAAGGACATCATATGTCACACTATGCATATACTCTCCATAGTTCAACATCAATCTCATAATTAATCATGACCAACAAGGGTCCAACAACACAAGAACACCGAACAACATAGCACAAAGAAAACAAAATACTGTCATGCTCGCTGGCTCACTCGCTAGGCGAAGCATCAACGGACACTCTCTACTTGCTCGCTCAGCGAGCACCCTAGCGAAGCCAACCACAGGCATTCTGGAAGCACTCGCTACCCCATTCGCTCAGCGAACCCCTGGCGAAGCTTCGCTACCTACTCGCTCAGCGAAGCAGCTGGCGAGCGTCTGCGAATTCAGAAAAAAATAATACAGTTCAGAGTCGGCAAAACGCTCCGAACTCAGCCGATTCAATTCCAAACCAAACCCCATCATACCAGACCAATATTCCATAACCTAACTACAACGTCTATCCTCGATTTAACCCGATTAAATGTCAGCTCTACTCTTTTACTCCAGTTCCGGCATAAACTTCACACTATCCGAAATCCCCAAATCGAGCAAACAATACATGCAATGAATTCAAGCATAGCAGCATCAATCCCAGAATCATAACATCACATAAAACATAATCATCAACCTATGGGATTAAGGGAAATCCCCTTCTACCTAATATTCATGCATTTACCGAAATTTAACCGATTCTTCCCCCTACCTCAAATACGTAGCTTGATCGAAGTAGAACTTCTAAAATCTGGTAGCTTAGACCTTCTCCTTCATCTTGATCGTCTCTCAAGCTTGTTCTTCTCCTCCAAATTTCTCTTGATCGTGCTCTTGCTTTTCTCCCTTCTCACGTGTTCTTCTTCTCCCTTTTCCCAATAATTCCAAACATACCCTTAATACCCCTTAATTCCAATTCTTTTATTCCATATTAATATTAAAACCTCATAATATTAATAATAATAATAATAATAATAATAATAATATCAATATTAATATTAATTATTAATTATTATCATTATCGATCACGTAATATTAATACTATGCTCTTTATTTACTCAACAACTTCCACACAAAGCACGCCGAAACAAAACAACATGGGAAAACTTAAATAATTAAAATGGGCGTTACACCAATACCTTCCCATTGCTTAACCGACTTCCGAACCCGAGATATGGTTGTGATGACGTGTCTTTTCCCGTTTTCGTTAGGTTTTCTCTGATCATTGCCTTTCCCTTTTTTGGGATAAATAACGAACGATGGCGACTCTTCTGTCATTGTCGACCCCTCTTCGCAGCGATGCGACAAGTAGCAACATCATTGGAAACTGGTCTACCAAGTGAATTTAGTCAATTAATTAGGTGAGAAAATCTCTTTTGCATGTCAGCAATGGTTTCCCCTTGCTCCATGTGAGAGAGATCAAACTCTTGTGTCAAAGTATTGATTTTAGATAGTTTGACATCATTTGTTCCCTCATGGGTAACTTGTTATGAGTCCCACATAGCCTTAGCAGTCAAACAATGGGAAACTCTATAGTATTTATCAACTCCCAAGGAGGAGATCAGAATATTTTTAGCCTTCCAATCATAATTGTAATTTTTCTCGTCTTCATCCTTCCATTGTGCTTTAGGCTTAGGCACAATCATGTTATATTCATCGATCATGGTTATTTCCATAGGACCGTTCAAAATAACACTCCATACCTTCCTGTCA